>CM056055.1:61332445-61932445 GCA_029574335.1 Rana kukunoris | reverse complement strand
GCGGTGAACTACTGCTAGCTGTGTGTGGCAGCCAGGCAAACTGCATTGTTGGACTGTGTTTTTTCCTTTTTTTCCTTGTTTTTTTCCTTTTCTACTGCTGTGAACTGTGTAACAAGCTGCTGTGCATTCGACTGCAAGGATGAGACAGTCAAAACACAAGAAGTTCATGTTAAAGCAAGGTAAAGGAGAAGTGAGCTCAGCGTGGCCTGAGAAGATGTCTCCACCTAGGAGGGCCAGTCAAAAGGGGCCAGTGGTGTATGAGACTGTGAATGAGTGGTTCAAAGGGGATGCAGTTCAAGGTGCTATGATCTGTGCCTCTGATTACATGCAACCCATGCTACTTACAGAGGAGGTTGGAGACTTCCTGGAAAAATTTGAAAAAGTCGCTGTAAGGAGGAAATGGCCTAGAGACCAGTGGCCAAAATTGCTGCAACACTTATTACTAATAGTGTACCGGTCAGTTTACCATTTGATGGACAGTGACCACGATGACTACCGCCAGTTTAAAGAGGAAATCCTTCTTAGAGGAGAGTTCCATCGCATCATGGGCCAGCAGAGCTCTGCAGGGAGAGTGCGATCTCCCATGACAACAAGAGTAGAAGTTGTACCTGGAGGGAGGAGCTGCAGGAGAGATTTGCCTCAACGACCCCACAAAGAGCCCTGTGCGTTCTTGCCAGCTGGGAATCATCAGGAGAGAAATGCACTGGAGAAAAGTTGTCTAGTTCCATGTCTGGAATGTGGCCAGCTGGGGCACGAAATATTGTCTTGCCCTAGATTCTGGGGTGCACCTGGAGGAAGTGCTAAACAGTGGGAGATGCCTGCTGCGATTTCATCCCATGGCCACCAGGGGGAGTTGGCCAGTAAATATGCAGCTGAGAGCCAGCGCACTCAAATGAAGCCAGAATTACCTGCTACAGGACGTGGTAAGACTGTTTGTGGGGCTGATGCCAATGAAGTGGCAGTGTGTTCGGTGGGGAGATCTGCAGGTGTAAAAATGGACTTGCTGTAGTGTCCTACCCAGAGCAATGGGGAGACACAGGTTAAAACCCTGCTTGCAGCAGGGTCAGGGACTGAAAAGGACATCTGGACTATGTATACCTAAGGTAATCCAGCAGAGTGCTGGGAGAGATGTGCTAGGGGTGACCAAATCAGTTGGTGTGCCATGTTCCCTAGTGACAGTGACAGGTGCTGCAGTTTCCAAGGAAAACCACCAAAGAGCCTGCAGTGGTGAGGCAAGTGGTTTCCCAGGATAACTGTGAAGCCGCCCTAGTGGGCAAAATAATTCCTTTGGAGAAGAAGGATGGTCTGCTGACAAAAGACAGCCTGATAATGCTTATAACACTGCTATGTTTGTGAATGCTGATGATAGAGATATTGCTGGTACCTATGTTGTTCATGTGTTCACTAATGAGAAAAGGGGGATGTCTCCCTTGCCAACCAGAAGCAGAACCACAGTGTTGCCCATGGAAATCTCTGGGGGTCCTCGGATGTTGGAGCCAGAGATTGTCCAGGACAGCCCTGATATTGCTCTGGTTGAACACACTGGGTCTACACCATGCAATGAAAGTTTGTGTGAGCAGTCCACTCACCCTATGTGTAATCCAGTTGGTAAGGGGTTAAGTCAGATGGCCAAAGTTGAAGGTACACAGCTGAGTGTGTTAGTGCTCCCAGAGCAAGGTGGTGATGGTGTATTGCAGCCTGCCTTGTTTGATGAAACATTAGCAAAGATTTATAGCATGTTGACAAAATATGATTTATCTAGAGCTGACAAAGGTACTGTGTGTGATGCAGAATTTCAGGTGCCTCCTACAGCAGGTGATGAGGTGCTGCTGAGCCCTCATAATAGGAGTACAACAGATTGGGACAGTTGGGCCAAACAATTACTAGCCATGTTAGACAAGGCTATGTTGGATGACAGGGGTGTGAATCTGCTATGTCAGACAGGGAGATTGCAGAGCGACCAATGGTTGATGGTGCGTTGGTCGCTGCAAGGGTTGTTTCCCTCCAGTCAGAAGGACCAGATCAGGGCGCATGCATGGCAGATGTGGTGTTCACAGCCCAGCCACTGAATGTCAAGTGTCAAGATGACAATGTAACAAATGTTGACTTGCAGAGGCTCATTGTTGAGTTGGAGGTGATGAGTGGGAGACATGTGTCTGACAGTGTTCCAGGGGAGTGTCGGGCTGTGATGGCTACCTCCAGTGAGGTGGAGGCCCTCCATTAAATGTCTTGGACCCTCAAGCTGCAGTGAATGAGCCCCTCCATGTCTCTAATAAGGTTAAATTCCCCAAAAATGTTGGGCATATTGATGTGGAGTGTGTAGAAGTTACAGATATGCTAGTGGATTTGCTTGAACTGGTGAAAGCACAGTCCTTGTATACCTGGGTGCCTCCATTGCAGTTGAATGTGGTGGGGCTGCGTGGTACCAATGGATGGAGCCAGGTAGTACAACCTGTGCCGGTTAAAATTAGTCACCAGTGAAACTGGTTGGTACGATGCTTCCTAATAATGTGGCAAGCGATCTCTCGGTTTCCTGTGAGGGTGCTTCCGCATACGGTTCAGTACGGAAGGTGCCCTGGGGGGCTTCTGGAGATGTCAGAGGTCTCTCCGCCTGATGTGGTAATGGACATGACTGCTAGTGTGGTTCGAGGTGCGGCTGAGCAGTGTTTAGTAAATGGAGCGGATACTGCCTCACCCGCTACACATCCTAAGAAGGAAGGGCCAGATATGGACACAGCAAAAGCAGATATTGTGTCTCTCACCTACAAAGAGGTACAAGTTGGGGTACCCGGAGACGCTCTCAAATATAGTATGGAGAGGAACAAAAATTGGGACATGGAAAAGTGTGAGCTGGCAAAAATTGGTACTCCTAGAAATGGGTCATGCATGGTTCAATGTCAGTTGTTGGGACAACTGCCCACAGAGATTTGGACAACAGGTGAAGTGAAACCTTGTGAAGGTCCCATAGGGGATAGCTGCTCACCTGTGTGTTGTCCCTCCTTGGGCCTGGCCCTAACAAACCCTGAACAAAGAACTGATGGTATTGGTAATTGGAGAAATGATGACTTATTACTGAATGTTTATATAAATAATGGCCTGGATATGAAAATTAATAATTTCTTGGAAAATGATCGTGATACACAGATTTCGAGCCCTAGGGAGTTGGTAATTAAGGGCAAAGGAGTTGGTAAACCCAAGGACAGTTGGAATTGTCTTGAAGAGCACCCCCTTTTTTGTCACGGAATATTTGTGCACCCTCTGAGCTCTGGAGAACTTTCTTACTTTCATTTATCTCTTTGAATGTGAATGAGTGATCGGATTTGAACTGTGCCCTGATCAATAGCGCTGCTGTATTTTATTGATAGAGACTTTTGATGATACTATGTGTACATGTTTTGTTTTATTTTGAGCAGCTGCTTTATTCATGTCCTAGTTATAAGCCATAGATAATTTTATTTGCAGAACTGTAAATACCTATACCCCATTAGCGGCGAGAGTGTGAAATTAGGCCTATTTTCCCACATTTTGTTTTGTTTGGTAAACCCAAGGGACCTATTGTGATGGGAAAAATGGGTACCAGTGAGAGAAAAGGTGGTTCCTCATCAGGCGTAGTGTCTGGAGCAGGTTCCTTACAGAATCCAGAAACTGAGTTTTAAGAAAGTAGCAGGAAAGGCAGAGTGCCACCAGAAAAGAAACGTGAGCTCAGGAACCAAAGGACAGAGGGAGTAGGCTGGGGATACAGAACGGTAGAACCCTGTTGCGATCCAGGTTAGGGTGTGCCTGGAAATGCACCCGAAAAAAAATTGGGCCTACGCAGCGAACAGCTGGCACAGAGGTGCCCCAATCAAGGATTCGGGCTGGTGTGTTCCGCCCCCTTAGGGTTCGAAACAAAGAGGGGATATGTGACAGTAGGAGCTACTGTCAAGGTAAAATGGACAGTTTGCTGGACACAGGGTATGCACATTTGCGAAGTGCAAGACTACAGAGCGTAGATGTGGACTGGAGAAGACTGCTTTTGCAGATTTCTCCAGATTTTGGTAATTTGACATGGGGCTCTGTAGTTTTGGAGATTCCACAGTGTCTGGAGTGGGAGGGGATCTCCAACCCTGTATCCAGACTTTGTTGATTACCAGCAGGATTTGTGCTCAGGTGAGCACAGCCCTTATAATGAGAGTGTGCTAAGACCTCATGGCTCCCAGTTGGAGACAGCTCCACACTAAGAGACAGGAGGTCTCCAGAAGTCAGAGAGGCTGTAGGAGACAGCCAGAAGGTTGGTGACTGCAAGAGGCAGTCAGAAGGTTGGTGACTGCAAGAGGCAGAGATGTAGACGCTGCCTACTTTGAGTAGTTCGCTTATTGATTCGTCTCTTCACAGGGAATGGTCCCAAAAACGTAGGTCACAACTTTTTCGAGGGGCAAGCGAGTTTTATATTTGTGGTTGCCAACCAAACTTGGTCGCCTGGATCTAAGATTAGTTCCCCCCTTCTCTTCTTTTCAAAAACGTCTTTGTTGTGAGCCTGGGTCTCGGCCATTGTTTCCTGTAACAATTTGTTGTTGGTATTAAAGAAGTCCACTGTTTTAAGGACAGAAGGTACAGAGCATTCAGGAACTGGATTAAATAAAAAAGATGGGTGGAAACCGTAGTTTGCGAAGAAGGGCGATTGCTTGGTGGCTGAATGAGCGGAGTTGTTATAGGCAAGGAGGAAGTAAGTGAACCCAATCGTCTTGCGAAAATGAAGAAAAACAGCGGAGATATTGTTCGAGTGTCTAATTGGTCCTTTCCGTCTGTCCATTCGTCTGCGGGTGGTAGGCTGATGAGAATGAAAGTTCAATCCCCAGAGACTCGCACAACGACCTCCAGGACCTGGAGGTAAACTGGACCCCTCTGTCGGAAACTATGTTGGCCAGAGCTCCGTGAAGCCTTATGATCTCTCTAATAAAGATTTGTGCAGTCTCTTGTGCAGAAGGAGTGCCTTTCATGGGTAGAAAGTGGGCCATCTTGGACAGGCGGTCGACGATCACAAAGATAGTATTACAGCCCTCGGATGGCGCCAACTCCACGATAAAGTCTATGGAAATCATTTGCCAAGGTCTACTCGGGACAGGGAGTTGCTTTAGTAGACCACAGGCCTTGGACTTGCTGTTCTTGTTGCGAATACAAGTAGTACATGATTCCACATACTTCTTACAATCTTTCTCCATTCCGGGCCACCAAAATGTCCTTTGCATTAGTTCAGACGTCTTATTAATGCCAAAATGCCCTGCAAGCATGTGGTCATGGTCATGGCACAATCCCAAGGTGGGGACTCGCAGAATTTCTGGTACAAAGATCTTGTCTCCGTACCAAAGTAGCCCATCTCTTGCCAATAGGGTGGTCCCGGGCGGCGAAGGGTTACCTACGAAAGCTTGCTTGATTTGAGTGATCAGATTCCCCTGTAATAGGAGGAAGTTGTCGGTTTCTTGAGGCTTGCTGAACATGCGTGACAACGCATCCGGTTTTATGTTCTTTGATCCTGGCCTGTATGTTAAATGGAAGGTGAATCTGGAAAATAAAAGTGCCCATCTGGCCTGCCGGGGTCTCAGTCTCTTTGCTGTCCTCAGGTATTCGAGATTCTTGTTGTCAGGGATTCTAAATGGACCAGGACTGTGTGCCTACATAGAGGAGACCAACACTGTATATAGTTTAATAAAAAGGTGTTTTATTTACAAAGGTGAACAAACAGGTGACGACAACCAGTGCACAAAATAACACACAGCATATATACAAGTCCAGGGGAAATGCCTTAATCATAAACCAAAAGCCAAGCCGGGGTCAAATACCAGGAGATCACCAAATAAGCTGCAGACAGGGAATGGGCAGGAAGGAAATGTCCAGGAAAGGGATCAGGTCGGGACAGATCGGGTCGGGTCAGAGGTCCAGAACGGGGACAGCAGGCTCAGGGTCAGGTATCAGGCTCAGGGTCCGGTAAATAGACAGATACCAGGGCGAGTTCTGCTTGAACTTGCCGGGTATAAATAGAGGGGTGTTAATTATGTTCAGGTCACACCTGAACGCAGCAAGGGCCAGGTGCTCCACACTGCCAGGATCCATCCGCTGGTGGAGGCCAGTACTGCGTCCCAAAGGTGATATACCAGCAGGGGGAAGTTCCCCTGACAGCTCCGAACTGCCAGGAGACCCCTGCTGGTGGGACGCAGCACTGCAAGACAGAACATAAATAGCACCAGCGGATAGAAACCTTTCCTGACAGTACCCCCCCTCAAAGGAGCGGCCTCCGGACGCTCCAACTATCCGTTGCCGGGGAAAGTCCTGGGTGACCAACTGGGCAATGGGAGGCTTGAGCCGAGAGATGGGTACATCCGGGTCGTCGAGCTGGGCAGCGGGCTCCGGGTCGTCAAGCTGGGGAGCAGGCTCCGGGTCGTCGAGCTGGGGAGCAGGCTCCGGGTCGTCGAGCTGGGGAGCAGGCTCCGGGTCGTCGAGCTGGGGAGCAGGCTCCGGGTCGTCGAGCTGGACAGCAGGCTCCGGGTCGTCGAGCTGGGCAGCAGGCTCTGGGTCGTCGAGCTAGGCAGCAGGCTCCGGGTCCTCGAGCTGGGCAGCAGGCTCCGGGTCATTGAGCTGGGCAGCAGGCTCCGGGTCATCACTACCATCAGGAATAACTGACAGGGCCGGTTTAACTCATAACTTGATTAATGGCTGAACATCATCGTAAGACATATAACCCAGATCCACCATGGAATGGGCTGATCGGATGGCTTCCATCAGGTGATCACTTGTCCATCCCTCCAACACCTGACGACAATACTCCTCATCCTCCTCTGCTAGCAGAGAAAAGTAAGTAATTACATTGAAATCCATGTTTCAACAAAAACGCACTACAACAGGATGGTTCCCTATGCAGGCACGTCTGGTCAACTGGCCCTGGTATACTGTCAGGGATTCTAAATGGACCAGGACTGTGTGCCTACACAGAGGAGACCAACACTGTATATAGTGGAATAAAAAGGTGTTTTATTTACAAAGGTGAACAAACAGGTGACGACAACCAGTGCACGAAATAACACACAGCATATATACAAGTCCAGGGGAAATGCCGTAATCATAAACCAAAAGCCAAGCCGGGGTCAAATACCAGGAGATCACCAAAGAAGCTGCAGACAGGGAATGGGCAGGAAGGAAATGTCCAGGAGAGGGATCAGGTCGGGACAGATCGGGTCGGGTCAGAAGTCCAGAATGGGGACAGCAGGCTCAGGGTCAGGTATCAGGCTCAGGGTCCGGTAAATAGACAGATACCAGGGCGAGTTCTGCTTGAACTTGCCGGGTATAAATAGAGGCGTGTTAATTATGTTCAGATCACACCTGAACGCAGCAAGGGCCAGGTGCTGCACACTGCCAGGATCCATCCGCTGGTGGAGGCCAGTACTGCGTCCCAAAGGTGATATACCAGCAGGGGGAAGTTCCCCTGACAGCTCCGAACTGCCAGGAGACCCCTGCTGGTGGGACGCAGCACTGCAAGACAGAACATAAATAGCACCAGCGGATGGAACCTTTCCTGACACTTGTGGTCCATGTAGATTAAGATTGGATGTGCAGCCCCTTCTAAAAGATACCTCCACTCTTCTAAAGCAGCTTTGATCGCTAGGAGTTCGCGATCCCCGACATAATTATTTTCAGCACTGGACAGTTTACGAGAAAAGAAGGCAACAGGGTGCAACAGAGCCTTGGGTCCCTG
Source organism: Rana kukunoris (assembly GCA_029574335.1). Classification (NCBI taxonomy): domain Eukaryota; kingdom Metazoa; phylum Chordata; class Amphibia; order Anura; family Ranidae; genus Rana; species Rana kukunoris. Next base: position 61,924,719 of record CM056055.1, on the reverse strand, counting down.
TTTCAGGGAAAGTATGGCTCCAACCGCCATTTCCGATGCGTCCACCTCTAAGACATATGACTGGGCCGAGTCCGGGTGTTTCAGGACAGCTGCGAAGGTAAAAAGCTTTTTCAGAGTCTCGAAAGCAGTCTGGGACTCAGGAGACCAATGGAATCTGACACCTTGTTTGGTGAGCTGGGTGATGGAGGAGATGATTGCAAAAAATCCTCTGATAAATTTCCTGTAAAAGTTCGCAAAACCTACGAAACGTTGGATGCCTTTCTTATTACTGGGGGCTGGCCAGTCCAAGATGTCTGCGACTTTTTGAGGATCCATCTTGATACCCTCAGTGGATATGATCAGGCCCAGGAATTGGATGCTCTGACGCTCAAATTCTCATTTCTCGGGCTTGGCGTAGAGTCCATGTTGCTGAAGGCGACCCAGTATATTTCTGATGTGTCTGCGATGGTCGTCTAAGGAGGAAGAAAAAGATAGTATGTCATCAAGGTATACAACAACAAATAAGTCCAGGAAATCTCGGAAGACATCATTAATAAAGTGCTGGAAAGTAGCGGGGGCATTGCAAAGTCCGAAGGGCATCACAGGGTACTCCAAATGCCCAAAACGTGTACGGAAGGCAGTCTTCCACTCATGCCCTTCCCGTATACGGATCAAATTATAGGCGCCCCAGAGATCCAGCTTAGTAAATATGATGGCAGCACCAAGTCTCTGAAAAAGTTCAGGCACTAGTGGCAGAGGATTTTTGACCGTAATTTTATTTAGCTCACGATAATCCACACATGGACGTAAAGAGTGGTCCTTCTTTTCCACGAAAAAAGATTCCAGTGCCATGCCAGAGACGTGGAAGGTCGGATGAACCCTTTCTTCAGGTTTTCATCAATGTAGTCCTTAAGAGCTACAAGTTCACATTCGGACAAAGGGAAAATCCGGCCAAAGGGAACTTCGACTCCGGGGAGGAGTTCGATTGGACAATCATAGGCCCGATGAGGAGGGAGAGTCTCTGCCCCTTTATTGCTGAACACGTCCAGGAAATCGTGGTATGCTGCGGGTACAGATTGACGAGCCTCAGAGTCTGTGTCAAGGCATAACAAGGAGGGCTGGTCACAAGGAGTTGGTAAGCAGTGCTGAAGGCAGTAATGCGAAAGAAACTCAGTTCCGTCTGTGGTCCATTTGATGCTGGGGTTATGGGCTTTCAGCCAGGGCATGCCGAGAATAATCGGGAACAAAGGAGAGGCGATGGCATCTAATCAAAGTAATTCTTTATGGTCCCTAGCCATGGTGGCTAATAGAGGAATAGTCTTGTGCGTAACTGCCCCAGACTTAATAATGGACCCATCGTCCAGGTAGATGGAAAGTCTCTGTGTCTTAGGTTGAAGTGGAATACCATGTTTTGCAGCAAAGGATAGATCCACAAAGCAGCTGCAGGCCCCGGAATCAATTATAGTGGGCGTCTGGATGGTCCCCTCTGGTAGCTGTAACGAAATGGAGATAGCGAGGTGAGCAGAATTGCTGGGCATGTTCATAGTTGCAGGAGGTGAAGAAACTGAGAGGCACTTGCGGGGTTTGACTGGACAGGATCTCACGTAATGGCCTGATCCTCCGCAGTACAGACAAAGATTCTGCTGGCGGCGGCGTTGGCGTTCTTCAATGGTGAGGGAAGGGCGAAGTAGGCTGATCTGCATTGGCTCTGGTGCGTCAGGCGCGGCCAGGACAGGGGTCAGCGGAGCGATCGATTTGGATGGACAAGTCAATCAGAGCCTCCAAGGTGGAGGGCACCCCAACTCGGGCAAGTTCGTCCTTAAGGGACTCAGAAAGGCCCATGCGGAATTGGTAGCGTAATGCGGCATAGTTCCAATTAGTGTCAAAGCCCCATCGTCTGAACTCAGAGACATAATCCTCAACTGGTCTGCGAGCTTGCTGAAGTGAACGAAGGGCTGCTTCAGCGCAATCGGCTAGCTGGGGATCCTCGTACAGCTGGACCATGGCGGCGAAGAATGAGGCTAGAACTGCTAGGCACACAGACTTCTGCTTAAGGAGACGATGGGCCCAGGATTGTGGTTTCCCTTGCAACAGAGAGATTACAAAGCCGACCTTCATGGCCTTCAGAGAGAAGGTGCGAGGCTGCAGTGCAAAATACAGTTCACATGCGTTTTGAAGGATCTAAACTTGCTGCGATCTCCAAGGAATTTTTCTGGAGTCGGGACCCTGGGTTCAGTTGGAAGCATGACAACTGCTGGAGTCGGAGAAGCCCCCTGGTGGGTGGCAGGAGCAGGTCCCTGGGCAGCAGAAGACAGGGTCTATACTCGTCCTTCCAGCTGGGTATAGCCTCTTGTAAATCCTTTGCGGCCTGTGCCAGTTCAGCCAGGTGCTGGCACAGTTCTTCCATGGGAGAGGGTCCTCGCACAGGCTCAGACATGGCTGTTCGTTACTGTCACGTCCCTGGCGGTAGAGCCTGGTGTGCGAAGGACGCCCTCTCTTACAGCTCTGACTCCGAGCTCCTGATAGAGCAGACAGGAGGCTCAAGAGTGCAAAGTCGCACGAGTACCTGGCAGGATCGCTGGTGAGTCGCTGGGCTGGAGTTGCTGAAGGAATTGCAGGAAGACACTGGTGCAGGAAAGGCCCAGGAGCGGTTAACAGCAGGTAGCATAAGTAGGCAGGCTGGGTCATACACTATCGGGTACGTCAGGAACCAAAGCGGAGGCAGGATCGAAGTCAAGGTGCAGGCCGGCTCGGTAGTGGGCTGGCAGAAAGGTAGCAGGAGCGGCAGGCGGGAGCAGGGTCAAACAAGCCGGGTCGAGTGCAGGCAGAGAGCAGGAGCGTCGGTGACAAGCCGGGTCAGATAAATGGAAACAGGAATCAGAATAACAGGGTCAAGTACACCAAACGTTATAGAACGGACAGCACCTGAGTCCAGGAAGTGGGCCAGTTTAAATAGCCTGTCTGGCACCAAACACTCAGAGGGTGCAAGCCGCGGCACGCGCACACGCACGTGCACCAGCATGAATTGCGGAGGCGTCCGCGTAAACAGGCACAATAAATGTTGGACTTCATTTGTTAAAGGAGTATGATATTTACACACATGAATGAATGAATGAATGACTTGTATAGCGCAACGCATGCAAACTGAATCGCCTCTGGGCGCTTTTTCTAGCCAGTGTCTGCTTGGCTGGTGTGGTCATTTTTACCCCGTAGGATCTTGACACGCTAGGGACACACAGTCATACACACATACTGGGCCAATTTTTATTTTTTATTCACGTTTTTATTTTTTGTCACCCTCTTGTTCTACTGTACATTTATTCATTTTATTTGGCTGCAATGTACCTAGCACAGTTTTGTGGTACCATAAACTTATGTCAAGTATTCCTATGTCATGACTTTTGCAATTTATGTAATGTGCCTACTTTAAATGTACAGTGTCTTGATACTGATTGGAAAATGGTTTGCCTTTTTCCTTTCTCTAATAAACCGAGCATAAAAAAAAAGGTATCCAAGATGCCAGATGCCTGGTCCCCTGCTAAGCACTGTGCATTGATCCATACAACCCCTTTGTCAATAGGGCCAGAAATACAGATACAGATGGGTACCAGGCAGCCCTCTTTCCCAGATGTGTCGGATGTAAAATTTTCAAGCTTTTATTATAACAGAGTCACATCAGATAATGTAGCTAGGCAAATGCCTACAAACCTTTTTTTAATATTTTTTTATCCGTCTATCTTGATAATTAAGCAAAACAAGGAGTTTTTCAACAACTTAAAATACAATTATTTTCTCTTTGCATTATAGGTAATGCAGATAAATACAGAATACTGCTTTAATTCAAGATATACATCTAGAAAGACACATTTGACATTGATCCACATTTCATTGGTGCACACAGTCTAGTATGTTAGTATGCCATCTTGTGGCTGAAAAGAAGAATTCTAAAATATTACTGTACCATGTTTATGTGCAGTTTTTAAATAGATTTGCTGCTTAAAGTGTATCTAAACCCAAAACCCCAAATGTAATATATTGCAGCTTACTAGCCCGAGGTATGGTGTGTATTTGTTTTATTTATTTTTATCTTTTTTTGCTTTATTTTTGTCTGGTGATCCTGCCCTGTCCCTAAGGCCCTGTACACACGATCAGACATGTCTAATGAGACTGGTCTGACGGACCATCGGACCAAAATCCTATCGGACCAGAACGCGGTGACGTAGAACACAACAACGTGATGAAAAAACGAAGTTCAATGCTTCCAAGCATGCGTTGACTTGATTCTGAGCATGCGCAGGTTTTTGATCTGATGCTTTTGTGTACTGACCATCGAACCTGTCCGACTGACAGGTTCCATCAGACAGGTTTTAAAGCATGTTTTAAAACTTTGGTCTGACGGACAACATTCTGATGGGCCGTACACACCATCAAACTGGTCTGATGAAACTAGTCTGCAAACCAGTTTCATCAGACATGTCTGATCGTGTGTACAGGGCCTAAGTGGTTTTATCACTCTTCCACTGTATCAATAGAGAGAACCATAGTTGTTACCCTAGGCTGGTCCCCTGATATGCACAACATACTTGTCTGTATCTCGTAATTTCTATTAAGTTGGGGGCAGGACAATTGGTAGTTTATTGAAATGTGGTAGGAAGGAAGATAATCTTTGGTGCGGATCACAGGAAGTATCAAAGACACTGCATTTCTGGCGGGATCAGTGAATATTTTGTGCATTTGCTGAAAATGTTCTTAGCTCATTTCCACAGATTCCACTTCTATGTTTTTAAAATTGCCATTTGAGTTCTAGCTAAACCCTGTCACCTAAATCACTTGCTGCTTTTATAGCTTTATTTGGTAGTTATAGTGTTGACGTGTTCTTACTGGATTTGTCATTGACACAATTCCCTGCTGAATTTCTATGTAGTCCTACCCCTGTAGGAACCGCTTAAGTTTGTTCAATCTGTTACTCTGCCCTTCAACCCCAAGAACCGTCTCAGCCCCTACAGGCACACCTAGCAAAGTGGTTAGTGGAATAGCATAATAAATGACACACAGACACAGTTCAACTATTTCAGCTCTCTTTGATTTACTTAGTCAAGAAAAGAGATTTAAAAGGATATTTCAGGCAAGTTCTGGATAAATAGCCAAGACTCGGTTGAAACAGTTTTAACTACTTGCCGACCAACCGCCGCAGTTATACGGCGGCAGGTCGGCTCAGCTGGGCAAGATCACGTAGCTATAAGTCATCTCGTCATTCAGCCAATAGGGGCACGTGCGCGCCCCACGCTCGCCCCTGACCCCGATGGGCACCAAAGATCGCTCGTTACAGTGCGAGAAGCTCCCGATCCTGTCAGGGGGAGAAATGCTTTTTGCGCAAACCAATCAATAAACGCTTATTGCGATATTTTTTTTAACGAAAAATATGTAGAAGAATATGTATCGGCCTAAACTGAGGAAAAAAATATTTATTTTATATATTTTTGGGGGATATTTATTATAGCAAAAAGTAAAAAATATATATTTTTTTCAAAATTGTCCCTCTATTTTTGTTTATAGCGCAAAAACTAAAAACTGCAGAGGTGATCAAATACCACCATAAGAAAGCTCTATTTGTGTGAAAAAAGGACGCCAATTTTGTTTGGGAGCCAGGTCGCACGACCACGCAATTGTCAGTTAAATCGACGCAGTGTCGAATTGCAAAAAGTGGCCTGGTCATTGACCAGCAATATGGTCCGGGGCTGAAGTGGTTAAAGCAGTCAGATTAACAATTAGCAACAACAAGTAATTAATACCAACGCATATAGTAATTAACAGTAAGGCCGCGTACACACGATCGAACATGTCTGCTGAAACTGGTCCGCAGACCAGTTTCAGCGGACATATCCAATCGTGTGTACGGCCTAGCGGACAGGTTTCCAGTGGACAAAAGTTTTAAAACATGCTTTAAAACCTGTCCGCTGGTAACCTGTCCGTCGGACATGTCCGCTGGTTAGTAAACCAGCGGACCGAAATCCCCCGAATGCGTCAAATGGATTCGACGCATGCGTGGAAGCATTTTACTTCCTTGTTTTCGCACGTCGCGTCGACAACGTCACCGCCACGTCACCGCGTTCTCTGTCCGCTGGGATTTTGGTCTGATCGTTTGTACACACATCAGACCAAAATATCCCAGGAGACATGTCCGATGAAAACGGTCCGCGGACCGTTTTCTTTGGACATGTCTCCTCGTGTGTATGCGGCCTAATAGATAAGTACCTCAAGGAAGCTATTGATTGCTGTAGGTATTACCACTGCTAAAGGGGAACCTCAGGCTGGACTATGGTATCTTTTATCCTATTGCGAAACAATATATTATACAATACATATGTGCAAAATATATAGTATAGATACTAGTGACATGTCCCCTTTTTAATGAATGAATGAGAAACTTATATAGCGTGGCACCTGCGAACTGAATCGCCTCTGGGCGCTTGTTGTTTCTGTCTCTCTGGTCATCAGAAGAGCAGAGTTTTTATCTGTCTTCTGAAACTCAGGTGGTTTTCTTCCAACCGAATGCTGGTTGGTAAAGCGTTCCATAGTCTGGGACCCTGGAACGCAAACCTTTTTTCTCCTTTGGACTTGTATCTGGCTTTGGGTATCTTGACCAGTTTTTGGTTGGTGGATCGCAGAACGCGATTGGAATTGTGGGCTTCTATCTTTTCGCATAGGTATTGCGGGGCCTTCCCATGAATGCACTTATGAGTCAGACAGAGTGCTTTGAAAGCAATTCTGTCTTTTACTGGTAGCCAGTGGAGGGATCTCAACGACGGTGAGATTGATTCCCATGGTTTTTTCCCTGTCACAAGTCTGGCGGCCGTATTCTGAACGACTTGCAGACGAGCGATTTGGTACTTGGGGAGTCCGAGGTAGAGGGCATTTGCATAGTCCAGTCTGGAGTTCACAATTGTTCCCACCACGACTGCTACGTCTTCTTTGGGGATAAAAGGAATAAGTCTGCGTAGTAGGCGCAGCAGATGGTGAGATCCGCTGACTACTGATCCTATTTGTGCGTCCATTGTCATGTAGGTGTCGAAAAAGACTCAGAGACTTTTGACTTTGGAGCTAGGGGCGATGATCTGGCCCAAAATGGGCGGGTGTTTCCAAGTAGTTGCCAGTTGATTCTTGCGACTGGCCTGAAACAGAAGAAGTTCTGTTTTGGAGTTGTTGAGTTTAAGATAACTCTTGGTCATCCAGTTTTCTATCAAAGAGAGACAATTCTCTAAACTGGGGTGATGATCCTTTTTATTGCAGATGCGAAAGTATAGTTGTGTGTCGTCTGCGTATAAATGATAAAGTAGTTGTTGGCTACTGATGATTTCAGAGAGCGGACGAAGATAGATGTTGAAGAGCACCGGTGATAAGGGGGATCCTTGAGGGACTCCGCATGACACCGTGCGTTTTTCAGAAGTGAAAGGTCCTAATTTCACTGTTTGTGAACGGTTTTCCAGAAAGGAGGAGAACCATGATAGATCACCTTCTGCGACTCCGGCTACCTCAGTCAGCCGAGTCAGTAACAGTTTGTGGTCTACAGTGTCAAAGGCTGCGCTTAGGTCCAACAGAACCAGGAGACAAGATTCTCCTTCATCTGCGGCCTCAAGAGCGTCGTCCCATATTTTGAGCAATGCTGTTTCTGTTCCCTGTCCGGGACAGAAGCCTGATTGCAATGGATCAAGTAGATTATGGGTATCTAGATGCTGTTGCAGCGGTTCTACCACTACTTTCTCCATTATTTTGGATAGAACGTTTAGGCCTGTTATGGGACGGCGGTGAGTAGGATCCTTGGGGTCTAAAGTGGGTTTCTTCAAGATGGGCTGGATTGTGCCCTCTTTCAGCAGGGAGGGCACTATGCCTTCCATGAATGACTGGTTTATGAGCTGCGTGATAGGTGGTGCCAAGATGTCGGCACAATCCTTCAGCAGCTTAGTTGGGATAATATCGTTAGGCGCTGTGCTGTTTCGCAAAGTACCGATGATATTTCTTGTGGCATCAACGGAGATGGGTTCTAGAGTAAACTTGGTTGATTGCAGAGTAATAAACAGCAATGTTAAATGGAAGGCCTTTACTACTGTCTTCATCCTCACGTAGGATGATCAACCAATTCTGCTTGCTGCAGATGGACAAATGTGACGATCAGCCTGCTGCTTTAGTGATCCGGCCAGATCCTCAGCATTCTGCTCTGCTACCAAGTGTCATTCTAGTAGCGGGTGATGTCCCGACCCTCTGTGGCTGGAGCTGTAGGCTGTGCACCTCGCTGTAGCCTGCAGTACTCTCACACAGTGGCAAGATGGTGCAAACACAATGGATCCTGGCAAACAAGAGGGCTTGGGTCTGTTCTGCCAACCACTTTATAGTCTCTCCCACAATTCTCTCCTCTCTTTGTAGTGCAGGCTGGGCTTTGTAGTCCTGCCTCTTTAAGAATCAGTGGGGTCACTTTGTGATAGAACTTTAATGAGTCTGTTGAACTATGTTTAATGACTTCAGGGCAACATACCCAAACTTCACAAATTTGGGAACCATGGATTTTCTGTTACCTCCCACAAGACTTTGACCGTCATCTCTTGAAATTGTAATGCTTGAATATGGATATTACTATTGCTTGGACCTTGAAGAGAGGGACCCACCATTAAAGCTTGTCCTGAAAATGTGGATGTTAATGCAAATAAAAAAAAGTATCATAGACAGTACTCAATTGTTTTTATAACACTAATACTGCTACAATCGCCATACCCTTGAAAATGTAAAATGTAAAATCTGTGTTATAATCCAACAGCTGTCTATATTATCAAGAACTCTTTGAATTACATTGAAAAATTACTTTTCTTTTATACTTGTGTAGCGCCCCTGTACTTCCAAGTACGGACGCTATTGAAATTTAGTGGGAAAGATCAGACTGTAAACTTACTCTGATCCCAATTGTGATTATTTAGGGCTCTCTGTTTCAGCTTGGCTGTGCTGTGGGCTCATTCTGCTGTGCCTGGGTGTTGTTTAACCCCGGGACAGCAGGTGGCAGCAGTGGAGGCTGAGGTTCGGGTGCTCTCTTCAAGCAACCAATCGGGAGGCCTGGGCCTCACTGGGCATGGTGGGAGAGGGTACTTATGGGGCAGACGCCATTTTTTTGGGCTTCTTCTTGTCTCCTGGTTCCTGGTGCGGCACCCACCTTCAGGGTGACCGCACATCACCGCGACCTTAAGTTATGGCCTACCTGGCCGGGGGGCGGGGGTGCTATGTGGAGTTCCTGGTTCCGGAGCAAGCTTGTCCGGAACACTCTGAGGACCATGGGGACCCAGCAACTGACTGGGTTCCCATCTTCGGAGATCCCAAGCGAGTTGAGCTGTTCGGTGGGGAGTCCAGTTGAGGGACACCAATGAGAGGCTGGTGTCCCAACAGCACTGGAACGAACCATCGGGGATCGAGGTACTGTACACTAAGGGATTGTTTCCTTTCTCAGTCAGTACCCTGGCGACATTAAAGGAAGACACAGGAAACCCCTTTACTCAGGAAGAGTACCTCCATATTACACTCAGGGAAGGCCGGTGGCAGAGGCACTTTCCCGACGGTCGTTTAGAAGAGCCTGTGGCAGAGGCATCCTTCTCAAGTTTGAGTGATACTCTGGCTGCCAGGTCTGTGAGAGGGGCCTGTCCAGGTATGCTATACCCACTCAAGTTGGAGTGGCGCAGAAAGACTGATTGTTATCAGAAGCAGGACTGCTTCAATATCCAAGGCCTGAGTCTGCAATATCTCCTCAAACCTTTGTCTATCCTTCCCATCACCTGTTGACCGTTTTTACCCGGCTGGGTAATAAAGAGCACTTATAAATATACTTTCTATTTTTGCGGACATTCCTTTATTGCCACTGTATTCACTATTCACCCTAGACATATCACCGGAGCCATGAGGTAACACATGCCATCCCAATTTAATCTCCTGCGGGGGTAGCGCTACACTTTCAAATAAAACAAATGGACAAGATGTTTACGCAAAATAAAAACTGGAGTTTTAGGAAGTCTCATGATATATATTTCACAAATGGCTACCATATATAGTTCAGAAGAAAATTAAAGTGAATCCCAAAAGGATCTGCAATAATTTCTGTAATAGGTGTAGCACCCTCCTGCATAGATGATAGGACTAGGTTAATTTAGTTCTGGCTCACTGTATCCAGTGGAGCTGCATTTCATTGTTATTAAGTTTATTTTGGCTCACTGTAATCAGTGTGGCCATGTTAATTCTTCTGGCTTGTTCTATATTTCAGTGGCTGCAGAATTGACTGCTTCCCCCTGGCTGGTCCAGAAATGTTCTGAAAGTTAGTGGGCAGGAAAAGTCTAATTGGCAGCTGAATATTCATACAGCCATGGCCAATCCCTGGAGAGAAGTACCTAGATGGTGACAGAGTCTGTATAAATACTATGGGCCAGAGAGCAGCCTGGTGTTTTTCCCTGAGGAGGTGATCATAGCCTGGGGGGGCTGCTAGCCCCCTAGGCCAATTTGCCATGTCCCTGCGGGATGTTAAGGCCTTAGGTGGGCTACCTATGTTGTGAAAGTTCCTGAAAGCTGACTGAGGGATAGTTGTTTGAGGATCTACTCTGTATCAGAAGGGAAAGTGTCTCATTAAAGCATCAGAAAAAGCATACGCCTAGACTAGTTAATGAGCCTGAAGGAAGATTAGAACTGTGTGTTTTGCTGTGAGGAAATTACTCACACCTGTTTACCCCCTATGGACCAGACCATATTTAAAATTGTTGCTATGTGTCTGTTCATGAGTCTATAACTTTGTAACTACTTATGATGAAGAATTGTTACATATATGTTTTTGTGGGGGACAAACTGAGTTTTCTCGTGACCCTAAAGTCCTCTGACTGATTTTTTTTAATGTATTTGCAATTTAAGAGAAAAAATAGTAAAAATCTTAATAAAAATGTATTTAAAAATGATTAGTAATATTTTGTACACATGTACCACTAATGTGAGGGAAAAAAAAACATACAGTGGAACCTCGGATTGCGAGTAACGCGGTTAACGAGCATTTCACAATACGAGCACTGTATTTTTAAAAACCCTAGCGGTGTACAGTACCACGTTTGGCTTGAGGTGGGGGCACCTTAGCCGAACGATGCCGATCCCAGACAATCGGCGCAGTTCGGAAATGCTCGGAAAGACACGGAAATACTCCATTCCTGAGCCTTTCCGAAGTTTTCCGACGGTCAGCCGAGCTGTCCTTGGGCCTTTCTGACTGTTTCCGAGGCTCTCCAGTGCCCCCCACCTCTGGCCACATGCCGTATTACATGCCATTAAAGTCAATGCGGAACAAATTATTTTAGTTTCCATTGACTTCAATGGGGAAAGTCACTTTGATATGTGAGTACTTTGGATTGCGAGCATTCTCCTGGAACGGATTATGCTCGTAATCCGAGGTTCCAATGTACATTTTATTCTACTGCTTGTTCTATTTACTGCAACATTAATATTATGCCGCGTACACACGATCATTTTTTGTGATGAAAAAAAACGACGTTTTCTGTGAAGTAAAAATGAGGTTTTTGAAACGTCACTTTTCAAAGACGATGTTGCATACACACCATCGTTTTTTTTCACAAAAAGCGAGGTTACGTCCACCACTCTTTTCCATTGAAGCTCACTTCATAACTAGCTTCTGGGCATGCGCGGGTTGAAAAACGTCGTTTTAAACAATGTTTTTGCTACACACGGTGACTTTTTCTAAAAAAAAAACGACGTTTTGAAAAACGACACAAAAAATTCAAGCATGTTGGAATTTTTTTTTTGGTGGTTTTTTGGAAGACAAAAAACGACGTTTTGCCCACACACGATCAATTTAAATGACGTTTTAAAAAACGTTTTTTTTCATCGCAAAAAACGACCGCGTGTACGCGGCATTACATTTTTGGTACAAAGTATGTTAAAGTTAGTTACAAAAGAAATAAAGTTTTTTTCTTTTTGCATACATTTTTGCATATATTAAATTTTTGTCATAATGCATGAGTCATTTATAGTTTTTACTGATTTAAAATAAAACAGATAAACCCTAAACCACATTTTTTTAACACAAAATCCTTAAAGATAACAATGTATATATTTGCTTTAGAAAAAAAAAATTCCAGCAAATAATCAAAAATAGAAACATGGAACAGGAGATGAAACTGTTAAATAGTAATTTCACAGGTTGAAATGAATGGGTTAAGTTGTAAAAAAAAAAGAGCATGTCCTGGTTAATAAAGAGTTAAAACGGAGCTCCAAAAAAAATGGAACTTCCGCTTATCCCACTCCTCATCCCCTTAAATGCCACATTTGGCATGTAATTTTTTTTGGGGGGGAGTGGGGGCTTCAGGTGGAGTGGGACTTCCTGTCCCACTTCCTCCTTCCGCCGAGGGGCTGGTTAGGGGATTAAGCTTAATCGCCTACAGCAGCCCCTCCCTGTAGGAGATCGCCTGGGACACATGACAGGTCCCATGCGATCCCCTGTCCAATCAGCGGCGCGCCGCGCGCATGCGCATTGCCGCTCGCGCATGCGCAGTGGGTGCCCGGCCGTGAAGCCAAAGGCTGTCACGGCCGGGTGCCCACAGTTACGATGAGGACGCCGGCTGGGGAGGGGGGGAGAGGAGCAGAGCCCCGGCCGGCGCGTCGCTGGAACAGGTAAGTGATTGTTTAATAAAAGCCAGCAGCTACACTTTTTGTAGCTGCTGACTTTTAATAAACATAAAACAAGGCTGGAACACCCCTTTAATTCCCTGTCTGACAGGGAATGCACCAGATAAAATAGCTACTATGTTACCTGTTTGTTGTTGTTTTGGTTTAATATATTGCATTGAATTCTCACAGAGGTTGTCTGTCAGAGTGATCATTCTGTGCGGAAGGCTTTTTACTAGCGGCCAGTCATAGGATATTACGGTCTGTGCACAGTAGCTGAACAGTACAAGACACGTCCTGTGTACAGAGGAAGGAGTTTTATGGACGTTTGTAAGACGCCCAAGGTAGGCAACTGGTAATATAATCTCAGTAAGTAATATTTAAGGCTAGGTTAGCCCTTAATTGTACAATTATCGTTTGACTGTTCAAGGATTTGTGATATATTGGATGCCAATATGTGTACTGTATTCCCTTAGCTGGGCCACCTTGTGTCCCATGTGATCACACAGAGCTTCCCTTCCAAAGATTTGTGGACTCACTCGGTGGATCTCTTTGATGGTCCTTTGGGTACTTTTTTAAAGGGTTTGGAAAGAATGAGTAACTAGTCCTTTATAATGATGGTTTGCTATATAGTACCTTTATGAATACTTTTTGACTATATATTAGTTTTTATCAGAGTTTTGTAAAAAGTGGTGATCTGTAAGGCCTCTTTCACACGGAGCGGTCCGTTTTTCGGTCCGCTCCGTGTGTGTCCGTCGGCTCAGCGGGGGGTCCCGCTCAGCTGTCGGCGGACAGGGCAGACCCCGCACACTGTGCAGGGACCGCCCTGTCTCTCCTCCGCTATCCCCTATGGGGAATCGGATGGAAACGGACCGTCTGTCCGTTTGCATCCGATCCGATCCACCGGACGGAAGAAAAATAGGGTTTTCTTCCGTCCGCAAAACGGATCCAGGCGGACGCGGATAGTAGGCGGACGTTAGCGGATGCATCATCCGCTAACGGATCCGCTCCCATAGGGACACATTACAAGTCCGTAAATGGACTTGTAATTAGCGGACCGTTCGTCCGCTCATGTGAAAGGGGCCTTAATCCTGGGAAGAAGCCAATTATGGCAAAACATGTTGGGATGCAAAACGACACCCTAACCATCCATGTTTCTGGTTATCAAAGATTTGTATATGTATACATACCTAATGTATTTTTATTGAACCCATTTTTTAACTATATGTGAATAAACTGGTTTTCTATTTGTGTGCATCTGGGAGTGCTATTTGAAAAGAAAAATATATTATATCAAAAGTATTTCCTATGGACATCTAATCTTTGGAGAGGACTGTATGTTTGATAAGTGCTTTTCTGTGGGGCAAAAATATTAATCATAGAAAAAATGTAAAAAAGTTGGAGGTAATCATCAAAAACATCATATTCATTAACATGCTCATAATATAACTGGGTTACGGATAATAGTTACTGGGTTACGGATAAGTTAATGAAAAAATAAATTAAATAACACATGAACTTTTCAAATTTAATTACATTTAAATAAATTGATTGTTGAGTATTAACTTTAAAAATAATATATATATATATATATATATATATATATATATATATATATATATTAGGGCTGTTACTGATCAAAATTTTTGTGTTCGATTAATCGTTTTTAATTTTAATCGATTAATCGACTAATTTCGATTAATTATAACACACATACAGATCCAACTACTTTTAGCTGATCTCCTTGCAGGCCGATTCCCAGTGCAGCGACCAACAGCAGGATACAAAAAACACACAAAGGCAGCGCTCGATGGGAAGAGCATTAAAACTTGTATAGCCTTCAAGTAGGTAACAAAATAAATATTGCACTGGAGATAAAATCGATGTAGCTACATAAACTGTAAAAATGGTGCAAGTAATACCAAATGGTAGCAAAAACAGCCATAAAAATATGTAGCCATGTATGATACTGGTATAAAAATGTGTACAATGATACCACTGCTGAATCGAGATTAGTAGAGGTTAACATCAGTCCGTCGGCATGTAGATGTCCCGTGAAGGGAACTATCACAACTCCCAGTGGATGGTTGTAGAATCCCTGGTTGATAAAAGGAAGAGATAGAGGGAAGTGTAACAGCCCTTGCGTGTGGCAGATAGTAAGGTCCGCCACCATGCAGATATGAAGGCACAGCTAAGGAGCCCTTCAGATGGACACGGCAAGCACCGCCGGTGTCTGTGACGTTACCAGATCTCCGACGGAACTCCCTGGAGGCCCAGAAGCCGGCGAAGAGGTGAGTACCAATCCAAAAATATTTAATCGATCAAAAATATTTTGATCGATCAAAAAAATTAAAGATTAATCGATTAATTAAAAGTTAATTTGCACAGCCCTAATATATATATATATATATATAATATATATATATATATATAATTGTGATGGTTTGGATCTGTCTTGCCTGATGGATGGCTGGTTTTCGCCATATGTTGGAGAGACAGACACATTGATTGCACAGCTGTGTGGTCAGCTTTTTAAGTCTGACCTGAACAGCATTCAGGGCTCCACCCTCCCGAGGAGTCCAGGTCTGGAAGGGAGAACCCTGAGAGTGCAGGTGTGCACTAAATTAGCTGGAGAAGCTAGAGAAGCTGGAGAGTGCAGGCTGCACTATAATACCCAGAGGCCTGAGTCTGAGGTGGCTGACAGGAGTCAGGAAGGCTTCACGAGGGAGCCTGAGCAGTGCGGTGCTACTGCTAAAGATAGCCAGGTGGCTCGGTATTTTCCATTATACGTGTAAGCCCAGAGGCTGAAGGTACCATTTTGTATGGACTGTGAAAACCCCTGTATGTTTTTCTGTTGGATACAATAAAAACGTGTTTACTTTTACTATTTTGGCTTGAAGACCAGTGACTGTGCAACTCCACATTTATCGCTAGTCTTGCGACTTTATCACAATATATATATATATATATATATATATATATATATATATATATATATATATTAAAGGAAAACTAAAGCGCTAGCCAACAGTGAATGGACCCAATATGAGAAAAAATATATACTAATTACATGCAGCTCAAATCTAGTATGTGCTAACAACAAAAATAGCTGGGCCCACTTGTGTCCCAGTGTAATGATGAGCGCAACTTAAACTAAACTAAATAATCAATCCCAAATAAACAAGTGAGCATCGCTATGGAAATAGTGATAATAATACAAATAATGAATAATCCAAATATGTGCAATACAGTGCAGCAACAAATGTCCCAAATGAGTGAAATCCAAAACGTAAATCAATCAGTGACAAGGCTTCTATCCATGTAACAACGAAATCATCCAGATGAGACTTCACAGATGAACGTGCTCACAGAGCGCTTACCTTCCACAAGGAAGAAAGGGGCATCAAACACATACAACGATGGTCCTGTAGACAGCCGTCTCTGATGCAATCTTTAAGCCAATCTCAGCCACATTCGAAGTCCGGTCGAAATGAGGCGGATATTCCAAAGAAAAAATGAAGCTCACATGGTGAAGTACGTAGACTTAAAAATGGTTTAATAAGGTAAACACACTTACAGAAAGAGAAACGAATAAAAACGCCAAACAATGGCACTTCCGGTCAGACGGTCACCATTGTTTGGTGTTTTTATTCGTTTCTCTTTCTGTAAGTGTGTTTACCTTATTAAACCATTTTTAAGTCTACGTACTTCACCATGTGAGCTTCATTTTTTCTTTGGAATATCCGCCTCATTTCGACCGGACTTCGAATGTGGCTGAGACTGGCTTAAAGATTGCATCAGAGACGGCTGTCTACAGGACCATCGTTGTATGTGTTTGATGCCCCTTTCTTCCTTGTGGAAGGTAAGCGCTCTGTGAGCACGTTCATCTGTGAAGTCTCATCTGGATGATTTTGTTGTTTACATGGATAGAAGCCTTGTCACTGATCGATTTACGTTTTGGATTTCACTCATTTGGGACATTTGTTGCTGCACTTATTGCACATATTTGGATTATTCATTTTATTTATATTATTATCACTATTTCCATAGCGATACTCACTTTTTTTGTTTGGGATTGATTGTTTAGTTTAAGTTGCGCTCATCATTACACTTTTATATATATATATATATATATATATATTGCTCATCATAATCATAGTAATAAAGTTTGGTCCTCTGTGCATCCCCCCTACTCCCTTACACTCGATGGGGGACTTCTCCTGTTATGCCCCAATATTTTGGAATTCACTTCCTTAGAACAAGTTATCTTCTCTAACCTCATTCAAATCAAATCTAAAAACTTTTTTCTTTAGACACATAATTATCTCCCCCCCCCCCCCCCTTTTACCCTGTGTATTTATTGTGTTTTTGTTTCTCTTTTTTTTTTATAAAGTGCTTTCAGAAGATCTTTAAAGGTGATATACTGTGTAAAATAAAGTTTATTCGTATTCTTATTATTATGTATTAAATAATAATATGGATAATTAAACTGGGTCATCAAAACATTCCTGCCTGGACCCTTTGTAGCATTGGCCTCTATTACTCTGAGCTCCCGGCTGGCAGGCATTTACCTGTCTATGGAGTGTAATTGAGTAAATCATACTTACTCGGGACAGCGTTGGACCCTCGATATTGCTTTATCTATCCAACAGAGGAGAATTTATTTATATATCCAAATCTATCATTGGTTACCTTTGGCTACTTGTAGCTGCAGCTTCCAAAAGTTCCATACCCTGGATCTTGGACGTGTCCCATGGGCCAGTAGGCGTATCTGCACCAGTAGATTTTATGTTGTGTTTTTTTTTTATTACTACGGATATCTCTTATACAGGCATACCCCACTTTTAAGTACACAATGGGGATTATTTACCATCGCTGGAGAGTGCAAAATCAGGCTGACTTCTGCAAAGAAACCAATGAGCTTCTAACCCTAGCTTGTTCAATTAAGCCTGGTAATAAAACCTGGAAGCTCATTGGTTCTATGCAAAAGGGAGCCTGATTTTGCACTCTCCAGCGATAGTAAATAAACCCCATTGTGTAAATAAAAGTGGAGTATGCCTGTAGTGGATACCTTTTACCGCTCCAGATATATTTACAGTGCCTTGAAAAAGTATTCATACCCCTGGACATTTTCCACAGTTTGTCATGTTACAGCCAAAAACGTAAATGTATTTTATTGGGATTTTATGTCAAAGATCAACATAAAGTGGCACATATTTGTGAAGTAGATGGAAAATGATAAATGTTTTTCAACATTTTTTAGAAATAAATATGTGAAAAGTGTGGCATGCATTTGTATTCAGTCAATACTTTGTAGAACCACCTTTCGCTGCAATTACAGCTGCATGTCTTTTGGGGATGTCTCTACCAGCTTTGCACATATAGAGAGTGAATTGTTTGCCCATTCTTCTTTGCAAAATAGCGCAAGCTCTGTCAGATTGGATAGAGAGCATCTGTGAACAGCAATTTTCAAGTCTTGACACAGATTCTCAATTGGATTTAGGTCTGGACTTTCACTAAGTCATTCTAAAACATGAATTTACTTTAAACTAAACCATTCCATTGTAGTTCTGGCTGTATGTTTGGGGTCATTGTCCTGGCAGTTGAACCTTCATCCCAGTCTCAAGTCTTTTGCAGACTCTAATCGGTTTTCTTCTAAGATTTCCCTGTATTTGGCTCAATTCATCTTCTCATTAACTCTGACCAGCTTCACTGTACTTGCTGAAGAAAAGTATCCCCACAACATGATTCTGCCACCACCATGTTTCAAGTTGATGTGCAGTGTTTTCTGCCATACATAGCGTTTTGTTTTTAGACCAAAAAGTAATATTTTGGTCTTTTTTTAACATAGCATATTCTTCACATGTTTACTGTGTCCCCCACTTGCCTTCTCGCAAACTGAAAATGGGACTTCTTATGGATTTCTTCGTGCCACTCTTACATTAAGGCCAGATTTGTGGAGTGTATGACTAATAGTTGTCCTGTGGACAGATTCTCCCACCTGAGATGTGGATCTCTACATCTCCTTTAGTGTTACCATGGACATCTTGGCTGCTTCTCTGATTAATGCTCTCCTTGCTCGGCCTGTCAGTTTAGGTGAACGGCCATGTCTTGGTAGGTTTGCAGTGGTTGAAATCATATGTCATAGGAACAATTGTTGAGATTGTAAAATGATCAAGGCAGTCATTCACAAAGTGCTGGACAGTGGTCTGAGATTTCCATAACACCAAAGGTATCACTAAATGCTTATACCACTGAAATCTTGATTGACCCCCAAAAGGCCAAATCCATCCTTGAGTGGTCTGTAATGATGAATCAAAAGATCATTTAAGGATTTTGTTGAGATTCCCAATTTCTATCATAAGTTCATTAACCACTTAACCACTTAAGCTCCAGACCAATATGCTGCTAAATGCCCAGAGGCGTTTTTACAATTCGGCACTGCTAACTGTCACACTGACACTAAATGCAATGATCAGTAAATATATGATCACTGCAATCAGTGACACTGTGACAGAGGGCTGGGGGGGGTGATCGAAGGGGTTAAGTGTGCCTATGTGTGTGGTGTCAGTGTAGTGTTGGTGCGACTTACTGTGATGACTTCTCTCCTCTCGGCGTATTGAAAATACCGCCAAGAGGAGAGCTGACATCACTTCCTCTGCCTGTGTTTACATTATACAGGCAGAGGAAGTGACACGACGGAAGCTCAGGGGATTGGCTGTGAGCAATCACGAGGGGGCGGACAAAAACGAACAGCCGCCCCCTCGTCCCGGATCGCTCCCGGAGGTAAGCCCCTGCCACACGCAGTGGAGGGGGTCCCAATCGGACCCCCGACCCGCAAGAAGGCAGGGACGTACATGTATGCCCATCTGCCTGTACGTGCCATTCTGTGGATGTACATAGTCGTGCGGCAGGCGTTAAGCGGTTAAGCACAGCCTCCTGCACATATATGTCGGCAGAATGGCACAGCTGGGCACAAGCAGGTACAGGTACGTCCTCTTTAAGTGCCCAGCCGTTGGTTGCGTGCACCGTGGGACCCGCATACCCGATCGCCGCTGGAGTCCCGCTATCGGTCCCTGGAGCTGAAGAACGGGGAGAGCTGTGTGTAAACACAGCTTCCCCGTTCTTCACTGTGGTGCTGTCATTGATCGTGTGTTCCCTTTTATAGGGAACCACAATCAATAACGTCACACCTATAGCCACACCCCCCTACAGTTAGAAACACAGATGAGGTCATACATAACGCCTTCAGCACCCCCTTGTGGTTAACTCCCAAACTGCAATTGTCATTTTCACAGTAAACAATGCATTTTTAATGCATTTTTTGCTGTGAAAATGACAATGGTCCCAAAAATGTGTCAAAATTCCTAGCAGACCTTAAAAAATATGGACTTTATTGTTCAACTTCCTCCACGTGAAGGATTTCCTACCATTTATGTGATAGTCCAAAATGGCTCACTTTGTGATTATGATGTGGACACCTTTAGCAATAGACACTGCACATCTAGCAGCCTCACCTCTGATCACAGAGTGCAAAAAGTTTAGGAAGGAACTCTGCAAGGCACTTATAACTGAAACCTGTCTTTCTTTAAATTACTATCCACAGACAAATGGTCAGATGGAATGTACAAATCAGACAGTAGAGCAATATTTCTGGCAGTTTTCATCATTTTCACAGGCAACTAGGCATCACTTCTTCCTTTAGCAGAGTTTACTTACAGTAATCTATACACTCAGCCACAGGGTGGGCTCCATGCTTTGGCAAACTTCAGGTTTAATCCTACTATCCTACTGTATTAACTTTACTGGGCTTTCGACTCTCTAGTCCCAGTTCAAGAAAGTCTGCAATGTTTTTAATGTGTGTAGCAGATACTCTGCATATCCCGCAGCCTGGCCAAGTTGGCCAAGGCTTTTCTGCAAGGAAGAATGTGCCTGCCACCAACTGCGGTGGAATTTCCATCCTCCCTTTTCTCCTCACTGACTCACACAGACACACAGAGCTGCTCACTCTGCATCCTCCCCTGTGTCCCTATTGGCAGGAGGAGAAGAGCCAATGGCAGGAGAAATTAAAGGAGCAAATTAGAAGGACCTTATCACGCAGCAGCTGCAAATGGATTCTGGTATATGTAGCCCCCATCTAAAATGGCCCCATAGCTTTCTATGGAGACAGAACTACGAGGAAAATAAACTGGAGACTCCATCTTGCTGATCTGAGGAGATTGCTCCAACTCCACGAGGCAAGGGAAAAGATTAGACCTAGGGGAGAGGTGCTGCCTTCCAGGTCAGTCCACTGCGTGTTTTCAGGCATCCACAGCCAGTCAGGACATCCAGCCTGAGAGAGGGGGTTCCCAGGTGCATATCCAGATGCGTTCCAGTATGAGGTGACCAGTTGGGTGAGAGGACTTTCGCCAAGGACACTGCACACAGACAGAGTTAAATGGACACTGTATACAGACATCATTGCTATTAGTCATCTTACTGACACTTGTAGTGCCACAGGGCTAAAGGATAAGGCCATCCATTCACACAGACACTATATACAGACACCATTGTCTTTTCATCTTGCTGAGGAAGATCCTGCATTCTTTACTTGAAAATCAGTTGTATTGTTTGGCCCTGCTTTTTAGGAGTTTAAGTGCACCAACGAGAGCGGTTATCTGAAGATACAAAGCCTCATCTTTTGTCAAAAAGACTGAAGCTACTAGTACCATATGGGCCAGCACACACATACTCCGAGCTCTGTATATGCAGTGGGTGGGCGGGACACTTCATCTGGGAAGTTAAACCATTAAATAGTGATTTGCATACCGTGTTTAACCTCCCTGGCGGTATGATTCTTTCAGATTTTAGGTGCTGAAAGCGGTACCATTATTTGCAAGGGAATTTGGCGTTTTATACTGTAGGCTTGTAATTCTTAGGAATAACTCACTTAAATCTATCCAAACAAGAGTCTAATAGGCATCCCGGGTATGATTTTTTTTTTTTTTTTATTAAAAATTATAATATAATAAATAATTATTAAAAATTATAACAAATAATAATATAATTATAGTAAAAATTATTCAATAGTGTAATCAAATCAAAATCACTGAAATTTGCTCAGTTGCAGAATTTTTGCTGTCATTATTTTTTTTTTTTATGATGTATTTCCGCACAAATCACTATCGCTAAATTCTGCAAGTGATTCTGATTTATTATCGCTGTTTTTTAGCTGCTCTAAAACAATTTTTGCCATAAAGGGACACTTTTGGTTGCTATGGGCAATCTACAGTTTGCAGGGAGAAAGAACATTTTTTATTATATAAAATGACATGTAGTGCACAGGGCAGACCACTAGGGACATGGGGGGTGTGTATTTTTTTCATACAGTACTGTAATCTATAAGATTACAGTGTACTGTATGTATAGTGTTTGTTTACATTTTTGAATTTGGCGCCGTTCTCCGTCCCCGTGCGTCGTAACGTCGCAGGGAACGGAGATCGGCGGCGCGCGGGGACGCTGTGTGAATCGAGATCACACAGCGCGGATGCATCACTGGATCCACGGAGAAGGTAAGTAAACTGTCTCTGTGGATGCTGCGAGGCGAGCCCGAGTCTGACTCTGGGTTACCGATCGTAGCACAGAAATCTAACCCCGAGTCAGACTCGGGAACACCGCCAGGGAGGTTAAAGTTGGGCCTGTGGTGTCAGGGGACAGAAAAGGGGGTCATTCCTCTTGCTCTCCTCCTGCCTGGACTCATAGCGCCGACCTGAGTAAAGGTAACCAATCTGATACAGATTGCTATATTGTAATGTATTGTTATTGAAGTGTTTGACTCTGCTCTTGGGGTTATTCTCAGGTTTTAAATCCCCTGAAAGCAGCCTGAATATAGTATTGATCTACAGTATATTGCTCTTAATCTCAGTTATTGCTTTCTAATTGCATTACTTGAAAATATATTGTTACTGTTTGTTACTCTTTTCCACAGAAATGTTGCAGTAAAGACAATTTCTGTGTTTTATTATAACAAGTGTGTTTCTCATTGGTCCTTGCACTTACACTATTGCTGTGTTTGCCAGAGGATGCAGAGACTGTTATTGGGGTTGAGAGGCAGGGTAGGGGATTGAACATACTTAAGCGGCTTCTGTGGGTTTAAAGCTACACATGCAAAGAGGAGGTGACATGAATCTAAAACCTGAAGACAAGGTGTGGCTTTCACCTGCCAACTTAAAATTAGGTCCTACATATACTAACCCTTTTGTTTTAAAGAGAAAGATTGTGAAGCTTATGATTCAGTCTTTCATGTATCTCTGCTAAAGCCTGCTATCTGAAGTATTTTCCTGGGCACAGTACTGGAGCTCTAACACCAATAGTGATCAACAGCAAATAAGAATACAAAAACAAGACTATTGTGGACTGCAGGAAAAAAAGTTGAATTCATTAGCTAAATAATTGGGAAGGCTATAGTCCAGACGAAAATCTCATGGGAGTAAGAAACCATGTTCTTGTACCAAGACTGGTAAGAAAACATTTTCAGGCTCATCCTGAGAACATGTCCAAGATGGTCATTGGGAGGCCGCCCATTAGGGAAGGGCAAGGTAAGGAAGGATGAATTTATGCCAGTATAAGGAAACCAGTGTAGGCTTATGCATGCGCCCATACCTCTGCCCATGGCTCTGTGCATAGGGTAGATACCAGATGTGAATTAGTGAGTAGGCACATGTATGCTCAGCACTGGTATTGGTGTCCGGCAGCCTATATAAATGAGAGCACTGCTAAAAGAAGTTGCTAAGTGGTCTTTAGCTTGTTTCTGTTCACTTGCAACTAGAGTTGAGGGGACACCTGGATGTTCGGGTTCGAACTTTGAAAAAAAAGTTTGGGTTCGGGACCCGAACTTGACCCGAACTTTGACCCGAACCCCATTGAAGTCAATGGGGACCCGGACTTTTGACTACTAAAATGTCTCTAAAAAACTAAGGGAAGGGGCTGGAGGGCTGCAAATGGCAGCAAAATGTCGACAAGAGCATGACAAGTACTCTGAAAATAAATGTGGATAGGGAAATAACTTAAAATAACATAAAAAAATAAAAATAAAAAATAAAATCATTTTGACCTAGGAGGACAGGGTCCATATGTAGTAGGAGGTTGAGGTGGATGTGGCGGTGTAGGTGGAAGCGGCGGTGGAGGAGGAGGAGATAGCCAACACAGAGAGTCACCTATATATTTCTGTCCCTATAGCAAATAGCAGGAACCTGTCCCTAAACAATGTACTGGACACACACAGTATATCACAGGTGACAGGTGCAGTGCTGGTGAAATATACAGAGAGTCACCTATATATTTCTGTCCCTATAGCAGGAACTAGCAGGAACCTGTCCCTAAACTATAAGATGCAGATCTCACAAAAATAAACAGTGCTGGTGTAGATTTCTAACACTCTGCCTCAATCAGCAGCAAACCTGTCCCTACCCTAGCTAAAGCAGACTGACGAGCCCTAAACGATGTAATGCACAGTCCCTAAACGATATGATGCAGATCTCACAGAAAGAAACAGTGCTGGTGTAGATTTCTCAAGCAGGATAATCCTATCTAACTCTGTCCCTTAATCAGCAGCAGCCTGTCCCTACTCTAGCTAAAGCAGAGTGACAAGCTGTGCTGTGTGCCTCTATCTGATATAGAGGCTGGTCACATGCTGGGTCACATGCTGCACTGGCCAATCACAGCCATGCTATTAGTAGGCATGGCTGTGATGGCTTCCTAGTCACAGTAGTAAAACAAATGGCGATTGGCTGCCGTGCAGCGCACCGTAACATAGCCGAACTCCGAACCCGAACCCAAACTTTTTCTAATTATTCGGGTTCGGGTACAAAAAAAACCCAAAGTCCGTACCGACCCCGAACTTTACAGTTCGGGTTCGCTCAACCCTACTTACAACCTGTTGATTCTGCCTTTCTTTGTATGACGTGAATTGCCTTTTGGAGTCCGCTTATTGGCTTCTGCCTTGTACTGACCTTGGGTTTTGCCCTGACTCTGCCTTTGTCTCCTGTTCTAATAGCCTACTGCTGTACTTTGTCTGCCCTTGATGAGGGCCTTAAACTAGTTTCTCTAAATTGCGCTGGTACTCATGTTCTTTTGTGATCCTCAGTGTTCTGCTGCACACATCTGGTACTGTTGACATTTCTATGTCTTCACATTCTCTGCCACAACCTTTTGGAGTGTTGGGCTAGAGTTGCAAGAGGAGCCACCTCATCCAATCGGACTCCCTCCTACTCTCCCTCCCACTCCCACCCTCTTAGTCCTGCTTACTTGTATTCCATGAATACAAGGTGTTCTGTGATTGGACGAGGTGGCGTTTGTGACCTTATCTCCCTTCTTTCTACCTCATCCAGTCAGAGAATGCCTTGTATTCAATGCAAAAAAATACAAGGTTTACTTTGTGTGATGGCAGGACTTTGCAGGTGACCCCCCTGTGGCTGCCCTGCAGAAGGGACGTCATTTGGCACTGAAGACTGCTGCTATCACTGTAGTAACAGGAACTACTACCGTGATTTTCAGCGTACACAGGAATCAGTCAGGTATGAGATATGCATTCTTACATTTTGCAATAGAAATCATATCTAAACTTCAGTTTTAATTGATTTTCCTTCTGGGATACAAGGGAGCTTCATTTTATTTTTGGTAAACTAAATGGGGATGGATATCTACTATTTTTTCATCTAAGAAGGAATTTTTATAGAGCCAGATAACATTTGTGTAAAATGTATGATTGTAGATCTGTATATTTAGATAAGATATGTGTGAATATGGTTTACTGATGCAGGCAAGGCAGCAGTCCATTTCCATGGAGACAAGTGAAGGTGACTCAGATGTTTGAAGACCTCATTGGCAATCAGTGGCAGTGATACATGTGCTGCTGCATGGCACAGTTTTGTTAGATTAATATCATTTTCAAATGCTGGTCATAAAGTCATGTATGTGTATACAATGAACACTTCTTCTATATGAATGCTATATGAGTGGGTACACACCCATCCATTAATCATTTATTGGCTTTGTCTGAACAAAAGCAGTCAATTTGTGCTCATATCCAGCAGATGGCATCAGATGCCTTTCATGTTCATGCTTCTATACAGCGTGCCTTGTATATGTTTCTTTTATCATTTCCCTTTGATCCGCTTGCTAGGTTTTCTCTGACCTTTCTACCTAAAGCATCAAATCTGAGTCATAGTTTCCTGTGAAATACCTGACAACCTAAGTTCTCATTAGCTCGGTGCTAGCCGCTAAAACATAAGTGCTGCTGAATTTCTCATCTTCTCATTTATATTATTAGGATCTTTCAAGCATTGATTCTTTGTATGTCAAATAGGATGCAAAAATCGAATAATGAACCCTTTGATAGCTGGCTGCCGTGTGCTGGGATATCACGTTCTGTGTGACAAATGCTAAAAAGTGTATGAATACAGCAAACTTTTTTTTAAATTATGGATAGAGTAAAGCTGTTTTCATCTGTCAAAACCGATCGTGTGTGGGGCCCATAGGTTATTTAACCATTGGTTAAAAAAAAAAAAGCAAATTTGCTTTAAAATTTAACTGATGGATTGATAACCGATAGGTCAAAACCGATCGTTAGTATGCAAAACCGTCGGTTAAAAACCTGCGCATGCTCAGAATCAAGTCGACGCATGCTTGGAAGCATTAAACTTCATTTTTTTCAGCACTTCGTTGTGTTTTACGTCACCGCGTTCTGATACGATCGTTTTTTTACCGATGGTGTGTAGGCACATCAGACCATCAGTCAGCTTCATCGGTTAACCGATGAAAACGGTCCAAGCATGCGTCGACTTGATTCTGAGCATGCGCTGCCTTTTAACCGATGCTTTTGCATACTAACGATCGGTTTTGACCCATCGGTCAGGCGTTCCATCGGTCAAATTTTAAAGCACATTAGACCATCAGTCAGCTTCATCGGTTAACCAATGAAAACAGTCCGAGCATGCGCTGCCTTTTAACCGATGCTTTTGCATACTAACGATCGGTTTTTACCCATCGGTCAAGCGTCCATCGGTCAAATTTAAAAGCAAGTTCTCCATCCCCATTACCTGATCAACTACTCTAATACCTGTCTCTTTATCTCCAGGCCGGGACTTTATTTGTACTGCGGGTGGAGATAACACCACCCACAGTATAGTCTCTCCCTTTCAGTTGCAAAACAGGAAGTGTTCTAGCAACCGGCACCCCCACTGACGTTCTGCTGCCTATAAAGTGCCCAACAGCCTGTAGGCCTAATGCAGAGGCCCAGCAGATCATGCGTTGGACATCAAAGTTCTAAACCTTACACAATCTAAAACTATAGATACACTTTCAAGTGGAACTAAAGCAGTCTTAACCACTTAAGCCCCGGACCATTATGCAGTTAAAGGACCAGGCCCCTTTTTGCGATTCGGCACTGCGTCGCTTTAACTGACCATTGCGTGGTCATGCGATGTGGCGCCCAAACAAAATTGACATCCTTTTTTTCCCACATATAAAGCTTTCTTTTGGTGGTATTTGATCACCTCTGCGGTTTTTGTATTTTTTGCGCTATAAACAAAAATAGAGCGACAATTTTGAAAAAAAATCCAATATTTTTTACTTTTTGCTATAATAATTACCCCCCCCCCCCAAAAAAAATAAATATATATATATATATATATATATAAAAGTTTTTTTTCCCCCTCAGTTTAGGCTAATACGTATTCTTCTACATATTTCGGTAACATTTTTTATTAATAATAGTTTTTTTTACTACTTATGGCGGCGATCATCGATTTTTATCGTGACTGCGACATTGTGGCGGACATGTCGGACATTTTTGACACATTTTTGGGACCATTGTCATTTTTACTGTGATCAGTGCTATAAAAATGTACTGATTACTGTGAAAATGACAATGGCAGTGAAGAGGTTAACCACTAGGGGGCTCTGTAGGGATTAAATGTGCCCTAGTGTGTGATTCTTACTGTAGGGGGGCGTGGCTGAGCGTGTGACAGGGAACAGACGATCACTGACAAACCGCTAGGAAGAATGGGGAAAGGTTTGTTTACACTCACCTCTCCCCGTTCTTCAGCTCTGTGACCCGATCGCTGGACACGGGCGGCGATCGGGTCTGCGGGTCTTGCGGGCGCGGTCACGGAGCTTTCGACCGGGTCGCGAGTGCACTGCCGGCTTTGCGCTTGCGACCCACGGCTGGGTTCTTAAAGGGGACGTACCCGTATGCCCTTGTGCCCAGCCGTGCCATTTTGTCAACGTATATCGTCGTGCTGTGGTCCACAAGTGGTTAAATTACCTATAATAGTAAGTTTTCTTGTTTTTTTCTTTGGCTGAAGTTTTAGGGTAATAGTGCCAGGCACTACATTTGAAGGTCCTGCCAAGATCTGATCATTGAATTAAAAGTGCACTACAACTTCTTTATTGGGACCCAGTCCTTGCGTAACTATTGAAAAGAACGTATAGTATTTTTGTCCTTATTTTCCTATTGTATTTATTATGATCAAGAAAATATTTTCAGTCAGTTAAATATCAATTACTGAAGATTAATATTATTTATTAGTTGAGAATGGGGGGGGATTTAACCACTTTAGTCCCGGAGGATTTGGCTGTCAAAGGACCGGGCCACTTTTTGCGATTCGCACTGCGTTGCTATAACTAACAATTGTGTGGTCGTTCGACGTGGCTTCAAAACAAAGTTGATGTCCTTTTTTCACACAAATAGAGATTTATTTTGGTGGTATTTGATCACCTCTGCGGTTTTTATTTTTTTGCGCTATAAACAAAAAAAGATCATCAATTTTGAAAAAACAAACAAACAATATTTTGTACTTTTTGCTATAATAAATATCCCCAACTTGTGTTAAAAAAGCTATTTTTTTCTCAGTTTAGGCCGATACGTATTCTTCTACATATTTTTGGTAAACAAATTGCAATAAGTTGTAGCATCTACAAAATAGGGGGTAGTTAATGGCATTTTTTTTTTTTACTAGTTATGGTGGCGATCTGCGTATTTTGACTACGACATTATGGCGGACACATCGGGCACTTTTAATGCTATTTTGGGACCATTCACATTTATACAGCAATCAGTGCTATAAAAATGCACTAATTACTGTATAAAAGTGACTGGCAGGGAAGGGGTTAATCAGTAGTGGAAGGGGTTAAGTGTGTCCTAGGGAGTGATTCTAACTGTGAGGGGTTGTGGCTTAGTGTGACAAGTCACTGATTGCTGCTTCCGATGAGAGGGAACAGATGATCAGTGTTGTGTCACTAGGCAGAACAGGGAGATTCCTTGTTTTTAAAGGCATCCTCCCATTCTGCCGTTCCGTGACCCGATCGCAGGACACTGGCGGACATCGAATCCGCTGGTCCCATGGGCGCGGTCACGGAGACTGCAGTGGCGCGCACGCAATGCGTCAGTTCTAAACAATGTATATACAAGGTGCTTTGCCTGCCCATGCCATTCTGGCGACATATAAGTGCGCAATGCAGTCAGCAAGCGTTTAAAGTCCCAAATTTCCCTTCCCTTTTATTTGAATATTATTTATTATTTTATTCATCCAGCAGGTGACACTTTTGGCTGCTTTTCATGTATTTTTCAATTTCACTTTTTGTTTTGTTGAAAAAAGCCAGCTATTTACAGACCTCAACAACTTAAGCTGAACTGCACTCACAAAGGAAAAAAAAAAAACTTCAAAAGAAAAGGCTAGAAACGGAAGCATACATATTTTCAGGTGTACCTTTTAACTGCCATTCACAGCCTTGTGTATTGCATCTCAGGTGAACCAATGTTGCTGTTTTGTCCATGTGTACAGTTGTGGCCAAAAGTTTTGAGAATGACATAAATATTAGTTTTCACAAAGTTTGCTGCTAAACTGCTTTTAGATCTTTGTTTCAGTTTTTTCTGTGATGTAGTGAAATATAATTACACGCACTTCATACGTTTCAGAGGCTTTTATCGACAATTACATGACATTTATGCAAAGAGTCAGTATTTGCAGTGTTGGCCCTTCTTTTTCAGGACCTCTGCAATTCGACTGGGCATGCTCTCAATCAACTTCTGGGCCAATTCCTGACTGATAGCAACCCATTCTTTCATTATCACTTCTTGGAGTTTGTCAGAATTAGTGGGTTTTTGTTTGTCCAATGGGTTTAAGATCTGGGGAGTTTCCAGGCCATGGACCCAAAATGTCAACGTTTTGGTACCCGAGCCACTTGGTTATCACTTTTGCCTTATGGCACGGTGCTCCATCGTGCTGGAAAATGCATTGTTCTTCACCAAACTGTTGTTGGATTGTTGGAAGAAGTTGCTGTTGGAAGGTGTTTTGGCACGATTCTTTATTCATGGCTGTGTTTTTGGGCAAAATTGTGAGTGAGCCCAATCCCTTGGATGAGAAGCAACCCCACACATGAATAGTCTCAGGATGCTTTACTGTTGGCATGACACAGGACTGATGGTAGCGCTCACCTTTTCTTCTCCGGACAAGGGTTTTTCCTGATGAAACAATCGGAAAGAGGCTTCATCTGAGAATATGACTTTGCCCCAGTCCTCACCATATTTTCTGCAGAAGATAATCTGTCCCTTATGGCTTTTATTTGGAGAGAAGTGGCTTCTTTGCTGCCCTTCTTGACACCAGGCCATCTTCCAAAAGTCTTTGCCTCACTGTGCGTGCAGATGCGCTCACACCTGCCTGCTACCATTCCTGAGCAAGCTCTGCACTGGTGGCACTCCAATCCCGCAGCTGAATCCTCTTTAGGAGACGGTCCTGGCGCTTGCTGGACTTTCTTGGGCACCCTGAAGCCTTCTTCACAAATGCAGTGGAATTTTTTTTTTATGGGATTAAGTTAATTTTCATGGCAAAGAGGAACTTTGCAATTAATTGCAATTCGTCTGATCACACTTCATAACATTCTGGAGTATATGCAATTTCCCATTTCAAAAACTGAGGCAGCAGACTTTGTGAAAATTAGTATTTGTGTCATTCTCAAAACTTTTGGCCATGGCTGTACATTTGTGAAATATGCAAAAGATCCCCAAAACGTTATATTTTCTGAATTTGTAAGACCTTTAAAATTAAAAAATGGTACTGTTGGTTTTGTACATCCAATGAAAAGTGTAAAGTGTTTATCAACATAATTTGTGGTGTGTTCAGATACATAGAAAATATCCATACCGTTAGGTCCATATTTACAGTATTTGGACATAGGCACAATTTTAGTTTTTTCCAGATCATTTACCAAAACATTTTCAAGCTTTAGTTATATAATGAATATGGGCTGACATTGCACACTATCAGGTTTAATATGAGAGTATGAACATCCAATCTGGAGGAAGGGTTTAGGAATTACAGCTCTTAAGAATAGCCATTCCCATTTTTCAAGGGGCCATAAGTAATTGGATGGTTGAATCAAAAGCTGTTTCATGGCCAAGTGTGGGCTACTTCCTCATTATGGGCCAGATTCAGGAAAGAGATACGACGGCTTATCTCCAGATAAGCCGTCTTATCTCTGCGTAGAATCAGAGAATCAGTTACGCATAGATTTCCATTAGATCCGACTTGCGTAAGTATCTTACGCCGCCGAATCTTATTTTTATATTTAGGCTGGACGCTAGGTGGCGTTCCCGTCTAAAATATGCAAATGAGCCTATACGCCGATTCCCGAACGTACGCCCGGCCGCATTTTTTTTACGTTGTTTGCATTAGCGTAGGTCCGTCGTAATGTTACCCCTGCTGTATGAGGGGCAGGCAATGTATGGATGGCGTGCCGGTGTTTTTTGCGTATTGACGTCGTGATTTGAAGCATGCGCACTGGGATCAATTCACGGCTGGCGCATGCGCAGTACGTTCGGTGCGGGATCGTGCATTATTTAAATAATACACTCCCCCTACCCGCCCAATTTGACTTAAGACGAGCCATTTACGCTACGCCGCCTCAAGTTTGTGAATAAAGCACTTGCCTGAAAAAGTTGCGGCGGCGTAGATACACACGCTACACATGTTTAGAATTAAGCCGCTCCTACCTGAATCTAGCCCTATGTCTTCACCAATTAAGCAGGTAAAAGGTTTGGAGTTGGTTCTAAGTGTGCTATTTGCATTTGGAATTTATTGCTGTGAACCTAAATCATGCGTTCAAAGAAGATGTCCATGCAAGTGAAACAGGCCATTCTAAGGCTTCAAAAATGAAAAAAAATTCATTCGAGAGATAGCAGCAACATTAAGAGTGGCCAAATCACCAGTTTGGTACATTCTGAGGAAAGAAGAATGCACTGGTGAGCTCAGCAACATAAGAAGGCCTGGACGTCCACGGAAGACAACAGTGGTGGATAATCGCAGAATCCTCTCTGGAAAAGAAAAACCCATTCACAACATTCAGACAAATGAAGGACACACTCCAGGAGGTTGGAATATCACTGTCAACGTCTACAATAAAAAGAACATTTCACAAGAGCAAATACAGAGGGTTCACTACAAGGTGCAAATCATTAATAAGCCTGAAGAATAGAAAAGTCAGATTAAACTTTGCCAGAAAACATCTAAAAAAGCCAGACCAGTTCTGGAAAAGTATTCTTTGGATGGATAAAACTTCGATTAATCTGTACTAGAAGGACAGGAAGAAAAAAGTGTGGGGAAGGCTTGGAACAGCTCACGATCCAAGGCATACAATGTCCTCTGTAAAACTTGGTGGAGGTAGCGTGACAACATGGGCATGCATGGTTTCCAGAGGCACTGGGTCATTGTTATTTATTGATGATGTGACAGAAGACAGAAGCAGCCTGATGAATTCTGTCGTTTTTATAGATATACTGTCAGCCTAGATTCAGCCAAATGCAGCAAAGTTGATTGGACAGTGCTTCAGAGTACAGATGGACAATGATCCAAAACACACTACAAAAAGAACCCAGGAGCTTTTGAAGGAAAAGAAGTGGAATATTCTGCAATGGCCGAGTCAATCACCTGATCTCAACCAAATTGAGCACGCATTTCACTTGCTGAAGGCAAAACTAAAGACATAAAGACCCACAAACTAAGAACAACTGAACACAGCTGCAGTTAAAGCCCAGCAAATCATCAGAAAGGAGGAAACCCAGTCTTTAGTTTATGTCCATGGGTTCCAGACTTCAGGCAGTCATTGCCAGTAAAGGATTCGTAACAAAATCTTAAAAATTAACATTTTATTTATGATTATATTCATTTGTCCAATTACATTTGAGCTCCTGAAAATGGGAGACTGTGTATAGAAATGGTTGCAGTTCCTAAAATTTGTACTTGATATTTATGTTCAACCCATTGAATTAAAGCTGAAAGTCTGCACTTTAAATTTATTTGGATTTCATTTAAATTGTATTCTGGTGGCATACAGAGCCAAAAGTATGAAAATTGTGCCTGTGTCCAAATGTATATATGGGCCAGATTCTCTAAGAATTCCGGCGGCGTAGCGTAAGCCAGTTACACTACGCCGCCGCATCGTACTAGAGCAAGTGCTTTATTCTCAAAGCACTTGCGCCGTAGGTTTCGCCTGCGTCGCGTAAATCGCGCAGCGTAAACCCGCGCAATTCAAATGGGGCGGCTTGTATTTAAATTAAGCGCGCCCCCGCGTCGAATGAACTGCGCATGCGCCGGCCGGGGAAAAAGCCCAGTGCGCATGCTCCAGCTCACGTCGGAAAGCGTCATTGAAACCGACGTCAAAACGACGTGAGCGTCATTTACGCAACTCCCTATTCGCGAACGAGTTAGTAAAACGACGTAAGCGACGGAAAAAGCCGACGCTGACCCGACGCCATACTTAACATGGCATCCGACGGCATCCGACAGGTTACTCCACATAGAAGCTGGGGTAACCTTGCGCGAACGAAAACGACGTACGCGACGACGGGGCGGCGTAAAAGCGATCGGGAATCGGCGTAGTAGCCTCATTTGCATAGGCAAATGAGAAAACAACGTAAAAGCCACCTAGTGGCCGGAGTTGTCATTACATCTACGATCCGCAAGAGTAATTGTATTACACTTGTCGGATGTAGAAGCGTATCTATGCCAAAGTGATGCTAAGCATCACTCGCATAGATACGAGGCTAAAAAAAAGGCGATACGACGGAGTATCTGAGATACTCCGTCGTAACGCCGCTGAGAATCTGGCCCAGTGCCTTGAAAAGGTATTCATACCCCTTGCAATTTTCCACATTTTGACATGTTACAACAAAAAGGTGAATGTATTTTATTGAGATATTATGTGATAGACCAACACAAAGTGGCACATAATTGAAGGAAAATTATAAATGGTTTTCAATTTTTTTTTACAAATAAATATCGGAAATGTTTGGCGTGCATTTGTATTCAGCCCCCTTTACTTTGATACCCCTAACTAAAATCTAGTGGAACCAAATGCCTTCAGAAGTCACCCAATTAGTAAATAGAGTCCACCGGTGTGTAATTTAATCTCAGTATAAATACAGCTGTTCTGTGACACACTCAGAGGTTTGTTAGAGAACCCTAGTAAACAAACAGCATCATGAAGGTCAAGGAACACACCAGACAGGTCAGGGATAAAGTTGCAGGGAAGTTTTGAAGCAGGGTCAGGGTTAAAAAAAAATATCCCAAGCTTTGAACATCTCACAGAGCATTGTTTGATCCATCATCTGAAAATTGAAAGAGTATGGCACTACTGCAAACCTCCCAAGACATGGCTGTCCACCTAAACTGACAGACAGACAGGGGAAAGAGAGCATTAATCAGAGACGCAACCAAGAGGCCCATGGAAACTCTGGAGGAGCTACAGAGATAGACAGCTTGGTTGGGAAAATCTGTCCACAGGACAACTATTAGTAGTGCACTCCACAAATCTGTCCTTTATGGTAGAATGGTAAGAAGAAAGCCATTGTTAAAAGAAAGCCATAAGATGCCCTGTTTTCATTTTGGGAGATGTCATGTGGGGGACACAGCAAACATGTGGAAGAAGGTGCTCTGGTCATATGAGACCAAAATTTAACTTTTGGGCCTAAAAGCAATGTGTGTGACAGAAATCTAACACTGCACATCACCCTGAACACACTATACCCACCGTGAAACATGGCGGTGGCAGCATCGTGTTGTGGGAATGCTTTTCTTCAGCTGGGACAGGGTAGCTGGTTAGAGTTGATGGGAAGATGGATGGAGCCAAAAACAGGGCAATCTTAGAAGAGTCTGCAAAAGACTTGAGACTGGGGTGGAGGTTTACCTTCCAGCAGGACAACAATCCTAATCATACAGCCAGAGCTACAATGGAATGGTTTAGATCAAAGCATATTCATGTGTTAGAATGGCCCAGTCAAAGTCCAGATCTATATCCAATTGAGAATCTGTGGCAAGACTTGAAAATTAACGCTCTCCATCAAATCTGACAAAGCTTGAGCTATTTTGCAAAGAAGAATGGGCAAAAATGTCACTCTCTAGATGTGCAAAGCTGGTGGAGACATCCCCAAAAAGACTTGCGGCTGTAATTGGAGCGAAAGGTGGTTCTACAAAGTAATGAATAACACTTTTCAGATATTTATTTGTAAAAAAAACTGAAAAATTTCAACAAGGCATTGAATTTAGCCCAGGTGACTATGGTGACTATGGCCATGCAAATTGGGTGAATAGCCAGAAGAATGCCGATGGCAAGGTGGCAAGTTGGAAAGATTGGTGGCTTTCTTTGAGGGAAAAGGTTGATCTGATCAAGACTTACCTGATTCAGATTTTTCTGTATGTCAGTTTTTTTGGCGTTTTGCCAGTTTCACTTTATACCAGGGTCTATAGTTGTTTCTTCCAGCTGTTATGGGGAACAGAATAAACCTTGTCAAAAGGAATGTGACTTACCTTCCTAGGCGGGAGAGTGGTCTAGGGATGATCAACTGTGTAGTCTTTTAGTCTGGAAAACTCTATGTGAAGGGCAACTTGAAGTTTCTTTCTTTGAGTGATCGGGGCTGCCCGAGAGTGGAGGGTAGAGGAGTGGTGAAGTTCATGGATCACTTTCTACTTTAGTGCCCTTTTAATGTAAAGGTGTACAAGAGAGGTGATCCCAGGGCCGGCCCTATGATGGGACCGGGTGGTACCATGGGTACCAGGCAGCACTTTTAGGGGAGCGGCATTCTGCCGCCCCTGCCAGCCCGTTCCGCCCGCTGCCTGTGAGGACACTCCCAGCGGAAGCAGTCAGCGAGTGAGAAGGGCAGGCGCCGCTGCCTCTCAGGAGCCCGGCACCGCTCTGTAGTGGTGACAGGACACAGGAGCGGGCAGGCCGCAGGGCTTGTCCAGATTTGACACATGTGCGCGTGACTGTGAGTGATCGCCATCGTGGCCACCCAGAGTCCCGCCCCCCTGCCTGGCGCGCTGTTTCTTCTGACTGCCTGGGATGAGGTCTGTGTCATCCGCTCTTCTACTCGCACGTCTGTAAGCCTGCCCCTCTCTGTAGGCCTCCCCCTGGCTGTCAGCAACACCCCCTGTCAGCAACACCCCCTGTCAGCAACACCCCCTGTCAGCAACAACCCCCTGTCAGCCCCCTCTATTTCAGCAAGTCCCCCTCTGTCAGCAAGCCCCACTCTCTGTCAGCAAGCCCCGTCAGCCTCCATCCCTGTCAATCCCCCTCTCTGTCATCAACACCCCTTGTCAGCCCGCCCCTCTCTATCAGCCTCCCTCTCTGTCAGCAACCCCGTCTGTCAGCCCCCTCTCTGTCAGCAACCCTAGTCAGCCCGCCCCTCTCTGTCAGCCCGCCCTTTTCTGTCAGCCCGCCCTTCTCTGTCAGCCCCCTCCTCTGTCAGCAATCCCGTCCGTCAGCCCCCCTCTTCTGTCAGCAGCCCCATCCATCAGCAACCCCGTTCGTCAGCAACCCCATCCGTCAGCCACCCTGTCCGCCAGCCACCCCCCTGTCAGCCAACCCCCCTGACAGCCCCCCTCTCTGTCAGCAACCCCCCTGTCAGTCCCCTTCTCTGTCAGCAACCCCCTCCGTCAGCCCCCTTCTCTGTCAGCCCACCCCCCCTGTCAGCAACAACCCCCTGTCAGCCCCCTGTATTTCAGCAAGTCCCCCCTCTGTCAGCAAGCCCCCCTCTCTGTCAGCAAGCCCCGTCAGCCCCCATCCCTGTCAATCCCCCTCTCTGTCATCAACACCCTTGTCAGCCCGCCCCTCTCTATCAGCCTCCCTCTCTGTCAGCAACCCCCGTCAGCCCGCCCCTCTCTGTCAGCCCGCCCTTCTCTTTCAGCCCCCTCCTCTGTCAGCAACCCCGTCCGTCAGCCCCCCTCTTCTGTCAGCAGCCCCATCCATCAGCAACCCCGTTCGTCAGCAACCCCATCCGTCAGCCACCCTGTCCTGACAGCCACCCCCTGACAGCCCCCCCCTCTGTCAGCAAGCCCCCCTCTCTGTCAGCAAGCCCCGTCAGCCCCATCCCTGTCAATCCCCCTCTCTGTCATCAACACCCCTTGTCAGCCCGCCCCTCTCTATCAGCCTCCCTCTCTGTCAGCAACCCCGTCTGTCAGCCCCCTCTCTGTCAGCAACCCCCGTCAGCCCCCTCTCTGTCAGCCCGCCCCTCTCTGTCAGCCCGCCCTTCTCTGTCAGCCCCCTCCTCTGTCAGCAACCCCGTCCGTCAGCCCCCCTCTTCTGTCAGCAGCCCCGTCCATCAGCAACCCCGTTCGTCAGCAACCCCATCCGTCAGCAACCCCGTTCGTCAGCAACCCCGTTCGTCAGCCACCCTGTCCGTCAGCCACCCCCTGTCAGCCAACCCCCCTGACAGCCACCCCCTGACAGCCCCCCTCTCTGTCAGCAACCCCCCTGTCAGTCTCCTTCTCTGTCAGCAACCCCCTCCGTCGGCCCCCTTCTCTGTCAGCCCACCCCCCCTTGTCAGCAACAACCCCCTGTCAGCCCCCTCTATTTCAGCAAGTCCCCCCTCTGTCAGCAAGCCCCCCTCTCTGTCAGCAAGCCTAGTCAGCCCCCCTCCCTGTCAACCCCGATCTCTGTCATCAACCCCCCTTGTCAGTCCGCCCCTCTCTATCAGCCTTCCTCTCTGTCAGCAACCCTGTCTGTCAGCCCCCTCTCTGTCAGCAACCCCCGTCAGCCCCCTCTCTGTCAGCCCGCCCTTCTCTGTCAGCCCCCTCCTCTGTCAGCAACCCCGTCCGTCAGCCCCCCTCCTCTGTCAGCAACCCGTTCGTCAGCAACCCTGTCCGTCAGCCACCCCGTCCATCAGCAAACCCCCCTGACAGCCACCCTCTCTGTCAGCAGGGGCCAGTCCCCTTCTCTGTCAGCAACCCCCCTCCATCAGCCCCCTTCTCTGTCAGCCCACCCCTCTCTGTCAGCCCACCCTTCTCTGTAAGCCACTCCCCTCTGTCAGCAACCCCCCTTTGTGTCAGCCCCCCTCTCTGCCTCTGTCAGAAACCCCCATGTCAGCCCCCCTCTCTGTCATCAGCCCCCCTCTCTGTCAGCAGCCCCCCTCTCTGTCAGCCCCCTCTCTGTCAACCTGCCCCTCTCCTCTGTAGCCTACCCCCTTCTCTGTCAGCTTCCCCCCTTCTATCAACTACCCCCTGCAAACCCCTCCTTTCTTCCCCCGCTCCAGCAGGGCTAATGTCCTGCAACCAGGTCACACTGCACTGTCTGTGCACTCCAGAGACAGTGAATGGAGGGCCACATCTTTGCAGTGGCTCCTGGAAGGTGATTTTTTTTTGTCTTTCTGTAATGGAGGTCTCTATTGGGGGGGCACAGGCACTGTCTGATATTTAATCTGTTATTTTCTTCTCTATTTGTGGGGTGCCTGTGGATTGGTTTGAATTTTTTTAGACTTTTTTCTGTAATTAAAAGGTGCTTGAAAGGGTTGTAGAATGCACAGTGCCACTTTGTGAACAATTTGTATGGGGTTGGGTTCAGTAGAGGTGATTCAGGTTTTTGGATGGAGGTACAATGCTGCTGACACCGTCCACTGCCCTACTGACAGCATCCACTGCCCTACTGACACCGTCCACTGCCCTACTGACGGTTTTTATTTTTTTGTGCTATAAACAACAACAAAAACGTCAATTTAAAAAAAAATGATATATATATATATATATATATACTTTTTGCTATAATAAAAAACGGAATTTCTTCATCAGTTTAGGCCAATATGTATTCTTCTACATATTTTTGGTACAAAAAAAAACACAATTAGCGTACATGATTAGTTTGCGCAAAATACATTGTGGCCACCGGCGATGCACAGGTCCCTTTATACTCCGGGATACATGTATAGAGCCATGACAGGTCCTCGTTATTCTCCTTTATATATGTATAGAGCCATGACAAGTACTCTTTATATTCCTTTACATGTAAATAGCCATGACAGGTCCTCTTTATACTTCTTTATACATGTATAGAGCCATGACATGTCCTGTTTATACATGTATAGAGCCATGACATGTCCTCTTTATACATGTATAGAGCCATGACAGGTCCTCTTTATACATGTATAGAGCCATGACAGGTCCTCTTTATACATGTATAGAGCCAGGACATGTCCTCTTTATACTCCTATATACATGTATAGAGCCATGACGTGTCCCCTTTAGCTATCATGATATAAAATAATGAATGTGTTTTTTTTTTTTTGGTGGGCGTGATTTATTTGGCGGGGGGGGGTGGTGCCAGGCAGCACAATGTCTTGGGCCGGCACTGGGTGATCCACAGTAAAAAAAGTAAGAAATCCACCTCTCCCCCACATAACACATTCTGGTAATATTCAATGAACTCAAAGCAAGGAGAGAGGAACAGGACTTTTTATTTAGACAGGTTTTTATCTGTAAGTCTGGTCATTTTCACTGAACAATAAAAGAGGATTGCTTAGAGCTGGATTAACTCTACATTGTGACATCAAAAAAAGTTAGTCTAGTATTCTGTTATTTCATGTGGAGGGCACGGTGTCAGGTATCCTTACAGAGTAAAATTCTCCCTGTCGAAGTGATGCAGGACATTCTGGGTGAGGTTAGGAAGATTCAGGGTCTTGAGAAAGATAGGTGGCAGCAGGAGGCCTGGATAAGGGCGTGGAGGAAGAACAGGACTCTGTAGCTGCTGCCTGTTGATCTCGGGGTGTGCGGCTTTCTTTCTGTCCTTGCTTCACTCCCCTAGATTTTCAGATCAAATATATTTTTGATAAAAAGCTACATGCATGGTGACAGTGATGTTCCGTAGTCTGGGTCTCTTGTTGTGCTCAATTTGGTTTGCACCATTTATTATGTTCTTGTTGTTTTGTTTTGTATAGTCATATTCAATTATTTTGTAAATAGGTTTTATTTATTTATTATGGTTTTATTGTATATAAGTTGTTGTTTGTAAGTTTTTCCAAAAAACAAAATTAACCCCTAATAATGGGCACAGTAGGTGTACAGACCTGGGAACTCAGCACAGAGATGGTGGGAACTCCTCATAATTGGCACATCAGGTTACAGACCTGGCAACTTGGCACAGGGATGGTGGCAACCCATCATAATGGGCACAGTAGGTGTACAGACCCGGGGACTTGGCACAGGGATTATGGTAACCCCTCATAATGGGCACAGCAGGTGTACAGACCCAGGAACTCAGCACAGGGATGATGGAAACCCCTCATAATGGGCACAGCGGGTGTACAGACCCGGGAACTCAGCACAGGGATGGTGGGAACCCATCATTATGGGCACAGTAGGTGTACAGACCCGGAACTCAGAAGGGATGATGGTTACTCATAATGCACAGGGACAGACCCGGGAACTCAGCACAGGGATGGTGGGAACCCCTCATAATGGGCACAGCGGGTGTACAGACCTGGGAACTCAGCACGGAGATGATTGTAACCCTTCATAATGGGCACAGCAGGTGTACAAAAAATAAAAAATGGTGCAGCTCTAAGAACACTTGATATTAAAAAATTATTATGATACAACATTCATATATAAATGAAGTAAGAAAAACCCTGTGAACCAAAATTAAGCACACCTTGCTGGGAACCTAAATCTTCAGCATAAATATTGAAGGATCTAGTATTAAAGTCCGGTGATAATCCTAATAGTGAAAGGATTAACAGAGCTAAACAATAACAACAATCATATGTGATATAAACTGAAGATATAAGGTATGTAAAAAAAAAAAAGAAAAGGAAATTTTTCTTCACATCTTTTCTCATCACGAAGATTAACACTGGGCTTTACTACTAGATCTCTTAACAATTCATTGTTAGAGACTTTTCCTTTTCTTTTCTTTTTTTTTTTTTTTACATACCTTATATCTTTAGTTTATATCACATATGATTGTTGTTATTGTTTAGCTCTGTTAATCCTTTCACTATTAGGATTATCACCAGACTTTAATACTAGATCCTTCAATATTTATGCTGGAGATTTAGGTTCCCAGCAAGGTGTGCTTAATTTTGGTGCACAGGGTTTTTCTTACTTCATTTATATATGAATGTTGTATCATAATAATTTTTTAATATCAAGTGTTCTTAGCGCTGCACCCTTTTTTATTTTTTATGCTTTATTGATTGTTGTACGCGATTTTGTGCCAGCTGCTTACCATTTACCCTATCATTGGTAATTACTTCTGATTAGCGCAGCGTCAGCCCTCTGTGGGCTTTTTCTTGTTGTTACAGCAGGTGTACAGACCCAGGAATTCAGCACAGGGATGGTAGGAACCCCTCATAATGGGCACAGCAGGTGTACGGACCCGATAATTTGGCACAGGGATGGTGGGAACCCCTCATAATGAGCACAGCAGGTGTACAAACCTGGGAACGCAGTACAGGAATTCTGGGAACCCCTCATAATGGGCACAGCGAGGCTGCATATGATGGGCACAGTTTTACCTAGCAGTAATGATACATAATCACCTGATAAATGGCTATTTACAGCCCTGCATTACCAAAAAAAATTGAGCACCAGCCGCCACTGCTACCGATCTCTGCCTCACTTACTACTCACCTCTAAGGTAAAAAGAGATGAATCTGCGCCACAGACAATTCAAATAAAATAGTGATGTGATAAAAATACAAAGTGATTGAGTTTGAAGTGGCTGCCCCTACATAAAAACCCACCTAGGTGGG
The DNA here is from genome assembly GCA_029574335.1 of Rana kukunoris. NCBI lineage: Eukaryota > Metazoa > Chordata > Amphibia > Anura > Ranidae > Rana > Rana kukunoris. The sequence continues at coordinate 61,883,009 of CM056055.1, read as the reverse complement.
AGTGAAGAATAAGTAAAAAATAGCAGGTAATGGCGCCTACTAGAAATAAAGGAATGTGCAAATATAAATATAGATGGTGTCTGTCCAAATCAAAAGTGCTGGTCCTAGTCAGAATATAACATATATATAACACAAAATAAATTGAATATTAATTGATGATTAGTGATTGAAAAAATAGTGATTGAAAAAATAAAAATAAAAATAATTCTTAAATCCTAAAAGTCCAATTCCTAGTGATAAAAATTCCCAAAATAAGTGTTGCAATATTAAATGATGATGATAATAATAATCCAAAAAAGTCCAGTTTTATAAAAATATAAATATATTTTCAGGATTGCTTCCAAAGAATATAGAGTGATATGTGCTTCATGCAGGTATAGCCGTCAGTGGTTCATTCAGTGCTCTCCCCCAATGGTCCCGCACTCACCGGATCCAACTACCCCTGCAGGGGTAATAGGCTTTCTCAGTAAAACTCCACACTTCAGTAGGATCTGCCTGGTTTCCTCACATGGGGTCTAATTCAACCATTCAGCCGCTCATAGGGAAGATAGGATAAAAACGAAAGTGCCCAATAGCGTGATACCGTTTTGTGCCAAGTAAAATTATTTATTGATAAACAATGGGTACTCACAATTTACATGCAGTTTAGAAAGCCTTTAGAAAATATATGCTGTAGCTCTAAGGAACGTTCGCTCGACCGGTTTCGTCGTTCTGACGTCATCTGGAGCGTGCCTCTGAGTCTACAGCATTAGCTATTTATAATTGACGTTTAGTCGGAAAATGCGGACGTTGTGTCGAAAAATGCGGACGTTGTGTCGACAAAAAGTCGAAAAAACGGGTCCGACGTTACGTCGTAAGAACTCCGTTGTTCCGGTATCCTCCATGTTGGAGATTACTACAGACCGTAGTCCTAACACTAGAGCCTCAGTGTTGCGGTCGACGATGGACGTTCTGTCGGGAAAGCAAACTCCCGATCTTACGTCGAAAAAGTTCCGATCGTCCTCCATGTTGGAGATTCTTGCAGACTGAAGTCCGGTCTCAAGAGGCTCTACATTAAAAGGAGAAAAAAAAGGAGAAAAAACGTTCGTTCTCATATCGGGAAACCCGGAGATTAGATCAAAATATAGTAAAGACTTGATTATTTAGCTGATCTCATTATTGCAGCGAGATGATGTTAATAACATATTCAGATATATATATAAGATTGCAAATGGGTGAAAAACACATATATAAAAAAATTATAAAAATATATAAATAGTCATTATGGAAAAAACATTAGTTAAAATACAATTATAATTAAATGAGGAGTAATTGATAGGTAAAAGAGGAGAGGTGAATGTGTATTGTCGATGAGGCACTCCGATGTATTATTATAATTAGATATATGGTAAAAATTCCCGTAATAAAATTGATATAAAATTAAAATAAAATAAAATTGGAATATGGAATTTTTAAAATTGTTAAAAATTTGTTAAAAAACAATTTAGATCCACATCAATATTCATACCAGACGGTTGGAGGGTATCTAACGTGTAGATCCACCGGGTTTCATTTTGGGACACTTTTATAGTTTTATTTTCCCCATCGTCGACCGCAACACTGAGGCTCTAGTGTTAGGACTACGGTCTGTAGTAATCTCCAACATGGAGGATACCGGAACAACGGAGTTCTTACGACGTAACGTCGGACCCGTTTTTTCCCGGATCTTTGTGATGGTAATCTCTAAAATGTCGAGACACACTATGTTTATTAAACCCTTTTTTGATGTTGGCTATGTGTTCTCTAATCCTGATATGTAGTTCTCTTGTTGTTCTGCCTACATATTGTTTTTGGCATGGGCATTCCAGAACATACGTAACATGTGTACTACTACATGTTATCAGCTCTCTTATTTTATGTGTGGTACCATTAGTTGTAGATGTGAACTCAGTTTTTTTCTTATTTGTCTTTTTGCTGACTCGGCAGGGTAGGCATTTACCACATTTGTGGAAGCCTTTGAGGTTTTTAAAAATTTGAATCTGTTTTGGGGGGTCAATTGCATTGTGGACTAATCGATTTCTTAGATTGGGGGCTTTACGATATATAAAACTCGGTCTGTTCGGTAATAGATTTTTCAGGTTTTTATCAGATTGCAGAATGGGCCAGTATTTTTTGAATATTTTTTCCACGTCTCTGTGTTGTATATTGTATCCAGTCAGGAAGGCTACTTCTATGGTTTTCCTGTTTGTTTTCTTTCTTTGTGTTCCTGCTATAATGTTGTCTCTGTTAATTTCTTTAACTCGATTTTTCAGAGTATCTAGATCTCTGCGTTGGTAACCTTTCTCCACAAATTTGTTAATGGTTTGTGTAGCTTGTAATTCAAAATCCTCCTCATTGCTACAATTTCTGAATATCCTCATAAGTTGTCCTTTAGGGATATTCTGGATCCATTTTTTGTGGTGACAACTGGTTACTGGAATGTAGCTATTCCTATCTGTTTTTTTAAAAAACGTTCTGGTGTGTATTCTGTTTTCTGCTTTGAATAATTGTAAGTCCAGGTAATCAATGGATTCTGCATTCCAAATGCCTGTAAAAGTAATCCCATATATATTATGGTTGATTTCATCAAAAAACTTCTGTAGTTCCGTTTCAGTGCCTCCCCATACTATTATGTCATCTATATACCTTCTATAGAATTTCAAAGATGGTCTTTCTGTTCCTTGAATCTGTTCTGCCTCCCAATGGTTCAAAAAGATATTGGCTACACTGGGGGCATACTTGGCCCCCATGGCTACTCCTTTAGTCTGGACAAAGAAGTTCCCTTTATTCCAAAAAATAGTTGTGGCTCATAGCTAATGTTAGCCCCTCCAAAATATAGTTTATTTGTTCCTGTTTTAATTTTGAGTCTTTGTGTAAAGCCCATTTTGCCCCTTTGATGCCATCTTCTTGTACTATATTCGTGTATAATGAGTTGACATCTATGGTGACGAGAAGATCCGTGGGTTCTATTTCCAGGTCCACAAGTTCCATTAAAAGTTGTTTACTGTCCTTGAGATATGATGGTCCTTCCTTCACCAATGGTTGTAGGAATCCATCAATATAGGCTCCAAGCCTTGAGAAGAGGGAGTCTATGCCACTTATAATTGGTCTTCCTGGTGGGTGTGATTGGTTCTTGTGTATTTTTGGAACATAGTAGATAATAGGTGTTTTTGCCGTTTCTGGGTTTAGATATTTGGCTTCTTTTTTTGTAAGAATGCCCAACTTTTTGCCTTTTTCTATATATACATTTAATTTCTTTTTGTATTCTTTTTTGGGGTTTGTCTTTAATTTTTTGTAGGTGTCTGGTATGTTGAGTAGTTTTGTCATTTCGGATTCGTAATCTGTTTTCCTGAGAATGACTAGACCTCCCCCTTTGTCCGCGGGTCGGATAACAATGTTTTTCTTCTTTTCAAGGTCCCTAATTGTTTTCCATATTTTATTGCGTTTTGATTTGTTTATCTTTAGATTTCTTATATCCTCCTCTACCAATTTTCTGAATACCGTCAAGCTCTCATTTTGCTGATTTTTGGGGTTGAACGTTGAATTGTTTCTTAGATTAGAGTGTTGGTACTGGGTAGTGTTTTCATCTTCTTTGTTCTTCTTGTTTGCAAAGAACTTTTTAATATTTAACTTCCGTACAAATTTGTGCAGATCTATATAGGCTTCGAATTTATCTAATTCTTTGTCTGGTGCATATTTAAGCCCTAAGTCTAGAACTCTCATCTCCTCCTCTGTAAAAATTTCGTAAAAATTCCTCCTCCTAGTATTCTCTCCTTCTTTTTCTTGCGCCCCCCTCGTTTGCCTCGTTTGCGTATCCTCTTTCCCCTCTTTGGGGTCTGTATATCCGTTCTCTTCTCTCTTCCCAATTGTTGTCTTCTTGTTCCCAATTGTTCCCTCTCGGGTGTCTGTATGTTCTGGTACCCCACCCTTGTTGTTCTCCGTATTGGGGTCTCCTTTGTGGATACCGGAAAGGTTGCCTCCACCCTTGGGTTCTGAAAGGTCTGTTGTCTTCTCTCATGACTGGTGGACCTCTGTACTCCCTGAGAAAAAAATTCCCTCTATTTTGGGGTCTTCTATATGGAGTTTCTTGTGGGTAATTTCTCAATGGAGAAAATCTGTTTCTATGCCGTGGAATTCTTGGTGTGTATGGTGCTTGTGGTCTTCTTTCTTCACTTCGAATTCTTTCCCTCTGTGTTTGTCTTATGGGACTTATTTCCTCTCTTCTCTGCGGTGTTGTAGCATTATTAATGCGTAAAGTTCTGTTTGGTCTAGTTGTTGTTGTTGTGGTTGGTTGCCATATGTTGGTTTCCATGTCTGGAGAAATCCTCTCTTGTATCTTCCACCATGGAATTATTCATATAGGTGTCATCAGTTTGCCACTTGTATACCTGTTGGTTCTTGTAGTCCAAAACATCTCTTTTATTACGGGAATTTTTACCATATATCTAATTATAATAATACATCGGAGTGCCTCATCGACAATACACATTCACCTCTCCTCTTTTACCTATCAATTACTCCTCATTTAATTATAATTGTATTTTAACTAATGTTTTTTCCATAATGACTATTTATATATTTTTATAATTTTTTTATATATGTGTTTTTCACCCATTTGCAATCTTATATATATATCTGAATATGTTATTAACATCATCTCGCTGCAATAATGAGATCAGCTAAATAATCAAGTCTTTACTATATTTTGATCTAATCTCCGGGTTTCCCGATATGAGAACGAACGTTTTTTCTCCTTTTTTTTCTCCTTTTAATGTAGAGCCTCTTGAGACCGGACTTCAGTCTGCAAGAATCTCCAACATGGAGGACGATCGGAACTTTTTCGACGTAAGATCGGGAGTTTGCTTTCCCGACAGAACGTCCATCGTCGACCGCAACACTGAGGCTCTAGTGTTAGGACTACGGTCTGTAGTAATCTCCAACATGGAGGATACCGGAACAACGGAGTTCTTACGACGTAACGTCGGACCCGTTTTTTCGACTTTTTGTCGACACAACGTCCGCATTTTTCGACACAACGTCCGCATTTTCCGACTAAACGTCAATTATAAATAGCTAATGCTGTAGACTCAGAGGCACGCTCCAGATGACGTCAGAACGACGAAACCGGTCGAGCGAACGTTCCTTAGAGCTACAGCATATATTTTCTAAAGGCTTTCTAAACTGCATGTAAATTGTGAGTACCCATTGTTTATCAATAAATAATTTTACTTGGCACAAAACGGTATCACGCTATTGGGCACTTTCGTTTTTATCCTATCTTCCCTATGAGCGGCTGAATGGTTGAATTAGACCCCATGTGAGGAAACCAGGCAGATCCTACTGAAGTGTGGAGTTTTACTGAGAAAGCCTATTACCCCTGCAGGGTAGTTGGATCCAGTGAGTGCGGGACCATTGGGGGAGAGCACTGAATGAACCACTGACGGCTATACCTGCATGAAGCACATATCACTCTATATTCTTTGGAAGCAATCCTGAAAATATATTTATATTTTTATAAAACTGGACTTTTTTGGATTATTATTATCATCATCATTTAATATTGCAACACTTATTTTGGGAATTTTTATCACTAGGAATTGGACTTTTAGGATTTAAGAATTATTTTTATTTTTATTTTTTCAATCACTATTTTTTCAATCACTAATCATCAATTAATATTCAATTTATTTTGTGTTATATATATGTTATATTCTGACTAGGACCAGCACTTTTGATTTGGACAGACACCATCTATATTTATATTTGCACATTCCTTTATTTCTAGTAGGCGCCATTACCTGCTATTTTTTACTTATACTACTCACCTCTGCCTCATTTACTACTGATCTCTGACCTCTGCGTCACTTATTACTGACCTCTTCCTTACTTACTACAGTTATTACAGCAGTGTGTGTGAATGAATGAATGAATGAAAACTTATATAGCGCAGCACATGCGAACTGAATCGCCTCTGGGCGCTTGTTGTTCCTGTCTCCTTTGATATCAAAAGAGATGAGTCTTGACCTTTTTCCTGAATGCTAGGTGGTTCTCCTCCAACCGAATACTGATTGGTAAAGCGTTCCATAGTCTGGGACCTTGGATCGCGAATCTTCTATCTCCTTTGGACTTGTAGTTGGCTTTCGGAACCTGGAGCAGGTTTTGATTGGTGGATCGCAAAATGCGATTGGAATTATGAGCTTTTATTTTTTCGCATAAATAATGGGGGGCATTTCCATGGACACATCTATGCGTAAGACAGAGAGCTTTAAAAGCAATCCTGTCTTTAACTGGTAACCAGTGAAGGGCTCTCAGAGAAGGTGAGATGGATTCCCAGGGTTTTTTCCCGGTCACAAGTCTGGCGGCCGTATTCTGAACGACTTGCAGACGAGCGATTTGGTACTTGGGGAGTCCGAGGTAAAGGGCATTTGCATAATCCAGTCTGGAGTTAACAATTGCTCCCACCACGACCGCCAAATCTTCTTTGGGGATGAAAGGGGTAAGTCTGCGTAGTAGGCGCAGCAGATGGTGAGATCCGCTGACTACTGACCCTATTTGTGCGTCCATTGTCATAAAGGAGTCAAAAATGACCCCGAGACTTTTGACTTTGGCGCTAGGGGTGATGATTTTGCCCAGAATAGGCGGGGGTGTCCATGCTGTTGAAGGTTGATTCCTGCGCTTGGCGTGAAACAGAAGAAGTTCTGTTTTCGCTCCGTTGAGTTTAAGATAACTCTTTGTCATCCAGTCCTCTATCAAAGAGAGGCATGTCTCTAGATTGAGGTGATGATCCTTTCTGTTGCAAATGCGGAAATACAGTTGCGTGTCGTCTGCATATGAGTGATAGAGCAGTTTTTGGCTGCTGATAATCTCAAAAAGAGGACGAAGATATATGTTAAACAGCACTGGTGACAGAGGCGATCCTTGAGGGACTCTGCATGATACTGTGCGTTTTTCAGACGTAAAAGGTCCTAACTTCACTGTTTGCGATCGGTTTTCCAGAAAAGAGGAGAACCAAGATAAATCGCCTTCTGCGACTCTGGCTACTTCAGCAAGCCGAGTCAGTAACAGTTTGTGGTCTACAGTGTCGAAAGCTGCGCTTAGGTCCAACAGAACTAGAAGACAAGATTCTCCTTCGTCTGCGGCCTCGAGAACATCGTCCCATATTTTGAGCAATGCGGTTTCAGTCCCGTGTCCGGGACGGAACCCTGATTGCAATGGGTCAAGTAGCTTGTGGGTATCCAGATGCTGTTGCAGCTGCTGTACCACTACTTTTTCCATTACTGTGGGCTGCCGCTGCGGGTGGCATCTGAAGGACAAGTCTAAGCCGCGCTCACAACACAGGCCGGACACAGGCCGCACACACGCCCCCCGCAGAGCCCCCGCCGCGACTTGCAAGGCTTCAGAAACAGGTAAGGAGGACCTGTTTTAAAGTTTTCTGTTTTAAAAAAACACCAAATCCCTACAATAATATATTAAACAGCCTGTATAATGTATTATTGCTGGGATTTGTAGTCCTCTGTAACTGCTGGTATTCTGCATTGCATTTTATATAATGTATTATTGCTGGGATTTGTTGTTCCTTTATAGCTGGTGGTATTCTCCATTGCGCTGTATAATGTATTATTGCTGGGATTTGTAGTTCCTCTATAACTGGTCAGTGGTAATCTGCACTGCGCCTTATAATCATTATACAACGCAATGCAGAATACCAGCAGTTACAGAGGAACAACAAATCCCAGCAATAGTAGTGTGAACGCTGCATCACTTAATACTGACCTCTGAACTCAGCATCACTTACTGAACCTCTGCACTACTGAAAAACCACACCCAACTTTTGCAGCGGTGTTCTGTACATGCTGCGCTTTTATTTCCTTACCTAAGGGGGTCCAACTTAAGATCCTACACACAGGCCGTATTACTTTCATTGACGCTGGTACCCCATATTTTACTGTGGGCTACCTCTCTCACAAGTTTTCCCCCCTCCCCCAGTTGGTATTGGGGGGGCACAGTTTGGCATATTCGCCCGGGGCACTAAATGACCTTGTCTCAGCACTGATGATAATTGCTTTGCATTGTAGCTTAGGGGCAGATACTAGCTATCCTCAATGTAAGAATACCACATAGGAGGATTGGTTTTACTGAAGCTTTTAAAATACCTTTAACACTAACAACTGGTATGAAATGTTGGAGTAAACCACTTTGTTCTTGTCACTGTGGACACCGGCAAGAGTGTAAAGTGCTTGTGGGTGGATAAAAGCAATCTATGCAGGCAGTGAACCAAATCTGTTTGACTGATGAATTATTTTCCTAATTGGACAGTTTCATATTCAGTCTATAAGAGAGATGAAATTGCAGTGTACTATAAGCAAAAAGACACCGTAAGAAAGTAAAGAGCTTCTACAGACAAAATGTTAATTCATCTTATAGCATTATTCAAAAACATTGCTTAGACTTTAATTCAGCAAAACCGGCTTTTAATTATTTTTGTCTCCTGCTCATAATAATTGACTGTGTGGCATCTGTCAAATTAATCCGAAATGTGGCAGAGCTGCAAGCTGTGAGCTACAGTAATAAAACAGATTTGGTCATTCACAAGTTTTTGCCAACCACAAATATTTGACATTTCCAACCTAGAGAATGATAACTGGCTCCAATGACTTAGGCGGCGTACACACGGCCGAGGTTCTCGGCAGAAACCAGCGAGAACCTCGCTGGGAGCTGCATCCTGCCGAGAACCTCGGCCGTGTGTACGCTCTCTTTTTGCTCGACGGCTCGTCGGGATGAATGGCTGGTTGCCATTCCCGACGGGCGGGTCGCAGATTCTGACGACCGGCAGAGAACCTCGACGGGCGGAACGATGTGTTCTGCCCGTCGAGGTTCTCTGCCGTGTGTACGCGGCCTTACAATAGATGCAACTGAATGAACAACACCTGCTTGGACAGGAGCTGCCATTTTCAGGTCTAGACTGGTCAATTTTACAGAAGATTGTGCCAGAAAGAAGTGCAAACAATTTATTACAGCCACAAATGCAAGAACCCACTCCTAAACAAGTTTCTGGGTAGCAATTACCAGAAATGTAATCATACCAGGGACTTGCAGTGAGGTCAGTGGCTGGTGAGGCACTGGCTAGTATCAGAGCCAGATTTAGCTATCTTTTTACTCAACAGTCCTAAAAATCGGGCTAACTTTTTTTTTTTTTTTAATTCATGAAACGGTTTAACATGCTTAGCGGTGATAGCTGTGCAGAGCCTGCAGCGCGCGCCGGCTTACCTTCTCCAGGCAAGTTACTGTACTTACCTTGTCCCTGGATCCAGCGATGCATCCCCGCTGTGTGAGCGAGCGGTGTCCTCGCTTGATTCACACAGTGCCTGTGTGCCGCAGATCTCCGTTCCCTGCAACGTTACGATGCATGGGGGCGGAGAACGGTGCCAAATTCAAAAATGTAAACAAACACATTACATACAGTATATTGTAATCTTACAGATTACAGTACCGTATGTATAAAATACACCCCCCCCCCCCCACCTGTCCCTAGTGGTCTGCCCAGTGTCCTGTATGTACTTTTATGTACTAAAAACATTTTTTTGTGCCTGTAAACTGTAGATTGTCCATAACAACCAAAAAGTGTCCCTTTATGTCAAAAGTGATTTTAGAGCAGCTAGAAAACAGCGATAATAAATTATAATTACTTGCAGAATTGAGCGACAGCGATTTGTGGGGAAATCCGTCATAAAAAAATAAAAGTAATGACAGCGACAATTCTGCAACTGAGCAAAATTTCAGTGTTTTTGATTTGATTACATTATTGAATAATTTTTATTATAATTACATTATCATTTGTTATAATTATTTATAGTTATTTATTATATTATAATTTTATGATTTTGTGTTTCAAACTTTATCATACCCGGGATGTCTACTAGACTCTTGTTTGGACAAATTTAAGTGAGTTATTCCTAAGAATTGCAGGCCTACAGTATAAAACGCAGAATTTCCATGCAAAATAATTGTACCGCTTTTGGTCCAAAATTCCAGACATAATCATACTGCCAGGGAGGTTAAAAAAAAACGCATTTGAAAAATTGCTGCGCAAATACTGTGTGACATAAAAAGTTTAACCACTTCAGCCCCAGAAGGTTTAACCCCCTTCTCCCCCAGGCGAAATTTCAGCTTCTGGCACTGCGTCGCTTTAACTGACAATTGCGCGGTTGTGCGACGCGGCTCCCAAACAAAATTGGCATTCTTTTTTTCCCACAAATAGAGCTTTCTTTTGGTGGTATTTGATCACCTCTGCGGTTTTTATTTTTTGCGCTATAAACAAAAATAGAGCGACAATTTTGAAAAAAAATTCAATATTTTTTACTTTTTGCTATAATAAATATTCCCCAAAATATATAAAAAAAAAAAAATTTCCTCAGTTTAGGCCAATACGTATTCTTCTACTTTATTTTTGGTAAAAAATAATGCAATAGGCGTTTATCGATTGGTTTGCGCAAAATTTATAGCGTTTACAAAATAGGGGATAGTTTTATGGCATTTTTATTTTATTTTTTTACTAGTAATGGCGGCGATCTGCGATTTTTTTATTGGGATTGCGACATTATGGCGGACACATCGGACACTTTTGTGCCATTTTTGGGACCAATCACATTCATACAGTGAACAGTGCTATAAATATGCACTGATAACTGTATAAATGTGACTGGCAGGGAAGGGGTTAACCACTAGGGGGCGGGGAAGGGGTTAAATGTGTAGGGTCTCCTCTCTCCCTAAAGGACGTGGAGCTCTGTGTTTACACACAGAGCTCCACGTCCCCGCTCAGTTACTGGGCACGGGCATCGGGACCTCAGCAAAGCGGCGGGTGCACGCGTGCGCCCCCTAGTGGCTTTAAAAGACAGGACGTCATATGACGTCCTGTCAGAACAATGGAGTCATTTGACGGCGGGCAGTTGACAAGTGGTTAAACGACCACCATTTTGTTCCCTAGGGTGTCTACTAAAACAAAATGCATTGGTGGTGTTGCTAAAAGCAAAAATAGCACTGCAATTATGTCAATGAGAAAAAAATGTCCCTGCATCCATGGTGTCAGTCTGAGGAGGGCTCAGGAGTGTATATTGTGTAAGGCACAAAATCCTGACTTGGTTTGCGAGTGTTGTCTCACAGGATTCAGGCCTCTGTGTTGTGCAGTACCGCATTTGGCCAGAGGTGCAGGGGCGCCGGTGACACTCTGAGCTCTCCGACGCCCTCCACCTCTGGCCACATGCAGTATTGCATACAATAGAAGTCAATGTGGAACAAACTATCTTCGTTTCCATTGACTTCTATGGGGAAATTCGCTTTGATATGCGAGTACTTTGTATTACAAGCATTCTCCTAGAATGGATTATGCTCGTAATCAAGGTTCCACTGTATATATTTGTTACTTGGCAGCAAAGCTGGCTATTTCTTTTTTTATCTTTAATTAAATTCTATCTTGCTTAAAATGTCTTTCTGTGCTGCAAACACCAAGTTAAAAAGTTGACATTTACTCTCCATTTGACATACAAACATTCCACTCCCAGCTCCTCCCTCCTGGCATGTAATGCAGTCCCCAGTTTTTTTATATTCAAATATAAATAAATATATTAACATAGCAATTATGGGGCAGATTCAGGTAGATGGGCGCATTTTTAATCTGGAGTAACGTTTCTCATTTACGTTACTCTGGCAAAATTTTAGGAGCAAGTGCTGTTATTCATGAAGCACTTGCTCCTAAAGTTGAGGCAGCGTATCGAAAATGAGCCGGCGTTATTCAAATTGGGCGGGTACGGGGAGTGTAGTATTAAAACTAGGCGCGATCCCGCAGCGAAAGTACTGCGCATGCGTCGACTGTCAATGCATCCCAGTGTGCATGCTCACAACTTCCGTCGGCACCACTTCCTTGGAAACGACAGCGCAATGTGTTCCGTTGGACGTTTAAATGCGCCCGTAGATGCGCCATTCCGGCACTAAAGTATATCCTGTTCCCCCTCCCCGCAGTGAAGTTACTTTTGTTCTGAGATGGCTGCTCCCGTTCCCCGCAAACACAGGAGAAAGCTGAACTCTAAAGGCCAGGAGCTGTCAGCCGTCATCTCGGCTATGGAGACCTATGATGTCTTCCTCCATGGCTGTAAAAGTTGACAGACAAGCAGGGACAGAGGTGTTGTCCTGCAAGTGGGGGTGCTCAGCTAGCTCTTATCATCGGTAACGCTGCTGTAGCTGCTCTCCTGCTGACCTGTGGCCGTCTGGAGTAAAGATAAAGCAGCTATTTGTAGAAATAACTTTGCGACGGACGGATGACATATGCGCGGCGCATGTAGCCAGCGTATGGTGCTAATCCGTTCGAGAATTGGGAAATCTCCCTCATTTGCATATTTGCAGGGGAAATCAATTGGCGCGACTGATGCGCCAAGCGAAACTATGCGCTGACGATACTCTGGCGTCGGAAAGTTAAGCCGGTCGGGGGAAAGCCCGTTTTCTGTCGCATCTAGTTTGGTGGGTACGGCCGCGGAGATACAACGGCGCATCTTGACAGTTACGCGGCGCATATCGAAATACTCCTGGCCCTATGTGTATCTTTGATGTCTTGGGTTCTCTACTCCCTCTTCTTCTGCCAGTGAGTGGTTCCTAAATGCTGCAAGATGTGGCACCATGTCTCTGTAGCACAGTAAAATCTAACATGGTTAATTTGGAAATGGCTACAAGACAATATTATTCTTTCTTATAAAGCCAAAAGAATTTAAGCCAATATTTCTCCAATTTTTTTTTTTTTTTTTTTTTACCAATACCTGGTACAAGCAATACATTTCTATATTAAGATGTGCCTTTTGAAATGTCAGCACCAGAACTGAGATTGCTGCTATTTGTTCAGTATATTTCACATGTTATAATTGGTAACACTAGCCTATTTGTGGCAGTACTATATGTTTTGTTTTAAATACTGTGGGCCAGATTCACAGAGCGATTACGCCGGCGTTACAGGAGATGCGCGGCGTAAGTAAAAATGTGCGCATGCGTTTCGATGCGCCGCATCCCCAAAACAAGATACGCAAGAAATCTACTTTTTTTGGACCGGGGTAATTTCGATAGACCGGCGTATCCGTCCGCGCAAAACTGCGCTAGACACACCATTGATTTGCTATTCAAATATGCAAATGAGGGAGTTACAGGGATCCACAAAAGAACATTGGTGCAGCGCAGGCTACGCGCTGTGTGCAACAGCTGCATGTCCTGTCTAAAATTAGACCATATAAAAGGTGGTATAAAATTAGACAATCCATCTACATGTCAGCTAAAGCAACACTGTTAGTGAGGAGCTGAGCAGTCACACTTGCTGCACAACAAACTTTATGCCAAGATGCCAGGGGCATCCTTGCTCATAGCTATACTAATGACTTTAGAGGAGCAAAGAAGGAGGAGGGCACGGAGGAGGGCACGGAGGAGGGCACGGAGGAGGGCACGGGAGAGGATATACCGCACACGCATAGACCTCTTTGGCATGAGTGATTCTGAGGTGTATCGCATCTTCAGATTCACCCCTTATGCCATCCTGGAATTAACCATAACCCTGCAGGATGAAGTCACCAGCCGAACACACCGCTCACATGCAGTGCAGCCACTGGTCAAGGTCATGGCAACACTCCATTTCCTTGCCAGTGGCTCTTTTCAAAGAACAAGTGGAGTGGTGGCTGGGATGTCACAATCCTCCATGAGCAGATGTGTGCACCAGGTTATCCCTGCAATCCTCAGATGCATGGCCAACCAAATCATCCAACCCACCCAGGAGGACCTGCGGCTGAAGGCAATGACAGATTTCTACAGAATTGCCAGATTCCCACACACCGTGGGGGCCATTGATTGCACACATGTGGCACTCCAGCCCCCCCAGGAGACAGAGCACATATACCGCATTCGGAAGCATTGGCATTCCATCAACGTACAGGTGATAGTCGATGCCCAAGGCCTCATATGGCACGTCCGTGCCAAACACTCCGGATCCAGCCATGACAGCTTCATATACAATCAGAGCCCCATCCCAATGGAATTCGAACAGAACGTGTATGGGGACACCTGGCTGGTTGGTGAGTGACATGGGTGGCAGGCATGACTGTCCCCCCCATGATGCTGACATCACAAGGGGCACATGCATGACTAACATCCTCCTGTCTTTTCCCTTACAGGTGACTCTGCATATGCACTGGGACCCCATCTCATGACTCCTATCTGGAACCCCCAAACCCCAGGAGAGGAAAGATACAATGAAGCCCACGCCCAAACACGTGCAGTGGTGGAGCGCACCTTTGGCCTCCTGAAGTCACGTTTCCGATGCCTGGATAAGTCTGGGGGGACCCTGTTGTATTCCCCAAACTTTGTGTGCCAGATCATCTGTGCATGTTGCATGCTGCACAACTTCGCAGTGAGAAAGGGCCTGCAGATTGACATATGTGATGACCTGACCCCTGAACCAGACAATCCCCCCCTAACCGAGGCTACCCCGTCTTCTGAGGGAAGAGCAGCCAGGAGACAGCTCACATTAGGCATCTTTGCACATTAAACACACACATTAATCATGGCACAATGAGAATGCATGCATGTACACCACTGTGGTCCCTAGCACAGACACATCACATCCTCATCAAATTGGATTAGCACAAGCCCACCATGCTGGCCTTGTGAGCAGCAATGCCATGCCACGGCTCCAATTATGTCACTGTACATTCATACACCATTCACACGGACCTGGGGATCACTTCCCCCCGGTCCTGGGGAACCCTTCTCCACCACAAATGAGGGTGACACCCCTTTTCCGGCAGGAATGTCACCCCCACATTCCGAAATCATTCACAACACAAAAAAAATAAAAAATTGACCAGCAAAAAAAAAAAAAAATCCAGCAAAAAAAATAAAAAATCCGGGGAAAAAAAAGTCCAGAAAAAAAAGGGGGAAACCAAATTAATGCCGCTGGCGTGACCCACACCTGGGGCGCTCACGGCCACGGCCCCGGCTCCTCAGGGGAGACTCATGGGGAGGGGGGGTAATCCGGGGAAGGAGGAGCAGCCCCTGGTCTCTGCCCACCTGGCGGCCTGCCCTCCAAGGCCATAGCAATTCTGGTCAGGCCAGCACTTACTAATGCCGTATTGGCCTGGATAGCCTGGGTGAAGGCCCTCACATCCTGCCCAACGTCAGCTGTAGTAGTCTGCAGTACGTTTAGGCAGTTTGTAAGAGCCAGGGAGTGGCAGTCCAGGTCCCCAAGCGTATCCTTTATGGAGGACAGGCTCTCCTCCATCCGCCCCAAAGTCTGTCTGACCTGTCCCAGATGGCGGGTCTGAAGGGCCTGGTCCCTTCTCAGATTGGCGGGCAGAACCTCGGCCACCCCCCTGGTCTTCTGGGACGACTTCCTGCCTCCAGCTGATGCTTGTGGCCAGGGAGAAGGGGAGGCCCTTGGGAGGGAAGCCCTGTTGGGGGAGGAGTGGGAGGGGCTAGCCCTTATGGAGGGCTGGCTGCTGCCAGCCAGAGAGGAAGACTCCTCCAAAAACAGCAATCCACTGGCTGACATGACATCCTCCTCAAACTCCTCTTCCTCCAGAGGTGCTGACCATGGTCTGCTTCATGTGCGCATGCGCTAGTCGGCCGGCCCTTCATTTGCATGGGGTCACGGCTCATTTCAATGAAACACGCCCACGTCCTTCCCAATTTGAATTACTCCGCCTTACGCCTCGGAATTAACGTTACACCGGCGCTAATTTCTGCGCAAATACTACGAGGATACGGTGATTGCGCCTCTACATTGCGCTGGTCTAACGTAAAGGAGGTGCGCTATGCTGGTCAAAATATGCGCCAATGTACGTGAATCTGGCCCTGTATGCTTACCTTTTTTAGGCTGGTCACATGATGTGCAGGCTTTTATTTTTCTTGGTATATACTCCAGTGATGGTCAGGCCTAAAGAATTGCATGTGAGTTCAGGCTATCATACTGTCAGGGAACAGGTTCTGCCCTAATAGGTTTTTCTCAGTCTTCCAAGACAAAAGATTTAAAAAAAAAAGTTTGGGTTATGCTGCTGCATACAAATCAGGTTAACTGTAAAAGGAAAAAGTCAATTTCACAGCCAAATATGCACTGCCAGTGTTCACCGTCACTAGCTTGGAACAGACTGTGAAATTCATATTGTCCATAAAAGTATGTACAGCTTTAACAAAAAATGTGTCAGCTTTGTGCATCAGGTATGTGTGTTGGTGTTACCATGGCCTGAAAGTTGTGAATATACAAGCACCAGTTATAATTAATGCTAGCCTATATGTACATTGCTTTGAAAAAGTATTCATACCCCTTGAAATTTTCAACTGTATTTTATTGGGATTTTATGTGATAGACCAACACAACATGGCACATAATTGTGAAGTGGAGGGAAAATTATAAATGTTTCATTTTTGTTTTTACAAATGAATATCTGAAAAGTGTGCATGCATTTGTATTCAGTCCCTCTGAGTCAATACTTTGTAGAATCACCTCTCACTGCAATTACAGCCACAAGTCTTTTTTGGGAATGTCTCAACCAGCTTTGCACATATAGAGAGTGAATTTTTGCCCATTCTTCTTTGCAAAATAGCTCAAGCTCTGTCAGATTAAATGTAGAGCATCTGTGAACACAGATTCTCAATTGGATTTAGATCAGGACTTTGACTGGGCCGTTCTAACACATGAATATGCTTTGATCGAAACCATTCCATTGTAGCTCTGGCAGTATGTTTAGGTTCGTTATCCTGCTGGAAGGTGAACCTTCGCCCTAGTCTCAAGTCTTTTGCAGACTCTAACAGGTTTTCCTCTAATATTGCCCTGAATTTGGCTCCATCCATCTTCCCATCAACTCTGACCAGCTTCCCTGTCCCTACTGAAGAAAAGCATCCCCACAATATGATGCTGCCACCAGCATGCTTCACAGTGGGGATGGTGTGTTCAGGGTGATGTGCAGTGTTAGTTTTCCGACACACATAGCGTTATGCTTTTTGACTAAAAAGTTCAATTTTGGTCTCATATGACCAGAGCATCTTCTTCCACATGTGTGCTGTGTCCCCTACAGTTTTGGATCTCTGCAGCTCCTCCAGAGTTAACATGGGCATCTTGGCTGCTTCTCTGATTAGTGCTCTCCTTGCCCGGCCTGTCAGTTTAGGTGGATGGCTTGGTAGTTTTACAGTTGTGCCATACTCTTTCCATTTTCGGATGATGGATTGAACTGGACGTCGTGAGATGTTCATAGCTTGGGATATTTTTTTAAAACCGAACCCTGCTTTAAAACTTTTTCCCTGACCTGTCTGGTGTGTTCCTCGGCCTTCATGATGCTGTTTGTTCACTAAGGTTCTCTAACCAAACCTCTGAGGGCTTCAAAGAACAGCTATATTTATACTGAGATTCAATTATACACAGGTGGACTCTGAAGGCAATAGGTTCCACTAGATTTTATTGAGGGGTATCAGACTAAAGGGGGCTGAATACAAATCCACGCCACACTTTTCACATATTTATTTGTAAAAGATTTTGAAAACCAATAATAATTTTTCTTTCACTTCACAATTATGTGCTACTTTGTGCTGGTCTATCACATAAAATCCAAATAAAATACATTTTTATGTTTTTCGTTGTAACATGACAAAATGTCCAAAAATTACAAAAGGTATGAATACTTTTTCAAGGCACTGTATTTAAGCACTTAATAGGTGCTCCAAGATAAAGGCTTAAATGTGTTTGGTCTCTAATCTCAAAACAAAGCAGTGCCCCAGAAGGTGGTGCAGCTACTGGAGCATGAAAGGAATTAATGCAGGTAAATTGCTACATTTTGTACAATATGTTAAAGACTTCTACCATATTCACCAGTTCAGTCATTGTATAATTCAGTTTCATATGTTAAATATGCATTACAAATATTTAAATCTATTACTGCAAAAAATAAAAAATACAATTTTTTTTTTGTATGCACTCTCAAAAATACTCAATGAAATCATATCTAGAAGCCCACTAATATATCAAAATAGGCATTACATAGACACTACAATTACATTTCCTTCCAAAATGCATGCACACTAATTAAAATCATGGCAGATCTGTAATAAAAAAAGCACCATATACACCTACTCATTGGTGACACTGATTACTATTTATCACAAATTTTAATTTCCTGCTTTATTTGTATAATCAATGAAAATGGCATTGACTTTAGACTAACAACTTTTAATGACCGGCGCCAGGTGTAATGAGTATGTTGCAAATCACAGTTGATTGAGTTTGATTTGCAGGGTATTTGTCTAACTCATCTTACATACTATAAATTGTGAACTTTAATTTGAAACCCATAGAATTTAGTGGGGTGGGGGTATCTTGAAAATAATTTCTGACCATTTTCAAGGCTATTAGGCAAGGGATTATCAAACAATGGGCACAAGGAGCTGAACACTGCCATGGAGATCATGTTCCAATGCAAAAACTATTTTAGGAACTACTGTTCAGCATTATTGCAACAGAAAGTTACCCGCAAGGGCCCTCTTTTTCTTAAAACTTTGAGGGTGACATTGAAAAAGCACAAATTCTTCAAATGACATGCTTTGGAGATACCTTTAAAATGTATCTGTTGTTATGGAACAGTATAATACTCAGGGGAGAGCGTGAGCAACATTGCATTCTGGCTTCAGATATTTAGCACTTGTAATAGATTAATTTACAATTACATTACTCCTTGGCTTAAATACAGAAAAAATACTTCAATCTGAATCATTTCTTTTTTTATCTAGCAGTAAAAGGGTTGAATTGAGATGTGTAATTGGCAGACATGAGAGCTCTAAAAGCTATTTGAAAGTTTAGACTTTCAAAATAAAGCTAAAATCCTCACTTGCATACAACTTTGCCAAACCATGGCTTTGGATCTTGTATTTGTGAAATGCCGCACTGTATTGCCTGAAAGATTTAATAAAATCTCAAAACAGATTGCACAGAAACACTTTGAAACCACATCCCCACACTCCAGAGATGAGGCAGTTGTTATGCTGAAATTAAAATTACACTGCCATCCACATTTCACAGACATGAAGTATAATTACTGGAGATAATGTAAGCTTGACCAAGCAGCAATGTAAGAGGGAGAGATAAGTTTAATTAGTAAAATAAAAATTAGAGTGCATTATTTTAAAGAAAACAGCCAGAAATATTGTACAGACACATTGCGCACTATATAACAATAGAAGAGGGAGAGACATGGCAGATTATATTGGGAAATACAAATTTCAGTGTTTTATGTCATAGGCAATCTCCAAAAATATATAGCACAGGCATGCTTGCTTATTATGGAAGCCATTTGCAATTTCAGAGGCAGAGGCAGAGCAGGTTTTATTAAGCAATAAAAGTTTGATTGTATTATGTCAGTGACAGCAGCCAGACTTGCAGTACATCAGGTAAGTCATTTTATTAGTCTGCAATTAAAGAGGAAAATACGAAAAATGGTACAGACCCCATGCATAATATGTCAGCTGCAATATCAGAGGCAGTGACTGGGCAGATTTCACAAAGAACAGCTGGAAATATTGCACAGACAGACTTAAAGTTGTTGAAGTGTGTTGCATTTTAAAAAGGACACAAAGCCACCTCTCTTGTACGCCTTTTGCTAAACCACATCATGTTGCTTTGGAGGCCAAAAAAATATAACATGTAGATTTTTTTCAATAAAATAGAAGGAAAATGGTACTCACTGTTAAGGCCTCGTACACACGATCAAATCTGTCTGCTGGAAACGGTCTGCTAGACCGTTTCAGCAGACAGATTCGATCGTGTGTACGGGCGAGCCGACGGATTTGGCCACCCGACAGATTGGAAAGCATGCTTACCAATCTGTCGGCTGGGAACCCGTCCGCCCGACATGTCTGCTGGTTAGTACGCTAACCAGTAGACATGTCTTCTCGCACACGCGCCGAATGGTTTCGACGCATGCGCGGAAGTGTTTTACTTCCTGGTGCGGTGACGTGGCGGTGTCAACGTCACCGCCACGTCACCGACACATCAGCGCGCTGTCTGCTGGCGGGGATTTTGGTTTGCTCGTGTGTACACGCGAGCAAACCAAAATGCCAGCAGACAGATTTGTTCAAATCGGTCGGACAGACCGTTTTGAACAAATCGATTGCCTCGTGTGTATGAGGCCTAAGGCATTAGCTTCTGAGGACAAAAAAAACGATTTAAAGTTTATATTTTTCAAATGGTACAAAGAATATGATACACATTGCATACACAGTATTTCGGCAATCTCTTGCAGTCCTTATTGGCTAAACCGCATCCCTCATTAAGCTTTGTAAGACAAAAACAATTTTCAAGTTTATATTTTTACCATACATGGAATATGGAATATACTGCATACACAGTATTTCAACAATCTCTTGTAGGCATCATTGACTAACCCATCTTCCTTTTAGCTTTGGATACAAAAAAAAAACAAAGAAACAACTTAAAAGTTTATTGTTTTCACATTAAAATTGTGTAATATGGTATACGCTGCATCTTAATTCAATCTTAATTGTATTCATTAAAGAGGCAAAGAAAGACAGATATCATCTCAAACAGTATAAAAAGCGATAAAATACACCAATAACAGGCATCATGTGTGACAGAACAAAAACATGACTAAGTTACATACAAAAGGATTGAAAGCATGTGTATGAGGACCACCATGAGGCCTTTTGCTATAGCAATCCCTTAAAAAAAAAAAAAAACAGCGAGGTAATGCAACTGTCAACCTCATTTCAGTTAAGGGGAACGTTGGTGCCCCGCACGCATTGTATCTGAAGAGGTTACATAGAAATCTGTATGAAAAACATGACATGGGGGTCACATAACGAATCAGTAACGATAGGCGGGTTGAAGCCATGATGGGTATACGCTGCATCTTGTGTGGGCCTCATTGGATTAACCACATACTGTACCTCATTTAGGGGACAAACAATCTTAAGTGTATATATTTTTACATTAAAATGGTAGAAATGTAGTATATAGTACATAGGCATGATTAAAAAAAAATCAAATCATATAGGCCTCATTTGCTAAAACACATACCTCGTACCTCATGCAGCTTATCAGTGCAAAAAAAAAAAACTGCATAGACAGTATTTTAACTATCTCTTTTTTGTATTTTAAAATTGACACCCCATTTGAAAACTGAGCCCAAAATCCACATTTATGTTTTCCATAAAATATTTTTTTTGTTATTACATAGGCAGTATTTAAAGACTTTTGATTGGTTACATTTTAAACAGGAGGGACAACAGTCATTTTTTTTAAATCAACTTTAAATCGTATTATTTCAATGAAAAGAGTCAGCAAAATATTGTATTGACTTCATGCAATTCATGTAAGCAGTTTTGCTAGGCCACAATTTAACCAGAGAGAGACCAGGCAGGTTTTAATGTAGAAATGACAGTACACTATTTTAGGAGACAATAGCCACACATATTCTTGATTGCCAGATCAGTAGAATAGGCTGAAAACCAGGAGACACTAAGCCTGGTTTAGCCTCAGTTTGCTGAAAAATTATGTTTGGCACCCTGGCAGTATTGGAGCACTGGAACAGGGCAGTAGAGACAGCACAAAGCCAGCAGCAGTGACAGGACATGGTAATAGTGGCAGGCCAGCAGCAGTTGTAATGCTGTATGGTATATTAGTGTAATATAACATGGTATAATATTGTTTTGGACAGACTGCAAGAAATTATGTATTAGTATTTGTTAGCATCAGCTGATCCAGGACTGGCTCTATTTTATAAAAATAATTTGTCATGGGACAAATTGATTTGTTTATTTCTCATTAAACTTCTCGTTGCACTAAATACCTTTTATGACAGCACACTAGCTGAAGGGCAGGCCAGCAGTTTTTTTTTCCATACTAGGCAAGCTCCAGCTGGTGGTGTAGTCCAGACACAAAAAAGTCTGGGAAATCCTCAGTTTGAATTGTATTTTTGCATCCACTCTAGACCCCAGGCAGCTTATGTTGCTACTGAATTTTGTGAACACTCACTGGGTATGGCTGCCTGATGTGGCAACAAACTATTCTAGCCAGAATAACATACTAGGAACTGTTGCAACACCTGATTTATTTCATGTGTCAGATAAAACATGTGTGTTAGCTTTCATGCCAAAAGGCAGACAGCATGTTGGTGCCATTGTCACACATGACCTTTCCTGGCACAAGATGACAAGGATTTAACCACCTCTTGGCCTGTCCCTGAAAATGTAATAGTATCGCTGTGACTTCTGTCCCCCAGGCATACCAGCTGCAAAACTGTGTAGCAGGTCACCTGAGGGAATTGGTGGTTCTAACGCGTGGACCGATATCTTTATTACAAAGTGACATCAAAATAATGGCTAAGGTACTGGAGGTGTGTCTCAATAAAGCTATCTCCACAATTATCCCCCCGGATCAATCCGGATTTATGCCTACAATGGCTGTCAATCTGCGTAGACTGTTCCTGTACATACAGGCCAGAGCAGATAACATGGGCAGTAAGGCACGGTTATGCCTTGAACAAGGCCTTTGACAGTGTGGAGTGGTCCTATCTCTGGGCTGTCCTTGTTAGATTTGGCTTTGGCCCCGTCTTTATATCTTGGGTAAAGTTGCTACATAGTCAACCGATGGCAGTCATTAGGAAGGCAGGCGGAATTTTGTCTACGTTCTCTCTTGGCAGGGCCACTCGTCAGGGAGTGTCCCCTGTCCCCCCCACTTTTCACCCTGGCAATTGAACCAGTGGCCGCGTCCATTAGACAAAACCTAGATATAGTGGGATTTCCATTTGGAGAGCTGCAGGAGAAAGTCATGCTTTAGGCTGACGACACTATGTTACTATTGGGGGATACCTTCCATTCTCTTGAAGCAGCAATTAATACTATCGCTCAATTTGGGGTATTCTCAGGTGTCAGAAATTGGGATAAATCAGCATTAATGCTATTAGATGATAACTCTGCACGGCCCATTACCCCCTACTGCCCAGTCCCCGTAACTTCTTCCTTTTGGTACTTGGATATTTTAGATCACTCCACAACTAAGCTGCTTCAGAGACAAAATTAAAATTTGGAACAGATTTTGGTTAAGCCTGGTTGGAACAATAAATCCAGTAAAAAAATAATTCATGCCCCAATTACTGAATTTTTTGCACAATACACCTGTGGTGATCCCACCAAGTATCTTTCAGGAGGTGAACTCCATTTCTAGACAATTACTATGGCACAATAAGGCACCTAGAGTGAAATTATAGTATTTGCAAAGACCTAAGGATGCTGGAAGTTTGGCCATACCTAATCAATGGCTCTATTATTTGGCCGCTCAATTGCAGCCCATATGTAAGTGTCTAGCGCACACAATTATGGAAGTTCATCAACCTAACCTAGATTCCTCGATCTCTATTTAATTATACACAATTAAAGTGGTTGACCTATCTACTGGATTGGAGGCTGCGGTCATCGCTAAATCTAACCATTGTTTGCCTACTTTTACCTCTATTATGGAATAAGGCTAAGAAGGTCCAACATGTTACTGGTTTTACACGATACAGCCCTATGTGGCAAAATAGTCACTATCCTGAGTTGGTTAAACTTCAACAAGCCCCTAGATGGTGTAAGTGGTGAATAACTAATATCCACCATATTTTTAAGGATGGGGCCCTAGAGTCATTTGAGAAATTAAGTATATATTTCTGTTTACCTAAACATATGCTCTTTAACTATATCCAGCTCATGCATGCAATGGAGGCACAGGGGTTGACGGTGGAATGGCAGCAATCTCCAAAAACAGTGTTTAATATAATGGCTGAAACTTGTCAACAATGGGATTTATTTCTAGATGCTACTCAATGTTACTTAATGATTTCTTAACATCATTTCTCTTAAGTGTGGTGAGAGATGGGAGAGAGACCTGTGCACATTTATAGATGATGCAAGCAGTACCCCAATGTTCCCTGAATGTAAAACAGAGACTTATGCAACTGTATTTTATTCTGAGGGCATATTTCAGCCTAGCCAGATTACATGTAATGGGCATTTTGGACTCCCCTATCTGTGGCAAGTGTTTGGGGGACCACGGGGACCTGATTCATGTGTGCTTCTGTACCTTTAAGGAGGGGTGGCTCCCCTTCAGTCCACCTGCCCCTATCTATCCATTAAAATGCATGTGCCTCCATTGTGAGGACACTCACTGTTAGTGTTAGGACCACAGAATTATGGGGTGCCTTGGCGCGGCTCTGTGGCTCACGCATGCGTTTGCAAATGCGTGCGGACAAAACCCCTGTTTTTAACGCACATTGTTAGACAGGTTAATTGGTTGTTCTGCTAGCTGGTCGGTAAGTAGGCTTGGTTATTTCCTGGGCATTCCCCAGGTTCTTGTTGTGACCTGATTCATCTAACCTTGAGATGCCCCAAATTACATCCCTATTGAATGGGTGTCCTAAACACTGTCAATAAGGTGTTTCAGACTTCTATACCACTTGAGCCTAAACCATGCCTATTAGGTATTTTGGATGACCTACACTACCGGATCTCATGTGAGAGGCGGTGGCCAGAGCTTTTTTTTTAAGCTTGGAGAGTGATAATCAGGTATTGGAAGTCTACTGACCCTCCTTACAAGGAGTGGATACAATGCATAGGGGAAACCCTTAGATTAGAGAAGTATATCAACATAGGGGCTGTCCTCCTAAATTAGATAACTTATGGGGTCCATGGTTGGACACCCCAGGCTTGAGTCTGCTGGAGCTGGTAATGGACAGACTTCTCATAGGCTAGGCACAATTTCCCCAATCAGGGAACCTAAGTGTAAAGCTTTGCAGTAGAAACCAAAGGTGGGGGACACATTCTGGAATAGTTATATTAAGGTGGTAATTGATTTGGTATATATACAAAAGAGGTATAATTCATGTCTCATTGTTGTGTTTATTCAATGATACATAAAAAGTTATCTAAACATGTGTGTGGTTGTCTTGGCAGTATTTTATATGTCTATTCTCTTTGCTATGGGCTGTATTTTCTTTTGTTTCTTTTTCAATAAAACTCTTTCTGATTACATTTTTTTTTTATAATGGTCAGCCTTAATTCTGACCCTACATCAAACCTGGTTTATCTGGCTGTGGCAGCAGAGATAGTATATTTATGAAAACTTGCAATGGTAGTAACAAACACTGCTGTCATTAGATGTTTGTCAAAAAAGGGTGAAAATATAGTAGTGCTGGGTTCTAAAGAAGAGGAAGATTAGGATCAATCATGGTCCTGCCCCTCTGAGTTGGTGACATGGTATAGCTATACGAAGAGTGGCAAGGGTGCCTGTAAAAGGTTCTCCCTAGATGACAGTGCAGGTACTTCTGAGATGCTGTGGATGCAGGACTGGAACTTGTGTGGAATGCTGTCTAACAGATGGAGCTCTCAGGTGGGGGGAGTCAAACCGTAGTTAAATGAGCCAAAGCAGCAATGTCTGGGTAAAAGAGGTACAGACTCAGAAGACAAAAGCAATGCAGGATCAGAAGCCAAGCTGAAATTAGGATCAGACAGATAGAAGTGGTACAAAATCATGAGGCAGAGGACTGAGTAAGAGCACAAGGTGGATAATGGAAGATAAGAATGGAGATCAGATGGGGTCAGGAGGCAATTGGAATCGAAGCACAGAAGAAGAAAGCAGATCTGGTCACATATCACGAAAGCTGATGACCCTTCAGTGACTCCCCTAATTCCGTAATGTCTTAAATAGACCACTGTCCGCCATCGTGCAAACATGTACATTTATTCTATGCACAGTTACATGAGCTGTACTTTATGCACATGCATATGTTTGGGTAATGCCATGTTTTCAATCTTCCACTATGTGTATTGTGACAGGGTACACGATTGTATGTACACCAGTGAGAGGCTGGAAAGGTCAGTTTTCCCTGCCCTGGAAGGGGTTAAGCCTGGCCAACAGGTAAACCTCCTCTCTTCCCCCTATTAATTAACAGTCACCTGGTAGGGAATGGGAAGTGAGAGCTCAGTGTGAGAGGTATGCTGAGCTGGATGGACAGGTTGGAAACTGTCTGCATGGAAGGAACAAGGTCTGTCATAGATTTGTTTATTTTGGACTGATATTCTGTTTGTTTTGTACTGGAGGCCGGAA
This sequence comes from Rana kukunoris, assembly GCA_029574335.1. Lineage (NCBI taxonomy): Eukaryota > Metazoa > Chordata > Amphibia > Anura > Ranidae > Rana > Rana kukunoris. Next base: position 61,856,830 of record CM056055.1, on the reverse strand, counting down.
TAGCCCCTCCAGTACAGTGTAGTGAGGGACACTACTGTCAGTTAGCCTCCTAAATTGGAGTAGGCCATTTTGTTTTTGTATTATTTATTTTTGAGTGCAATAAAGCCATATTTATTGCTTAAGATCAGCGACTTTGCTGCATGACATTATCGCTATTTCTACGACTTTGTCACAAGTGGTGGTCAGAAGTGGGATGTTTGCTGTGGTACCGGTCAATGTACAGTTACAGTGGCCTTAAAGGTACAGGACCCAGGAAATGGAAGATATTGTGAAAGCCCTGTTACAAGCGGTCTCTGTGCAACAAGAAACTAATAGACAGGTAGCTGCAGCGCAACAAGAGACTAATAGACAGATAGCGGCCTCATCTGCAGCACAACAAGAAACTAATAGACAGGTAGCTGCAGCGCAACAAGAGACTATCATACAGATAGCGGCCTCAGCTGCAGCACAACAAGAAACTAATAGACAGCTAGCTGAAGCACAAAAGTCAGACCATGCTGTTCTCAAAGCAACCCTGGATCACATGACTACCCAAGGGTCTTCTAACCCACCAGCAAGGGGGGTAAGCCAAATACGTGCCAGCAGCTGTCTGCAGAAAATGACCCCGGATGATGATGTGGAGACTTACCTACTGGCGTTCGAACGGACCGCTACCCGAGAAGGCTGGGCCCCGGAACAGTGGGCTGGAATCATTGCACCCTTCCTCCTGGGAGAAGCACAGAAAGCCTATTTTGATCTGGATGAGGTGGCTGCTGCAGACTATCCCAAACTGAAAGGAGAGATCCTGGCTCGCTTAGGGGTGACTTCCACAGTGAGGGCCCAGCGTTTCTACAACTGGAGGTTTAAAGAAGGAAAAGCGCCAAGATCCCAGATGTTAGATTTAATTCATCTGGCGCGGAAGTGGCTCAAACCAGAGACTCAAACCCCTGCACAGATTATAGAAGCGCTGGTACTGGACCGTTACGTGAGAGAGCTTCCAAATGGCCTCCGGGAGTGGGTCACTCAGGGAAATCCCCTGGACTGTGATAGTATGGTCGCACAAGTGGAGCGGTACCTATCTACCAAAAGTTTGGACCGATCTCTCTCTAGGACGATCGGGAAAATACAGAGACCAGGAGGCCGGAGGAGTGGAGTGGAAGCAGACTTCGGATCCGGAGCCCGTTTCTCCAAACCTGACTTTAGAAGTCAAAACCCTGGGAAAGAGGACCACCCTAGGAGAAACTCCATAACTTGTTTTGAGTGTGGCGCCAAAGGACATGTCAGGGCGAGATGCCCCAATCTTCCTGAGCCAATGCAGTGTGGACTATGGGAAGATTCCTCTGACTTTTGTGGGCTCATTTGTTTAGCAGGCCTGGTAGAAGGGGGACATACCTTCCGAGTACCTGTCCTGCTGGACAAACAAGAGACAGTGGCCCTGGTGGACTCTGGCAGTGCCCTGACTTTGGTAGCCAGTAAATTGGTAAAACCTTGTTGGATTCAGAAGCATAGAACCATGGGGGTGTTGTGTATTCATGGGTGTACTGTGCGGTATCCTACTGCCAACATAGAAGTGTCAGTACAGGGCAGTTTGGTAAGGATCGTAGCTGTGGTAGTTCCTCGTCTACCATATCCTTTGATAATAGGAAGGAATTTCCCTAATTTCCACGCTCTGTTACAGCCCCCTGTGAGGGGAGAACAAGGGGAGCCCGAAATGGAGCAGAGAAATACAGGGGTCCATGAAGTATTTCCCTTTGCTCATCCTGACTTGTATATCTCTAATCCAAAAAGAGGTAAAACAAGACGGGAACGCAGGGAGAGCAAGCTACGATTTAATAGGGCTGTCCAGGAAGTCCTGTTGAATCAGCGTGGGGAGCAGTCCAGGAGAGGTGGGGCCCCACGACAGACAGAAGATGAGGCAGAAGTTGGTCAACCGGAACCCGCCCCAGAGGCTACCAGTGAAGACGATGAAGGGGATACAGATATCCTGGATATCTCGGGTAGTGGCTTTGGCCGTGACCAGACAGATGATCCCCTGCTGCAGGAAGCCAGGAGTAATGTTGTAGAGGTTAATGGGGTACCAGTAGAAGGGGTAACAGGAAAGGCCTATCCCTATTTTATCCTTAAAAACGATCTTCTTTACAGAGTAACCTCCGATGAGGGACAAGAGCTTGAACAACTGGTTGTGCCTTCATCATACACCCGAAAAATCCTAGATTACTCTCACTCTCATCTGCTGGGGGGACACTTAGGCCCCATACACACGATCGGATATATCCGATGAAAACGGTCCGCGGACCATTTCCATCGGATATGTCCGATCGGGAGTTTGATCCGATGGCGTGTACACACCATCGGATCAAATTCCCCGCCGCCGGACGGCGCGGTGACGTGGCGATGACGCGGCGGTGACGTTGACGCCGCCGCGTCACCGCTACGTCACCGCACCAGGAAGTAAAACACTTCCGCGCATGCGCCGAATCCATTCGGCAGCGGCGCGGCGGCGGTGGGAGCCGACATGTCTGCTGGTAAGTGTACTAACCAGCAGACATGTCGGGCGGACAGATTCCCACCGGATAGATTTCAAAGCTTGCTTTGAAATCTGTCGGGTGGACAAATCTGTCCGCTAGCCCATACACACGAGCGGAGATGTCTGCTGAAACGGTCCATCGGACCGTTTTTAGCGGACATATCCCCTCGTGTGTACGCGGCCTTAGGGGTGGAGAAAACACAAGAACGGGTGCTCAGGAGGTTCTTCTGGCCTGGGGTATATGAGGGGATTAAAAGGTATTGTGCTTCTTGCCCGGAATGCCAGCTGGCATCTCCCAGACCGAAGTTGAGAGCCCCACTCATACCTCTCCCCATAGTTGACGTTCCGTTTTGAGAGGATTGGCATGGACCTAGTGGGTCCCTTAGAGAAAACAGCTCGAGGTCACCAGTACATCCTTGTCATCGTCGATTATGCCACCAGATACCCAGAGGCCATTCCACTACGTAAGGCGAATGCTAAAAGTATTGCAAAAGAGTTGGTTCAGATGTTTACACGGGTGGGGATACCCAGGACATTACTCACTGATCAGGGGACTCCGTTTGTCTCCTGTATTATGAAAGAGCTATGTCAACTATTTAATGTACAGACTCTGAGAACGTCAGTGTATCACCCCCAGACAGATGGGTTGGTTGAAAGGTTTAACCGGACCCTAAAGGGGATGTTGAGGAAAGTCGTTAGCAGGGATGGGAAGGATTGGGACTTGTTACTTCCTTACCTGTTGTTTGCAGTTCGAGAGATTCCCCAAAGTTCTACGGGCTTCTCCCCGTTTGAGCTTTTATATGGTAGGCATCCCAGGGGTATTCTGGATATCCTAAAGGAAACCTGGGAAGAACAGGGGGTAACTGGGACCAATGTCCTCCAGTATGTTGAAGATATGCGGGTGCGTATGGCTCAGATTGCCCCTCTTGTTCGCCAGCATATGGAGCAGGCGCAGAGTAGGCAGAAGTCCTACTATGACCAGAGGGCCCTAATGAGACAGTTTGAAAGAGGGGACAGAGTAATGGTTCTAGTACCCACCGCAGAAAGCAAACTTCTAGCACAGTGGCAGGGACCCTATGAGGTGTTGGAAAAAGTGAGCCCAGTAAATTATAAAGTTAGTCAGCCGGGACGCCGGAAGAAGGAGGCCGTATTCCACATAAACCTTCTTAAGCCATGGAGGACTAGAGAGGACTGCATGGCCGCAGTGGGGGACACCACACCTGGTCCACAGGCACCTAGTCCTTCGGTGACAATCTCTCCAGAGCTGACACCTGAGCAAATAAAAGAAGCTAGAGGCTTGGTTGAGAGGAATAACGATGTTTTCTCCCCCAACCCTGGACAAACCCGAGAGATTACCCATGACATTATTACAGAACCAGGGGTTGTCGTAAGAGTGAAGTCTTACCGCATTCCGGAGGCAAAGAGGGAAGCTGTAAGGGCTGAAATCAGGAAAATGCTTGAGCTTGGAGTGATAGAGGAGTCTCATAGCCAGTGGTGCAGCCCCATTGTTCTAGTGCCCAAACCTGATGGGTCCATCAGGTTTTGTAATGACTTCAGGAAGTTAAACGAGGTGTCTAAGTTTGACGCCTACCCCATGCCTAGGGTGGATGAACTAGTAGAGCGATTAGCCAAAGATAGGTTCTTCACCACGTTGGATCTGACAAAGGGTTATTGGCAGATCCCATTGACAAAGCACGCCCGAGAGAAGACAGCCTTTGCCACTCCTGATGGCCTATTCCAGTACAGGATCATGCCTTTTGGCCTCCATGGGGCTCCAGCCACTTTTCAAAGGCTAATGGATAAGTTGCTCAGGCCCCACACTGAGTATGCAGCCGCATACTTGGATGATGTGATCATTCATAGCCCGGACTGGGAAAGCCATCTGGATAAAGTACAGGCAGTCTTGGACACTCTTAGAAGAGCGGGTCTGACAGCTAACCCCTCTAAATGTGCCTTGGGTCTAGCAGAGGCTAGATACTTGGGTTACCTGGTTGGCAGAGGACTTGTTAAACCACAGATGAACAAGATAGGAGCTATACAGAGCTGGCCCAGACCATTGAGGAAAAAACAAGTCAGAGCTTTCTTGGGGATTGTAGGCTACTATCGGAGGTTTATTCCTCACTTTGCTACGAGGGCTGCTCCGCTCACAGACCTTATTAAAGCCAGAAGTCCAGACACTGTAAAGTGGAACAGCGAGGCTGAGGAAGCCTTTGCTGGTCTGCGGGCAGCGCTTTGTGCCCAACCTGTGCTTGTGGCTCCTGACTTTAGAAAGGAGTTCTTTCTCCAGACCGATGCCTCAGAGGTGGGTCTGGGTGCAGTTTTGTCCCAATATGTGGATGGTGAGGAACACCCTGTGCTGTATTTGAGTCGGAAGTTGTTACCTCGAGAACAGCGCTATGCCACAGTGGAAAAAGAGTGTTTGGCAATCAAGTGGGCAGTAGAAATACTCCGCTACTATTTGTTGGGCAGGCGGTTTTCCCTCGTCACAGACCATGCTCCGTTAAAGTGGATGCACACCAATAGGGACAAGAACGCTCGGGTCACGAGGTGGTTTCTGTCCCTACAGCCCTTTACTTTTGTGGTACGACATAGGGCAGGTCTCCTCCACAGTAATGCAGATGCTCTGTCCCGAGTGCATGGGTTTGTAGAGATGGCCGCTTCCCACCCAAGTGTTAAGCTGGGGGGGGAGGATGTGTGACAGGGTACACGATTGTATGTACACCAGTGAGAGGCTGGAAAGGTCAGTTTTCCCTGCCCTGGAAGGGGTTAAGCCTGGCCAACAGGTAAACCTCCTCTCTTCCCCCTATTAATTAACAGTCACCTGGTAGGGAATGGGAAGTGAGAGCTCAGTGTGAGAGGTATGCTAAGCTGGATGGACAGGTTGGAAACTGTCTGCATGGAAGGAACAAGGTCTGTCATAGATTTGTTTATTTTGGACTGATATTCTGTTTGTTTTGTACTGGAGGCCGGAATAGCCCCTCCAGTACAGTGTAGTGAGGGACACTACTGTCAGTTAGCCTCCTAAATTGGAGTAGGCCATTTTGTTTTTGTATTATTTATTTTTGAGTGCAATAAAGCCATATTTATTGCTTAAGATCAGCGACTTTGCTGCATGACATTATCGCTATTTCTACGACTTTGTCACAGTATATACCATATTATTTCTTATGTATTTCCTGGGATGCATCTTTTATTTAAAGTCCCACCCATGCCTCTCTTTTTTCCATGTGTATATGCATAACTTTGGGCACAGCCATGCACAGTGAGTATGTTTTTGGTGGACAACAAAATGGTAAGAGAGGGGGGAAAAATGTTTTTTTGGGTGCAGGCCAATTAATCATGTGGCTCCCTCCAATTAGTACTCTGCACTCTGCCCCAGTACTGGCTTCTACTGCTGCCCCCGTACTTTCTGCCTAGCCTTCTCCAATGTCACCAAAGAGGTAAGTTAGCGTGTGTGTGTATAGGTGATACTGCCATGCCATGCAATAGGATCTGCTGGACTATATATACTTCTGATCCATGCACAAACTATATTACTCCTGATATCTGCACTCTGTGAGTCATCCACTGAGGACCTCTGTACTATGTGTTGTGTTGTGTATTTTTGACCCCTGCACTGTATGTAGGCCAGGGTTTTAGCCCTCCCTCCATTTTTTTTTAGTGCAATTTTGCTGCACCCACAGTTCGCTGTGGCACACTGTGTGTACCACCTCTGTCTTCTCCTCTGGGTACCCAAGTCAGCGCATGTCCTTTAGGCTGAATTGGTGCCCCATGATTTATAATAGAGAGAAATGCATTTATTAGGTTTGCCAGCACCAGCAAGATGCAGTTTTGCACTTGCGCCGACATATCTCCAGATACGCTGCGTAAGTACAAATATGCGCCGTTGTATCTGTGCACCGGACCTACAAACTAAGATACACCTAAAAACAGACTTCATCCCACCGACGTAACTTGCCTACGCCGGCGTAGAGTGGGCGCATATTTATGCTGGACGCATGTGGTGCTCCCATTGATTTTCTATTCAAATATGCAAATGAGGGAGATACGCCGATTCACGAACGTACTTGCGTCCGGCGCATGATATACGTGGTTTGCATAAGTTTTACGTCCGGCGTAAAGTTATTACCCATAGATGAGGCGCAACCCATGCAAAGGTATGGACCAGGGAACACAAGCCTACGTATTGTACGTTGGACTTCTGTGAATATGGGTCTGGCTGGACGTAGGTTACGTTAACGGCGTACACAGTGATCCGGTTTATCTTAGGCAGTTGTTCCGACGTGGTTGTGCGCATGCGCACGGCGATACGTCCACGTCTCGACGCATGCGCAGTTCGTTTTAAGTACTTGTCTGCCGCCCGGCCCATCATTTACATTGGGTCACGCTTCATTAGCATGGATCACGCCCACTTCCACCTACTTCCACTTACGTTGGCTTAGGCCTACGAAATATACGCCACGCTGGTGCAACGTTGGGAGCATTTGCTTTGTAAATTCCATGCTTGCCTCTATGTGCTGCGTCGGCGTAGCGTAAAAGAGATACGCTACGGCGGCATAAATGTGCGCCGATGTCTGTGAATCCGGGCCATAGAGTCTATGCACACAACGTGTGTGTTTCTTGTAACCACCAAAAAAAAAAAAATGAGAGTTATTTTTATTGTTTATTCAATAACAAATATTCTAGTAATGCTTCAGGCATTCCTGTTCTTTGTCAAGCTCAGGTTAAAAATTCAAGCACTGGTATATAAATTGTAATACAATAAATTACACAAGATGAATCCAAACAAATGGTAGGATAATAGAGCATCATTTTCACAGCATAAATCAACAAGCATAACAGCTAATTTATAGATGGATAACTTGGGTGTTTTTTATCCAGAAGGAATCTGCAACAAAAATATACTAAGAAATAATTTTTTTATTTTTTTATTATTTCATTCTTTATTATATTTTTGTTACATACAAATTTTAAATAATTCATTAAAAACAAGAAAAAATTGTTCCTTATATATGTCATACTTTTAGTACAGGTACACAAAGTAAGAACTCTTAAATTGGTATACTGGGAGGCAGATATTAGGCAGATATTAGTATTTACTGGAGTTGAGGAGAGAGCCGGGCCAGTAGTTCTATATAATATTATAATTCGTACTCTTTGTCAACCCTCCTCTCTTTTTATTCCTTCCCACTTAGTACTACTCCATTGATCTATTTCACTGTTGGTTTTGTAAATCTATTTCATCGCCCGGTTGGAGAAATAAAGAAACTTTAGTATATTTCTAAACCCTTGTTAATTTTTTCAGGCCACCCAGTGCACATAGCACTAGATCCTGTTTAAATCTGTGGTGAGGTTGCTGAGCAGCATGGTTGTATATCTCGCCTCTTCTCCCACCGCTGTTCGACCACGCTGGGGTAAGTAGATCAATATCTGATTACCTCTCACAGACAGAGCACATAGAGACCGCCCCCTCTTCTTCTGAAACCTGCCAGTTCAAACATCCACTGCCCTCCTGTGTAATTGTGAAACCCTTTGCCTCTTCTACAATCTTCTTTTTTACTGTAAAGAAGGCTATTGAGCACAGATCTGCCTCCCACCAGCAGCCACAGTCTGTTATTTCAGATCCAAAGAAAAAGTACAGTTGTATCTGTTGACGTATTGTGAGCTAATGTGCTGGAGAGCATTGCTGACTGATGCCGCATCCACCTAGGTGAGCAGAATTGTTTGTTATCGTTAAATACCACACTTCCCTTTTAAGCAGAAACAGGGAGGTGCTTCCACTGTAGGTCCTCACTGTAGATTTCTCTCCAGCAAGGAAAAAGAGTGAGCAGCAAAGTAATGATATCACCAAAACCCACTCCAAATATCCTGAAACTAGAAGTCAGAGGCCGGAGTGTCAAATATCTTACACGCTTATAAGTTGTGAGACTTTAATCACAGCCACATGTGGGTTGTGCCTCCTTACCCTGCATGTTGGGATCCCTCACTTATGTAATGCCCACATTAAGACGGTACCCTGTCCCAGCTTAGAGGTAATCTGTATGCCTTGTACAGCTGTGTAGCAACTTATAGATCCCTTCAGTGAAACACTTTGCTTTCTGAATATAGCATTTAGAACAGGACATAGGGAGGGAGCACTGACCACCCTCTCTACCGGAGAACCTGTCATCCATGCCAGGTACTACTATTCACTGTCTGGCTTCTAGACATTCCTACCAGTTCAAAGTTACTGTAGCAACTACACGCTTTCTCCAACTCTCCTGTTGAGTTAACCCACTGTGGCTTTCTGTTCCTAACTCTTTTTAAAACCATGCGTGCTTTACAGGCCCTGTTCTTTTGAGATGTCATGTACCTCCATGCACCCCTTTGAATAACTTGAGACCAGGCATGAAACAGTTGATAACCTATTCTGGAAATATCATCAATACAGCCCCACAGTACAAGAATCACAGTCCTTCCCTAACTAGCTAGCTAGATGATTCCAGGCTTACCTGGTGCATACTTTCCCTGAGGTGAGAGTCCTGGTTAGGCAGCTCCCATGAGTATCTTCCACATGTTGCTGGTGGTTACATGCTTTGGCTTGCCCTCTCTGTTCTTCCCATGTAGGCAGCTCTAGCAAACCTTCTGAGAAGAGCTTTCCTTCTATTTATTACAGCACATGGTAGAGGGCAGAGCCCAGGAAAGCCTTGGAAAACACTGAGATACCCCTTCCCACTCGGATAGCCTGTTAATCTTAACTTTTCTACTGCTTGTAAGAACCTGATTAAACACATGTCAGGACTTCAGTGCACTGCTATTTTCTCATCAAATTTGTTTATTATTTTTAAATATAACAAAGATTGCAAGTTGAGTTCATATAAGGATTTTGGTACAATATTCAAATAGCAATAAAGCTAAACTTATCGATTCATGAACAGGATGAGTACATAACAATGTAAAAATGTAACGAGTAGAGCAACAAATAAACCAATAAAGTATTACATCAGAAGCATTATACAATTCTATCAGAAGGAAAAGAGTAAGATATTACTTACTATAAGTGACTATTGGTTCATTTTCCAGGAGCAGTAATAAAGAGATCAATTTAATAGGTATACAGTGGAACCTCAGATTACGAGCATAATCCGTTCCAGGAGAATGCTCGTAATCCAATGCAATACCACATGTGGCCAGAGGTGGGGGGGCACCGGGGAGCCTCGGAAACACACGGAAAGGCCAAAGGACAGGAGAATGCTCGTAATCCAAAGTACTCGCATATCAAAGCGAGTTTCCCCATTGAAGTCAACGGAAACAAAAATAATTTGTTCCGCATTTACTTCAATAGCATGCAATACCGCATGTGGATAGAGGTGGGGGGGGGCGCCAAGGAGCTTTGGGAACACACAGAAAGACCAAATAACAGCTCAGCTGACCTTGGCAGATCTCGGAAAGGCTCAGGAACTGCGTATTTCCGAGTCTTTCCGATCATTTTCGAACTGCTCCGAATGGCACTGTTTGGCTCCTGCACCCCCCCCCCCCCACCTCAGGCCAAACTGCACAAGATACGCCGGAATTTAGCTAATATACGAGCGGCGTAAGTCACTTACACCGTCGAATATTAGTTGCATATTTACACTGGCCGCTAGGTGGCGCTTATGTCGTTTTACACGTAAAATATGCAAATTAACTATTTACGCCGATTCCCGAACGTACTTGCGGCCGGCCATCGTAGTTTACGTCGTTTGCGTAAGCGTTATTCCGGCGTAAGGTTACCCCTGCTGTAGAAGGCGCAGCCAATGTTAAGTATGGACGTCGGGACAGCGTTAATTTGTACGTCGGTTTCGTACATTGCGTAAATCGTTCGGGAATGGGGCTCGACGTAACATAAACATAAACGTTGTTTACATTGACAAATAGCGACGTGATTTCACGCATTCGCACTGGGATTCGTCCACGGACGGCGCATGCGCCGTTCAGAAAGAACGTCATGAGCGTGGGGTCATGATTCATTTACATGAATCACACCCCCATCCACAACATTTGAATTTCGCGGCCTTACGCCGGGCACTTTACGCTACGCCGCCACATATTATGGAGCAAGTGCTTTCTGAATAAGGCACTTGCCCATAATATTTGCAGAGGCGTAGCGTAAAGACCATACGCTACGCCACCGGACAGATACACCACATGTATCTGAATTTGGCCCAATGTGTTTATAAGTACCACGCAATATGGTAGAAAACAAAAAATAGGAGTAGATAGAGAGAAAAGGGGGGGGGGGGGGACAAAAGATGGAAAAAGAGAGAAAAAAAGGGGGGGTTTACAAGTGGTGATACAATTCGAAATTATTAAATCAAGGCAATTAGAGTAAAATTACCAAGGCAATAATAGTGTGTCATCAAAGTCTGGAGATAAACAATGCTTAACCCAAGGAAGCCAGAGTTTCTCAAATTGACCATTTCAAACTCTTTCGATTGCTTCCACTTTAGTATGAATAAGAGCTTTATTAGTTCTGTGTATGGTTTCAGCTAGAATTTTAATTTTGAGATTTCTATACATTGACAATGGTTTGTTTTACGGCTGTTAGGAGCTGTAAAAAAGGCGAAATTGATTCTGTATCAGGTTTTAGGTTTAACAGGGCTGTAGCAGGATTGGGATGTATAGGTGTATCAAAAGATTTTGGAGTCAAAATATGCCTTCCAGAATTTTTGGGGCAATTGGGCAATCCCACCAAGTATGAAGTTGAGTGCCAGACTCTGAACAGCTGCGAAAACAATCTCCAGGATAATCAGAAGCATATTTTGATATTCTAGCGGGGACCAAATACCAACGGGTTAGCACCTTAAAGTTAGTTTCCACAGCAACAACATTAGAAGAAGCAGACTTAGTGGCAGATCGATCATATGCTAGACAATTCAGTAGCATTAAATGGTCAGGGGTGGGTGGTGGGGTCCCCCCAGGGTACTGTACTGGGACCAATCCTATTTAATTTGTTCATAAACGACTTGGAGGATGGGGTAAACAGTTCAATATCTGTATTTGCGGACAATACTAAGCTAAGCAGGGCAATAACTTTTATACTGGATGTGGAAACCTTGCAAAAATATCTAACAAATTAATGGGAAATGAGGTTTAATGTAGAAAAATTTAAAATAATGCATTTGGGTGGCAAAAGTATGAATGCAATCTATACACTGGGGGGGGAACCTCTGGGGGAATCTAGGATGGAAAAGGACCTGGGGGTCCAAGTAGATGATAGGCTCAGCAATGGTATGCAATGCCAAGCTGCTGCTAACAAAGCAAAAAGAATATTGACATGCATTAAAAAGGGGATCAAAAAGGAGATAAAACAATAATTCTCCAACTCTACAAGACTCTGGTCCAGCCACACCTAGAGTATGCTGTCCAGTTCTGGGCCCCAGTCCTCAGGAAGGATAAACTGGAAATGGAGCGAGTACAAAGAAGGGCAACAAAGCTAATAAAGGGTCTGAAGGATATTAGTTATGAGGAAAGGTTGCAAGCTCTGAACTTATTCTCTCTGGAGAAGAGACGCTTGTGAGGGGATATGATTTTAATTTACTAATACTATACTGGTGACCACAGAATAGGAATAAAACTTTTTTTGTGGAAGGGAGTTTAACAAGACACGTGGCCACTCATTAAAATTAGAAAAAAAGAGGTTTAACCTTAAACTACGTAGAGGGTTCTTTACTGTAAAAGCGGCAAGGATGTGGAATTCCCTTCCACAGGTGGTGGTCTCAGCAAGGAGCATCGATAGTTTAAAAAAACTATCATATAAGCACCTGATTGACCACAACATACAGGGATATACAATGAAATGCTGACATGTAATCACACACATAGGTTGGACATCACTATGTTGGACCTACTATGTAAATGAGCGATTGAGGTCTATTTCCCATTTGGAGACATATGAGGGGGCACCAGTATTAGTACTAGATAAAATGTGCTTATAGAGGAACGAAACAAGTGTGCACTGCTAATTTCACGAGGAATTTAAAACTAAAAGTAGATTTTTAGGGCACCACTTTGACACAAATTAACTATCATGGATATGCAGTAATGTCTGGCAGCTTACCTTCCTCTCCATGTGTTCACCTTAGAGTCCAGACACTCTCCCCTGGCTGCTTTTATCATCTCTCCTCCCTGTATGGCTCCACCCCAGGCCATATCAGGAACTCTATATTAACCAGTGCACTGCAGGTCTGCTTTGCTGATCAATGTTGTTTGTTAAGCATTGTGTTCCTGCTTGCTGTGTGCTACATTTAGCGTGTACTGATCTTGGCTTGTCCCCGACTATTCCTGTTTGCTTGTGACCCTGACCTTTGGCCTGTCCTTTGTTTATCCTTGTCTGCTTGTCGCCCTGACCTTGGGTTACCCCTCACTATCTCTTGTAATCCTGAGTGGCTGCTTCCCCTCTCTCCTCTATGCCCTACAGAGCGTGAGCTGGGGGACTCTGGGGGGCGCGACCTGGATTCAGTTGCAGCTTAGGTCATCCTCACCACTAGAGGCTCTGGTGAATACCCGCGCCCTGGGGAATCTTGGGCTCAAGCTTCCTCTGGGATCCCTGTTTGTGCTCCAGTGGACCTGTGGACCTGTTCCATCCACAGCAATCTGCCTTAGGGTTCACTACCTTGTGGTGCACTCCTGACTCCAACGGGGTGCATCTGTCATCTGTCCACAGGTGACCAGACATTAACATTCTAGATGTTCCCTCTAAATAGAAAATGTTCCCCTTTTTTTATATCTCAGGTCCACTTTAAAGGGGATGTAAAGGTGTGTTTTTTATTTTCTAAATAGGTTCCTTTAAGGTAGTGCTTTGTTGGTTCACTTTCTCCTTCGATTTCCCTAAATGTTTTTTTTCTTTGTCTGAATTTCTCTCTTCCTGTTTCTCCTCACTAAGCTTGCCCCCATCATCTGGCTGGGGGTTAGTCAGCCAGAACAGCTTACTGAGGAGGAACAGGAAGTGAGAAATTCAGACAAAGAAAAAAAAAACATTTTAGAAGGGAAATGGAAGAAAAAGGTAAGTGAACCAGCAATGCACTAGCTTAAAGGAAACTATTTAGAAAATAAATAAAAACTAACCTTTACAACCCCTTTAAGGCACACATACAAAACTAAATGTATGTAAACAACATCTTGACCAACCAGATTGACAGCTTTCATTTGTAATTTTTTTTGCCGATTATCGCCGATTTATTCTATTTACTTTGTATTTTGTAGAACTTTATATGCTAACATGAGCTTCAATGATAAACATTCCACTTTTAAAAAGATGTTAGAAAAAGTCTGTTTCACATTCAAATCTTGATTTGTGATATTTTCCTGCATTTATAATAGTCTGACGATAACCTATGACTAATGTGTTTTTTTGCAGTTAATACTGTTCTAAATTAATGTTAATAAAGACATCTATGAAATGATTCCACAAAATCCATGCAGTATCCTTTTGATCACCTCTAAATCCTTCCTTCTGCTCTGGCTTTCCAAAACACAATCCTCCTCCGCTCCTCCTGTTTCCAGTCACTTATTCTATCTGCTTCTTCTTTTCAGCTTTTACACTCCTCCGCTCCATGTCCAAAATGGAATCTGTTCTCTCACCCTCCTCCACACCACCTGTTCTCTCTCTCAATCTCTCATGCTGCCTTTCTCCAGCCTGCTGCCAGACTGCTCCCCATAAGCCCACCTGTAAACATGGCACCCTTTCCTGCCCTTGAACATTGCACAGCTATACATTGGGAGTATTTCCGGAAGTTTGTAGCTCAGGTAATTGGAAAAATTAAATGTATCACATGGCAATTGGAAGACATTTCCTAAGCTGTACTATGAATAATAATTATACATGGATGAACGTTGTGGATTGCATTAGGTGTCTTCAATCACGTTAAGGCTAAGTACCCATGACAGACACTAGATATAACACAAATTGTGTGCTGTTTCTGGTGGGTGTTCAGATACTCATATCAGCAGATGCAGAATTAGCACACACAGATGCTGCAGTCTACATTTTAAAGCAAAACAGCACAACACAAAGAAAATTTGAGCACAGCATTTTTCCGTCTTTTTGAGCCACGCATGCTGAGCACCAATTTGGCACTAATATACACAACCCCAACCTTAGCTCTGGTTTCTCTACATGTCTTACAGTATGACTTTGGCCTGTTATAGGTATATGTTGCTGATATAGGATACAACCCCGCTGGATACCCTCTATCACCACTGCGCCAATGAAAAAAGTGTAATATACTACGGGCCCATTCACACCTGAGCGGCAAAACGCCTGTCGCGCGACGCTCGTGCCGCTGGAGGGGAAATTTCCCATTCATGTCTATAGAGATGGTTCACATCTCTGAGACGCCGAACGCCTGTCGCCTGAAAAAAAGTCCCGGACCCTTTTTTTCAAGCGACATTGGCGTTCGCCCATAGACATGAATGGGAAGATTTGTAAAAAAAAAAAAAAAAATCGAAGCGCGGCAAGTAAAGCCGCGTATGCGGCGTTACTTGCCGCTCAGGTGTGAATGCAGCCTTAAGCTGCTGCTTAGTGAGTGATTATTTGAAAACAGAAAAAACTTAAAGGAGTTGTAAAGGAAAAAAAATGTTTGCCTAAAATTAATGTCTGCAAGGTAGACAGACAGAATAGTGTAATGATTCTGTTAACAAACAAGTAAATATCTATTAAATTCCTTCATCTATATCACCTCCGGCGTTCTAGTTTCTGTTCTCTAATTCACTTCCTGGTTTGCAACACTTGTTCATGTAAGAACTACATTTCCCAGTATGCATTGCGGCACGCCCAGTAATTCACACCTTCTTGAAGTCTCTAACACGTAGAGAGCGTCCTGCCACACAGATGTAGTTCCCAGGAGGCACGTTACTGACCACCGCAGTAAAGTCTCCCTTCACTGTGGTCAGTAAAATCAGACAAGCAGGAAGTGAACAGAACAGAGAAGAAATAGAGCAACTTCTGAGCAAAAACGAACAATGAGGAAGTGAAAAGAGGAATGTCTGCAGGTAAAGGATGCTTATTATGAAAAGAAAAAAAAAATCCTTTACAACCCCTTTAACTCAAAACAAACTGAGCGAGATAAGAAAAATAGCAGCGCTACTAAGTAACTAAATATATACTAAAGTGAACAATAATATATTAACTCAATAACACCATGTGATAAGTGATAAAAAGTTCATAACATATATATCAAAAATGATGAATAACATTTTCTTAATGAAGAAAAAATTCCTTATTTCTGTGAATCTTCCACCACACCACCGTGCTGTGACAACACCCCTCTGAAAAACGCACTCACCAGATGGATTTGCCTTTCACTCTCGTGTTAGGCTAAATCAATTTTACACTATTGGAGCACTTCTTTTGTTTTCATGTGAATCTCTGAGAATCATCACGGTATTCCAGCTGAGACTCGTTTTTTTCAATCTGTGGGATTATACACAAGTGATTTAGCCTAATACGAGAGTGAAAGGCAAATCCATCTGATGAGTGCGTTTTTCAGAGGGGTGTTGTCACACCACCGTGTTGTGGTGGAAGATTCACAGAAAAAGGTTTTTGTTCTTCATCACATTTTTTTTTTCATCAAATTATTTTTTCTTTCTAAGAACATTTTCTTCATCAGTTTGGATATATATGTTATGGACTTTTTATCACTTATCACATGATGTTATTGAGTTAATATATTATTGTTCACTTTAGTATATATTTAGTTACTTAGTAGCGTTGCTTTTTTTCTTATCTGACTCAGTTTATTTTGAGTTACGTTTTTTTCTGTTATAGGTATAAGCAATCACTGACACAGCTAGAAAACTATTTTTTTAGTCAACCACACACTAAAACATTTAAAGGGGTTTAAAGGTTTTTTTTTTTTTTTCTAAATAGGTTCCTTTAAGCTAGTGTACTGTTGGTTCCCTTACCTTTACTGAATTTCCACTTCCTGTTTCTCCTCAGTAAGCTTATCCCCATCATCCATGGGGGTTAGTCAGCCAGAAAAACTTACTGAGGAGGAACAGGAAGTGAGGAATTCAAACAAAGAAAAAAAACATTCAGAAGGGAGATCGAAAGAAAGGGTAAGTGAACCAACAATGCACTAGCTTAAAGGAACCTATTTAGAAAATAAAAAATGAACCCTTACAACCCCTTTAACCACTTAAGGATCACCTCCTGCACATATACGTTGGCAGAATGGCACGGCTGGGCACATGCACGTACAGGTACGTGCTGTGCTAGTACCCAGCCATGGGTCACAGGCGTGCTCCGGGACCACGGGATTCGATCGCCGCTGCAGTGCGGCGATCGGTCCCCGGAGGTGAAGAATGGGGAGAGCCATGTGTAATCCCCATCAGCGCCCCCTGTGGTTAACTCTCAAACTGCAACTGTCATTTCCACAGTAAACAATGCATTTTAAATGCATTTTTTGCTGTGAAAATGACAATGGTCCCAAAAATCTGTCAAAATTGTCCGAAGTGTACACCATAATGTCGCAGTCACAAAAAAAAATGCTGACTGCCGCCATTAGTAGTAAAAAATGTTTTTTTTTATAAAAATGCAATAAGGAGCTACGGTGGCTCAACGCGATTGGCACTGCGCTGACAAGCCATTCACCTCTGCAGCTAAGGGTTCGGATCCCGGTCTCGGCTGCATGTGAATTGAGTTTGGTGGTCTCAGCCCGGCTCCCAGTGGGTGTGCTATGCGAGGTAAGCCTGCGCTTAGTACGCCCACCCCCCTCCCACAAAACCACCACACTTACACGCAGTCGAAATTGGGTTAACATGCACGCACACGGTCTCTAAAAAAGAGAGGAGAAGGAATAACACGGCTGGCTGAGCGGGCTAGATCCTCTCACTCCCTCATAGGGGAGTCCCTCTGCCCCGTTGGGCTTCAAAGCGGAGCAGGTAGGGCGGGCTGGACCCCCTCACACCCGCCATTGCCACCCGGGGGCATGAAGAAAGATGGCATATTGCCTCTGGGGGAGGTCTGCCTACTCCCAACTCCTGCAGTCCGGCTCCTCTCTCGAGTACACGCACAAAAATACACTTAAAAAATAAAAATAAATTTAAAAAATGCAATAAAACGATTTTGTAAACTCTATAAATTTTGCGCAAACCAACCGATAAACGCTTATTGCGATTTTTGTCGCTCTATTTTTGTTTATAGCGCAAAAAATAAAAACCGCAGAGGTGATCAAATACCACCATAAGAAAGCTCTATTTGTGGGGAAAAAAGCACGCCAATTTCCGCGCAAATGTCAGTTAAAGCAACGCAGTGCCGAATCGCAAAAAGGGGCAAGGTCCTTTAGCTGCATTTTGGTCCGGGTCTTAAGTGGTTAAGAGCATGTAAACTTAAAAAAACAAAATGTATTATATTATAGCAAGCCAGCCTTTAGATTTGGTGGATTTATGGATTTAGATGCAAAAAATTACTGAATAGACACAGTGTCGCATCCTTATTAATGAATAATGACATTATTTCCAGCATATTCTTGTGGTAAAATAGCACAGAAGGAAAATAACATAATTCTCTCTTTGGCCATATTTCAAATGACACTCACGTGTGTTGCAGTATGACAGTTATGACATATAATGAAATATACCAAGGTATTAAAAGTCTAGGAGCAGAGCTGTTTTATCCTAGGGTTTATTTAACCTAAATGAGAACAAAAATGCTAGAGCATATACTAGATCCTCATTTAATTGTGCAAAGTGCCAATATTTAAAGTGGTTGTAAACCCTTACAACACACTTTATGCTACAGGTAAGTAGTGTTGCTCACGAATATTCGCATTGCGAATATTCGCTACGAATATTGCATATTCGAGTATTCGCGAATAACTCGAATATTGCGGCGAATATTCGCTATGGCGAATATTCGTATTTTTTCAAATTTATTTTTAAAACAGATCACATCCTAGTGATCTCCATCGACGTCTAAAAGCATTGCTGGTATGATTAGAGAGAGACCCTGGGCCGAGTAGCTGAAGCGATTCTTTTATGTTGCCGAAAATTCGCATTGCGAATTTTCGGTAACATAAAAGAATCGCATCAGCTACTCGGCCCTTCTTTTGCATCAGAGCCAATCAGAATAACTTGAATATTCGACAAACGGAATATTGCGCGATTATCTTCTCCGCCCTTCTTTTGCATCAGAGCCAATCAGAATTAACTCGAATATTCGGCAAAAGGAATATTGCGCGATATTCCTTTTGCCGAATATTCGAGTTATTCTGATTGGCTCTGATGCAAAAGAAGGGCGGAGAAGATAATCGCGCAATAGGAATATTGCGCGATTATCTTCTCCGCCCTTCTTTTGCCCCCTTATTCTCCTTTCTTTTAAGTAGAGTTAGTGTAGAGTTAGTGTTTAGTGCATATTAGTTTAGTAATACAGGAAATGATCTCCGTTTATGAGAATTTCGCAATAATTTTTGCATTAGCAAAATTTTTTGGGGATAAAATATCACGAATATTCGATATTGGCGAATATTCGCAAATATTCTTCTATATATTCGCGCAATATCGCAAAATCGAATATGGCGTATTCCGCTCAACACTACAGGTAAGCCTATATTAAGGCTTACCTGTAGCTACCCAGGACATCTACTAAACCTGCACGGTTTAGGAGATATCCCCCTGTGTCTGCATGTGCCAAAGTCATCGGCATATGCGCACTGAAGCCAGGGTGTCGGGGTACAGTCAGGTCTATATATAAGGAACAGTATGGTGTCAGGATATAAGACAGGTTGAATATAATGTGCAGTATGGTGTATCGGAGCCTGGCGAAGGATAGGACTGACCCCGACCCTGGTGGAGGTGGGTGGAGCCCTAGTATTCATGAACTTTGTCAGCAGCTGGGATGGAGATCAGGGGGATGGTGAGCAGGTCGGTCACCTTTCTCACCACTGGCTGCCTGTTGACCTGGGCTGTGCAGGCTCAATATGTTGAGTACCAAGCTCTGTATGGGATGGGGGGCCATCACCTGCCCAGTACTGACCAGGTCCCATGATTTTGCTCTTCTGAGCTCCTCAAAAGGATCCAAGATCCTTCTCTGTGTCTTTCAGGCACCACCCGCCACTGAAAGTCAGACCTTGAGGGAGAGAGAGAGAGCAGCTCAGAAGACTGTGATCAGGTAAGTAATTACCACTTACTGTATTTATCGGCGCACCCGCGTATAGCGCGCACCCCTACTCTGGATGTGAAATTCCTTTTTTTTTTTTTTACAGTTTTGGTGTCTTGCCCGGCGTCCGTCTGCGGCCTTCGTGGTGTCCTCCCTGCTTCCCGCGCTGTGTTTGAACGCCGCCACCGACATATACCGAGCGCAGTACACTCAGGCACGCTTGGGCCCCTCTTGGCTCCTCTCGCATAACCGCGAGGAGAGCCGAGCCTGGCCAACTGTACTGCGCTCGGTAAAGTTCAAACACAGTCGGGGGAAGAGAGTATCGGCGTATATCGCGCACCCACGATTTTGCCCTGATTTTAAGGGCAAAAAAGTGCGTGGTATACGCCGATAAATACGGTAGTTATTGGAGGAAGGGGAATGCAGAGATGTTAAATAGCACTTCTACTAACCACCAATATGTACGGAGTGGAAGGAGGGGGTAGAATGTCACTGCCATTGACCACCAATGTGAAGAGGTTTGACACCAGTGCTGAGGTTATTATTGTGGCCACTGACACCAAAGCTGGAAGTTATTAATGTGCTTGCGGAAACTAGTGCTGGGGGTTATTACTGCAGCCACTGACACCATCGTTGGGGATTAGTATCACAGACACTGACACCAATGCTTGGGGTTATTATTGCAGCCACTTACACCAATGATGGGAGTTATTAATGTGGCCACACAAACCAGTGATGGGGGTTATTATTGCAGCCACTGTCACCAATGCTGGGTGTTATTATTGCAGCCACTGACACAAATGCAGTAGACCCCCTGAAAACCACACTCCATTGGATGCTCTTCTACCACTATAACTTAATGGAGCACAAATTAAGTGTATGCCATATGGGGGTGGGAAGTTACATTGTGGAGAGGAGGGGGTGGCAGGAGGATGGTTGAGGGGGCACCAAAATGCACCTTTCGCTTGGGTAGACAATAATCATTGCACTGCCCTGACTGACAGCTTGTTTTCTCAGTTTGCTGTGTGAGAGATCAAATCTTATTTGTTTAATAAATATAACTTCCTATGTTCTTTGCATTCATATCACTTTGAAGAAAGCCATGGCAGTTGAAGTGGGAGCAATATATTACTTTGCACAGTTGATGCAATGTGACTGATCTTGATAAGGTGACACCTTTCAGGCACATTTCCAGGAGAGGGTCTCTTGAGCTTATAATAACAATGCTTAGTATTGGCGCAATAGAGGGAGTATATGTTACAGGATTTGATGTCTAGATTTCTGATCAACAACTGTTGTGGTATAAGCTTCCTGTATATGTATGCTCAGAGGGCAAAATATGGTATCCTTGGTTTTAATAAAATGGATCACTGAATATTTTGGTGACAATATGATCCCAAAACAGGCATGATACATTTTCAAGCTAAATCACATCAGTATACATAAATGATAGGTATGTATCTATATGGGATGTCAACTGAGAATGTTTCCCCGTTATTTTTAAAATAATTGGGATTAAAATTCTCATTAAAGTGATTGTAAAGCTTCAAATTGTTAAAAAAAACAACACATACTTAACTGTGCTGTGTAAAGGCTTGGTAAAAAAAACAACACATACTTAAAGCGGAGTTTCACCCTAAATATAAGATCTCCCATGCTACTGGCGTGTATGCTGGTTTTTTTTTTTTTTTTAATCCCACACTTACTGTATTATCCTGCATTTTTTTCCCCCGCGGTGGACGGCGCCAGTATAGCGCGTCACATCTTCCGAAAATACCCAATATGGACTCGGGTAATCTCGGCGCCTGCACACAGACCTAGGAGCTGACTGCGCAGGCGCCGTATTTCTCCGAGTCCTACGGCTATGGCGCGTCACGCCCTCCGAAATAGGACTCGGAGAAATATGGCGCCTGCGCAGTCAGCTCCTAGGTCTGTGCGCAGGCGCCGCATTTTCGCCGAGATTACCCGAGTCCATATTGGGTATTTTCGGAAGATGTGACGAAAAAATGAAATTCCAGGATAATACAGTAAGTGTGGGATTAAAAAAAAAACCCAGCATACTGGCGCTGACGCCAGTATGCTGGATCACATGGGAGATCTTATATTTAGGGTGAAACTCCGCTTTAACTGCGCTGTGTAAAGGCTTTGTATAGAGCATCCCTGAACCTCCTCTTCTTGGGTCCCCTGCCAACACTTTTCCCCCCCTCTTCATGGTGGGCCCCCATAGGAAACCACTTCCTATGGAGGCCCACCTGTGGGCTCGATCCCCGCCTCCACTTTCTGCGTTCATAGACACAGGCAGCATTAGTTGACCCATCCCCCGCTCTTTGTTTGCAGGATTTGATTCGCAGCGTGGCTCCCGCTGCTGTCTCTGTGAGCAAAGAGAGCCACTGTGGGGTGGATACAATGCAGGATCGAGATTAGGTTCAGGTATGTATAAGGGAAGGGTGAGGGGGTGATACAGTTACAGGGACAATGCAGGGAATGCATTAAGGAAAACAATCCAGCCTTAACAACCACTTTAATTAGGTTATTGTAAAATGTTAATATAGTTTAGATTGGCTCACCTGCATTAGTGCTGAAAATTTAAAAATAGATATTTCATTGATAATTTAATACTTGTTTGTTTTTCTAATAGTACTACCTAATGTCACAACATATGTTTGACGTTTATTCAAAGTTAAAATCCTCCACTCATCATAGTCTTCATTTTTTGTATCGTCTGTATATGCTGCTACAATAACAAATTATTTAATGTAGAAGAATATGAATGTAAAAAGCATAAGAATTTTTTTTTTGTAGGGAATCAATATGTGAGAAAAATGTGTTATATTAATCTTACAGGTGGTGACAAAGTGAAAGGCAATGTAATCGATTCCAGGTTAACAAAAGCCATGATTAACCACTTCCCTACGGCCGTACGACTATATACGGCCGCAGGGTGGTTCTAATTCTCCCTTTCTTCGATCCCAGCGCGCGCTCCAGAGCGCGCAGCGGGGAACTTCTGTACTGGCCGTGTCCCTTGGACACAGCCAATCACAGATCGCAGCGAACGGCCAATCAGAGTGGCCGTTTGCGATGCGATCTGTGCAGCGAATGAGAGATGATCTCATATGTAAACATATGAGATAATTTCTCATTGCCGGCTCTCACAATGACAGCGTCCGGGCATAGAGAGAGGAGACTGATCTGTGTCTCTTGTACATAGGGACACAGATCGGTCACCCCCACAGTTAGAACACAATGAAGGATACACACTTAACCCCTTCCTCACCCCCTAGTGTTAACCCCTTCCCTGCCAGTCACATTTATACAGTAATTAGTGCATATTTATAGCACTGATTGCAGTATAAATGTGAATGGTGCCAAAAATGTGTCAAAAGTATCCGATGTGTCCGCCATGATGTCGCAGTCGCAATAAAAATCGCAGATCACCGCCATTACTAGTAAAAAAATAAATAATAAAAAATAATAATTCTGTCCCTTATTTTGTAGGCGCTATATCTTTTGCGCAAACCAGTCGCTTATTGCGATTTTTTTTTTTACCAAAAATATGTAGAAGAATACGTATCGGCCTAGACTGAATTTTTTTTTTTTAAATTGGGCTATTTTTTATAGCAACAAGTAAAAAATATTGTATTTTTTTTCAAAATTGTCGTCCTTTTCTGTTTATAGCGCAAAAAATAAAAACCGCAGAGGTGACCAAATACCACCAAAAGAAAGCTCTATTTGTGGGGAAAAAAGGACGCCAATTTTGTTTGGGAGCCACGTCGCACGACCGTGTAATTGTCAGTTAAAGCGACGCAGTGCCGCAAGCTGAAATTTCACCTGGTCAGGAAGGGGGTATACATGCCCAGTAAGGAAGTGGTTAAGGTCTAATAGGGAAACGCGTTGAATTTTCATATGGCTGTAATCCACTGTTTTTGAATAAAGATTATCTGTTTCACCCTGGCACTGGCTTTTCCCTGTGATTGTTGGTTCACAATGGTGTCTGCTACTTTCTGCCATACAACTGTAAGTTATGAATGGGTTATGAATGTGGTCATTGTGATCATCGCATATTTAAATGTTATGGCTAGAGATGTAGAGAACGGTTCGCCCGCGAACTATTCACGGCGATTTCGGCATGTTCGCGTTCGCCGCCGCGGGCGAACATATGCGATGTTCGACCCGCCCCCTATTAATTAACATTGAGCAAACTTTGACCCTCTACCTCACAGTCAGCAGACACATTTCAGCCAATCAGCAGCATACCCTCCCTAGTAGACCCTCCCACCTGTAGGGCAGCATCCATTTTACGTTCATTCTGCTGCTGGATTCTTAGTGAGAGGAGGGATAGTTTCTCTGCTGCCAATTGCATAGGGACAGTGTTAGCTAGGGCTCATGAAATCCATTCCTGGAAGATTTATCTGATCTCTGCTGTTATAACAGCACTCCTAAGTCTCAAACAGCCCTTGTTAGGGCTAATGAATCAGCAATCATTTTTTTTTTTTTAAATCAGTGCTGCGAGACTGTAATATCTTTTAGTCAGATAGATAGAGCAGCCAGCTTAGTTAGTTAATCTTACAGTGTGTAGAGAATATATATACATCTTAGCAGTTGTACATATTTATACACTGTATAGTTTAGTTAGATTAGAGGTGTGGGTTGCTGTTAGGGTTGCCACCTTTTCTGCAAGACAAACCCGAACACTTTTGCGGCGCACGCCAATTTTTTTTGTAGTACATGCTATAGGATTGATAAATACCTGGGACACCTTGTGGGTTACTCAAAGAGAGTTGTAATCAGAATGGACTGCGTCAGTAGGGCAGTGGATGGCGTCAGTAGGGCAGTGGATGGTGTCAGTAGGGCAGTGGATGGTGTCAGTAGGGCAGTGGATGGTGTCAGTAGGGCAGTGGATGGTGTCAGTAGGGCAGTGGATGGTGTCAGTAGGGCAGTGGATGGTGTCAGTAGGGCAGTGGATGGTGTCAGTAGGGCAGTGGATGCTGTCAGTAGGGCAGTGGATGCTGTCAGTAGGGCAGTGTACCTCCATCCAAAAACCTAAATCAGCTCTACTGAACCCAACACCATACAAACTGTTCACAAAGTGTCACTGTGCATTCTACAACCCTTTTAAGCTCCTTTTAATCACAAAAAAAGCCCCAAAAAATTCAAAGTAATCCACAGGCACCCCACAAATAGAGAAGAAAATAACAGATTAAATATCAGGCAGTGCCTGTGCTCCCCCCAATAGAAACCTCCATTAAAGTGGACTATTGTGTGGATATGCAGAGTTTAAAGAAACTAAAGCACCTCATCCCATATGGTAATAGACAAAAGAAAAAATGGAGGTGGGGTACCTGAGGTCCTCAGGTTCCCCTCCCTCCATGTCTCCATTAAAGTGGGACAAAAAAAACCCTTACCTTCCAGGAGCCACTGCAAAGATTTGTGTGTGAACCTGTAATATCATGCTTTCTCCTGCAAAAGCCTCCCAGTCCAGTGGACCTCCATTCACTGTCTCTGGTGGCGCCGGCGGCTGGGTGGGAGAGAGAGAGAGAGCGCACAGACAGTGCTGTATGACCCAGCTGCAGGACATTAGCCCCGCTAGAGCAGGGGAAGAAGGGGGGTGTGCGATGTTTGGGGGTAGCTGACAGAGAGGGGGGATGATATAGAGGAGGAGGGGGGTGACAGAGGAGGAGGAGGATGAGGGGGGAGACAGAGGAGGAGGAGGATGAGGGGGGTGACAGAGGAGGAGGAGGAGGAGGGGGGGGTGACAGAGGAGGAGGAGGAGGAGGGGGGTGACAGAGGAGGAGGAGGAGGAGGGGGGTGACAGAGGAGGAGGGGTTACAGAGAGAAGGAGGTGGGTTACAGAGGAGGAGGGGGGTTACAGAGAGTAGGAGGGGGGTTACAGAGAGTAGGAGGGGGGTTACAGAGAGTAGGAGGGGGGTTACAGACAGTAGGAGGGGGGTTACAGACAGTAGGAGGGGGGTTACAGAGGAGGAGGGGGGTTACAGAGGAGGAGGGGGGTTACAGACAGTAGGAGGGGGGTTACAGAGGAGGATGGGGGTTACAGACAGTAGGAGGGGGTTACAGAGGAGGATGGGGGTTACAGACAGTAGGAGGGGGGTTACAGAGGAGGATGGGGGTTACAGACAGTAGGAGGGGGGTTACAGAGGAGGATGGGGGTTACAGACAGTAGGAGGGGGGTTACAGACAGTAGGAGGGGGGTTACAGAGGAGGAGGGGGGGTTACAGACAGTAGGAGGGGGGTTCAGAAAGTAAGGAGGGGGGGGGTTACAGAGAGGAGGAGGGGTGATTGACAGGAAGGGGGCTGACAGAGCAGATGAGAGCAACTTTCGGACACTCACAGCGAGAGGCAGGACTCGGGAACAAGCAGGCGCGATTATCCACAGTCCAGCCCGGCTCCACATGTGACCAGCAGCCTCCGCCCGGCCAATCACAGACTCCCGTGTCATGACCCGTTCTGCCAATCAGGGCACCGGCTGGGCTCAGAGCGCACAATGTACACGCCAAATGACACCGCCACTGTGTGACAGTGATAGCGGGCACGGGATGCGCGGCACCTCTCTCCAAATGTTGCGGCCAGTGTCAAAGATCCGCTGCCACTGGCCACATGATGGTGGAATGTGTGCCCGGGTTTTCAGTGGGTAGAAACCCGGGCACATGTCTCAAAACCCGGACTGTCCGGGTCAAAACCGGACAGGTGGCAACCCTAGTTGCTGTGCTATGTAAAGGGGTACAGTGTTGCAAGCTGCTCTGTCTTCCAGTACTCCAGTTCTGAAAGAATCATCTGATCTCTGCTCCTTGTTAGGGCTAATGAATCAGCAATCATTTTTTTTTTTAAATCAGTGCTGCGAGACTGTAATATCTTTTAGTCAGATAGATAGAGCAGCCAGCTTAGGTAGTTAATCTTACAGTGTGTAGAGAATATATATACATCTTAGCAGTTGTACATATATTTATACACTGTATAGTTTAGTTAGATTAGAGGTGTGGGTTGCTGTGCTATGTAAAGGGGTACAGTGTTGCAAGCTGCTGTGTAATATACAGGGATCCAGTGGTGCAGGGTGCTGTGTAATATACAGGGATCCAGTGGTGCAGGGTGCTATTTAAAGGGGCCCAGAGCTGTGGGGTGCTGTGCTAGTTAAAGGGGTACAGTGTTGCAAGCTGCTCTGTCTTCCAGTACTCCAGTTCTGAAAGAATCATCTGATCTCTGCTCCTTGTTAGGGCTAATGAATCAGCAATCATTTTTTTTTTAACTGCAATAGAGAATAGCAGTTAGTTTTCTGCAGGTGTTTTTTTGTCAGGCCTCTAGCTTCTACTCTGCCAGCCTCTGCCAGTGTCACCAGTGCCACTCAGATCTGGTGGCACAGTACATTACATTTAAATAAAAAACACAATTTTAAGTGCAATATAGAATAGCAGTTAGTTTTCTGCAAGTATTTTTTTGTCAGGCCTATAGCTTCTACTCTGCCAGCCTCTGCCAGTGTCACCAGTGCTACTCAGATCTGGTGGCACAGTACATTACATTTAAATGAAAACACACAATTTTGAATGCAATAGAGAATAACAGTTAGTTGTCTGTGAGTGTTTTTTTTGTCAGACCTATAGCGTCTACTCTGCCAGCCTCTGCCAGTGTCACCAGTGCCACTCAGATCTGGTGTCAATTGTCAAAGTACCTTGCACGCATAGTACAACTAAACTAATATAAAAAAAATGACAGGCAGAGGCAGGCCACGCCGCAGGGGCCGTCGTGGTCGTGGTGCGGGGATTCCCTTTGGCCCTAGAATATTACCTAGTGTTCAGAGGCCACGTACCCTGAACTCGAAAAGTTCTGAGGACATAGTTAACTGGCTAACACAGGACACCCAATCTACTACAGCTTACGCTGGGAACCTTGACACACCATCCTCCTCCAGCTCAGCTTCGGGCACCTCTCAAGTTACCACTCGCCTGCCTGCCGCCACCATCAACACTAGCATCACAGCTGCTTTACTTGATCTGTCAGAGGAGTTTTTTACACATGATTTGGAAGAAATGAGTGATGTGCAACAATTATTGCCAAGGGATGTAGATAAATGGGATATGTCTCAGTCAGGCAGCATTACAAACATGGACGTATGGTGTGATGATGATGTTGTACCCTCTGCTGCTTCCTTTGCTGAGTTGTCAGATACAAGTGAATCAGTTGATGATGATGGACTGTTTGCGGTTGTTGGCGCTGTGTTAAACGGGGAGTTTGGTCTGTCAGAGTTTGGTCTGTCACTGTGAACCCTAACCCTAACCTTGTCTGTAACCCTAACCCTAACCCTATCTGTAACCCTAACCCTAACCCTATCTGTAACCCTAACCCTAACCCTATCTGTAACCCTAACCCTAACTCTAACCCTAACCCTAACTCTAACCCTCACCCTAACCCTTACAGTGCCTGATAGATACAACATCAAACGTGATGTTTTAAAGCACGTTATTCCAAACAATTTAGGGATGTTAGGTGATTTATGCCCTTTATGGATTAAAAACGGACTCTGCGACAACTACGTAATTTTCCATGGGAGTTTTGCCATGGATCCCCCTCCAGCATGCCACAGTCCAGGTGTTAGTCCCCTTGAAACAACTTTTCCATCACTTCGGTGGCCAGAAAGAGTCCCTGTGTGTTTTAAAATTCGCCTGCCCATTGAAGTCTATGGCGGTTCGCGCGGTTCGCCGGTTAGCGAACATTTGCGGAAGTTCGCATTCGCAGTTCGCGAACGGGAAAATTTAGGTTCGCGACATCACTAGTTATGGCATATAGTTCATTAGCTCTCAATTGTATTTTATTGAGGATACTTCAGATTAGTTTTACCTCACATCCCTTAATTATGAATCATAGAGTGAAGAGAACCTGGTATACTACTTTGTTGATGGGAAAGGAATAACAGCAGGAATTTCAAATATGGTTGATATATACAGATTTTGAGTTCTAGACTATCTTCATAAGCCTTGGGAACAGATTTGTTAAAAGCCACCCTTCTACAAAGCTTCATACAAGCAAATACTTCAGTAAACAGTCATAAGTTTCAGGGTCATATTGTAAATTTTATTCAAGGTTCTCTGAAAAAACTAGTTGAACCTAGCAGAAGGGTAATATTGATGATCTTGTACTAGCTTGTATTTCTTTACAGGAAAAAGTATATACTACTGGTAAGAATGTATTACTGATGTTAATTAATGGCTTTTGGCCTTGGGAATTCGGAGCTACAATACATTGGCAGGACTTATGGATTTTACTAGATAACATCCAACATGGTGGAAATTTGAATGGATAAGATGGGATATGCAGAATACTAAATTTACAAGGCTAAATGTATTTTATTTCAAAATGAGTCACTTGCCCTTATAGAATCACTGTTGAACTTAAAGGGTCACTAAAGGAAACATTTTTATTTTAGCTAAATAGCTTCCTTTACCCTAATGCAGTCTGGTTTCATGTCCTCATTGTTCGCTTTTGCTGTAATCCTTCTCTGTTCTGCACACTTCCTGGTTGTCTGTTTCCTTATGAAAAAAGTATTGGGAGCTTCTCTCTGTGGTCTCTAATCAAGAAGTTGTGATTACTGTGTGTCTAAAGCCCCTCAGAACCAATCAGTTTTGTTTTAAAAACAAACACTGCCCTGTATTGGCTCTGTGTCTCTGTCCTTCACAGAAGCATGAAACTAGATGAAAAAGGAAACTGAAACTGCAGGAACATTATATGATTGATTTTTATCTATTTTTAATAATTTTTAAAAGGGATCTGTTAACTATTATGTCTCCATACCATGTAAACAAAAAAAACAAAAACAAATTTTTACAACTCCTTTAATCATAGACAGAATATATGTCATTAGCATGACAATTGAACAATGAGACAGTATATGTTTTTGTACAGTAAGAAAAATTGTGTTACATATTACATTGTAATTACATTGTAACTGTTTGGTGTCAAGAATATTGTACAAAGGCTGATATTATACTAATCATTCTTAATCATAAACATTTCACCAGCTCAAACAGGGAATCAGGTCCTGGGCATGCCAAAAGAGAATAATTCAATTTATAAACTCTAGCTGTCACTAAGGAGATATAATGAATTCATTTTCCCACTTAAACTGTCAAGTCTTTCTTCAAAGTGTGTCATTGTGCAAATCTTTGTAAATTAACACCTCTTGTCTTTTCATGCAGTAATGCCCTGTACACACGATCGGTTTGTCTGATGAAAATGGACCGTTCGTGTGTGGGCCCCATCATTTTTTTTCCCATCGGTGAAAAAAAATAGAACCTGTTTTAAATTTTTCTTATGGTTAAAAAAACGATAGAAAAAAAACGATCGTCTGTGGGGAAATCCATCAGTCAAAAATCCACGCATGCTCAGAATCAAATCGACGCATGCTCGGAAGCACGTCGTAGTGTTTTACATCACCGCCTTGGACACGATCGGATTTTTAACCGGTGGTGTGTAGGCAAGACTGATGAAAGTCAGCTTCATCGGATATCCGATGAAAAAATCCATCGAACTTTAGAACGTTATTATAATGTTGAAACTCACAGCATTATTACAATATATAAACTCAGTGGATACGTACGACAAAGGAAATAAGGCATCAGGAACCACATAAGGATCCTTCATCTTTTGAACAGACTTTATTAAGGTTTCTCTAATTTATCCACTAAGGTTATAGTCTATTTCTTATACGGAAAATTATTAGTTAGATTATATGTAAAGGAGTTTCACTTTTTCTGTAATGTACTTACTGTATCCTTTAATCCAGTGCTCAAAATTTAAAGTCCTGAGGTACTAGCCAGGCCTCAAGAGTTACTCGCCACCAGTTGCCCCACCTAATTCATACACTGCCCTGCGCCTAATTGCACCCATAAACACGCCCTCGTAGATTATCTCATGGAATGACAATGTTTTATGCAGAATCAAGTTACAAAATTAAATATTACCAACAACAACTTTAACAAAATGGGACAGGGCACTGGGGGCGGACCAGAGGGACAGTGCACTGGGGGCAGACCAGAGGGAAAGGGCACTAGAACTGGGTCTCTTCCACATTCTCTTGCGGTCTTCTCTGCAACTCCCATCCATCCTCTTGCTCTCTCTCTCTCCTATTCATCTCATCATCAGGAGCCTGTGTGTGCGGCTCCACGCTTGCATGTCCCCACTTCCCCCTTTAATTCAGGCTGGCAGTGAGGAGAGGAGCTGCAGCACAGCGGGAGGGAGTACAATCCAGCGCTGAGATCCACACAACTGCACAGCCATTGACACTATAGCACAGTACACACTGACACCACACAGCACACATTGAGACCAGTCTGTTCGCAGTGCTCAGGCTGAACTGTTGGACACTTACATAGAGCACAAGGAGAAGAAAACTGCACAAACTGGAAGGCTGCCGCTCTCATGTCAGGGCAACTTTCAGTGAGAGCTGCACCGGAGTGGTAATTTTCGCAATCCTCCATCTCACTCATTACTTTCTGCTCTCCAGCTACATTGGTCGGGGGGAGGGGGCAGGCTCAGCGAGGTCATACTGTTAGGTCCCATGGCTTAATGAGAATTGTAAGGAGAGCTCCTGTGTACTGCTCTGCCTGTGCGCGACTCACCAGACTACTTTTCCCGAGCAGGCACCTTTCCTCTTCGGCCGCCAATCTCATCGGGACTCTAAGGCTGGCCATACATGATACAATTTTCTGTGCAATTTTCTTTTAGATTTACCAAAAACCATATAATATAAGGTCAAACTAAACAACACTTTCAATTGTATGCAATCAGGCAGGCCCTTGTACTACATAGTTGAAGGTAAATCTAAAGAAAATTGTACAGAAAATTGCACAGAAAATTGTATCATGTATGGCCAGCCTTAGTGTAGGAGATTGGAGGGAGATTGGTCATGCAGCCCTGTCATCACTCGCCCCCGGCTTAAATCCACTCGCCAAATGCTAGTAGGCGAGTGGAAATTTTGAGGGCTGCTTTAACCACTTACCTACTGTGCACCTACACCCCCTTCCTGCCCAGACAAAATATAAGCTTCCGGCACTGTGTCGCTTTAACTGACAATTGCGCGGTCGTGCGACGTGGCTCCCAAACAAAATTGGCGTCCTTTTTTTCCCACAAATAGAGCTTTCTTTTGGTGGTATTTGATCACCTCTGCGGTTTTTATTTTTTGCGCTATAAACAAAAATAGAGCGTCAATTTTTTAAAAAATGCAATATTTTTTCCTTTTTGCTATAATAAATAACCCAAAAAATATATAAAAAAAATATTTTTTCCCTCAGTTTAGGCCGATACGTATTCTTCTACATATTTTTGGTAAAAAAAAAAAATGCAATAAGCGTTTATAGATTGGTTTGCGCAAACTTTATAGCGTTTACAAAATAGGGGATAGTTTATGGCATTTTTTTTTTTTTTTACTATTAATGGCGGCGATCTGCGATTTTTTTATTGGGACTGCGACGTTATGGCGGACATTTCGGACACTTTTCTGACATTTTTGGGACCATTTACATTTATACAGTGAACAATGCTATAAATATGCATTGATTACTGTATAAATGTGACTGGCAGTGAAGGGGTTAACCACTAGGGGGGCGGGGAAGGGGTTAAATGTGTGTCCTATGAGTGTTCTAACTGTGGGGGGAGGGGGGGTGACTGGGGGAGGTGACCGATTGTGTCCCTATGTACAAGGGACACAATCGCTCTCCTCTCTCCCTGACAGGGACGTGCAGCTCTGTGTTTACACACAGAGCTGCACGTCCCCGCTCAGTTACTGAGCAATCGCATGTGCCCGGCGGCGATCGTTGCCGCCGGGCACTCGCACGAGATCCCCGCATAGCGGCGGGTGCGCGCGCGCGCCGCCGGCGACGCGCGCCCGCCCGCGGCTTTAAAAGGAAATCACGTCATATGACGTGATGTCAGGATAATGGAGTCGTCTGCCCGCCGTCATTTGACGGTGGGCAGATGACAAGTGGTTAATCTGTATGTACAATTCATGTTACAATCACAAAATAAAGATATTTTGACAAGGAAAAATGTTATGTTAAGTGGAGTCCATAGGCGTGCGCACAGGTTTTTATTCAACAACGTTTTTTCACTCCAAAATCTAATTTTAAAAGCAAATTTTGTTTAGTGCTTTCCAATGATATTCACCATGTACTGATGAGAATTTTCATGCGAATATTCCTTCAAATATTTACTAGTGTATGGCCTGCTTTAAGTCATGTTAAAATAATTACAACTACAATGTTTTTCTTTTTCCATAATACTGGAAACAATTGTTGATTTTCATTTATAATAATGCGCATATAGAAAATAATTACATTGCTTTTGTATCTTTAATTACACAAAATTATATAGATGAAAATTACAAAAGGTTGATCTTTAATTACCTTCCAGGATAGATCAGAATCCCCTGAAATTCTTTAATTTCAGTATAAAAAAGTATCAGTGCTTAACCAATTAGCGACCGCGGCACGACGATATACGTCGTCAGAATGGCACGGCTGGGCACATGGACATACAGGTACGTCCCCTTTAAGAGCCCAGCCGTAGGTCGCGAGCGTGCCCGCGATTGGGTCACAGGAGCTGAAGAACGGGGAGAGGGAACAACGATCAGTGACGTCACACATCCAGGCACCCCTCCCTACAGTTAGAAAAAACACATTAGGTCACACTTAATCCTTTAGCGCCCCTAGTGGTTAACCCCTTCACTGCCATTGTCATTTTTACAGTAATCAGTGCATTTGTATAGCACTTTTCGCTGTGAAAATGACAATGGTCCCAAAAATGTGTCAAAAGTGTCAGATGTGTCCGCCATAATATTTTTCGCCATATGTGTGTGCCATAATATTTTTTTTTTTTTTACCAAAAATACATATCGGCCTAAACTGAGGGAAAAAAAATGTTTTTTTTTATATATGTTCTGGGGATATTAATTATAGCAAAAAGGAAAAAAATATTGCATTTTTTTCAAAATTGTCGCTCTATTTTTGTTTATAGCGAAAAAAATTAAAACCGCTGAGGTAATCATATGCCACCAAAAGAAAGCTCTATTTGTGGGAAAAAAAGGACGCCAATTTTGTTTGGGAGCCACGTCGCACGACCACGCAATTGTCAGTTAAAGGAACGCAGGGCCCAATCGCAAAAAGGGGCCAGATCCTTAACCTGCATATTGGTCCAAGTCTTGACCGGTTAACTTCGCAAACACATTGCAAAGAATGGGGCAGCTGACACACTGTCACATACACTTTAACTAATTCACTTAACTACTGGGCACTCCCTCCCCCTTCCTGCACAGGCCAATTTTCAGCTTTCAGCGCCTTCGCACTTTCAATGACAATTGCGTGGTCATACAACACTGTACCTGTATTTTCTGATAGATAGAGCTTTCTTTTGGTGGTATTTAATCACTACTAGGGTTTTTATTCTGTGCTAAACAAATGAAAAAAGACCAGCATTTTTTTAACCACTTGCGGACCACCCGCTGTCGTTATACATCGCTACTTTGAAGAGGAATACCGTTGTTATGGTAGCTGCTAGCTACTATAACACCGCTACCCTTTTCAAGAGCAGGCCGTCCTCTTTCAGATAAAAGTGGTCTCTGTGGCAGATACGCTGCAAGATCACTTTTATCGGCGGTGGGAGAGGGGCCCCCCTTCCTGCTTACCGGAGCCATCAGCAGAGATCGGATGCTTCTCTGTCAGAGGCCTGGAGACGTGTAAGGGGAAGATGGCCCCCACCCGTCTCCATACCACTGCAGGGCGGAAGCGACATCAAAACGCCACTTCCGCCAATGCTCTTAAAGGGCCTTTTTTTTTATTAGAATGACAACATTTATTTTATTTTATTGCATTTTAATCTAAATATGAGATCTGAGGTCTTTTTGACCCCGGATCTTATATTTAAGAGGACCTGTCATGCTTTTCCATTCCTTCTAATAGGAATAAAAGTGACACAATTACAGTCAAAATAAAATATAAAGTAATTAGAAAAGTAAAGTAAAAGAATTTTGAAAATGTCGGCTATAGAAATTTTTAAGGGTAAAAGTTTGTCTCCATTCCACGAGTGGGCACAACTTTGAATTTGAAGCATGACATGTTTGGTATTAATTTACTTGGCGTAACATTATCTTTCGCAATATAAAAAAATTGGGCTAACTTTAATGTCTTATTTCTTAATTAAAAAAGTGTGCTTGTAAGACCACTGCGCCAATACAGTGTGACAAAAAGTAGGGTGCCTGCCACCGTCATTTTACTTCATTCATCAGGTTTCTAAAGGGGTCCATGACTCAAAAAAGGTTAAAAAAAAATGCTGCTGTAACTGCTACATCTCTTGACTTACTGGCAGGATCACCGGGTAAACATAAAAAAAAAAAAAAAACATAAAAAAAGAAACCTAATGCAGCCTACACATCAAAGAACTGGTAAGCTGAAATAGAATAAATGTTTGCTACTGGGCCTGATACCCCTTTGAAGTGGTAGTAAACCGCTGGGTGTTTTTTTGTTCTTCCTGAAAGGTAATGTTATCATGTGCTAGTATACATTGGTTCCCAAAAAAGTATCAAAAGTATCAGTTAGGCATCTGATTTGTCCGCCACAATGTCACAGTCTAGCAAAAAATCACTGATCGATGCTGTTACTAAAAAATAGACCATAAAAATATCCCATAGTTTTTAGACGCGATACATTTTGCACAAACCAATCAATATACGTTTATTGGGATTTTTTATCAAAAATAAGTAGCAGAATACATATTGGCCTGAATTAATGAAGAAATTTGATTTTTTTTTTTTTTTAATTATTGGTGTGTTTTAAAGCAGAACGTAAAAAAATATTTAGTTTTTTTTTCAAAATTGTTATTCTTTCTTTGTTTATACAGTGCAAAAAAGAGAGAAAAAACTGACTTAATCAAATACCGACACCACTGATTCACACCAAACTGAGCATATGCAGAGTGACTCCAAGGCTGATGCCGCGTACACACGATAATTTTTTGTGATGAAAAAAAACGACGTTTTCTGTGAAGTAAAAAACAACGTTTTTGAAACGTCACTTTTCAAAGACGATGTTGCCTACACACCATCGTTTTTTTCACAAAAAGCGAGGTTACGTTCACCACACTTTTCCATTGAAGCTCGCTTCATAACTAGCTTCTGGGCATGCGCGGGTTGAAAAACGTCGTTTTAAACGACGTTTTTGCTACACACGGTGACTTTTTGTGAAACAAAAAACTACGTTTTGAAATACGACACAAAAAATTCAAGCATTTTGGAATTTTTTTTTGGTCGTTTTTTTAAAGGCAAAAAACAACGTTTTGCCCACACACAATCAATTTAAATGACGTTTTAA
The DNA here is from genome assembly GCA_029574335.1 of Rana kukunoris. NCBI lineage: Eukaryota > Metazoa > Chordata > Amphibia > Anura > Ranidae > Rana > Rana kukunoris. The sequence continues at coordinate 61,820,847 of CM056055.1, read as the reverse complement.
AAAACGACGTTTTTCAAACTTCATTTTAAAAAACGATGTTGCCATCATTTTCTGAAAATGACACCATCGTTTTCTGAAAATGCTCTTGCAAAGCGCGGTTACGTAAGACACTTTCGACGGCACTCTGTTCCATTGAAGCTCCCGTCTCATAACTTGCTTCTGAGCATGCGCAGGTTTAAAAACGTTGTTTTTAACGTCGTTTTGCCCACACACGATAATTTTTTGTGAAACAAAAGACGACATTCTGTAAAAAACAACATAAAAAATTCAAGCATGTTCCAATTTTTTTTGGTCGTTTTTTTGAAGACATAAAACGACCATTTGCCCACACACCATCATTTTAAATGAAGTTTTTTTAAAACGTCATTTTATTTCATCACAAAAAACGACCGTGTGTACGCGGCATTAGTGCTATCAGGAGATGGATTGGGGACAGTGGAAGAAGTGGAGGATCAGAGAAGAGAAGATCAAACAGCCTTTTTTTACACAAACGTGGAGAATTAACCCCTTAGGTTCCACAGTGAGTATAACCAGCATGCTTTACTGCATATACAGACTGATTTTACTGTTAGTGACACATTAAGGGGGTTAAAACTTTCCATTGCTGAAGTGGTTAACATACGATTTTCCATTTTGACCATTGATAGGCTTTACCTAAAAGAAATTGTGGGGAAAAAAGGACGCCAATTTTGTTTGGGAGCCACCTCGCACGACCGCGCAATCGTCAGTTAAAGCGACGCAGTGCCGAATCGCAAAAAGGGGCAAGGTCCTTTAGCTGCATAATGGTCCGGGTCTTAAGTGGTTAAGGGGGTTAAAACCTTCCGTTGCTGAAGTGGTTAACATATAAACCCTTCATAGGCTTTACCTAAAAAAGTTCCAGTTAAAAAGCTGTCATTATGCCTTTAGCGGTGGTTTAAAAATCTGTATCCAGCCTTTGGGTTGCCAAGGCGTCTAACAATTCAGATGTCAAAGAAATCTATTCCATAATAAATGTCTCCCTGCGCTTGTCGGAACTGCTGTAACAAATCATCAATATATTTATCTTGTGTGTTTAAAATGTATTTGATATTTAAATAGAGTGTCAATAAATGAGGATGATGCTGCATAAATCAGCTCCCACGTCATTTCTAATGGTATCTGTCTATAAATATCACATTCCCTGTACATCAAGGCTGATGTAAGATTTAGGGGTTAAAAGATGCCTTGCTAACTCACTAGACGCGATACATTTTGCGCAAAGCAATCAATATACGCTTATTGTGATTTTTTACCAAAAATATGTAGCAGAATACATATTGCCCTAAATTAAAGGGGAGGTTCCCCTAAAAAGAAACTTTTAACATTGCCTGTCTTTTCTTAATAAGATGTAGAATCGGCTGGTAGTTTAAAAAAAAAAAGTCCGTACATACCATTTTCGGCATGTAGTCTCACCGCCGCTTTCGGGTCTGGCGGCCGGGGATGGGCGTGCCTACTTAAATGACAGGCATCCGATCAACGCATACAGCGCGTCACGAGATGCCGAAAACAGCCGAACGTTGGTGCGCATGCGCCGTATAGAGCCGCACCAACGTTCGGCTTCTTTCGGCATCTCGTGACGCGCTGTATGCGTCGATCGGATGCCTGTCCCCACACATCATACCGGAAGCAGCGGTGAGACTACATGCCTAAAATGGTATGTACGGACTTTTTTTTTTTAAACTACCAGCCGATTCTACATCTTATTAAGAAGAGACAGGCAATGTTAAAAGTTTCTTTTTTGGGGAACCACCCCTTTAATGAAGAAATTTGTTTTGTTTTTTTTATTGGGTGTGTTTTATAGCAGAAAGTAAAAAAAAAATATATATATATATATATATATATATATATATATATATATATATATATATATATATTTTCAAAATTGTTGTTCTTTCTTTGTTTATAGCGCAAAAACATAAAAATAAAACACAGACTTGATCAAATACCACCAAAAGAAAGCTATATTTAAGGGAAAAACGGACATCAATTTATATTCGGGTACAGTGTCGCATGTCTGCGCACCTGTCAGTTAAAGTAACGCAGTGCTGTATCAAAAAAAAAAAATGGCCTGGTCATTAAAGTTATTAAACCCAGAACCTGCATTTATTATATCTGGTCTCCCACAGCACACAGAACATGGAGATGTAATCATTTTAGTAAATATAAACTGCTAAATACCTTTTCTCATCAGCAGTATATAGCAGTCTTGTGACTTCTATCAGTGTCTGGTTAAAGCTTGTAGGAGGAGATATTCTCCTCTGATTGTCCTATGAGGCTGCAGGACCCCTGACTCTCTGTCTGGACAGTGGGTATTGGCTCTGTGCTGATCACATGCACCCTCCCAAGAAAAAAAAACTCTCTATCAATACACACCAGTGGCGTCACTAGCGTCAGTGTCACCCGATGCAGTCACCCTACCCCCCTCCCCCGTTATCAGCTCATGGTGGGCGACTCAGCTACTATGTATATATATATATATATATATATATATATATATATATATATATATATATATATATATATATATATATATGTGTATATGTATATATATATATATATATATATATATATATATAAAATCTGTGACTAGCAGCTCAGGGTGGGCATGTAAAATAAAATATAAAATACAGCTGTGTCCAAACCCCCCACCCCTGCAGTCATCAGACCAGCACAGCTACTAATATATATAGATAGATAGATATATAAAAACTGTGCCCAGCAGTACACCCCCCCCCCCCCCTTGGGGTGGGCAGCTCAGCTACTACACATATAAATAGCTGTGTCCAGCAGCACCCCCCAGCAGGCTCAGCTGTAACTCTGTGCACAACAGCTCACCTCAGCACCTTGGGCGGCGGTGGACACCACCATTGCAATCCGCCACCCCCACTCATTACCACACCATCTCAGGGCCAGGGTGAGCGTCTCTCAGTCTTTGGTACTCAGTTGGAAAATAGATAGCTGCTCAGCAGGGCAGTAGTGCGAGAGGTGAAGGAAATAACAGGCCAGGTGCGGCCACGGTGTCTGAGGTGTTGTGGCAAAAAATAAATCCAAAACGAGGCCAGGACTACACCCGAGATGGTGTCACCCCTCCGGCGGGTGTCATCCGGGTGTGGGCCGCACCCCCCTAGCGACGCCACTGATACACACCAAACTGAGCATTTGCAGAGTGACTCCAAGGCTTTGTGCTATCAGGAGATGGATTGGGAACAGTGGAAGAAGTGGAGGATAAGAGAAGACATGGTCAAACAGCCTTTTTTATACAAACGTGGAGAATTACCGCCTTAGGTTTCACAGTGAGTATTACCAGCATGCGTTATTGCATATACAGGCTGATTTTACTGTTAGTAACACTTTAACCACTTAAGGACCGCCTCCTGCACATATACGTCGGCAGAATGGCACGGCTGGGCACAGGCACGTACAAGGATCCGATCACCGCCGGTTCTTCACAGTGGCAGTGTCACTGATCGTCTGTTCCCTGATATAGGGAAAGACGATCAATGACGTCACAAGTCCAGCCCCGCCCCACTACAGTTAGAAACACATATGAGGTCACACATAACCCCTACAGCGCTCACTAGTGGTTAACTCCTAAACTGCAATTGTCATTTTCACAGTAATCAATGCATTTGTATAGCACTTTTTGCTGTAAAAATGACAATGGTCCCAAAAATGTGTAAAAATTGTTCGATGTGTCCGCCATAATATCGCAGTCACAAAAAAAATCGCTGATTGCCGCCATTACTAGTAAAAAAAAAATATTAATAAAAATGCCATAAAACTATCCCCTATTTTGTAAACGCTATAAATTTTGCGCAAACCAATTGTTAAACACTTGTTGCGATTTTTTTTTTTTACTAAAAATAGGTAGAAGAATACGTATCGGCCTAAACTGAGGAAAAAAAATGTTTTTATATCTTTTTTGTGGATATTTATTATAGCAAAAAGTAAAAAATACTGAATTTTTTTCAAAAATGTTGCTCTATAGACAAGGGCTACCAGGAGGGGGCCGATAGATGGGGTCCCAAGGAAGGATCCATGGGAGATCTGCCCCTGGACTCCCCACAGGCGGTGCAGGAATTGGAGGAGGCGGTCAGGACGCTGAAGGATCGCATTGAAAAAATTGAGGTGAGCAGAAAAATGGAGTCTCTACAACTTGTTACTCTATTGCTCTATTTTTGTTTATAGCGCAAAAAAAAAAACCCGCAGAGGTGATCAAATACCACCAAAAGAGATCTCTATTTGTGGGGAAAAAGGGACGCCAATTTTGTTTGGGAGCCACGTCGCACGACCGCGCAATCGTCAGTTAAAGCGACGCAGTGCCGAATCGCAAAAAGGGGCAAGGTCCTTTAGCTGCATAATGGTCCGGGTCTTAAGTGGTTAAGGGGGTTAAAACCTTCCATTGCTGAAGTGGTTAACATATGATTTTCCATTTTAACCCTTGATAGGCTTTACCTAAAATAGTTCCAGTTAAAAAGCTGTCATTATGCCTTTAGCGGTGGTTTAAAAATTTGTAGCCAGCTTTTGGGTTGCCAAGGCGTCTAACAATTCAGATGTCAAAGAAATCTGTCTCCCTGCGCTTGTCGGAACTGCTGTAACAAATCATCAATATATTTGTCTTGTGTGTTTAAAATGTATTTGATATTTAAATAGAGTGTCAATAAATGAGGATGATGCTGCATAAATCAGTTCCCACGTCATTTCTAATGGTATCTGTCTATAAATATCACATCAAGGCTGATGGAAGAGTTAGGGGTTAAAAGATGCCTTGCTAACTCACTAGAGAAATAACAAAAGAAAAAAAAAAAACCTGAAAGTGGGGGTGGGGAGGGAGTAATGACGTGTAACCCTCTCCTCCCTTCCTAAGTCAGAGCCCAGGCAAGGGCTGTGCATTGTATAGAGTAGGCTCAGTGTGCTCTATGCAGTGAGGGATCCTCCATTAGGGTCCTCTTTTCTTACATCGCCCCCCTGTAGCTGTCACCCTGAAGTTTCTGGCTGTCTTACTGGTGGCAGGAATGCTTGCATTCCTAGGTGCCATCATATGCATTATAGCCAGCGTCCACCCCGCCGCCAAGGGGGGACCTGCCCTTGGTGCTGAAAATGAGTCGGCTCCAGCCGTCCCCAATGAGAAGAGCCTGGGAGCTCTCCATGGTGTCAAGACTCTGTACGGATCAAAGGACGCCTTCCTGGAGCTCCCAGGATCCAAGAGCCAGACTCCCCCCAGCTTCAGTAGACTCATCTGCACCCCCTTAGCCATGGAGTGCCCCTCTGATGTACAGAGAGACTCCCCCCAACCTGCCGGAGAAGAGCTCCTCAACCTTCAGAGCACCGCCGAGCAGCTCCGACACACCATGTTACAGCAGAAGAAGCAAATCCTCACCGACCAGGAGGCCATCCGGGAACTCACCGGGAAGCTCAGCCGATGTGAGAACGGACTGGACAAGGGCTACCAGGAGGGGGCCGATGGATGGGGTCCCAAGGAAGGAGCCATGGGGGACCTACCTCTGGACTCCCCACAGGCGGTGCAGGAATTGGAGGAGGCGGTCAGGACGCTGAAGGATCGCATTGAAAAGATTGAGGTGAGCAGAAAAACTGAGTCTCTACAACTAGTAATGAGCGATGATGTGTGTGGGGTGAGGACTGTTCAGACATCGGAAGTCATCATATGGATTACATGGAGAAGAGGGTTTAATGACACCAGGCTGACATGTGTATTCAGAAAAAATCCATGGCAGACCATCTATCCTGAATGTCTGAGGAGAGGGATGAATGAGTGCTAGTAATGGGGGTCATAGATTTATCCCCCCACTAATGGTAACACAGGGGTCTCCTCCAACCTGCTATACAAAGGGGGTGGTGGGAGCTATGATACAGGTCCTTCAATTCAAAATCAAGTACAAAAACATTTCACCGAAAATAATGTATATATTATCAGAACAAAATAAACTGTTCTTAGTAAATAAACAGTACTATAATATCTATCTATCTATCTATCGATCTATCTATCTATCTATCTATCTATCTATCTATCTATCTATCTATCTATCTATCTATCTATCTATCTATCTTTCAATCTATAAATCATCTATAATGTTCTATCCTAACATCTATCATTTATCATCCACTCTATCTATTTATCTGTCTATGCATTTATACATTTATATTGTGTATTTCTATTTTATTGCATGCACATATAAAAAGACTAGGTTCATTCTTATCTATCTATCTATCTATCTATCTATCTATCTATCTATCTATCTATCTATCTATCTATCTATCTATCTATCTATCATCCATTCAATCTGTCTATATATCATCCATCTATCTATTACCTATTTATAATTTTATATTGCACATTTCTATTGTATTACATGCACATATAACAAGGGTTATTCTTATCTATCTTTCTATATATCTATCTATCTATCCATCTATAATTTTATATTGTACATTTCCATTTTTTTACATGCACATATAACAAGACTTAGATAGATCGATAGATAAGAATGACCCTAAGTCTTGTTATATGTGTATGTAAAAAAATGGAAATGTACAATATAAAATTATAGATAATAGATAGATGGGTGACAAATAGACAGATTGCTTGGATGATAGATAGATAGATATGGTCATTCTTATCTATCTATCTATCTATCTATCTATCTATCTATCTATCTATCTATCTATCATCCAAGCAATCTGTCTATTTATCACCCATCTATCTATTATCTATCTATCTATCTATCTATAATTTTATATTGTACATTTCCCTTTTATTACATACACATATAACAAGACTTAGGGTCATTTATGATTTCCTAGCAAATGTGTGCCACCCTTACATTTACTCTGATTAGTTTCTTCCTTCATATATAAAACACGGTGTTTAGTATACATTTCTATTTTATTATATGCACATATAACACGACTAGGGTCATTCTTATCTATCTATCTATCTATCTATCTATCTATCTATCTATCTATCACTTATCCTCAAGTATATCTATTTATCTGTCTATACATTTATATATTTATATTGTACATTTATATTTTATTATATGCACACGTATTAAGACTAGGGTCATTCTTATCTATCTATTATCCTATCTATCTATCTATCTATCTATCTACCTATCTATCTACCTATCTATCTACCTATCTATCTATTATCCAATCAATCTGTCTATTATCTATCTATTTATCTATCTGTCTATCTATCATCCAATCAATACGTCTACATATTATCCATCTCTCTATCTATCCATCTATAATTTTATATTGTACATTTCCCTTTTATTACATACACATATAACAAGACTTAGGGTCATTTATGATTTCCTAGCAAATGTGTGCTACCCTGACATATACTCTATGATTAGTTTCTTCCTATATATATAAAACACGGTGTTCAGTAATCATTTCTTGAATTATGTGCTCCTATGAAATTGTAGTAAAATACTGGAGCTGAATGAATGACAGCAGGTTGGTGTGGCAGCTCATTCATTCATTCTCATGCTTCATTAACAGAGATGGAATTGTTTCCTCTGTCTTTCTGTGTCTTTTGGTGTAATAGATCTAAACTAAAACCAATGAACCCTGCACCTGATATAACATGGTAGAAGTCATTTAGTCACTTTAGCTGGAAGTATAAGGAGATTTTACGGTAAGGGGAAGGATTTATTTACATAGACAGTGTAATGGGCACCCCCTATACAAGCAGGATACACCAAGTCTGTCCCAATGAACAGGCAGACACAAAGCAAAAACTGCACATTCATTTGTCTACTCTGCATATGTTTCTAGGCTGGCTATAAAACCCTAAAAAAATATACCTGTATTTGCAGAAGTTGAAAAAATATAGTTACATAAAGTAACTGTGACTTGTACAGGACAGAAATTTACATAATATAACTAGAGATATGAAAATTGTGATTGTGAAACGGATGGGTGATTCTAATCCAATTTCCGTGCAGTCTTATATTTTCAGAGTTATGAATTAGACAAATATGTCCAAGTCCATCTTTTTCATTGATTCATGAATTTGTATCTTGCTTAAATATGCACATGAAGATTTGTCCAATTTGCATCATGCAATTCATAAATTGTGATTGCCTGGATTTATCCACAGGTTGGAGAAACCTGAATGCGCTTAGTGAAGCAAATTGATAATTCACAATTCATTGAAGAAGATGAGGTTTGCCAGATTTGCCTAATTTATGCATTTGCTGAACTCTAACTATAGCCGGGAGATGATTATTTCAGACTTACAAATCAATCCTAATGTCTGTATTGGCGGCATATTAAGTAGCATTGCAGAAAGACCAGATTGAACATTATGCATGTTTCAGGTTTGTTTTAACTACTTAAGATTCAGCACTGCGCCGCTTTAACTGACAATTGCGCGGTTGTGCGACGTAGCTCCCAAACAAAATTGACGTCTTTTTCCCCCCACAAATAGAGCTTTCTTTTAGTGGTATTTGATCACCTCTGCAGTTTTTATTTTTTGCGCTATAAACAAAAATAGAGCGACAATTTTGAAAAAAAAAACAATATTTTTTACTTTTTGCTATAATAAATATCCCCCAAAAAATATATTAAAAAAAACCATTTTTTTTCCTTATTTTAGGCCGATATGTATTCTTCTACTTATTTTGGCAAAAAAATCGCAATAAGCATTTATTAATTGGTTTGCGCAAAAGTTATAGCGTTTACAAAATAGGGGACAGTTTTACGGATTTTTTTTTACTAGTAATGGTGGCGATCAGCGGTTTTTTTTTCATGACTGCGACATTATGGCGAACACATCGGACACTTTTGACACATTTTTGGGACTATTGTCATTTTCACAGCGAAAAGTGCTATAAAAATGCACTGATTACTGTGAAAATGACAATGGCAGTGAAAGGGGTTAACCACTAGGGGGCGCTAATGGGTTAAGTGTGCCCTAAGGGAGGGATTCTTACTGTAAGGCGGCGTGGCTGGACGTGTGATGTCACTGGTCATCGTTCCCTATATCAGGGAACAGACGATCAGTGACAAGCTACAGAGAAGAACGGGAAGGTGTGTTTACACTCACCTCTCCCTGTTCTTCAGCTCCTGTGACCCGATCGTGGGACACCGGCGGCGATCGAGTCTGCGGGTCCCGCGGGCGTGGTCACGGAGCTTCGGCTTGCGAGCGCGACCCACGGCTGGGCACTTAAAGGGCAACGTACCTGTACTTGCCTGTGCCCAGCTGTGCCATTTTGCCGACGTATATCGGCGTTAGGCGGTCCTTAAGTGGTTAAGCAAGACAATGGTAATAGTACAAAATTATTTTCTTATTATTTTAAGCATTTTCAATTAAAACATATAAAAAAAAATGTATCTGATACAGCTGAATTTATTAGGTTGAGCTATTTATAAACAGCCATCTATTTGATGGGGCTTTTTTAACAAACAAAAAAAAATGATAATTTATACCGTTCCAAAAAATGATTCCTAAATCTGTTTAGTTTGATATAATAGGAAATAGCTGCTGCTTGCTTGTGATGCCTTAGGGCATCTCAACTGTTATTAAAAATAATTTATAGCTAAGGAATTTCTACTTGGTTAATAGCTGTATCTCTTATCATCACTTTCTGATAAACATCTGTAAATTATGCATTAATCAATAATTCATTCCACATGCCATTTCCGGCCCCCCTCCAGCAAGCTCACTATGCCATCTCATTAACACATCGCCTCAGTCCTGATCCTCCTGTGGGTAGACTTCCTGTTTCTCAGGGACACGGTTCTCTTTCCATTACAACCTGGAGAATCGATTGAGTAAAATGATGCTGAGTACTGTCTTTCTAATAGGCAGTCACCCCCTGCTAAGGCACTGGCGGAGGCTGAAGAGAACTATATTGAATAATATATACATAGATTTGAACGGAAAAAATAGCTGTGGTATAATAAATATAAATGTATTGGTTTTTTTTTTCTTTCCATATATTGGATTAATTATGTGCAGTGCACACTATAATAACAATCCAAGTTGCAGAGTGCACTAACACATAACAGTAAGATTTCAGCTGTTTAGACCTGTCATAACAATGAAAGAAGATGGCTGATTACCTGTTATGGGTTCATGTACCAGTACTTTGCCTATAGCTTTTTGCATTGTTAATTAAACCTAATAATGTCGACATCTTGCTTCCCTTAGTTGATTTCAGCTGGACTGTAAGTAAAAATCCCACTAGCAAAGGTTTATACGGTATATAACGCCATGTGTGTCCCGAGCCTTAAAGTGCTTGTAAACCTTTGTGTTTGTTTGTTTTTTTAAATAACAAACATGTCATACTTACCTCCACTGTGCAGCTTGTTTTGCACAGAGTGGTCCCGATCGTCCTCTTCTGGGGTCCCTCGGTGGCTCTCACGACTCTTCCTCGCATCAGATAACCCCTTAGGACAGCGGTTCTCAACCTCCTAGTGCTGTGGCCCCTTGATAAAATTTCAAGGGGTTAGGGGTCCCCACAAAAAGTTGTGGGGACCCCTAACAGTAAATTTATTTTCGTAGCATGGGTTGTCAGCACTCAAGGCAAGACAAGTAATTTGAGTCCCTTCCACTCATACAGTATTTTGGCCAGAATCACACTAGTGCGGTGCAAATTTACGCTCTCTTATCTTTTCAGAGAGATTACAGAAGTGTTCAGCAGATCCACTGCGTTTTAGCTGCGAATTTGGAGACCTGGGAGAAGTTACGGGGGAGAGGAGAGTGGGGGGGAAATGTATTGGGCTGAATGAGAGAAATTCCTGAAGAGAAATGAACACATCTGCGAATCAGCTGCGTACCCATAGAAGATAATGGGCCTGAATTCGTACCTGAGCCGCACCGCAAGGCATAAAATACGCACACGTTTTTTCGGCAATGCGCAGTGCGAATGCATCGCACATATGTTAACCAGCCTCATTGAAAACAATGTATTTAGAAATGTTCTGCGTATTGGATGCGGTTTAAGCTGCAACCAATTCGCATAGGTGTGAATCCGGCCTTAAACTCCTTTATGGTACATTTTAGGATGTACCACTTTCTCTTTGTTCTTCTTTCTTTCCCCTTTATCCCTCTCTATCCTTATTTCTTGTTTTCCCCATCCCCCTCTCTATCCGTCTTTCTTGTTCTTTCTCTCCCTTTTTCTTTGTTCCTCCCTCTCTTTTCATCTCTCTTCCATGTATTCTTTATTTTTATTTCTTCTCTTACTCCTTGGTGGTGGTGGGGGGGGGGTTGGGACATCCCAGGATTCCGTGACCCCTGGCAAATCATTATTTGACCCGACCCCCAGGTTGAGAACCACTGCCCTAGGAGGAGAAGCGCGCTTCCGAGTCCAGTATTTGCATCCATAGACACGAATGCCAGACTTGTCCCCGCCCCCGTGTCATTGGATTCGTTAACAGCCGCGGGAGCTAATGGCTACGCTGCTATCAATCTATCCAATCAAGAGTCTGGACCCGTGCAGAGAACGAGAGCGGGTCTCCGCCAAGGAAAATATGGGGTGAGGCTCAGGTAAGTAAAACGGGGGGGGGGGGGGTCACTGCCAGAAGTGTTTTCACCTTAATTTACATAGTTATAGTTACATAGTTAATCAGGTTAAAAAAGTCCATCTAGTTCAACCATAAAAAAATTAAATAAAAAATATCGTACAATCCCATATACCCAATTCTATAGGATGCATTAAGGTTAAAAATTATGAGGGTTTACAACCCATTTAAAGTACATATGTAGATGAATACCGTTTTAGGTGTTTGTTTAGAACAGATCTTTGGCAGACTGCTAGTTACTCTGGACAGTTTGAAATGAGAGGAAATGAAATCCGTCCCTACTGACAAAGAGGGACGAACTGGGTTTCCCCTTATTAATATATAAAACAGACGTCCAGGTTTTAGATCTTTATCCCGTTATTGGGACAGGCAGTGTTTACAACTGATTAAAGCGTAACTACAGTCATTTTTTCATCTTTTCATCTATTTAATATTCTGTTGTTTTAACTTTGGATTGTAAAACATTTTTTTTCTGCCAGTAAATACCTTATACAGCTGACTTCCTGTTTCTTGTCTAGTAAAAGGCCTAGACTTGTGACATCATGCAGAGCTCACTCTCTCTTCCTCTCCTGAGAGTTTGTCAGGAAGAAAGAGGGGGATGAGTCATAAGAGGGCCAATGAGAGCTGCAGAGCTGGAGGTGTGTCTGTGTAAATCCAGGAAGTAAACAAGCAGCAGCTTTAGCTGCCCACAGTTAAAATGGTTAATTAAAATTGATATTTTTTTCAAAATTGTCGCTCTATTTATGTTTGTAGCGCAAAAAATATAAACCGCAGAGGTGATCAAATACCACCAAAAGAAAGCTCTATATGTGGGAAAAAAAGGACATCAATTTTGTTTGGGAGCCACATCGCACGACCGTGCAATTGTCAGTTAAATCGACGCAGTGCAGAATCGCAAAAAGGGGCAAGGTCCTTTACCAACAAAATGGTCCGGGGGTTTAGGGGTTAAAGAGCATGATGTGTGTGTGATAACGCTGGACTGATAAAAGTGAAAGTTGGTTCTGATGGGTCTACTGTAAAATGATTTTCCTTCAAAGAAGCAGATCCTTGATGTGTATGAGTGGATTTTGTTCTGGACTTAGGCTGGTACCTTTTTAAAAGCAACAAGTGCTTGCCAGGTGGTAAAATCTTGGATGTGTACTGAGGAGTACCTGGTATATAAGTTCATTTCACTTGACTGACTTTTTTAAACATTTAATGGTTAAAAATAGGGTTGTCCAGATACCGATACTAGTATCGGTATCGGGACCGATACCAAGTATTTGCGAGAGTACTTGTACTCGTGCAAATGCTCCCGATACCTAAATAGAATACTTTTCAACATGTTCTGTGAAAATTCTTTGAGTTTTTTACTACTGCGTGACAAGCAAATAAAACATTTTTATTCATTTTTACTCATTTTTATTCTTTTATAATGTCTTGTGTTAGAGTTCTTCATAATTCTAAAGAAAATATCCTTAGTCTGTATTGTGGTTTGAAAACTGTCACATGACATTTAAAAAAAGTATCGGTATTTGGTATCGGCGAGTACATGGAAAAAAGTATCGGTACTTGTACTCGGTCCTAAAAAAGTGGTATCGGGACAACCCTAGTTAAAAACATAAAATACAGCCAGCTATTTTCAGGGGGAAAAAAAATAGCCCCCTTTTTCAGGGCTTGAGCAGTCAATGTTAATAAAATCATGACAGAATGCACTAAGGGAACTGTGTTAAGGCTTGAGGAAAGATTAACATCTCCTTATGGTACTAAAGACAGCTGGTGAGATTATGGGATGTATTGTGTACATAGAGCAGTGCAACTGACCACAACTAACAAGCACTGCTTCCTTCAAAGAAATGGAAGTGAGGGTGTAAAGGAAAGGTTCAGAAGCTCACAAAAGACATAGGGCCAGATTCACAGAGCCAGTACTCCGGTCTATCTCCTGTACTTTCAAATTACGCGCATCGTATCATTAGTTTGTCCTCAAACCATGATTCGACGGCTTTGGGCTTCGATCCGATAGACTTACGTCTTCGTACGCCTTCGGATCTACACTGCAATCTTTTTGCGGCCGCTGGGTGGAGTTTGGGTCGTTTTCTGCATCGGGGTATGCAAATAAGCTTTTTCCGGCGATCCACAAAGTTACGATCGTCCTTCGCAATCTCTTACGGCATCTGTAGTCATCTTTTTGCTGCGTAAAGCTATTAGCTGGTCTATAGTTAGACGGCCCATGTTAAGTATGGCCGTCGTTCCCGCGTCGAATTTCAAATTTTTTATTTTTTTTGCGTAAGTCGTTCGGGAATAGGAATGTACGTAAATGACGCTACTCAAAAAAAAAAAATGACGTAACGACGTTATTTTGCGCAATGCACGCGGGAAATTTCTGAACGGAGCATGCGCAGTTCGATCGACGCGGGGACACGCCTAATTTAAATGCTTCACGCCCCCTAATCGCGTATTTCGATTCCGCCGCGAGAAATACACTACGCCGCCGTACCTTACGGGCGGAAATCTACCTGAATTAGTCTTAGAGCCAGGTAAAATACGGCGGCGTAGTGTATCTCTGATACTCTGCGCCAGGGCAATTGTACCTGAATCTGGCCCAGAGTAGGGAGAAGAAAAGTGCAATAACTGATTTCATGAAAAATAGCTTACAGTGCCATTGAGTAGTGGATGTGTAAAATTAATGTGTGGAGAATAAAGATATTGTTTAGTGTCAGTTAAAGCTAAAATTCTCATTTGCAGTGCAGCAAATGTGGATGGAGAGGGGTGAAGAGCAGTGGATCAATACCAATTCACTTACAGAAGCAACATTTCCTATTTAAAAAAAGTCATTGTCTAAAACAGGTTACTGCTAGCGAATATAACATTGAATTTACGGTAAATATCTGAAATGTTACTGATACCTTTGCTATTGAAGAATGGAAAATCAAGATATTTACAGATGGCAGCAAATGTGGCTCAGTTGGATGAATGCATTCACCACTGCAGATAAAGTAGTGAGTAATCAACAAATCTTTTATTTGGCCCTTTAACAATAAACCCTATAACATAAAGAGCTACCATGTTAAAGTGAAATAAGAGCATAAAACATAAAGATTTCACTGATTTCTTCTTTCCTAGCACTACAAAAAAGAAGAGACTCAGGCACTTCGCTCATTTAAGGGGAAGTGGCAGCTTCTGTTAAAAGAGCATCCCCCAACTACTAACACTCATCTTCCTCTTCATCTACTGCCCCTCCATGCTTCCATTTGACCTGAAAGTCAAAACCCTGTGTAAGCTCAATGACAGAGCTTACACAAAGTTAATGGTTTCCTCCTCTCCCTCCAAACACTGTATCAAATAAGGAGGCAGCATGTTCCCCCATGCCTGGACACACTGGACAATTACCAAGGGCTCCTACAGAGTAATAAATCAATAGGGTGTGAGGGGGGGCTGAGGTGAAGGTGAGCAGGTGGAAGTAGGTAGGGTTCTGTTCTTTTAAAAGAGCCCTGAATGAGCAAGATGAAAGATTCTCTTTAACATTTATTGTGACTGCACCCTTGGTGTAGTTGCACTTATTAGATAGCTTTGTGTGCCCTTAGCTCCTCATGCCAGGCAAGTCCACAAAAAACTCATAAAGCTGCTTGTCAAGCCCTTCTGAGCAGGTTGGGCTTATACATAAAAGTAGAACTTTCTTTTGTTATGGATAGCAAAAGGGAAGCGTATTACCCCAATCATTTTTTATTTATTTTTTCCTTCTGTGTCCTATTTAAGGGGAGTTCCACCCACAATTTCACTTTTTAAATATAAATGCCCCTGTAATACACATACAGTATGTATTCTAGTAAAGTTAGTCTGTAAACTAAGGCCCGTTTTGTTAGGTTGTTTCAGCATTTATATTTATAAGTTTATAATCTAGAAATAGACCGTGGCCATCTTAAGTGTGGGCATCATGATGTCAGACTGTATGACTTCCTGGATTTCAGCCTTTCATATCTCGCACATGCTCAGTGCTGCACAAGCAATGTAATAGGTTTCAGTCAGGTTTGCAAGGACTACTGGGAAACATGATGCCTATCCCAGAAACCCTTGCAAATAGCCTTGTGACTTAATAGCCTAGGCTAATAAGGAGGAGGAAGTAATGAAGGACTACAAAATAAAGGTATTTACAAGCAACAAAATAAATAAAAATTGTCCATTCTGAACACTATGAGATTAGGGCATGCAGCACAGACAAACATAAAAAAATGGGTGGAACTCCACTTTAAGGCCTGATGGACGTGTTTTGTCAGATAATCCGACCATCTGTATGCTCCATCGTAATTTCCAACAACAAATGTTGGATGGTCATGTTCTCAAATTGTCCGATAACAAATGTGTTTAGTCGGATTATCCGATCGTGTGTACACAAATCCGGACTAAAAACCAAAGTACAAACACGCATGCTCCGAACCAATGCTAACCGTCAGACAACATTAGCAGAAATTGCCCAAAGGGTGGCGCTAAAGAACAGAAAAAACACCCAGTTCCATGAATGTTGGCTGAAAAAGTTCTGCCCTCTGTAAGCAGAACAAGTTCATGGACAACGCCCATTGGAAAAAAAATCCACAGATTTTTCTGATGGAAGTCCAATCGTGTGTATGAGGCTTTAGGGAGATTTCCATTTACTTCCTGTCACATAGCCAAAGCAGGAAGTGAAAAGAAACCCCTCCATAGTGCTATTCCCATTGAAAATTTTCACATTTTCCTGTTCTGGTGACAACCCATAATTTAGGGTTTTTGGTGTTAACAGTAAACAGAAAAATAGAGAGAGTGAATCTCCCTAATGGTGACAAGGACAGAAATTACAAAACCGACATGTGTTCTTATCCCTCTCCATTCTATCTTAAAGTTTTACCTTTTGTTATACTCAAATTTACTGGTCTATCCATAAATCCTAAAAAATGTTTAGCGCTAAACATATCCCTTTCTGAATTAGAATTGAGAGCTTCTCACTATAATTTTTTTTAAAGAATAACTGCACCTTGATTCAGTGACATATCCCATACAACGCTGCAGAGCTGCGAGAAGGGGCCCCATGCAGTCCTATGGATTTCTGTACTCCAAACTCCAGTGGTAAATGAATTGTTTGTAGGATTGAACGGAGAATGCACAAGGCCCCCTCTCAGAAAATTATATTCGTCAGCTCCGCAGGTTTGTATACAATAGGTCTCTGGATTAGGGTGTAGTTACTCTTTTAAAAATGGATAGTGATCAAGTTTAATCCAACATATTTTAGTCAAATAAACATCATATGTGTAGAAGAATGACTAACCTGGCATGAATCTTCCTACTCGGAATGTATCTTCAGGCAGATCTGCCATCTGTCTTTACAGATAGATTTTTTTGGACCATCACTGTTCTCAAATATCAGACCAAATGCGTGCGAAGACTGCCCCCAAATGTTACTCTTGGATTTGTTACATACCCTATAGTATACGTCGATATCGTTAGAATGCCAAATCATTTTTTTTTCGAATAACGAAAGTAGAAACGAAAACCGAAAGATGCAATCATTTTCGTTTTTGTTGCGGTATAAGATATTGAATTATCAGAACTGTCAAGAAATAATAGCACAGAGAATAGATTTTGATTTATGAGAAAATAGATTCAGTTATTATTACTAGCTACAACATTAGGTACGGAATATTTGAATGGAAATGTACGATTTGTAAAGATTTGACGTTCCGTCTAATAACAACAGCCACCAAAAAGATAAGCAATGCAACATTGGAGAAGAAATGCTATTGTATGTCACTCATTGAAAGTAGCATTTTGGTGTTTTTTCTGAAGGTCGGGAAGAAAACTCAGCATAGAATAAAATATGATATCACTGCCCATAATTTCCCTTTAAATAATATACTGTCCTCTTCAGTATCCGGCCTTTTAAAGCATTGCTGCATGTATGTTTGACTCTTACATTATTTGTGTCTTTGTGTATTTTATGCTGGTGCAAAGAAAAAATTTAAGTAATTTCCCTTTAAATAATATACTGTCCTCTTCAGTTGTAAAAGCAGATTTTTTTTCTGTGTCTTTGTGTACCAAAGAAAAAATTAAAGTGGATGTTTTTTTCCCCAAACCCCCCCAAAAAAAATTTTTTATGTCACAATGTAGAGTATAAGATTTCCTATCATCTGTGCCCAGTCTCCAGAAGCCTGCCACACATAGTTAATCATTATTTGCAGTGCTGAGCAATCCTCTTTCAATGTTCAGTAAAAAAGAAAAAGGAAGGGCAAAGGATGAAAAAAAGGGGAGTATGATGGAAACAGAGATATATGAAGATAGTGTGACCTTCTGTGTGTGTTGTCAGATAATTTCTGCCTTGTTTAAACCTGCCTAAAGGGCCAGAGAGGTTTGGGGCGTTAAAAAGTCAGTTTTCTCTAAGGATAACTTCTTGCTTTGAGTGACAGGTTATTTATGGATATTTCATTCAAAGAGACTTTTTTGTTGTTTTCTAGCTCAGACATGTTTCCTGTGTTGGGATCATATGTTATGTTATGACATGAGGTATAAAAAGTAAGAAATCCACCCCTTCCCCACAGGGGAGTATGATGGAAACATAGAGATATGAAGATAGGTATAATGATGAGTAAACAAAAACAAAAAGCACAAACAACCTTGCTCATAAAAAAGGTTTGTAGCTAATTCCCTCATTTAGATCAGGGAATCGGGTTGTCTGTAATAATTAAATCCAACAACTTTCAAGTTGGAGAAGTTTATTGTCAATTTCTCCTCCTCGCTCATGCTTTGGTATATGTTCCAAGCTATAGAACCCTATGGATTCAAATTAAAATCATGGTAAAGGCCAGCATGACGGCTGATTGGTGTTTCCATTTTACGCTTTGCGATCAAGGAAACATGGTCCCTGATCCTACAAAACAAATGGCGCTTTGTTTTGCCTATATAGAAGGCTTCACAGGAGCACTTCATTATACAGACAGCGCCAATAGATTTGCAATTAGTCCTGTGTTTAGGTGTCCATATAGTATTATTTGGGAGCGCAGTGGTTTTACCTGCCAAAACTAACCCACAGAAACTGCATTTACCGCAGGGGTAGGTACCTGGTATTTCTTTACATCTAAAGCTGGACTTCTCATGAAAAATTATTCAAAATATCTCTCCGTGTCCAGTCCTGATGAAGCCTTACAGACGAAACTGTTGAATAAAATGGACGCTACTGGCAACTGTATACAATCTATCACTGTTACATGTTGGGTATTAGATGTATGCCCATAATAGTAAATATATTGTTATTTGCATATACTGATTTGAGCCTGCCAGTGTATGAGAAGTTCTGATCTCGTCTGCATCAATTCCCTCTATCTGCCATCATCCAATATAACAACAAGCACATTAGACCTCTTTTTTAATTAAAAGGGTCAATGTGTTCTGGTAAACTGCCATCCTTACCGTGAGCACTTTTTGGGTGTCGTTTATAGTTTGCAACTGTGGTGAACGTGTAGCAAGTCACTTTAAGTTTTGGATTGGTTCCCTCAACGGATGTTTTTCAAGAAAACCACCACTAAGTTTGTCATTATTATTGTGTTTTTGCACAAATATGTTAGGACTGGTTCAGTTCTGTTTTGTTTTGGCTATTGCTTTCCAAGCAGCATCACTTTATGGTTCTAGACCCATTGAGTTGGGTATAGAGTCAATATAATAATTGGGTTTACACAGTCGTGTTCACGTTTGTTTCACAACAATCTCCTGTGGTTTACATGTTATTAGTGTACTCTATCATTCATTAATTTATTCTATTTGTTCCAAAAAAAAAAATTCTATATAATATAATTTCTAACAGTGAATGTGATTTTCGTTCAGGAAAGTTCATTAACTCCAAAATTGAATGTTAAATGCAAATTTTCAAAAGACATTCATCAGCCTACCTGTTTAGGACGTTAGTGAGTTAGTATAAAAGCCCCTTTTTTCTCATTATTAAAACACCTCAGGAGGTTTCAGTAATGTACCTGGTTCTGCACCCAAGAAAATGCATTCTGTGGTACATTGTATTCTAATAGGCCTCTGTGGTTTCTCTGCATTCATTTAGTGAGCCATTATCATTTTATCACGTTTCCACAGAGCTATTTTGAATTTCCTGAAAATTTTAGTCTTTTAAACCTCCAAAACATTCATATACAGTAGCCTACATTTAAAATGGGCTCATTGTTCAGATACTTTCATTAGTTATATATCCAATAAATAAGACAGAAACTGATTTTTTTTATTTTTTTACTTTAGCAACCACATGACTAATTGCACTGATAAAAATCACTGTGGTTTTGCAATCCCTTGCATATTTTATATTGAAAATCTGAGCAGCTTATTAAAAACTCTGAAAAAACGATTGCAACAGGTTTGTTGCCATGGCGATTGTCAAGAAGAAAGGCAGGATAAAATGATTCTATAGTGTGTGATCTATGGATGACACTGATAAGAAACCTGTCCATAGCAGCCTTAAACTGGACCTGTCATTAAAATTAAACTTCAAATATAAAAAAAAGACACATACTGGTATAAGCAAATCACAATATTGTTTGAGAAAAACATACTTGAATGAAAACCTACACTTCTAATCATCAATGTGAACACCGCCCTAGGTCAGTCTCTATGGCCGCGTACACACGATGAGATATGTCCGCTCAAACTTGTCCGACGGACAGTTTAGAGCGGACATGTCTCATCGGATTTTGGTCCGATGGCGTGTACACACCATCGGATTAAAATCCCCGCCGGCAGACAGCGCAGTGACGTGCCGGTGACGTTGACGCCGCCACGTCACCGAACCAGGAAGAAAAATACTTCCGCACATGCGTCGAATCCATTCGACGCATGTGCAGGCAGATATGTCCGCTGGTGAGTGTACTAATCAGCGGACATATCCGACGGACAGGTTTGTAGCAGACAAATTTCAAAGCATGTTTTGAATTTTGTCCGATGGACAAACCTGTCCGCTAGCCCGTACACACAATCGGATTTGTCTGCTGAAATGGTCCATCGGACCGTTTTCAGCGGACAAATTCGATCGTGTGTACGCGGCCTAAGAGAAGCCTGTCATTGGATCCAACGATACCCCCCTTTCCGACATCAGGGGGGTGAAGATCAGTGCTGGGGCATTGGCAATGCCCATCAATGTAGCCTCACCAGTGCCCATCACTGCAGCCTAACTATTGCCCATCAATGCAGCCTTATCATCAGGCATCAATGCAGCCTGATGCCCATCCCATCACCAGCTAGGCGGCACTGATGGTCACTCATAGGCGGCACTGATGGGCACTGATAGGTGGGCACTGGGCATGGATGGGCACTGAGAGGTGGCACTGATGGACACTGAGGGGTGGCACTGATGGACACTGAGGGGTGGCACTAATGGCATTGCTGGGCATCACTTGTTTATTTACACATTTTTGACAGTCAGTGCCCATGTTGCCAGTCAGTGCCCATTTGTGGCATCGGTCATAGAAAAACCCATATCGGTCGACCTCTAATAGATATCTATGCCGATATTTCGAAATAAGGGCGCCCGATGGCCGATATATAATGCAGATTTTTGCGGCCGATATTTTGGGCCGATTTTTTTATTTTTTCGGCAGTTGTTTCTCCCTAACACAGCACAGAGAGGGAGTGGGCGGGGCCAATGATTGTTTCTTCCTAACAGCACGGAGGAGGAGTAGCCAATGGTTGTTTCCCTCTAACACCGCACGCCGAGGGAGGGGGCGGGGCCGGGCGGACGGCGTGATGCCATTGAAATCTGTCATTTCGTTCTGTAGCCATGCGGATGGAGGATACATGAATGCGGGAGCGGGGGCAATGGTGACTGGTCAGTACAGTACTGCAGGCGGCAGATAGATAGATCGTATATATAGATATCTATATATAAGGTATACTCCAACCAAAATTAAACATTTAGCCTTGCTAGGCATACAAACATAGTCTACTTGCTTAATACTTCAGTTTTTCACCCAGTTGTTGAACTACACCAGTCCTCAGGTTGACCATTTGCCTACCAGGCACATTCTGACAATCCTCCCCTACAAATAAAAATCTGCATTTTATGTCGAAAAATCTACTCCAAAAATGATATAATTGTTAAGCAGATGCCCTAGAGAATAAAATGGTGGGGGTTGCAATTTCTTATGTCACATGGTATTTGGGCAGCGGTTTTTTCAAACACGTTCTTTTTAAATGATACACTTTAATACATTTTAATTCACAAAACACAATATAATACCCAATTGTTCGGTAAAATACAAAAGATGATGTTACACCGAGTAAATAGCTACCTAACATGTCCCGCTTTACAATTGCGCACACTTGTGGAATGACGACAGACTACAGTACTTAACAATCTCCATAGGTGATGCTTGAAAAGCCTTTAAATGGTACCAGTTTAGAGTTACACAAGAGATCTGGCGCAAGAACAATTGATCTTGCTATATTGTTTGCGGCGACACCTCTCATGTGTGGTGCGAACATCATTTACATATGTATGCGTTCGTCTTTCTGTGCTAGTAAGGGAAGACAGGGGCGCTTAACTTTTTTTTATCATTATTCTTATTTTATTTTTTTAAATTAAGACTGTCTCTTTTCATTTTTTTCCACTTTTTTTTGCTATCACACAGGATGAACAATATCCCTTGTGATAGCATGTGCAGTGACAGGTTCTCTTTACTCTGCCCTTAAAAAAAAAATGATCAAACCAATGATCAAACCAAGACTAGTACGTTCCATGGGCAGGAAGTGGTTAAAGTTTATGTTAACCTGAAAATCTACTTTTCATGCCTCATTGCATACAGTTTTCTTAAAGCGGTGGTTCACCCTAAAACTACTCTGTCCCATCCCATCCAGCATACTGGCGTCAGCGCCAGTATGCTGTTTTCTTTTTTTTTTTAATTGCTCAACTTACTGTTTAATGAATCATTTTCTTAATTTTTTTTTTTAATTGCTCAACTTACTGTTTAATGAATCATTTTCTTTTTTTGTCCACCGCGGGTGAATGGCGCAGCTATGCGCATCACGCCTTCCGAAAATAGCCGATTTAGGACTCGGCTATTCCCGGTGCTATACGGCCCCTGCGCACAGACCTAGGAGCTGACTGCGCATGCGCTGTATATATCCGAGTCCTATGGCTATGGCGTGTCACGCCCTCCAAAAAAAGGCGAAATAGGACTTAGCTATATACGGCTCCTGCGCAGTCAGCTACTAGGTCTGTGCACAGGTGCCGTATAGCGCCAGGAATAGCCAAGTCCTAAATCGGCTATTTTCAGAAGGCGTGACGCCCATAGCTGCGCCATTCACCCGTGGTGGACAAAAAAGAAAATTATTCATTAAACAGTAAGTTGAGCAATTAAAAAAAAAAAAAAACAGCACACTGGCGTTGACGCCAGTATGCTGGATGGGATGGGACAGAGTAGTTTTAGGGTGAACCACCACTTTAACCACTTCCATACCAGGCACTTATGCACCTTCCCGCCCAGACCAATTTTCAACTTTCAGAGCTCTCACACTTTGAATGACAATTATTCAGTCATGCTACACTGTATCCAAACCAAATTTGTATCATTTTATTCTCACAAATAGAGCTTTCTTTTGGTGGTATTTAATCGCCACTGGGTTTTTTATTTTTTGCGCTATAAGCAAAAAAACAGCGAAAATTTGAAAAAAAACACACTTTTTTTTAGTTTATATTGTGAAATTTTGCAAATAAGTGATTTTTCTTCATAAATTTGTGCCAAAATTAATACTGCTACATATCATTTGTAAAAATAACCCAAATTAGTGTATATTATTTGGTCTTTGTGAAAGTTATAGAGTCTACAAACTATGGTGCCAATCACTGAAATCTGATCACACCTAATGTACTGAAGGCCAATCTCATTTCTTGAGACAATAACAAGCCATGAAAGTACAAATACCCCCCACATTACCCCTTTTTGGAAAGTAGACAGTCCAAGGTATTTATTAAGAGGCATGGTGAGTTTTTTTAAGTTGTATTTTTTACCCACAATTCTTAGGAAAATTACGTTTTTTTTTTTTTTTTTTTTTTTTTTTTACATAAACTGGTCATATTAACAGGTTATTTCTCTCACACAGCATATGCATAATTGCAACTACACCCCAAAATACATTCTGCTATTCCTCCTGAGTATGGCAATACCAAATGTGTGGGACTTTTACACAGCCTGGCCCCATACAGAGGCCCAACATTGAAGTAGCTCTTTCAGGCGTTCTACAAGCAAAAATTGCACAAATCCTTTCTCAACCGCCTATTACACTTTTGAAGGCCCTGGAGCATTAGGACAATGGAATTGTCCACAAAATGACCCCATTTTGGAAAGCACACACCCCAATGTATAATCTATGAAGCATTATGAGTCTTTTGAGCGGTTCATTTTTTTCCAGAAGGTTTTGGAAAATGTGGAAAAAAATGAAAATGCATTTTTTTTACACAAAGTTGTCCATTTATAAGATATTTCTAACACATAGCATATACATAGCAAACATGACACCCCAAAATGCATTCCACTACTCCTCCTGAGTATGGCGATACCAAATGTGTGGGACTTTTACACAGCCTGGCCACATACAGAGGCCTAACATTGAAGTAGCACTTTCAGGCGTTCTACAAGCATAAATTGCACAAATCCTTTCTCAACCACCTATTACACTTTTGAAGGCCCTGGAGCACCAGGACAATGGAATTGTCCACAAAATGACCCCATTTTGGAAAGCACACACCCCAACGTATAATCTATGAAGCATTATGAGTCTTTTGAGCGTTTCTTTTTTTTCCAGAAGGTTTTGGAAAATGTGGAAAAAAAATGAAAATGCATTTTTTTTACACAAAGTTGTCCATTTATAAGTTATTTCTAACACATAGCATATACATAGCAAACATGACACCCCAAAATGCATTCCGCTACTCCTCCTGAGTATGGCAATACCAAATGTGTGGGACTTTTACACAGCCTGGCCCCATACATAGGCCCAACATTGAAGTAGCACTTTCAGGTGTTCTACAAGCATAAATTGCACAAATCCTTTCTCAACCGCCTATTACACTTTTGAAGGCCCTGGAGCATCAGGACAATGGAATTGTCCACAAAATGACCCCATTTTGGAAAGCTAACACCCCAACGTATAATCTATTAAGCATTATGAGTCTTTTGAACGGTTCATTTTTTTCCAGAAAGTTTTAGAAAATGTGGAAAAAAAATGAAAATGCTTTTTTTTTTACACAAAGTTGTCCATTTATAAGATATTTCTAACACATAGGGCCAGATTCAGGTAGATGGGAGCATCTTTGCTCTGGAGTAACGCTTCTCATTTACGTTACTCTGCCGAAATTTTAGGAGCAAGTGCTGTTATTCATGAAGCACTTGCTCCTAAAGTTGCGGCAGCGCATCGCAAATGAGCCGGCGGAATTCAAATTGGGCGGGTACGGGGCGTGTATTATTTAAACTATGCGCGATCCCGCGGCGAACGTACTGCGCATGCGTCGAGTGTCAATGCATCCCAGTGCGCATGCTCCAAATTCTGTCAGTGAACGTCAATGACGTCACATCCCCATTCATGAACGTTTTACGCAAGCGACGCGATTATTTTTTTTTCCGACGCGATGACGATGCCTATACTTAACATAGGATACTCCACTAGGGGGCTGCTTTATCTTTACGTCGCGTATCGCTTCCGGAAACGTCGTAAAGTCACTGCGTCGCGCCCGAAAAAGATCGTGAATTTCCGACTCCCGCTGATTAACATATTTTTTCAGCGTTAATCAGCGGGAACGCCCCCGGCGCCATTTTTAAGTTGAAGTAACGATGCGATGGCGAAATTCAATTACGCCGATCGCATCGGAACACCAACCCGGCGTTTCTTGTTTTCTGGTTATAGGTAACAGAAACGCCGGCTTAAAGTGACAGTTAGGCTGGAGTATCACAGATACTCCAGCCAAACTTTACCTGAATCTGGCCCATAGCATATACATAGCAAACATGACACCCCAAAATGCATTCCGCTACTCCTCCTGAGTATGGCGATACCAAATGTGTGGGACTTTTACACAGCCTGGCCACATACAGAGGCCTAACATTGAAGTAGCACTTTCAGGCGTTCTTCAAGCATAAATTGCACATATCATTTTCTAAAACCGATCACAGTTTTGAAGGCCCTTCATATATCTAACACATAGCATACACATACCAAATAACAAAAGATTACCTGTTTGTTTTAGTAGTGCAGTGGTCCACAGAGGAGAGCATCGGTCCAGGCAGCAGGCAGGGATGAGGTCAGCGACAACAAAAGCAATCATGCAGGCAGCAGGCAGGAATACTGTCCATAGTTCGTACAGGCAGAGATACTGTCAGCACAGCCAGAGCACAGCCAAAGCACAGGTCCAGGTAGCAGGCAGAGGTGATTTAGCAGAAATATTGTGAAAAGTCAGTAGAGGTAGCAGGCAGATATATGATCAACACAGCCAAAGTATTGGTCCAAGCAGCAGGAAGAAACATGGTCCATAATGTCATGGGTCAATACAGGCAGTAATATGGTCAGCACAGCCAAAGTATTGGTCCAGGCAGCAGGAAGGACCATCAAGCTTAGGGCCAGGGGGACAGGGGTAGAGGCTTCTCCCACCCAAATCGCTTTGAAGCCTCTGGGCAACCAGACCCTGTTCTGGGAGAACAGAAAACGAAAAACTGGTTTTCTCTACTCAGAACGCTTTTCTGAAGCCCCTCACATATGTGAGACCCCTGTGTACTAAAAGTAAATGGCCAAAAGATCAGTCCAAGTGGCAGGCAAAAACATGGTAGATTAACAGGCCAAGGTCGGTGCACATGGAAGTCAGAAATGTGGTTTAAATCGGCAGGCAGAGGCATCGTCGGTAAACAGGCTGAGGTTGGTACACATGGAGGTCAGAAACGTAGTTTGAATCGGCAAGCAAAGACATTGTCGGTAAACAGGCTGAGGTTGGTACACATGGAGGTCAGAAATGTAGTTTAAATTGGCAAGCAAAGACATCGTCGGTAAACAGGCCAGGGTCAGTTAATTAACATGGTAGCAGGCAAATGGGGAAATGGCAGTCTGTTAATAAGGGGAACTAATATTGGATGGATGTATGATACTTTTTGAAGCACTGTCCCAGGCACAGGCCAGGTTGGGAGGGACAATCGGGACAGTAACAGGTGGTGTCTCTTCTTACTCCTGCTTTGCTGCATACACAGCATTTTTTTTGGCGTCTTCTTCCAGATTCTGAGGGGGGATGCTAAAGGGAAAGTGTCGCTCGTGAAGACGACTCACACAATCAGAGCGAATGCTTCCTGGGATGGGATCTTGTTGATAAATGAGGGCTTCAATGATATCTTCGATATACTTGAGGTAGGAGATTTGTGGGTTTTCAGTTGGCGGATCGTCTTTTTGGTAGCATACAAACGAATTAAAAAGGGCCATGTGAAACAGATGAAACGCAACCTTCTTGTGCCAAAAATAGGACTTTCTTGTTGATAAGTAGGGCTGTAGCATCTGGTCATTTAAATCCACCCCCCCCCCCCCCCATGTACAAATTGTAATCGTTAACACATTCAGGCTTGGCAATATGTCTGCCTCTTTTTTGGATCTCCACCATGGTGTCATTGTGGATGGTAGAGAGGATGTGGACATCTTTCTTGTCCCTCCACTTCATGGCCAACACCTCCTCGTTCCTCATGAATGACGACTCTCCAGATTTCTAGTTTTTGGTCAACAAATTTTGTGGGAATCCCTTCCGTTTTTTTTTGAAGGTACTGCAGGCCAGGGTTTGCTTGCTGTAAAGTTGACGAAAAAGGGGCAGGCTGGTATAATAATTATCAACATATAAATGGTAGCCTTTTCCGAACAGGGGGTATGCCAACTCCCAGACAATTTTTCCACTGGTTCCAAGATATGTTGGGCAATCACGGGGCTGGAGCTGGGAGTCTTTGCCTTCATAGATCCTGAATGTGAACACATATCCAGTGGCTCGATCACATAATTTATTTAATTTTAACCCATACCTGGCTCTCTTGTTTGGGATGTACTGCTTGAAGTGCAGTCGGCCAGTGAAATGTATAAGGGACTCGTCAACACAAATGTTTTGGTCTGGGATGAAAACTTCTGCAAATCGCTGGGAAAAGGCATCGATTAGGGGGCGTATTTTGTATAATTTGTCGTAGTGGGGATGATTTTGGGGAGGGCACTGTGAATTGTCATTAAAGTGGATAAAACGCATTATCATGTCGTATCTTGTCCTAGACATGACAGAGGAAAATATAGGCATGTGTTGGATGGGGCGTGTAGACCAATATGAATGGCCTTCGTTCTTCTTTATAAGCCCCATATTGAACATAAGGCCCAAAAACATTTTAAATTCTTCCAATGTTAGACGCCGCCAGTGGAACATGCGGGCGTAGGAAGAATTGGGGTTGGCGGCAATATATTGGGATGCATATAGATTGGTTTGATCCACTATATTCTGCATAAAATCTTCTGGGAAAAATAAACAAAAATAATCAAATTGAGAAAAATTCGTAGTGTCGGGCTGCACACCTGGTTGTGCGGTGAAAGGGGGGATGATAGCGGATCCTGAGTTAGCAGGCAACCATAAGGGGTTTGCCAGGGCATCGGGAAGGTAGGACTGGGGCAGGATTCTTCGGGTTGGGCGTGGATTTCCATTACTAGTACTGGGCTCCTCTTCCTGGCGTATGGCGCTGCTGGTGCTGGGCAGATCTCCTGATCTTGGTCCCAATCGCATTCTTTTGGGAGGGACGGTTTCCTCCGGGGACTCGGACTCTGAGCCACTATCCTCCACTGGCTCATATTCCGAATCAGAATCGGATAATGGGGGCTCCTCGCTGTGCTCATCATCCGACATGGTGGACATAATGACATATGCCTCCTCGAGTGTGAAAAGCTTTTGGGACATTATGGCAGTATGTCAGTACTTATTGGTGGGCCTGCGTAATAGTACTGCTGGTGGTAGTGGTGGCGGCCTATGTGGTGGTACCGATGAAGGTATTAGTGTCAGGAATGTGTGGTGGTGGTACGGGTGGTGGTGGTACCGATGGCGGTGGTGGTACGGGTGGTGGTGGCGGTGGTACGGTGGTGGTGGTACCGATGGCGGTATAGGTGGTGATACCGATGGCGGTATGGGTGGTGGTACCGATGGCAGTGGTACTGATGGCAGTACTAGTAGCCTGTGTGGCGGTACTGATGGAGGTATTAGTGGCAGGAATGTGTGGTGGTACCTATGGCAGTGGTACAGGTGGTGGTACCGGTGGTGGTGGTACCGATGGTGGTATGGGTGGCAGCGGTACCGATGGTGGTACAGGTGGTGGTGGTATGGGTGGTGGCGGTACGGGTGGTGGTGGTACCGATGGCGGTACGGGTGGTGGTGGTACCGATGGCGGTACGGGTGGTGGTGGTACCGATGGCGGTACGGGTGATGGTGGTACAGGTGGTGGTGGTACCGATTGCGTTATGGGTGGTGGTGGCGGTACGGGTGGCGGCGGTACCGATGACGGTACGGGTGGCAGCGGTACCGATGGCGGTACAGGTGGTGGCGGTACTGATGGTGGTATGGGTGGTGGCGGTACGGGTGGCGGTGGTACCGATGGCAGTACGGGTAGCGGCGGTACCGATGGCGGTACGGGTGGCGGTGTTACAGATGGGCTGATTTACAGATGGGCTGATTTACAGATGGGCTGATTTATAGATGGGCTGATTTATAGATGGACTGGGCTGTGTGACAGGTCCTCTTTATTGGTGGGGGGGGGGGGTAGGGTGGCTGTGTTGTATACAGTATATATACAGACAAACTACACTGATCTCACTTACTGATCCCTGCTCTCTCCTTACAAATCGGTGTGTGAGGAGAGAGCAGGGATCAGATAGTAACTGCCTGGTTTGTTTACACTTGTGACCGGCTGTGATTGGACACAGCCGGTCACGTGATAAACAGCCAATTTCATTGGCTGTTTACCCTGATCAGGGAAGCGCTGTATCCGAGGGACACGCGCCTAAAACGATCCCCGCTCTGCAAGCCTCTGGCGGCGCGCACGGAGCGCGCCGCCGAATTTGTTTTGACATGTGATCAGCTGTGTCTTTGACACAGCCGATCACGTGGTAAACAGCCAATGAAATTGGCTGTTTACCGTGATCGGGGAAGCGCTGTGTTTGAGGGACACACGCCGTCCCCGATCACCGCGCTGCGCGCACTTGCGGACACGCGCTGGGCAATATCCTAAAAGCCGTTCCTAAACGGCCAGTCACAAATTTGTAACCACTTCCCGGACGTAAATTTGTCATTGACCGGGCGGGAAGTGGTTAAGGAAATCATTTTTGTAAGACTTAAGGTTTCTGCCACAGATCCTTCCCCTAAAAGCACTTGCTGTTGCAGGAGGAGCCATTGCTTTGCAATTAGCAGCAGCATTGTCAGCCTGGCATGTGCATTTTCATTGGCCATTGAACTGATCAGATAGGCAGCCCAGCAGCCAACTAAAGGAGTTACTAATGGCCAGCTGACAGTAATGCTACTGAATGCAAGAAAGTGAGTTACAGTGGCCATAGGCGGTGCCACTTTCTTTCCTGCAACCATTTGCATGATTCTGCCATCAACGCAGACAGTGCTGATACAGAAATCCCCCAGCCCTGCCGGAAGGAGACGGTGGTTATTGCTAGCGGCTATAGCTGCTTTTGGGTGTTTTCACATTGATTGGCGCAGTGGGGTGTGAGAAGGTTGAAGGGCGCATATATTTTCCTTTTTTCACAATTTGTTAATGCCTATAGCAGTTGCTAGCGAATAGCGATAATCGCAAGTGAATCCAGCAGGCTGGTTATACCCAAGTTGATCAATTGATCCACTTGGTACATTCAGCCTGCCCACACATGGTTCAAATTGATTCAAACCGGCTGGCCTTATTGTTGGCAACCCTACAAGAAATGCTATTACTGACAGAATCTCCAGGTAAGACACTTTGCAATAGATTCATAAAATGATTAATAGCTTAAAAACCTGTATGCAGTGAGACATCAATGCCAAGCCTTCTGAAAAATTGATTTGGGTTTGCATACACATTAATACGTTTTTTATTTTTACAAATGTGTTTTGGCAGGTTGGAAAAATCTGTATGTTCAGCATGTTGGATGAATTACTGAATCTCGTGTGGATAAAAAATAATCTATTATATTATGCATCCATACAGTGGCAATTGTAGTAATACGGAATGTACCATTCCAGCTGTTCCGTATGTAATTATTTTTGCTCAGATTTGCAGCAGGAGCTCGAGTCATTTTTCCCACTAAGCGCTACCAAAATAATAAGCCTGTGCTTAACGTGGTGTTAAACCCAAAAGCAAAAAAAAATTATATTGCAACCTACCAATTCTTATGCCGCATACACAAGATCAGAATTTCCAATGGAAAAAGTCAGACGGACTTATTCCATCTGATATTCCGATCGTGTGTAGCCCCATCAGAGTTTTTTCATCGGAAAAATGTGATTTGGCCGGGAAAAAGCCTGATCACGTGTACACGGCATTAGATGTGATGGCTGCATTCGTGTTCTTTTTTTAGGCTTTCTTTCTTCTTATTTCCACCTGGTGATTGTGCCAGTAAGTCTGTTGTTTTTCAACAGAACAAGCTGTCCTGCAGATGTGGCAGTTAAAGGCCTGAGACAAACCATTTACCACTGACAGAGATACTTACAATGATCAGCTTTTAATTGTTTACTGTATTTGAAACCTTTATCCCAAAATGAACTAATTTGTTTTCTATACCTGCTAAAAAAGGGTTAGCTGGAGTATGGCTTAAATTTGTATCTAAATCTGCTAGTCCATCTAATACCTTTGGCTCAGACCCTTTGGTGCCTGCTCACCACAATCACTTGTAAACACAGAAGTCTGGTTTCTGTGTTTACAAGTGACAGCTCTGCACTCTTTGTGTAACCTCCTGAACTCTGCACTCTGTATGTAATGCAATCCTGGTATTTATTGCCCCTTTAAGACCCTTCTACCATTTTTGAAATCTGAACTGGGGCGTGGCTGAGTTCCTGCACCTATTTTCTGAGAAAAAAAGCTCTGCGTTTAATAAACTGTGATAAGCCGATATCATGATGATCACGGCTTATCTCAGAGCATTGCCGGTTTAATAAACTGAGATAAGAAGCAGAGAACATGTTCTCCACTTCACATCACAAGCACATACATATACATACACACATATACACAGCATCTATATACACGCACGTATGTGTGTGTGTATATATATATATATATATATATATATATATATACACACACACACACATGTGTATGAATTTTTTTTTGATTGGTACCCACCTCTCCGCCAGCTTCTGAGCATTCAGGGAGTTCTGTCGGAGATCCAGTAACATTGCCGTGTCCATCTGAAGGGCTCCTTTGCTGTGCCTTCATATCTGCATGCCGGCGGGACCTTACTATCTGCCACACGCAAGGGCTGTTACACTTCCCTCTATCACTTCCCTCTATCAACCTGGGATTCTACAACCATCCACTGGGAGTTGTGATAGTTCCCTTCATGGGACATCTACATGCCGACGGACTGATGTTAACCCCTCCTCATCTGGATTCAGCAGTGGTATCGTTGAACACATTTTTATACCAGTATCATACTTAGCTACATGTTTTTATGACTGCTTTTGCTACCGTTTGGTATTACTCGCCCCATTTTTACAGTTTATGTAGCTACATCGATTTTATCTCCAGTGCAATATTTATTTTGTTACCTACTTGAAGACTATAAAAGTTTTAATGCTATTCCCATCGAGCGCTGCCTTTGTGTGTTTTTTGTACCCTTCTATCCATTTTTCCAGTTGTTGGTAGCTGCACTGGGAATCAGCCTGCAAGGAGATCAGCTAAAAGTAGTTGGTTCTGTATGTGCG
Source organism: Rana kukunoris (assembly GCA_029574335.1). NCBI lineage: Eukaryota > Metazoa > Chordata > Amphibia > Anura > Ranidae > Rana > Rana kukunoris. The sequence continues at coordinate 61,788,347 of CM056055.1, read as the reverse complement.
TTTATAATTAATCAAAATTAGTCGATTAATCGATTAAAAAAAAGAATTAATCGAACACAAAAATTTTGATCAGTAACAGCCCTAATATATATATATGTATACACACACACACACATATATATATATATATATATATATATTCATATATTTGTGTATATATACATATATGGGCCCGAATTCACATACATCGGTGCATATTTATGCCGCGGTAGCGTATCTCTTTTACGATACGCCGGCACAGCACGGAGAGGCAAGCATGGAATTCACAAAGCAAATGTTCCCAACTCTGCGCCGGCGTAGCGTATATTTCGTAGGCCTAAGCCGGTGTAAGTGAAAGTAGGTGGAAGTGGGCTGGAAGTGGGCGTGATCCATGTTAATGAAGCGTGACCCCATGCAAATCATGGGCCGGGCGCCAGACAAGTACTTAAAATGAACTGCGCATGTGTCGGGACATGGACGCATCCCCTTGCGCATGTGTACAACCATGTCTGAACAACTGCCTAAGATACGCTGGATAACTGTGTACGCCATCAACGTAACCTACGCCCAGCCAGACCCACGTCGGCCCATATTCACAGATGTCCAACGTAAAATACGTAGGCTTGTGTTCCCTGGTCTATACCTTTGCATGGGTTGCGCCTCATCTATGGGGAATAACTTTACGCCAAACATAAAACTTACATAAACCGCGTATATCATGCGCCGGGCGCAAGTACATTTGTGAATCGGCATTTCTCCCTTATTTGCATAAATCAATGGGAGAGCCACATGCGTCCAGCATAAATATGCGCCCACTCTACGCCGCTGTAGGCAAGTTACGTCGGTGGGATGAAGTCTGTTTTTAGGAGTATCTAAGTTTGTGGGTTTGGCGCACAGATACGACGGTGCATATTTGTACTTACGCGGCGTATCTGGAGATACGTCGGCGTAAGTGCTTTGTGAATCCGGGCCATACTGTATATATGTGTGTGTGTGTGTGTGTGTATATATATATAGTTATCGCATGTCTTAAACTTTATTTTCACTTTTTTAACTTGGCTGCACCGTAATCTCACAATATCTCATGAGATTACAGGCAGGCCACCCACTTTTACACAGATCTCCGCCATTTTCAGAGGAAACACTTCTCCTCTGTTCTCCCTCTGAGAACTAAAGTTCTCAGTTTATTAAACTGGCTGCAGAGGTGATCATTTTCCTCTGAGAACTGAACTGAGAAAAAACGTCTCCGTTTATTAAACGGACACCTTAATTGCTGACCAAGTCTCTTAACCACTTCAATACCAGTCACTTTCGCCCCTTCCTGCCCTGGACAATTTTCAGCTTTCAGCGCTGTCACACTTTGAATGACAATTGCGCAGTCATACAAATCTGTACCTAAACAAATTTTTTATAATTTTCTTCCCACAAATAGAGCTTTCTTTTGGTAGTATTTGATCACCTCTGGGGTTTTTATTTGTTGCTAAACAAACTAAAAAATAACATTTAAAAAAAATATTTGTCTTAGTTTCTGTCATAAAATTTTGTTTTCCCCTTCACTGACAGGCACTAATGAGGCGGCATTGATGGGCACTGATTAGGCGGCACTAATGTGCACTGATAAGGCCGCACTGATATGTAGAATTGATGGGCACTTATAGGCGGCACTGATATGCAGCACTAATGTGCACCAATAAGCACTGATATGCAGCATTACACTGATAGGTAGTACTGATTGGCACTGACAGTTGGCGCTGATGGGCAGCACTGATAATGAGGTACTGATGTGTTACTGACAGGTGTTACTGCTGGGCACTGATTGGCACTGTAATGGGCACTGATTGGCACTGTGGTGGGCACTTGCTAATTTTATTATTGTGGCACTGCTGGGCACTGATTGGTAGGCGATTGGCACATTTGAGTGGGCTGTGCTGATAATGAATGCCAATCGGCTCACCCTGTCAGCTGCGAACCGACGTTTACCGGCACTTCCTGGTTCACAAGATGATCAGCTGTGATAAGAAGCCTCTGACAGAGGCTCCTTATCATGATCGGAGATGCGGTGTGTCAGACTGACACGCCGCACTTGTGTTTGCCGCGCTGTGTGCTCCCAAGGGTTGACGCCCAGTCAGTAACAGAACCACTTCCCAGCCATCAATATGCTATAGGCCAGGCGGAAAGTGGTTAAAGTGGTTGTGAACCCCATTCATGAAATCTGACCTAAGCACATATATTTGTTTATTATGTTTACTTATCTCTCTCCTAAGTCCTGTGTATTTCTGCTGCTCAGTTCCTTTGTTATCAGCATGATACCTTCTGACAAGTTCTCTGACACATGAGATAAAAGCAGACAGAAATTTGTGTCAGAGGGAGCTTATGGATAGATAAGCAGAGAGCTTGTCTATTCATAATACAGCTCCGCAACTTTCTTCGTTGCTCTGCCTAAGTGGAGGGGGCATGTACTTTTTCTTCAATCAGCTCTCACACAGTGTATGCCCAGACTGCCCTCTCACTGCTGAATAATAACATTTGAAACACAATGTGCACTCTAAAGAGTGTAGAGATCTGAAGACAGTAAATATATATGTAAAACTAATGTAGGCAGATTTGTTTCATCTCTGTGTATCATCTGAGGCTATTCATTTCACTGGGTATATCTGAGGGTTTACATCCACTTAACCACTTTAGCCCCGGACCATATTGCTGTCCAAAGACCAGAGCACTTTTTGTGATTCGGCACTGCGTCGATTTGACTGACAATTGCGCGGTCGTGCGACGTGGCTCCCAAAATTGGCGTCTTTTTTTCCCCACAAATAGAGCTTTCTTTTGGTGGTATTTGATCATCTCTGCGGTTTTTATTTTTTGCGCTATAAACAAAAATAGAGTGACTATTTTGAAAAAAATGCAATATTTTTTACATTTTGCTATAATAAATATCCCCAAAAAAAGATATAAAAAAACATTTTTTTTCCTCAGTTTAGGCCGATACGTATTCTTCTACATATTTTTCGTAAAAAAATAATCGCAATTAGCGTTTATTGATTGGTTTGCGCAAAATTTCTAGCGTTTACAAAAAAGGGGGTAGTTTTATGGCATTTTTATTATTATTATTTTTTTACTAGTAATGGCGGCGATCAGCGTTTTTTTTCGGTACTGCGATATTATGGCGGACACATCGGACACTTTTGACACATTTTTGGGACCATTGGCATTTTTATAGCGATCAATGCTATAAAAATGCATTGGATTACTATAAAAATGCCATTGGCAGTGAAGGGGTTAACACTAGGGGGCAGGGAAGGGGTTAAGTGTGTTGCTGGGTGTGTTCTAACTGTATGGGGGGGGCCTCACTAGGGGAAATCACTGATCTTCTGTTCATACATTGTATGAACAGAAAATCTGCGTTTCCCCCGCTGACAGGACCGAGAGCTGTGTGTTTACACACATAGCTCCCGTTCCCCGCTCTGTAACGAGCAATCGCGGGTGCCCGGCAGCGATCGTACCCACTGGGCACGCGTGCAGGACTCGGGGGGCACGCGGGGGCGCGCGCGCCCTACAAGTCTCTAAAGAGAGCTACGTGCTCCCGCGAGACAGAGCCACCGCTCCGCAGTAATATTACGGCGGGCGGTCGGCATGTAGTTAAAGGATAATTTTCCCTAACATTGGGTGCCTTCTCGTCTTCCTTTTTATGTAGTCTAGACCAGTATTTCTCAACTCCAGTCCTCAAGGCACCCCAACAGGTCATGTTTTTAGGATTTCCCTCAGATTAAAAGGCTGTAGTAATTACTAAGCTAGTGAAACTGATCAAATCACCTGTGCAAAATAATGGAAAGTCTGAAAACATGACCTGTTAGGGCGCCTTGAGGACTGGAGTTGAGAAACACTGGTCTAGACTGTCTTGTCTACATCACATTCTCTTGCAAGACTGTATATGGGGCCACTTATGAATCTTTACTAAGGCAAACAACATCCATTTTTGACTCTTGGAAGAAGTATCAGATATCTTGGCTGGGAAGGATTGCTGCCCAGAAAATGACACTGCCTTCTAAATAGGTGTACCCTTCCTGTTTATATCCCATTGCATATTTTACGATCAAGCCAGTGGGCATGTTTGTGGTTTATTTGGCAGGAATCTAGCCTGATAGTATTTATGCAGTTCAATTTCACCTCAAGTCTAAAGGGGACGACTGGTGATTCTGCATATCATTAACTACTACTGAGCATTATAAATTGACCCTTTAACTTCCTATCTTACGTCCTCTGGTGGCACTTATAGCAATAGACACAGTTTTATGAACCACCATGTTTGAAGCTTATTTTTGTCTCTGAATATTGTTTATAAAAAATTTTTTTTTTTTTTACCATGTCAGCCTTAACCAGAAACTGGAGAGCAGCTCATAGGTCAATACTTCCTTTGTCTACATAGCAGTTTTGCATCATCTGTGGTATCAAAAGCTTTTAGTCCTTTTTTTTTTTTCTCTTATTTTCTTCTTTGTTTTATTTATTTTTTTAAATATTAATGCGGTAGATAGTTTGTTGGGCTGTCCAGTCTTGTATTTTGTATTTGTAAATGTATTTTAGTACAAATTCATTGAAATGTAAAAATAAATTTAAAGCTGATTTAACCACTATCAAGAGCTTCAGAGAAAATATTTTAGTGCCAGTTCCAGTGGAAAAGTGTTATCCGGAATGAATAGAACTCATACATATTATTACATGGAGGACAATAGCTATGGCATTGAGATGATCAATGTATCAATATTATGATAAGTCAGTCATGGAAACCCTTCCAGTAAACTAAGGGGGCCCTGTGTAAAGGGGTTCAGGTTCCTCCCAGCCCCCTTTCACCCCTCATCCTTATATCACTGCAGCCAGGAGCCATGGTTCCAAAATACGGATAGCAAAAAAGTACCGTAATTCCTTTGTTGGCACTGAAAAGTAGCAAGTCACTTTTTACCCAAAAACTTTTCTATAGGGACGGGTTAAAGGGTTTTCTATGTAATTTTGGATAATTCTCTTCACTTCTTGTCATGGAGATGGAACAGGCACTGAGAGGAAATCTCTACAATTATCTTTCTATTTCTGTTTGGGGGCAACTGTAACATTTTGAATTCCCAATCATTTTCTATGTGGATAGCCAACAGGAGAAATAGAGCAGCTTAATTTGCCCAGTGGGGAGACAGCAAAAAAAAAAAACGTGTACACTCCTGACTTGGTTGCTGCTCTCATCCGAAAGCCTGGTGAAGGTTCCATTGACACAGCCTGGTTGCCATTGTGGAGTGACTGACTTCTGTGCAGATTTTTGATGAAGGCCACATTAACGTGGATTATGGTTAATGGTCATCTTTTTTTTATTTATTTTTTACTTTCCATAGATTTTTATTTTTCAAATCAGATCAAAAGATGGACATAACAATATGTCGGTACAACATAAGGCAAGTTGTACAACATCATAAACAGGTATAAATAAAACAAGGTATCAGCAACAAGGCCCCTGCTGGTGTTTCAAGGCGCCACAGTAGGTAGAATGAGAGAAGATTTAGGCCGCGTACACACGATCAGTCTATCCGTTGAGAACGGTTCGAAGGTCTGGTCTGATGTGCCTACACACCATCGGTTAAAAAAACGATTGTGTTAGAACGCGGTGACGTTTACGTGTTTTAACACATTGACGTGCTGAAAAAAATGAAGTTCAATGCTTCCAAGCATGCTTTTGCATACTAACGATCGGTTTTGACCCATCGGTCAGGCATCCATCAGTCAAATTTTTTAAAGCAAGTTCTGTTTTTTTTGACTGAAGGATAACTGACCTATGGGGCCCACACACGATCGGTTTGGACCGATGAAACGGTCCTTCAGTTAGTTTTCATCGGTTTTGACCGATTTGTGTGTACGCGGCCTTAGACTTTACCCCTGGCTAGTGGACAAGAAGGAGGTAGGAACGCTGGCTAAGGGAACCATTGGTCGGGGGGGTAATACCTGTCCCGGGCACCCATAATGGGATCATCCTGTGCTCCGGAAAGGCACCCCCCCCCACAGCGCCCTGCCCTTCAGTGATCTAGCAAGGAGATAGGACAAGCCAAAGGGGGCTCCTGCGCGCCTCTGATGCAGTAATACCAGGCATGGACTGGCCATAGGGACTACAGGGAGTTTCCCGGTGGGCCGGTGGCTCAGTGGGCCGGTTTCAGTGACAGCCTGTCAAAGTAATAGCTGCGCAGCTCGCTCTCCACTTCATGCAGTGATGTGAGAAGAATGAGGAAAATACAGAGGAGAATAAGTGAAATAATAAGAGGTGAGTGAGGGCTCCTTATGTTATGCTACTTATGTTTTTTGCACAGTTGCGTATAGTTTATATACTGTTTTTGTTCTTGTTTGCAAACAAAGTGGGCCGGTCTGGATAAAGTCCAGGGCCAAATTTTGGTCTCAGTCCATCCCTGAGTAATACATACACTACGAGGCCTTCAGTGTTGCCGATTTGACCCTATAACAAACAAATTGGTTAATGGTCATCTTTATGCAATCTAAAATGATAAACCTAAATTGCTAGAAAGAATATGGGACCCCTGGATCAGTTATTAAACGGGGGATACATAACACGATGTAACAACGTGTTCCTGGATCCGACGGACTATACCATTTTCTAACAACTTTCCTACTTTCTCTCTTATTTTCTGTTCTTCGGATACTCATATTCAAGGTTGAAATATTGTCTAAAAGCAGTGTTTAGGAAGGCTAGCCTAGGACCCAGAGGTCTGCATATCACTTCACCCCTTGGACAGCCATATCACATTACAAATGATGTACACCCAGGTTGGACACCCGCATACATAGTTTTACACAAGGGGATACCATAGCTGCCACATGGTGGTATTTTAATCCCCTCGCATTTAGACAATACTACAGTTGATTGCACAACGGGATGGTGCAATTTGGGAAAATCCCCTAGAGTTCTGGTAGTCCTGTTAACCTTATTATTGTGCTGTATCACCTTTACTTTTATGTTCTTTATTTTTCTAACAAACCTCTTTCCCGAACACCAATTCTCTTTGTTTTTTGTTTTTTCTAAATCTACCCAATAAATCATTGGAAAATAATATGTTTTCTTTTTCTGCTAATGATGTGGTGTGGCTACACAGATATTAATATGAGAGCTAAAAGGGAGAGGAAGCATCTCAACCTCTACTGCACCTTACTTGTACCAGATGTATTTTGCTTCAACGGGAAGATTTTACCAACAGTGAAAGATTGATCGACAGCTTGAAAGTAAACAAAAAAAAAAAACAGAAGCTTCTCGTTTCTAGAACTATATATTGGCCATATTTGAGTTTCAGCTCTAATTTTTATTACAGCATATATAGTTTAGGCGATTGAGAACCCATTGTTGGGTAAAAGAGAGATGAGACCTTCAATGAAGTGATTTCTTTACTGGTGTCCCCAAAGGACATGAGAAGCCAGTGAAAGCATGAAATCATAAGCATCCATCTTTAAGCACAATATGAATATTGTGAGCATTAACCCTTTGAATTACTGATGTGCAAACCTAAAAATAGATGAAACAACAGAAAAAGAGTAGTGAACCTAATTCAATGTATTAGCCAATAAAAATACTATGCATCATTCTTTAATTGTTATACGAGTCACTTATAACAGGATTTTTGCAAAAACGTGTGTTCAGCCGATGATTGTTTTTTTTCATAAGCTCTACCTCCCACACCACTTCCGCCTCCCTCTGCCTTCATACCTTTAATAATTAAGCAGTATTGGAGTCACAAGTCATCTGTGTGGCTTATTACTGGTGTGTAATGCTCTGCTGAGCTGCCAGCACTGTGGAGACCTCTGTCTCATTAGCATTGGCTGTTGGACTTATGAATAGACCATATACGCCTATGTAATGTTTGGTCATATAGAATGCCATTTATTAAGTGCATAGGGGATGTCAGCAGCTGAATCATTTAATAAAACATCTCAAAGAAATAAGGTCCCCTGGCTTTAAATCAAAAAGCTGTTTAAATAAAGTATAAGCCGCGTACACACGGTCGTTTTTTGCGATGAAAAAAAACGACGTTTTTTAAAAGCATTTAAATTGATGGTGTGTGGGCAACTCGTTTTTTGTCTTTAAAAAAACAAAAAAAAAATCAACATGTGAATTTTTTGCTTTTTCAAAACGTGTTTTTTGTTTCACAAAAAGTCACCGTGTGTAGCAAAAACGTGTTCAAACGACATTAAGCTCTGCCTTAAATTGCTCGCTGAAACGATTTTGCCTTATTGAAGCTAGTTCTTACAGATTTAACGTTGAAAAATCTCAAATAACGCTACACAGAACCGATTTTTAAGGTGTGGATCCTTATTAAAGATTTTATTTTAAAGTCTCGTTATTTTAAAGTTCAAATGATCAAATCGTTAAATATGTACAGAAGTGCAATTCACAAAGATTTTTTGGACTTCTTGCACATTAACACCTTAGTGGCTTGAATTTCCCAGCGATATTTTGTTGTTAGAGGAAGCTTTTGGCGATTTTTGTAGTGTAGTGTAGTGTTGGGCAAAGAACCGCTATTTGAACTTAAAATTATCCAGAGGTGAAGAAGAACTTGTTAATGTTGTTCAGATTTATAAACTGTATTCTTCACATACTATTTTGTATTTTCTGAAACCCAGTTCAATTCCGAAACTATTATTCTCTGTATGAGATACACATGGCTTTAGAAAAGCACACACTAGAAGTGCACATCACATGCTCAATCTCCATGTGTATTGCTTGTGTCTCCCTCTCTCTGTATCTGCTCTTTTCCAATGCAGCTGTTCTCCTCCCCTTCTGCTCCTAGAATGATCTCTCCAGTTATTTAACGCTTAAGAGTATTAAAGTCATCTTAATAATAACGTGTGTTAGAATAACTTTGGATAAAGAGTCTTGAAAACTACACTGTGTTATACATTATAGCTTTTGTGAATACCATGTTTGCTAGCGTTAAATAAGGAGTGCAATTTAACACCTGAAGAAAACCAATAACGTTTCTCTTTGTGAATTGACCCAATGGTGTGTAAAAATTGTCTTTGAAAAGTGACGTTTCAAAAAACGTCGTTTTTTATTCACAGAAAACGTCGTTTTTTTTTTCATCGCAAAAAACGACCGTGTGTACGCGGCAGTTTCACACCTGAGCGACGGTCGTTTGGTCGTTTTTTGGGCGTTTTTTTCCATTTTGTCACCGTATATGCTTATTTGCATTTGCATACAGCGTCAGTTTTTGTATACGTTTTTTATTTTAGCCAATAGGAAAAATTATCATCTTTTCATCACTGGTTGCTATGTTGGTAGATTTGTTTAATCCTGCCTGGGTGAATATAAGCGACAAAACGCCTGTAGGCGCGCTACCTAATCGAGCGTTTCCATTACCATGGGAAATGGAAACGCTCAAAACGCCCAAACCGCCGAACGCGCGAAAAAAAAGAAGGCGCAACGTATTGACTCGAGTGTAAGCCTAGGGTGGGCAATGCAGCAGCTACTGTAAGTGGAAAAGAGGGTCGACAATGCCCACCTGCAGCTTACTGTGCCCATTTGCAGCCTCACTGTGCCCATTTGCAGCCTTACTGTGCCCATTTGCAGGCTCACCGTGCCCATTTGCATGCCTCACTGTGCCCACCTGCATGCCTCATGTACCTGATCTCATGCTGTGTCGTGCAGTCTTAACTGCAGTCGGCGGCCGTCCAGTGTAACAAAGCCCCTCGTCCTCGTCCGTGATAGACGGAACACTGATTCAGTTTCCCAGCAGTGAGTCAGTGTTCCGTCTATCACGGGTGAGAAGGAGGCGGGGCTTTGTTACACTAGACAGTTGCCGACTGACTGCATGACACAGCAGGAGACTCGAGTATAAGCCGAGGGGGGCTTTTTCAGCACAAAAAAATGTACTGAAAAAGTTGGCTTATACTCGAGTATATACGGTACATCAAAGCATTGCAGAAAACACTGTGTATGCAAATCTGCTAAAGAATATATAAAAGAATGTGCAATCACTATAAAGATCCTGGGCCAGATTCACAAAGCACTTACGCCGGAGTATCTCGAGATGTGCCGTCTATGGGCCAGATTCTCAGCGGCGATACGACGGAGTATCTCAGATACCCCGTCATATCGCCCTTTTTTTTTGCCTCGTATCTATGCGCGTGATGCTTAGCATCACTTTTGCATAGATACGCTTCAACATCCGACAAGTGTAAAACCATTACACTTGCGGATCGTAGTTGTAATGACAACTCCGGCCACTAGGTGGCCTTTACGTTTTCTCATTTGCATATGCAAATGAGGCTAGTACGCCGATTCCCGATCGCCCGTCGTCGCGTACTTCGTTTTCGTCCGCGTAAGGTTACCCCAGCTTCTATGTGGAGTAACCTTACGGAGTTCCGTCGGATGCCGTCGGGTGCCGTCGGATGCCATGTTAAGTATGGCGTCGGGTCAGCGTCGGCTTTTTCCGTCGCTTACGTCGTTTTACTAACTCGTTCGCGAATAGGGCATTGCGTAAGCATCGATCACGTCGTTTTGACGTCGGTTTCAACGACACTTTCCGACGTGAGCTGGAGCATGCGCACTGGGCTTTTTCCCCGGCCGGCGCATGCGCAGTTCGTTCGACGCGGGGGCGCGCTTAATTTAAATACAAGCCGCCTCATTTGAATTACGCGGGCTTACGCTGGGCCATTTTCGCTACGCCAACGCAAACTAAGGAGCAAATGGTTAGAGAATACGGCACTTGCTCTAGTACGATGCGGCGGCGTAGTGTAAATGGCTTACGGTACGCAAGCAAATTTCTATGAGAATCTGGCCCTGAGTCTAAATTTGCTTTGGAATATTTTTTGCACCGTACCCACAGAACTAGATACGCACCAAAATAGGCTACTCCCGACCGGCCTAACTTGCCTACGCCTGCACATCCTAGGTGCACATTTACTCCGTCCACACCATTGATTTCCTATGCAAATATGCAAATGAGGGAGATACGCCGATCCACAAAGGTAAGTTTGTGCGGTGCAGTCTACAAGATGTGCTTATCAGCTGCATGGAAAGTCTAAAATTAGACCATATAAAAGCAGGTTTAAAATTAGACAATCCGTCTACATGTCAGCTAAAGCAACACCGTAAGGGACGAGCTGAGCACCCACACTTGCAGGACAACAATCTATATGCCAACATGCAGGGCTGCCATCAGGGGGGTACAGGCATTACACCTGTAAGGGGCCCGGGGGTCCCCAGGAGCCCAGATGGGAACCCCTTTAAAAAAAGGGGTCCGGAGTTCCCAAGGGGCCCAGATGGCAACCCCCTTTTTTTTATTTTTTTATTTTTTATTAAAGGGCCCCCGAGGTCCCTGGATGGCTACCCCCCTTTTTTTATATCTATTTTTCTTTTTTTTGTAAAGGCCCCCCCGCTTCTCAATTTCAGACGGCAGCCCCCCCCTCCAGTTCTCTGCTCCAGGGGGCCCATGCCTGAAGCTGTGTAAGGGGCCCCATAATTCCTGATGGCGGCCCTGCCAACATGCCAGGGGCATCCTTGCTCATAGCTATACTACTGACTTTAGAAGGAGGAGGGCACGGAGGAGGGCACGGGAGAGGATATACCGCACGCGCATAGACCTCTTTGGCATGAGTGATTCTGAGGTGTATCGCATCTTCAGATTCACCCCTCATGCCATCCTGGAATTAACCACAACCCTGCAGGAGGACATCACCAGCCCAACACACCACTCACATGCAGTGCAGCCACTGGTCAAGGTCCTGGCAACACTCCATTTCCTTGCCAGTGGCTCTTTTCAGCGTACAAGTGGAGTGGTGGCAGGAATGTCACCCCCACATTCAAAAATCATTCACAAACAGAAAAAAAAATGCCCAGCAAAAAAAAAAACAGCAAAATAAAAAAATACACAGCAAAAAAAAATAAAAACTCAGCAAAAAACACTCTCCAAAAATCTCAAAGACACGTCACAAACCAACAAACACTAACAAACAACAGAACAAAAGCACCTTGCTGTAGGAAGGGGAAAAAATTGGATGTACTTTTGCAATGGAAGGGCATTTCTCTCGGTCTATTTAAGCACTGTGTGTAGCTCACTAAGTCTGACAGGCCTAGTTCCTATTCAACTGATTGCGCCGTGCCGAGTTCTGAGCATGCTCAGAGAGGTGCTGACCATAGTCTGCTTCATGTGCACATGCCCGGTCTGGCCGGCCCTTCATTTGCATGGGGTCACGGCTCATTTCAATGGAACATGCCCACGTCCTTCCCACTTTGAATTACACCGCCTTACTCCTCGGAATTTACATTGCACCGGTGCAAATTTGGCCGAAAATACTACGAGGATACGGTGCTTGCACCTCGAAATTAAGCCGGTCTAACTTAAAGGAGTTGCACTACGCCGGTCCAAAAATGCGGCGATGTACGTGAATCTGGCCCCCTCTTTGTAAATACAATTCACAGTATTGACAAATGTAACAGAATAATGACAGAATTTTTCACATAATTATCCAGATCAGGGGCCCTCAAACTTTTTAAACAAAGGGCCAGTTTACTGTCCTCCTGACTGTTTGGGGGTCAGACTGTGGCCAGTAGAAATAAAAATGTGCCAAGGACAGAGGTGAGTAGGAGACTAAAATACCCTGTTAGCAATGGGAGTATTAATACATATCCTTGCATAATTGAGCATTAATAAATTCCTTGGCATCAGTAAGAATAATAAATTCTGTGGTGTCAGTGGGAGTAATAAACGTCCCTGCATTGTGGTCAGTGGTAATAATAAATGCCCCAGCATCATTGGTCTGTAGAAGTAATAAATGTCCTGTCTTCAGTGGACTGAAGGAGTAATAGATTTCCCTGCATCAGTGGAGTTAAAGTGGTAATGTACTTTGTTATATTGACTTTTCTCGTTCATTTTGCCATTTGGAAGACTCATGCCCCATACACATGATCGGACATTCTGCCAGCAAAAGTCAGATGTGAGCTTTTAAACGGAAATTCCGACCGTGTGTATGCTCCATCGGACTTTTGCTGTCGGAATTTCCGCCAGCAAAAGATTGAGAGCAGGTTCTCAAATTTTCAGATAGAAAAAATTTGTCTGTAGCAATTCCAATGCTCAAAATTCCGATGCATGCTCAGAAACGATTTGATGCATTCTCGGAAGCATTGAACTTAATTTTCTCGGCTCGTCATAGTGTTGTACGTCAGCGTGTTCGCGACGGATGAAAGTTCAGAGAACTTTTGTGTGACTGTGTATGCAAGACAAGCTTGAGCGGAAAATCCGATCGTGTGTATGGGGCATTAGACAAGTTAAACATTTAACTCAATAGTGTGTACAAGTTTATACTTTGTGTGACAGCCAGGGAGACACCTTGCCAAGGTATTTTGTGGTGTCAGCAAGGGCAACACTCTGCTCAGGGCTCAGTAGTGAACAGGGTACTCAGAATACTCAGTGGCACCTGAGGGGGTAGCGCAACAAAAGCATACTTTTGCTATCATATTGGCTAACCTCTGTGACCACTTTTATTGTCAATTACAATCTCATACCAAAATATAAATAAAATAAACAATTACATATGATAGACAATATTGATAATAGCACCCTTCCAATAAGAATAGGATTAGTTGTATTGTTTTACAAATAAATATAATTACAGAGATGGTAGGCATGTGCATTTCGTTTCGTTCCGAATCGAAATTCGGACGAATTTTCCATTATTCGGACATTCGGATGCATACGAATTCCCGAATTGCTATATTAGCAAACAATTTCGACCGTTTTCGGAATTCGTTCGTTTTCGACCGAATTTTGAAAAAAAAAAATGATCGAAATTTTATTTTTTCGAATTCCGAATCGAATACCCGCGGACTAAATTCGATCGGAATTCGAACGCGAAAAAAAAAAAGCCCCCCAGTGGAATATTTTATAGGCGGATTTAATTCGAAAAAAATTCTATTCGCGTCGCTTGCAAAAGAGACTATTTGTTTTCTAATCTGGTTGAAATATTGACGTTCGACAGAATTTGGAGCATGACTGTTTTTTTTCGAATGCGCATTCGGCGGGATCGAAAACGAACGAATTCGAAAAATACGCCCCGTCCCGCCCAAAATATTTTCGCCGGCTCATTTCGACCGGATTTAGGAGCAAGTTCGAAAACAGCACTTCTCCTAAAATTTCGGCAGAGTCGAAAACGAACGAATTCCGAAAACGAATTCAACACATGTAACGAACCTAACTTAACAAAATTTATTAATTGACGAATTGAAACGAAACGAAACAAATTTTTCACTTTTGCACATGCCTAAGAGATGGTGCTTATTACTGTATGTCTGTGTAGATGCAACCCTAAATTATTTTTGTCTGTATAATGCAAATGTATACAGATTCATTCATCAAAGATAGCTTTCAAATCTGTCTGGAATTTTTTTTTTCATACCCGACTAAAGCTATAGCAAAAATCAGGCCGCTACAGACAACAGGCTTACACAGACTACTGATAATTGTTTACACAGTGCATCAGAAAACAAAAAGTGTATCTGAACTCAAAAAAGGCAGATTTGATATGTTATAGGGAAAATGTAGAACGTTATTTGTGCCTGGGTAGTACTGGTATGTACCTTTATGTCCAGTGGCAGCTGGTGCTAAATATTTTGGGGGGGGGGGCAAACTAACGCTAACCCCCCCCCTCCCCCGCCACGTGGGAGACGAACAGCGGACGGGAAGGCGGCGATCACCCTCCTGGTGTTAGATGTACGAAAAACTCGCTGGTAATCCACTGCCACCCCCCTGCGGGAGACTGACCTTAACTTAGGAGGCAGGGGGAAGGAAGAGGCGGGCCGTTGCTTTTCCTCCCAGCAAAACAGGAAGTGTGGCCAGGGACTCCCAAGACTCCCTGGCCAATCAGGTCTCAGGAGCTGCTTCCTGATTGGTCGGGAGGAGAACCAGGAAGACAATAGTAAATATGAATTTGCTATTGTCACACAACTACCATTGCTTATGTCTAGAATTCCTTCTGAAAGTAGCAGTGTACTTCCTGGCCACCTGAACTAGTGTCACCATTGGAAGATTTCCCTTTACTTTTCTGGGGACAACCCAAAATGTGTGTTTTATATTACTTTCACTTTCAATGACAATAGTAAACAGGACAAATAGAGAGGGTGAATCTCCCTAATGGGGCATAGACAGCAATAGGAACTGACAGGTGTTCTAATCCCTTTCCACCCTACCTAAAAAAAAAAAAAAGGTTTTGCCTTTAGCTATACTTTAGGCTAGGTTTTCACTAGTGTGACTTATCATGTGACTTGGGACTGCAAAGTGTAATCTGAGACCTGAGTGTAAATAAAGAACATACCCCCTCTACACAGTCTTACTGGGAAACATGTACATCTTAGGCTGTCTGTCACCGGTTCGGTGCTTCCATCTCCAAGGATTTTCTGGTATCTAAAAAAAAAAAACCTGTGATGCCTCGTACACACAACCAGTTTTCCCGTCAGGAAAAGTGCCAAGACAGCTTTTGGCCGGGAAAACTGGTCGTGTGTATGCTCCATGGCAGTTTTCCCAACAGGAAAACTGACGGGAATCCCAGTGGGAAAATGAGAACATGTTTCCTTTTTTCCCGGTGGTTTTTAACCCGGCAGTTTACCTATGGGGAAAGCCTGCGGGGAAGCATACACACGGCCGAGCTTCCCGACCAAAGCTCTCATGGTAGTTTTCCTGTCAGGAAAACCGGCCATGTGTAGGGTGAAAAATCTACAGATAGCAGAGGAAGGAGAGAGCAGATGTAATCCACACTAAGTGCTATGGACTGAGGCAAGGACACACTATATGAGGATATGTTTTGTTCATTTTTCATTTCAGAGGTTTACAGCCACTTTAACTCTGGAAGCTGTGCCCAAATAAGCTATGCAGAGGGCAAAGAATGAATAACTATTATTGCCTGTGGTGTTCCTGCAGCTGATCTTTTCCTCATTACAAAACCTTGTTCTGAATTGTGTCTCTATGTGGAGGTGGACATCTTGTAAATGCAGGGCTTTAGTTCTCATTGTTAGACAGAGAGCAGCATAGTAGTAGTGACATCCCAGAATCTCCTGAGACTAGCAGTCAGAGCTAGCAGCACATTACTGTATATCTCCTATTACAGAAATATCGCTACGAGGCTGTAGGCAGAAAAGTGCCTAGGCACCTTCACATACCAAGAAAACCGCTGTTATCTGTTCGAGGGAATTCTAGACAAAAGACAGATATTGTTATTTCTAGATGTACCCTAACATAGCAAATCTTCAATCTTTGAGTTCAGGGCTAATCGAATGCACTCATTCTGGCGTTCATTTAGATTGAACCTACATTCTTTTACTCTAGATGAGGGAACTCTGCAAAAATATGACCCCATACTCTTCTACGGGGGAAAATATTTACTACATCTCAAATCGCTGTAGGCTTTTTTAGGCTGGAAATGCTTGGGATTTAAAAATAAAAATCACCTTTGATAAGAACAAAATTCTTCAGTTCTGCTCTAGGGAAAGATGCACTAAGCATAACCAAATAAATACTGTGTCCATAGACACACACAGAGCAGCTTGGCCACACACCCTGCTATCTCCTCATAGGCTGTGATTGACAGCAATGGAAGCCAATGACTCCTGCTGCTATCTTAATGGCCAATGAGTAGAGAGGGAGTAGAGAAAGGTGCTGGCCTTGGGCACAGCACTTGATTGAAGTATAAGAAGGGGCTAGGGAGGGCTGCCCACATAAGGTTTTTTTTAACCTTAATGCATAGAATATGTTAAAGCATAACTCCAAAAAAACATTCCCCTCTGGGTGATCTATGTACATTGCAAGAATTATAACAACATTTGTTGCAGATTCCTACCCTTTGATAATCTGAAGAAATCCTTGTGTATTTCTCTGTGCCTCTGTTCTGAGTGAGTCTAATGGGAGTGGTTTCATAATTTACTGTCAGGTGTGAAACTACAGGGCACTAATGAGGAAATTAGTTGGGCCTGCATCCCTTTAGACGGGTTCCAATTGAAATAATTTAAAAAAATAAAAATTTTGTTGCAAGGGATGCCTGAAACTTGACTTGTATCTTAGGCAGACTTCTGGGAAAATTGGTGAGCCAATCACACAAGCAGGAAATTATGTATCTGGGGAGTGGTCAGTACACACTCTGGGGCAGATTCACGTAGATCGGCGCATTATCATTCCGGCGTAGCGCACCACTTTTCCGTTAGACTTGCGCAATCTAGCCGCGTAATCCGGCGATTCACGTAGCTTTTACGCAAGAGCTTGCGCAAACGTAAGGTTTTTTCCGGAGGCGTAAGGAGGAGTAATACAAATTGGGAGGGACGTGGGCGTGTTACATTGAAATGAGCCGTGACCCCATGCAAATGAAGGGCCGGCCGACTCGCGCATGCGCGCGTGAAGGAAACCATGTCAGCTCCGTTGTGCGCATGCTCACAACTCGGGAGCGGCGCAATCAGTGAAATTGGAAATGGACTAGGGCAACTTTATGAACTACGCAGACAGCATAAATATACACACACAAATGCACTTCCTTTGCAAAAATACATCCCTTTGTATCCCTCCCTATACAGCAAGGTGCTTTTGTTTGTTTGTGTCTTTGAGATATTTGGGGACTGTTTTGCAGAGTGATTTTTGTCTTTTATGTGTTTTCTTTGTTGTTATTTTGTTTAAATTATATTTTTGCTGGGCATTTTTTATTTACATTATATTTTTGCTGGGCATTTTTTATTTTTGCTCGTCATTTATTTAATTTTTTTGGTTCTGTTTGTGTATGATTTTGGAATGTGGGGGTGATATTCCTGCGGGAAAAGGGGTGTCACCCTCATTTGTGGTGGAGAAGTGATCCCCAGGTCTGTGTGAATGGTGTATGAATGTACAGTCACATAATTGGAGCCGTGGCGTGGCGTTGCAGCTCACAAGTCCTGCATGGTGGACTGGTGCCAATCCAATGTGATGAGGATGTGGGGTGTGTGTGCTAGGGACCATAGTGGTGTGCATGCATGCATTCTCATTGTGCCATGATTAATGTGTGTGTTTAACGTGCAAAGATGCATAATGTGAGCTGGCATGAGATGGGGTACCAGTGCATATGCAGAGTCACCTTGAAGGGAAAAGACAGGAGGATGTTAGTCATGCATGTGCCACTTGTGAGGTGTGCATCACGGGAGGGGATAGTCATGCCTGACTCCCATGTCACTCACCAACCAGCCAGCTGTCCCCATACATGTTCTGTTCGAAATCTGTGGGGATGGGGCTCTGATTGTATATGTAGCTGTCATGGGTGTCATGGGTGGTGCCATGTGTTGGGCTGCTGATGTCCTCCTGCAGGGTTGTGGTAATTCCATGATGGCATGAGGGGGGAATCTGAAGATGCGAGACACCTCAGAATCACTCATGCCAAAGATGTCTATGCGTGTGTGATATATCAAGTGAAGAGTGAGGGGCTTGTATCAGATAAGAATATTGTATTAGATTAATTTAAATTGTAAATATTATGTAAGCAAATAAAAAAAAAAAAAAACATCTCCCGTGCCCTCCTTAGTGCCATCCTCCGTGCCCTCATCCTTCTTTGTTCATCTAAAGTCAGTAGTATAGCTATGCGCGACGATGCCCCTGGCATGTTGGCATACAGATTGTTGGGCAACACGTGTGACTGCTGAACTCCTCACTAACAGTGTTGCTTTATCTGACAATTAGACTTTTTTTCAAAATTTAGACCAGCTTTTAGGTCCTCTAACTTTAGACAGGACATTTTGCAGTTGCGCACATCGCGTAGCCTGCGCAGCAACTGCGTTTTTTTGTGAATCCCCGTAACTCCCTCATTAGCATATTTGACTAGCAAATCAATGGTGTGTCTAGCGCAGTTTTGCGCGAAGGGAAGCGAATGTCTAATTCAATTACGCCGGACCAAAAAACGTAGATTTCTGGCGTATATTGTTTTGTGAATCGCGTCCAACTATACGCACGCGCACATTTAGACTTACGCACGCGCAACAGCAGTTGCGCAGGCGTAATCGCTCTGTGAATCTGGCCCTCTGTGTACAGAAAACTCCAGATAGCCATATTGCAATGTATTTTTAAAAAACTACCTTGGCTGCAGATTGAAAAGGAAAGGTCATTTGTAATAACATTCAATTACAAAATGATTAGTGTCGCAATCATATGATTATGCGCTATATTATTTTTTCTTTATTTGCTATTTTTTTTCCCACCCCTTTAAGGTAAAATAACTTCTACCTTTACAACTACTTTTAAGTTAAATAAAAAGTCTGTCTTACTTTTGCAGTATATCACCATCAGCACCAAGTGGACAGGGAAGCTTATGATAAAAGGAAAAAATACATTTTTGAGGGAGGAACTACACAAGCCCAGCTTAGCAGACTTACAAAAGCTCCAGGCTGCAAGTGTTTTTTTAATTGTGAATTTCACTGCATCTGTTGTTTTTAAACAATAAGCCTAGGTTCACATCGGAGCCATGCGATTTTGAGAGATCAAATTGCATGACAAGTCGCAGCCTATTGGCGGCAATGGCACTGTTCCAATTGGTGCAACACTGATTTTGCGGCGCTGCGCCCTTTTGCAAAAGTAGTTCCTGCACTACTTTTGCCGATTTCAGGTGCGATTTCAATAGACAACTGTCTATGAAGCCACACAGATTTCTATCAAGTAGCACCTGAAATCGTGTTGACCTTACTACTTTGAAATCAAGTGAAGTAGCGAGATTTCAAAGTAGCATTAATGTGAACCCATTAATTTGCACTCATTCAATGTTTAGTGAATGAGTGCAAAATCATGAGATTTTGTGCTTGTTCACATACTGATAATGTGTAAATGCAGCCTTAAAGCTTAGAAGGTTGTCCTTCCTGGATTATAATAAGAGGTAAGATGAAGAGGACTGGAACTGGAAAGGACACAGGTTTTTGGTGACAAATGTTATATTTGATTTTTTTTAAGCTGTACAGTATGTTACGTTATATAAATGCTTCAGCATCACTAGACATTGCCCACTAGGGGGCACTAACATGTAGCAACACATAATTACCTCACCTGTAGTCACACTTAGACCTTGGCAGTAAGCAGCTTTTCGCGATGGTATTAAAAAATCACTTTCACGCACGTTAATATTTGTGAACCTTAATTGCACCATAAAAGTAATCACTGTGGGCCAGATTCAGCAAAGGTTACGCTGGCGGATCGAGTGATCCGCCAGCCTAACTGTGGCTTTGAGCCGGCGTTTCTGTTTTCTGTAACCAGAAAACAAGAAACGCCGGGTTGAAGTTCTGATGCGAGCAGCGTAACTGAGTTTCGCCATCGCATCGTTACTTCAACTTAAAAATGGCGCCGGGGGCGTTCCCGCCGATTTACGCTCAAAAAATATGTTAATGAGCGGAAATCGGCAATTCACGATCGAAATCCGGCGCGACGCAATGACGATACAACGTTTCCGGACGGGATACGCGGCGCATACATATACCTACATGGGGCTGGAGTATCCTATGTTAGGTATAGGCGTCGTCATCGCGTCGAAAAAAAAAAAAAAAAACGTCGCTTGCGTAAAACGGTCATGAATGGGAATGTGACGTCATTGACGTTCATTCACAGATTTTGGAGCATGCGCACGGGGATGTTTTGACACTCGACGCATGCGCAGTACGTTGGCGGCGGGATCGCGCGTAGTTAGCATACTACACGCCCCGTACCCGCGACATTTGAATTCCGCCGGCTCATTTGTGATGCGCTGCCGCAACTTTAGGAGCAAGTGCTTCGTGAATGACAGCACGTGCTCCTAAAATTTCGGCAGCGCAACGCAAATCAGAAGCGTTACTCCAGAGCAAAGATGCTCTGGAATACGTGAATCTGGCCCTGTGTATATAATATATACAGTATCTGTTTTTTGAAAATATTTTACTATATCTTTTCATGTGACAACACTGAAGAAATGACACTTTGCTACAATGTAAAGTAGTGAGCGTACAGCTTGTATAACAGTGTAAATTTGCTGTCCCCACAAAATAACTTGACGCGCAGCCATTAATGTCTAAACTGCTAGCAACAAAAGTGAGTACACCCCTCACTTCTATTTGCCCTGTCACTAGAGCTTTTTCTGTGTACGCTACGTGTAAATTCTAATATTTCAGGCATACAAATAGGGAAGAACCACTGTAAAATTACAGCCTATGCAGACAATATGTTGTTCACTCTTACAAATCCGTTGATCACAATTCCAGAATTAATGAAGGAATTTGAGAGATACGGATCTTTATCGAGCCTACGTATCAATTTTAATAAATCGCAAGCGATGGGGGTAAACGTCCTACATACAGCGATAAACTATCTAAAACAAAAATTTAAGTTTAAATGGACTGATAATGCTCTGACATACCTTGGTATACAACTAGCAGGGAAGGTGGAGAAGATCTTTGAGCTGAACTTCCCACCCCTCGTACAGAAGGTAAAGATCTTATTGGATAAGTGGAACCAGGGTTTTCATAGCTGGCTAGGATGCTGCAATATTATCAAGATGAACATACTCCCGAAAATTTAGTATTTATTACAAACATTACCAATACTTATTCCATCAAAGTATTTTAAACAGTGTCAGAGAGTGATCTTTGAGTTCATATGGGCACATAAGAACCCCCAGATACATAGGAAACAAC
Source organism: Rana kukunoris (assembly GCA_029574335.1). NCBI lineage: Eukaryota > Metazoa > Chordata > Amphibia > Anura > Ranidae > Rana > Rana kukunoris. The sequence goes on along the minus strand of CM056055.1, from coordinate 61,766,698 downwards.
TAATGAGCACTAAGCAGCAGGGAGGACTGGGAGTCCCAGATATAAGGAAATATTACTACGCAGCACATCTGAACAGGCTAATAGACTGGAATAGGCATTCAGATACGAAGCTATGGGTACAAATTGAACAGGCGCAATTTAAAACACCTCTAGAAAGAGCACCGTGGTGGTTTTGCCTCACTCCCTAAAGAAATGAATAAAAATCCAATAGTGGGTAACACAGTGAGGATCTGTGCAGCAGCACTACCTATGATGGGCATCGAGCCCAGGACCTCCCCACTATACCCAGTGATAGGTAACCCCCTCTTCCCATCGCGATACGAAGACGGAGCATTCCGGCAGTTGAGGAAAAGAGAGTGTACACAAGTAGCAAGGTATATCCACATGGGAAGATGGGTAACCATAGTGGAACTGATGGAAATAGGAAATGTATTCCGTTTGAAATTCTGGAATGCACTTCAGATGGTTCACTTCCTGAACACTTTGCCAAATCCAGAGAGCTTTGAAAGACCACTCATGAAATTCGAGAAAATATGTAATGAACAAGGAACATTACTACATAGACCAGGGGTGGGCAAACTTTTTGACTCGAGGGCCGTGATGGGTTCATATATTGGACCCGGGGGCCGGACCAAGAGTAGATGGACGGTGTGTATGTGTGAATTATTATAAAATTAAATTTAACCACTTTAGCCCCGGGCCTGTTTTTGAGATTCGGTGTTTACGAGACTAAAACATTTTTTTTTGCTATAAAATTACTTAAAAACCCCAAACATTATATATATTTTTTTCTAACACTCTAGAGAATAAAATGGCAGTCATTGCAATACTTTTTGTTACACCGTATTTGCGCAGCGGTCTTACAAGTGCACTTTTTTTGGAAAAAATTCACTTTTTTAAATTAAAAAATAAGACAACAATAAATTTGGCCCAATTTTTTTACATATTGTGAAAGATAATGTTACGCCGAGTAAAATGATACCCAACATGTCACGCTTAAAAATTGCGCCCGCTCGTGGCATGGCGTCAAACTTTTACCCTTAAAAATCTCGATAGGCGATGTTTAAAAAATTCTACAGGTTGCATTTTTTGAGATACAGAGGAGGTCTAGGGCTAGAATTATTGCTCTCGCTCTAATGATCGCGGCGATACCTCACTTGTGTGGTTTGAACACCGTTTTCATATGCGGGCGCTACTCGCGTATGCGTTCGCTTCTGCGCGCGAGCTCGTCGTGAAGGGGCGATTTAAAATTTTTTTTTTTTTGTTTTCGTATTTATTTTACCAATTTTTAACACTAAAATAAAAAATAAAATAAAAATATCACTTTTATTCCTATTACAAGGAATGTAAACATCCCTTGTAATAGAAAAAAGCATGACAGGTCCTCTTAAATATGAGATCTGGGGTCAAAAAGACCTCAGATCTCATATTTAGGCTAAAATGCAAAAAAAATACCAAAAATTTAAAATGTCATTTTTCAAATGACATTTAAAAAAAAATGTCTCTTTAAGACGCTGTTTGGAACTGACGTTTGACGTCACTTCCGCCCAGCAGAGCTACGGGGATGGACGAGGGAAATTTTTTCCCTCACTCGCATCCCCGCTGAACAGACGAGCGCACCCGATCGCCTCCGCCGCTACCGACGGCTCGGTAAGCGGCGGAGAGCGCGGGAGCGCAGCGGGAGGGGGGGGGACGCTCGCCCGCCACCGATAACGGCGATCTCACGGCGATTCCGCCGCGGAGACCGCCATTATCGTTTACCCGACCGCCCACAGAAGAGATGGATATCTCGGTTGTGGCAGCAGCTGCTGCCGTTACCGAGATATCCATCCTCAAAGTGCCGACGTATACCTGCGGTGGGCGGTGGGGAAGTGGTTAAATTTATAACATTAAATGTTTAGATTAATTTAAAGGTAGAAAAGCATAAAAAGAGTTAGTTTACAAAACCCTCACACGGACAGGATACAGAAGATATCAGACAGCAGACAGAGATTGCATACAATGATTTTGTACAATCTCACCACTGCCATTTTTGTCTGCAAACTGCTGCCTGTGACTGTCTGACAGCAGAAACCCTGTAATAGTTAACAGCAACGTTATACCTAAAATCACTGATAATCCACAAACTAATTGCTCATCAGAATAAGGGGTTTTCTTCTAATTAGCACATCAAGTTCAGGTAACTGAAAATACCATGCATGCTGTTAAATAATGAGCTAAACTAGAGCATTTTAAAAGCAACCACGCACAGTGTTGTAAGACAGGCACAGGCAGCAGTTTCCAGGCAAAAATGGCAGTGGTGAGATTGTACAAAATCATTGTATGCAATCTCTGTCTGTTGTCTCTGATATATCCTGTATCCTGTCTGTGTGAGGGTGAACAGGGAAGCAGTCAGGCTGGAATGATTTATTGATGGTGGAGGGAGGAGGGGGCTCAGGTGGAGCTGTGGTAGGTCCACCTGAGCCCCCTCCTCCCTCCACCATCAATTAATCATTCAGCCTGGCTGTCTCCCTGCTCACCCTCACACACAGTCAATGGCGGGCAGCAGGCTCCACACACTTTACTCACTCAGTCGGGCAGGCATTGGCAGCGGTCCGTCTGTTGCTCCAGGGTGTGTGTGTGTGTCCAGTCCACCGGTCCTGACTGGTCAGGCTCCCTCCGCAGGCGCTCAGGTCACAAACTGTGACTCTCAGCTCGCTCCTCTGTCCTGTCTGCCTGTTCATAGGCTGGCGGGAAAATGCACTCACTGCATTGGCTGTACGGGCGGGTGGGCTGGGCAGAGGCTGTGCAGGAGGTAGACTTGGTGGCTCAGCATCGGATCTTCTCGGGTATTTCTGGGAATGCGCATGTGCAGTTCTGACCCCGAGCCGATCGCCGCCATCTTTACTGGTACCTTTCCCTTACATTTACGTTCAGGGAAAAGGTGCCTTGTTTTAACAAACTGTCCGTGGCATACGTGTCCCTGACATAGACTTTCAATAAGCTATGAGTTATTAGTGCAATCAGGAGGTTGCCCTCTGAGGTGCGTTCAAGAATGGGAAAGGGAATTGGAGAAGTCCTTCAGTCCGGAACAGCGACAATGCATATACAGGCGAACACTAGACATGTGCAGACTGGAATATTTCGTTTCGTTTTTTCGTTTTCGTTTGGAAAATAAATGTATTTAGTTACTCCCAAAAATCGTTTTGATTTATTTCGTTTTTCGTTGGGGAATAGCTTTCGTCCGAAAATCCAATTCCGTTCGAATATTCCGCCTACAAGAATTCTAATGTTGTATGACTAGTAATAATGTCGAATCTATTTTCTCATAAATCAAAATCTATTCTCTGTAATGTCTAATCTATTATTTCTATAGTGTCGAATCTTTTCTCTATAATGTCGAATCTCTCTATATCTAATTTTTACCGCAAAGAAAACGAAAATAAAGCATTTTTTATGTCGGATCTTTCGGTTTTCGTTTCTTGCGCTTTCGTTATCGTTTGTTAAAACGATAATGAAAAAAACAGATTTTCAGACGAAAATGCATTCTAACGAAAACGAATGCACATGTCTAGCGAACACACGAAACATCAATATGTGTGAGAATACAGGAGACAAACTATAAGATCTTCACAAGATGGTATAGGACACCAGAAAGGGTAAGCAACATTTTTGCAGAGGTATCAGATAAATGCTGAAGGTGCCAGGGAAGCAAAGGAACAATGCTACACACATTCTGGGAGTGGCCAATGCTAAGGAGTTTTTGGGCAGAGAGTAAAAGAGCTCTACAGTTTTGCTCAGATTATGAGATTCCGGAAGATCTGAAATTCTATCTTCTGCATTTAAACCAAATACAAGAAAAAGCCTACAGGGAAATGATTATATGCCATCTATTAGATGCCGCTAAGGCCTGTATAACAAAGAGGTGGAAGTCACCAGTTCCAACAACAGTGGAGATGTGGATATGTAAAGTTAAGGAAATAAGCAAATTAGAAGAGTTAGTTCTGACAAGACAATATAAAAGGGGAAAATATTTAAGAACTTGGACTCCCTGGAAGTCCTACAGTATATGGACTACAGGGGTGAAGGCTAAGGAGGATAAGGCTGAACGGTATAGAAGAAGCCCGGGAACTTGGATTGGGTATATGTGGGATTTAATGAGAAACCACAGGAATATGGAGAAGGGTCGGAGGAGAGGGAAGTAGGGTGGGTGTTTTTTTTTTTCCCTTTCTTCTTCTTCTTTCTCTCTCAGGAATGTTTGGAAAGGGGAGAGATACGTAAGAGGGAGATATATGTTTGATTTTGACAACAAGGTAAAAGGGGATGTATAATAATAAGATGGACAGTGACTGTTGTTTTGTAATAATGTTCTGTTATGTATTATTTTTTTATATATATATATATATGTGTTGTACTGATTTGTTTTAAAATAAAAAAGAATTATAAACGAAAAAGTAATCACTGTATATATAATATATACAGTATCTGTTTTTTGAAAATATTTTATTATATCTTTTCATGTGACAACACTGAAGAAATGACACTTTGCTACAATGTAAAGTAGTAAGTGTACAGCTTGTATAACAGTGTAAATTTGCTGTCCCCACAAAATAACTTGACACGCAGCCATTAATGTCTAAACTGCTAGCAACAAAAGTGAGTACACTCCTAAGTGAAAAGGTCCAAATTGGGCCCAAGTAGCCATTTTCCCTCCCGGTGTCATGTGACTCATTCGTGTTACAAGGTCTCAGGTGTAAGGGGGAGCAGGTGTGTTAAATTTGGTGTTATCGCTCTCACTCTCTCATACTGGTCACTGGAAGTTCAACATGGCACCTCATGGCAAAGAACTCTCTGAGGGTCTCAAATTAAGAATTGTTGCTCTACGTAAAGATTGGCAAGACCCTGAAACTGAGCTGCAGCATGGTGACTAAGACAATACAGCGGTTTAACAGGACAGGTTATACTCAGAACAGGACTCGCCATGGTTGACCAAAGAAGTTGAGTGCATGTGCTCAGGGTCATATCCAGAGGTTGTCTTTGGGAAATAGACATATGAGTGCTGCCAGCATTGCTGAAGAGGTTGAAGGGGTAGAGGGTCAGCCTGTCAGTGCTCAGACAATACTCTGCACACTGCATCAAATACAGTAGGTCTGCATGGCTGTCATCCCAGAAGGAATCCTCTTCTAAAGATGATGCACAAAAAAGCCTGCAAACAGTTTGCTGAAGACAAGCAGACTACGGACATGTCTTGTGATCTGATGAAACCAAGATAAACTTTATTGGTTCAGATGGTTTTAAGCGTGTGGGGCGGCAACCAGGTGAGGAGTACAAAGACAAGTTTGTCTTGCCTACAGTCAAGCATGGTGGTAGGAGTGGCACTGGGGAGCTACATTCATTGAGGGAACCATGAATGCCAACATGTACTGTGACATACTGAAGCAGAGCATGACCCCCTCTCTTCGGAGACTGGACCACAGGGCAGTATTTCAACATGATAACCACCCCAAACACATGACTTCCTTGCTAAAGAAGCTGAGGGTAAAGGTGATGGATTGGCCAAGCATGTCTCCAGACCTAAACCCTATTGAGCACCTGTGGGGCATACTCAAATGGAAGGTGGACTCGAGTGGCAATCTGTTTTTGGGAACGCCATGCCCAAGAGGGTTAAGTTAGTGCTGGAAAATAATGGTGGCCACAGAAAATATTGACACTTTGGGCCAAATTTGGACATTTTTACTTAGGGGTGTGCTCACTTTCGTTACCAACAGTTAAGAAATGAATGGCTGTGTTAAGAGAACAGAAAATGTACACTGTTATACAAGCTGTACACTTACATTGTAGCAAAGGGTAATTTCTTCAGTGTTGTCACATGAAAAGATATAATAATATATTTACAAAAATGTGAGGAGTGTACACACTTTTGTGAGATACTATATATATATATACACATACATACACACACACACACACACACACACACACACACACACACACTGTTGCTTCCTTCATTATGGCAATCTGAAGGCATTCCATTCACCACTGGTGTTGAGAATGCCTCAAAAATTGAATTTCCTGCCTATGTGATTGCTTCATTGCTTTGCTCATAAGTATACACTGAGATACAAGTTGAATGCTGCCTGAGGGTTCTTTCACACGGGTTGACCGTTCAGGTCCGCCTGACAGTTTTTTAGGCGGACCTGCATGGGCGCTCCGTGCTCCTCTATGGAGCCACAGATGTCAGCGGTGACATGCCCGCTGACATCCGACCCGCTCCAATCCGCCAAAGTGTGACGGAGGAAAAACCTACTTTTCCATTTGTCTGGCGGATCGGATCAGATGAACACGGACAGACGGTCCGTGTTCATCCGATCCCCCCATAGGGGAGAGAGGAAAAAAGACAGGGCGGTCCCTCCACAGGGTGCGGGGACCGCCCTGTCATCCGCCGGCTCAGCGGGGATCAACGGAGCGAGCAAGCGGGGGTTCATGGGGCGGATCATTACTGATTCGCCCCGTGTGAAAGGGGCCTAAGTCTAATGGGATACAGACACCACAGAAAATGTTCTGATTAGAATGCTAAGATTTGATTGGGTGGTTGCAGTAAAGGCACATTTGAGGTCAAAAATATAAGAAAGAATTTAGTGAATATACAATATACTCCTGTAAGTTAAAAACCTTGCAATTTAATTCAATCTTCTGAAAGGATTTTTCTCAACAAAACTGTTCCTATACCGGACCTTCAGTAATTATTTTCAACTTTCCATCTATTAAATCTTCTGCCCATAGGGTTAGGGGCCAGGATCTGATAAGCCCCCCGCCTGCAGACCCTGACAGCCAACGACCAGGGATGTCGGGAAAGGGCCCTTGTCCTCACCAACATGGGGGCAAGGTGCTTTGGGGTGGGGGGATAGAGTCTGGTATGGATTGGGGGGGGCGGGAACCATGTAATTTTTTCTCCGATTTTTTTATTGCTGCAAATTTTTTTTTTACAATCAGCTGTAAGTGGGGAAGTCCACTGATGACTCATTGGTTGTTAAGAACGCGGTGGACGGCTTCCTGTCCCACGCTTTAACAACCAGCTATTGTAGGCATTTGTTTTAACAAGACAAAAATGCTTGTGAACTGTGCCGAAAACGCGCATAGGGTGTTGGGGGGGGGGGCATTTTTAATGCTCATTAATCGCTTATCAACTGAATTTATTGACGCCCATTAATGCTATAGGTGCATTTGATAAGCGTCAGTATTTTGAGCAAGTGTGGACAAGCTTTTACAGAGGAGTTTAACAAGAATTATTGCTCTTGTTCTAATGATCACGAAAATACCTCACGTTTGGTTTGAAAAGCGTTTATATATGCCTGTGCAACTTGCGTATGCTTATTTATTTTACTTTTTATTTATACACTATCCCTTTTTTTTAATAATTTTTATTTCTATTACAAGAAATGTAATGGAACAAAGAATGACAGATCAACTTTATGAAGATATCTGGGGTCAAAAAACAAAAGCAAAAAAAAAACATATTTTTTTTACTTTACTTTAAAAAAAATGGTTTATTATGGCCTGGGAACTGGAAGTGATGTCAGATGTCACTCCGGTCTTCTGAAGGCATAGAGAGGAGTGGTGGCCATTTTGGCCCCACTTGTCTTCCTGCCCGGCTAACAACCACATTGGAATGTTTTTGGACTTTACGGAGTCAGGTAAGCCAGGAAAGTCATCCAGCGGTGAATCCGCCTGTGGAATAATTTTTATCTTACGGAGATAGCACCCACCCCTCCATGTTGAGGGCATGCCGCCTGGTATGGTTCAGGAGGCGGGGCGCTCGCTCGTCCCCTCCCCCTTTCCTGACCTGCCGGGGCTGCGTGCTCGGATAAGGGTCTGGTATGGATTTTGGGGGACCCTGGTCATTGAAGTCATACTTCAAACTGTAGGACAATTTTGAATCCACAGTCGTATGACTGTCTTGTCAAAATCACAGCCTCAAAATCGCGGCAAAATTGTGTGACTTTGGAGTAGAACAAGTGGTTGGTTGGGTCCTTTCACATGGCCATGTACAATCAATTCAGCAGAGAGTCTGTAAATCTTATTTGGGAGATCTTATCTGAATGGCCTGCTTTAGGTCATGTCAGAGTAGATGTCTAATTTGCCCATCCCAGTGTTGCCAACCTCCCACAGTATACTGACAAAACATGTAAAATTTACTGGCGGATCACATTTTTTAATAACAACCCAAAAAAATGACAGAACTCCTATTAAATACAAAGACAACTGATGTTTAAACAGTATAAACACAATATAGAAATAATTTGCCTGGTTTCAACTTAAAAAGTCAACAGTATGACAAATTATCAGCCCCTGATATTTACAGTATTCTAATTCCTCTCCACTCTATCCAAAATAAAAAATAAAAAGTCTTGCCTTTAGATATACTTTAACTACTATAGCTATAGCTGAAAGATGGTTACAACGCGTGCTTAGTTTGCCAAGAGGGTACATGGACAGCCTCCCATGATCGCACTTTGTGCGCGCTCTGTGATTTTCGAGTTAATTGTACTCAGCTGATCATAGATCGGTGTAAAGGGCCAATCACATCGGCCCTTTACCACGTGACAGTTGATCACAGGATGTAAACAATAACCTGCTTTTCTTTTCTCATGCTGACAGCGTGAGAAGAGAATAAATAGATAAATATTAGTGCTGCCTATCTGTTCCTCCTCTTATTGCCCTTCAGTGCCACCTATCAGTGCTGCCTATCGGTGCCGCCTATCGGTGCCACCTATGAGTGCTTCCTCATCGGTGCCTACCAGTGCTGCCTCATCAGTGCTACTTATCAATGCAGCCTATCAGTGCACATCCGTGAAGAAGAAAAAATTACCAGGTTGCAAAATTTTATAACAAACTATAAAATATGTTTGTTTGTTGTTTTTTTTTTCAAAATGTTTGTTCTTTTCATTTGTTTAGCAAAAAAAAAACAGCTGTGATTAAATACTACCAAAAGAAGCACCTTAAATTAGGAAGAATTTAAGCTTAGAAATACATATTCTATTGTATTTTGTTTAAAAGAAGCCCTGATCTTCAATGTCCGGGTTGGCCGACTCAGAGCAGAAATGAGAAAAAAATGAATGCAGTAGACCAGTGGTCTCCAAACTGTGGCCCTGGGGCCAGATGTGGACCTTTGCCTGCCTGTATCCGGCCCTTGGGGCACTATTCCTCTTACAGTAATGAGACACTTTTTGTCCAACTGACACCCAACAGCGGGGCATCATTTCTCCCCCTGACACCAATAATAGAGCATTATTACTCCCAATGATAGTTTAAAATGCACTGTAACATATTGTTTAATGCAAATGCTATACCTTTTCTATCACATTGCTCTCTTTCTTCTTCTTCTATCTCGTTATTGCTGAGTTCTTTCTCTGCTGAGAAAGGAGGAGGGAGGAAGCGTGCTGCGCAAGGGTTACTTTTTTTTTAATCAGGAAGTGTGCTCACTGCTATGGACATAAGTCAGGACGGAGCACTGTAAATGTTAGAAGGATTTTGATAAGGTTCCATGGGTGACAGAAAAAGTTTACATAGCTTTTGCATTAAACAATATTTTTATAGAATCCACAGTGCATTTTAAACTACAAAGGTTATTGTCTACATTGGCTACACACGATCGGATTAGCCAACGGGAATTGTGTGATGATCGTTTGTATGCTCCATTGGACAATTGTTGTAGACCAAAAAATATAAATAAAATATAAAAGGTCAGAAAAAAAAACACAACAAGAAGAAAGGGTTTAATAATTATTACTATAATATTTTCCTTACTTGCTTAAGTAAGCACTAATACAGAATACTTTTTTTCTGTGGCCCTGAGGACTTTACAATCAGGGCTGGACTGGGACAAAAATTTGGCCCTGGACTTCATTCAGACTGGCCCACTTTGACAGGTCTCTCCCATGGTGGCCGGACAACTCCTGCACCCCCCCCCCCCCGGCCACCCAAGCCCCCTCTCCACTTTAATAAAGTAGAACGGCTGGTACTGGTACTCTTATAGGCAGTACCAGTGGAGAGGCTAGACATTATTTTCACCCGTGGCAAGGAATCAGTTTGGTGCCCCCCCTTATGGGACAAGATTAGGCGGAAGTGAGAAACCCCCAGGCCATAGCTGTTGAGTCAGCTGTCTGTCCCCCCCATGCTCCTCTGTCGTCGTCCCTCCTCCTCCCCCTGCTTCTTTGTTCCCCCCGGGCGAGCAATGCGGGGAGGGAGAGGAGGTGAGCGCTGCGGGAAGGGAGAGACAGAGAAGTGGAGGAGGGCGGTGGTCCGCTGTCACTGAAGCCGGCCCACTAAGCCACCGGCCCACCGGGAAACTCCCTGTTGTCCCAATGGACAGTCCATCCCTGTTTACAATAAGTGCAAAAGATCTGTGGCCCCTGACAACAGTGCTCTTGATTGATATATGCATGATTTGCCAATATTATGTATTTTGTATTAGCTCTAACATTTTTTTCCCTTTCTTTCATAGCTGGAAATCCAGCAGAGAGTACACAATTTGACTGCGCCAACATCCACTTCACCTTCACCTCTTTTTGGACGTGATTCTCTACAGTCCAAGTTGCTGGAGCTAGAGGCTCAACTTCTAGCCAAACTTCTAGAACTAGAGAAGGAGCAAACAACAGCTTCAGGTGAAAGAGACAAGCAGGACATTGAGAAGGAACTGAGCATTCTGCAGAACCGCATAGCGGAACTGGAACAAGGTGAAAGTCATGTAACAATGATATTATAGAATGTATAATAAATAAATGGATTCTATGCTAAAGAATCAAAAGCGCAAACATGCTATTCTTTTTTTTTAAAGCTCTGTTAGAAACACCAAAGGCATACATGCAAACACAACCTAAATCAAGCACAGAAAATATATCAAACGCTCTCAAATATCAAATACACAATAAAAGCGACCTACTGTTATCATGAGCAAGCAGAAAAGAAACCGCACAAAAGCCACAAGGCAGATATATTAGTATGTGTAAATAAAGCTATAAAGTCTAGCTTAGTCCCCTTTCACACTCATGCGACTTGTCCCACGATTTTGGACTGCAAAATCGTATGACAAGTCATTCTCTATTATTTTCAATGACTACCATTCATACTGGCACGGCTTTAAGTTGTGCCTACTTCAAAGTAGTCCTTGCACTACTTTGGTCCAATTTTGATGGCACTTACACAGGCATTTATTGAAATTGCGGCTGCGAAATCGCGGTAAAATCGTGCGACTTTGAAGTCATACAAGTGTGAAAGGGGGCTAAAGCTGGTCATACACTGGCTGATTGGGAAGAATTGATCGAACTTCTAACAGTGGATGACTCTGTCAGCTTAACAAAAGTCAATTGCGCAATCAACTTTTGTCAAAGAAGCTAGGCTAAAAATATGGGTATACTGACAGCTGGCGCAGCAGTACAAATTTGTAAATTCATGCCATTAATCTAGATGGAGAAATCTGTTTGATTTCTGAACAAAATAAATCTATCAGTGTATGGCCAGCCTACTGTAAAAGTGATGGGTAATACAAGGAGGCTTTTCTGTCAGAGGTAAGAATCTAAGGCCACGTACACACGATCACACATGTCCGATGAAACATGTCCGACGGACCGTTTTTATCGGGTCACCGCTGAAGTGGTCTGTTGGTCTGATGTGCGTACACACCATCGGACCAAAATCCCCTCGGACCAGAACGCGGTGACGTAGAACACAACGACGTGATGAAAAAACGAAGTTCAATGCTTCCAAGCATGCGTCGACATGATTCTGAGCATGTGCGGTATTTTGGTCCGATGATTTTGTGTACTAACCATCGAACCTGTCCGACGGACAGGTTTCAAAGCATGTTTTGAAACTTTTGTCCGCTGGAAAACGGTCCAATAGGCCGTACACACGATCGAACATGTCCGCTGAAACTGGTCTGCGGACCAGTTTCAGCGGACATGTTCGATCGTGTGTACGCGGCCTAAAAGAAAACTTGGTGTCAAGTACCTATTCAAGTCTCCTCAAAGCGGGGGTTCACCCTGAAAACAGCTCTGTGTCATCCCATCCAGCATACTGGGGTCAGTGCCAGTATGCTGTTTTTTTTTTTTTTTTTTTTATGTCTGTACTTACTGTTTAATTGATCATTTTATTTTGTCCCTACCGTGGGGAATGGCGCGGCTATGGAGCGTCACGGCTTCCAATAATAGCCGACTAGCACTCGGGTCTTCCCGGCGCTAGACGGAGCCTGCGCACAGACCTAGGAGCTGACTGTGCAGGCGCCGTATATATCCGAGTCCTATTTCTGCTTTTTTCGGAGGGCGTGAAGCGCCATAGCCATTGGACTTGGATATATACGGAGCCTGTGCAGTATTTTCGGAAGCCCTGACGCTCCATAGCTGCGCCATTCCCCGCGGTAGGGACAAAATAAAATGATCAATTAAACAGTAAGTACAGAGATTTAAAAAAAAAAAAAAACAGCATACTGGCGCTGACGCCAGTATGCTGGATGGGATGGCACCCCCTCTTTAATAGTGGTGAAAGCTAACAGTGAAGGCAGTGAAGTGGCATCAGGATCTGGTAAACAAGCTGGCAACAACAGTACTTGGGAAGACAGGTGCAGTAATGTCAGGCAGTGAAGAGGTGTAAGCACAGGAACCAAGGCAGGCAGCTGCAGTATTAGGCAAAAGGCAAGTGCTGGAATGGGAACCAGAGAATTGAATTTGGTGTTAACAAAAATCTGAAACAGTAACTAGGTCAGTTGAGCACCTGCATGTTAGTTTTTTGCATAACTGACATTTTTAGAGTATTTGTTTTTAATTGAGCCTCTAATATGACCCTGTCTCTAACGAGCAAAAAGGAGACTAGCATAAAGTTTTACAAGACAAAGCTTTATTTATACATCATCAATGCATGGTGAGTAACCTCTGCGCTCACTGGAGCTCCAGGTATCGTTACAATTTGACACTTTCAGGTGTGTTAGATAATGTTTTCCACTACATTATCTGACACACCTGGAGCCCCCCAATCAACCCCTACCTTACTACATTACAAGCTGGGAGGATTCTGGGGTTCATTGGAGGAACTAGACCTGTGCAATTCGGTTAGGTCTAATATACATTTCTGACAAATATTTGGTTAGTCGAATAGTAACTAATTTCTTTGAAATTAGTTTAATTTAGTTTTGTAGATTCGTTTTCTAACGAATTCCAAATTTCTGGAACGATTCGAATGATTGAAGAATAGCTAATTGTTAAAGAGTGGGCCGGGAAGCCAGCTGCTACATCCTTAGTAACCGATGACTCATCAGCTGTCAGTGGGCTTCTCCACTGACAGCTGAAATGTAATCAAAAGAAAGCCGTCAATGACCTTCAGGTGTGGTATGTATTTTAACCACTTTAGCCCCGGGCCTGTTTTTCAGATTCGGTGTTTACGAGACTAAAACATTTTTTTTTGCTATAAAATTACTTAAAACCCCCAAACATTATATATATTTTTTTTTCTAACACTCTAGAGAATAAAATGGCAGTCATTGCAATACTTTTTGTTACACCGTATTTGCGCAGCGGTCTTACAAGCGCACTTTTTTTGGAAAAAATTCACTTTTTTAAATTAAAAAATAAGACAACAATAAATTTGGCCCAATTTTTTTACATATTGTGAAAGATAATGTTACGCCGAGTAAAATGATACCCAACATGTCACGCTTAAAAATTGCGCCCGCTCGTGGCATGGCGTCAAACTTTTACCCTTAAAAATCTCGATAGGCGATGTTTAAAAATTTCTACAGGTTGCATTTTTTGAGATACAGAGGAGGTCTAGGGCTAGAATTATTGCTCTCGCTCTAACGATCGCGGCGATACCTCACTTGTGTGGTTTGAACACCGTTTTCATATGCGGGCGCTACTCGCGTATGCGTTCGCTTCTGCGCGCGAGCTCGTCGGGACGGGGCGATTTAAAACATTTTTTTTTTTGTTTTCGTATTTATTTGTATTAATTTTACCAATTTTTAACACTAAAATAAAAAAAATAAAAAATTATCACTTTTATTCCTATTACAAGGAATGTAAACATCCCTTATAATAGAAAAAAGCATGACAGGTCCTCTTAAATATGAGATCTGGGGTCAAAAAGACCTCAGATCTCATATTTAGGCTAAAATGCAAAAAAAAAAAAAAACATTTTAAATGTCATTTTTCAAATGACATTTAAAAAAAAATGTCTCTTTAAGACGCTGTTTGGAACTGACGTTTGACGTCACTTCCGCCCAGCGGAGCTACGGGGATGGACGAGGGAAATTTTTTCCCTCACTCGCATCCCCGCTGACCAGAGGAGCGCACCCGATCGCCTCCGCCGCTACCGACGGCTCCGGTAAGCGGCGGAGAGCGCGGGAGCGCAGCGGGAGGGGGGGGGGGACGCTCGTCCGCCACCGATAACGGCGATCTCGCGGCGATTCCGCCGCGAAGACCGCCATTATCGTTTACCCGACCGCCCACAGAAGAGATGGATATCTCGGTTGTGGCAGCAGCTGCTGCCGTTACCGAGATATCCATCCTCAAAGTGCCGACGTATACCTGCGGTGGGCGGTCGGGAAGTGGTTAAAGGGGAATCTCACGCCAAAATGTAACATAAAAACAGCGTAGGATCCCTCCCTAGTCCATACCAGGCCCTTCGAGTCCGATATGGATTTTAAGGGGAATCCCATGCCAAAATCCCCAAAATACATAGCAGACCTTTATATGAGCATGTAGCTTGGCAGGCCAGGAAAGAGGGGAGGGGTGAACGAGCGCCCCCCTTTTCTGAACCATATCAGGCCACATGCTCTCAACATGGGGGGTGTGCTTTGATGTTTTAATAAAGGACTTGTATTGTATCTTTACTCAATTTTTACACTTTTTTTGGTGAATGGGTAGGGGTACGATGTAGTCCATACTCATTCACATGGGGGGAGGAAACTTTGGGCCTCCTTGTTAAAGGGGTCTTCGAAATTTTTAAAAAGCTCATCGCCCGCAGACCCCCACAACCACCACCCAAGTTGTGGGGAAGAGGCCCTTGTCCCCATCAACCAGGAGAACAAGGTGCTCTGAAGTGGGGGCAGACCCCAACCCCAAAGCACCCCCCTATGTTGAGGGCATGTGGCCTAGTATTATTTAGAAGGGGGAGGGGCGCTCACTCTCCCCCTCCTTTTCCTGATCTGCATGCTCCATTAAAGGTCTGGAATGGATTATGGGGGGACCCAAATCGTCTTCTAAAAACATTTTGGTATGGGGTTTCCCTATAGAATCCATCCCAGACCCAGCCTGGTATGCATTGGGGGGATCCCACACTTTTTTTTTCTTACATTTTGGCAATGGGACGGCCAACTTCCCAGCCGGCTCCTTAACAACCACCTATTCTTCACACAGAATTTGCATTGGCAGATCATTTTTCGACCGGTCCAAATCGTTCCAAAAATTTGGAATTTGTTAGGAAATTAATAAACAAAACAAAATTAAACAAAATTAAACTAAATCGGTACCATAACGAATCTATCCAAAATGAAAAAAAAAAAATTTTTCTGTTGTGCACATGTCTAGGAGGAACCGCAGCATTAAGCGGGGACACTATCTGGCACACCAGGAAGTGTCAAAAAGCAGCGACACTCAAGACTCCTGAAGAGTTAAAATTTCACCTTAATCTTTTACAGGTTATGTTAGTCTCACTTCTGCTAGCTAGCAACATGGTCACTTTACCATATTTATGTCTTTAATTATAAATGTGTTTGCTTTATTTTACTTCAGGTTACCCTGGTTATCATCCAGAGAACTTCAAGCTTAGTTTTTCAGTACGTACCAACTATATGTATGGACGAATGAAAAAGACTCTCCCGGAGCTCTATGCTTTCACTTTATGCCTGTGGCTAAAATCCAAGACAACCTCAGGGTCAGGCACTCCTTTCTCCTATTCGGTCCATGGTCAACCCAATGAGATTGTACTGCTGGAATGGGGTCACAACCCTATGGAACTTCTCATCAATGATAAGGTAAAACTAAAACAATATGGCTAATATGAAATGACAAAAAAATTAAAGAGTTCTAAAAAGAAAATGGGAAAACAATAATATCTTATAGGATTGGTCACCAAAAAGGAAATCTTAAATATCATCCTTGGTACTTGGAAATAAAGTGGTGTATTTATCAGCGAATTGATAAGAAATTCAGCTAATATTTACCAAATTTGATCTTTACATTCCCTTTAATGTAAATAAACCAGCCTATAGAGATTACCATGTAGTTGCCATCATCCCTTGAAAATTGTAAGTATGAAAACCTCTAGGGTTGGGATTATGTGGGCAACAAAAATAAATCAAAAATATATATAAAAAATAAATGTATTATACAAAAGTAGAAAAATTCATAACAATACAGTATCACATCATAAAAAAGCTAACAGGCATATGAATGACAGAAAGACACAATGCCACATCTTAGGTCACGTACACACGATGAGACATGTCCGCTCAAACATGTCCGACGGACCGTTTGCAGCGGACATGTCTCATCGGATTTTCGTCCGATGGCGTGTACACACCATCGGATGAAAATCCCCTCTGGCTGAGGACGCGGTGACGTGGCGGTGACGTTGACGCCGCCACGTCACCACTCCAGGAAGTAAAATACTTCCACGCATGCGTCGAATCCATTTGACGCATTTCTCCCCATGAGGGGACAAGTAGGTGGGACATGAGCCTCAGTTGTTGGCACCCTCTCCTGGGCATCAGAAGTGCAGAAGAGTACAATAGTGGTCAGCATCAGGCAAAGGTGCTTTGGTAGGGGCTCCCATTATTTGGAGAAACCCTCCTCAAAGCCGGCACAATGCTAAAAGGTATGTAGGCTGGTATGTGCATAGAAAGGGGACTGTACGCTCATGGCTCCATTGCTTTTGGGGTACAAGTCTGCATGCCTGGCTTGCATGAAAAGGTAGCATGGGAAGGGGTGGCATGCTAGCAGCTGGATTTATTAAATATTTTCTATTTAATAAAATTACATTTACCCACCTAGAGCTGAAACCCTGCACAAACACCATGAAAGGACTGTTCTGTTATTTGAAAAGATTTGCTCAAAAAGCCACAAAGGTTCCTTCAAAGATGAAAAATAGCTGCTCCTATACTATGAAGATTTATCCTGGCAAGAATTGAACTAACAAGATTCACCTAGTAAATGTCATATACTGTATTTCAAAGGCCATTATTTGCCAGAGATTGCTTCACTATATTTTTTATTAGGCAAGTTTCACTAGCACATCATTAATAAATATACCCCAAAGCGCTGAAAATATAAAAATAAAATGCATACACCTTGTTTGGAAGGCTACTTAGGTCATCTATGTTCACATTCTTCTATTCATATTTAAATGTAGCATTTTACATTGAATTTCCTAAGGGCATGGAATTTAAAAGATACCCATGTATGCTTCGATTTATGGTCACATTAAAGCTGAGTTTCAGGCAAAAGTGGCACAAATAATTGTGGTAATGTATTCATTAAACTCTTTGGGCCAGATTCTCAAAAGAGATACGACCGTGTATCTCTAGATACACCGTCGTATCTCTGTTTCTAGCCCTGTGTATCTATGCGACTGATTCGTAGAATCAGTTACGCATAGATTTGGCGTAGATCCGACTGGCGTAAGTCACTTACACCGTTGGATCTTAGATGTAATTCTACGCTGGCCGCTAGGTGGCGTTCCCGCCGATTTTAGCGTCGAATATGCAAATGAGCATGATACGCCGATTCCCGAGCGAAGTTGCGCGCCGTCGACGTAGTTTGCGTACACGTAAGGTTACCCCTGCTATATGAGGGGTAACCTTGCGTAGGTCTGGCGTAAGCCATGTTAAGTATGGATGTCGGGACAGCGTGTTTTCCGTCGTTTACATCGTTTGCGTAACTCATCGCGAATAGACCTTTACGTTAATTACGTTGCTGTCGCTTAATTTAAATACAGCATGCCCCCCTCCTTCCCTATTTGAATTACGCGGGGATGCCCCGTCCCCTTTATGCTACGCCGCCGAAAATTACGGAGCAAGTGCTTTGAGAATACGTCACTTGCTCCTGTAAGTTGCGGCGGCGTAGTGTAAATAGGATACACTACGCCGCCGCAGAATCTACGTGAATCTGGCCCTTTAGATGTATTTTTGACTGTAGCTAGTACAAATACCTGAATTTGTCTTGATAGCTGCTTTCCATAAATCGCTGCAAAGTAGCACTCAGACTCAAAGAGGGAGTAAACACGTTGACAAGAGGAGCGTGCAGAGTAGCAAGAGAAACAGATTATTACTGTGCTACATAGATACCGGTAGTTAGTCTGGTTGAAAAAATACAGAAGTCCATCCAGTTCAACTAATAAAAGGGGGGAAACAAATTATACAATCCTCTATACACAATCCTATATCCACTGTTGATCCAGATGAAGGAAAAAAACAACAGCAAAGGGGGGATTCCTTTGTGATCCCCCAAGAGGCAATTGGATATTCACTGGATCAACTTTACCTATGTGAATCAACTGTGCTGCTCTCCCTTTGCCCCAGATATGAGGTGTGTTCCAAATTGTGCTGCCTAATCTTAGATTCCTAGGTCTCAAGAAATGCTACACATATCCTTTTGCAGGCAACACAGGCTGTATGTCAGGATTTCAGCTTTAGAAACCCTATTTAGGGTAGTTACCCAATTTACCAGTTTAGGATTCCTGAAAACTGGATACTCTGGTATGTACCCATTGACCCAGTTTCTCTAAATATTAGGGCTTTCTTTACCCACTCCATCCGCATAAGTCTAACTTGATTGGCCATCAAAAAGATTTTGCTTGCTATCAGTGTGGCTTAGAAGATAGGGAGCAGGGCATGGCCCTTGATCACGAAAGCTGGGTTGATATGTTCCAAGCACCCTTGGATTTGGGGCACTTGAAGGTGCCTACTGTTTTACACCAGTGGCGGTTTCGTTTTTATTTATTTTTTACTTTAGGTTGTGTTGAATCATTCTATAGCTAATAAGTTACCCATTTAAGAAAAACAGACGCCTCTAGTACATATGTAACTTAGAGGCATATCTATAAACCTAGGCATATTCACCCACAGCATTTGACAGATTTAAAAAAAAAAAGTGCACAAAGAGTTAATAAACAATCATACTCAACTAGACCTCAGGCTCTCAGTGGCTCATTTTGAGGCTAAGGAGATCCAGGATCTGGGTGGATCCCGACATCTTTGGGCCAGATTCAGGTAGATGGGCGCTTCTTTACTTTGGAGTAACGTTTCTCATTTACGTTACTCCGCCGACACTGTCGGCGCAAGTACTGTTATTCACATAGCACTTGCGCGTAAACTTGCGCCAGAGTAACGTTAATGCGCTGGCGTTACCCGACGCAAGTGGAAGTGGGTGTGATCATATGTAAATGATGGGCGGAGCCCAGCGCAGAGGCTTACGTTCAGCGCATCATCCACGGAGCATGCGCAGTAAGTGAGGCTTCACTCGCCCCCTTGTGCGCATGCTCACAACTTCCGTCGGCACCACTTCACGGGAAACGTCAGCGCAATGCGTTCCGTTGGGCGTTTAAATGCGCCCGTAGATGCGCCATTCCGGCACTAAAGTATATCCTGCTCCCCCTCCCCGCAGTGAAGTTATTTTTGTTCTGAGATGGCTGCTCCCGTTCCCCGCAAACACACAGGAGAAAGCTGAACTCTAAAGGCCAGGAGCTGTCAGCCGTCATCCCGGCTATGGAGACCTATGATGTCTTCCTCCATGGCTGTAAAAGTTGACAGACAAGCATGGACAGAGGTGTTGTCCTGCAAGTGGGGGTGCTCAGCTAGCTCTTATCGTCGGTAACGCTGCTGTAGCTGCTCTCCTGCTGACCTGTGGCCGTCTGGAGTAAAGATAAAGCATCTATTTGTAGAAATAACTTTGCGTCGGACGGACGAGATACGCGCGGCGCATGTAGCCAGCGTATGGTGCTAATCCGTTCGCGAATCGGGAAATCTCCCTCATTTGCATATTTGCAGGGGAAATCAATAGGCGCGACTGATGCGCCAAGCGAAATTATGCGCTGACGATACTCTGGCGTCGGAAAGTTAGGCCGATCGGAAATGGCCCGTTTTCTGTCGCATCTAGTTTGGTGGGTACGGCCACATAGAAACGACGGCGCATAATCACAGTTACGCGGCGCATATCGAATTACTCCAGCGCAAGTCTTGCTGAATCTGGCCCTTTGTGACGTCAGCCGACAGCAGACTTAAGCCCACTGTTGGCTGAAAATGGATCACAAAAGTGCAGAACTAAGTTTGCTCCTGTGATCCCAAGGAGAAGTAGTGACAAAAGAGCGTTGGCCCTACTTTTCCTTTAAAGGGTAACTCCACTTTGTGGGAATAAAATAGCAAATAAAAAATAATAGCAAATTATTAAATATTACCTTTCATTTTCAATCTGAAGCTCTGTAATTTTCTGTAAAATGCAATGCAATATGGCTATTTGGAGGTGTTTTGTACAAAAGAATGGGTTCCTGCTTGTAAGATTGGCTTTCTGATTTTCCCACAAGTATGGACTAAGATATAAGTCAGATTTTTGGCATCCCCAGCAACAAAAAAATTATTTTCGGAGAGATACTCCCAATAGGAAATCACATCAAAAGGGATGCAGACCCTGCAATTTGTATCATTAGAGCCCTGCAGGTGCAGCAGCTGATAGATAAATATGAAACCACTCCTATTAGATTTACTTTCCACATAGACACAGACAAACAAACAGCTCTTTCCTTAGAATAACAAAAGGTAGGAACCTGCAACAAAGTTTATTAACATCCTTGCAATGTACATTGATCACTCAGAGGGGAAGGGTTTTTCTCAACAAAAGTGGAGTTACTCTTTAAAGGAATTCACTGACGTGCAGTGAATTAGAGTGGATGATAACTTAGACAACAAATGGCACAGGTTTTGAGGATCATTAGAAACTGCCTGGATTTATTTAGAGTGGTGAATGTTACAAAACCTGAACGAATCTACAGTTCAGATTTTAGTGAATGTTGTTGACTTTTTAGAAAGGAGAACAGCTCACACAGCTTATAGTGTTACTAAACAATTTTTACCTTAAAGGGGTTGTAAAGGTAATTTTTTTCCCTAAATAGTTTCCTTTACCTTAGTGCAGTCCTCATCCTTCGATGTTGCGTTTAAATGTCCTTATTTCTTCTGAGAAATCCTCACTTCCTGTTCTTCTGTCTGTAACTACACACAGTAAAGCAAGGCTTTCTCCCTGGTGTGGAGAAAGCCTTTTTGAGGGGGGAGGGGGCGAGCAGGAGTGTCAGGACACTCTCTACTTTGCAGATAGAGAAATGAGCTGTCTGTAAGGCCGCGTACACACGATCAAATTTGTCCGCTTAAACTGGTACGGGCTAGCGGACATGTCTGAATGGCTGAATGGCGGACAAATTTTAAAACATGCTTTAAAATTTGTCCGCCGGCGACATGTCCGTCGGATATGTCCGCTGGTCAGTACACTCACCAGCGGACATATCTGCCCGCACAAGCGTCGTATGTATGCGACACATGCGTGGAAGTTGTTTACTTCCTGGTGCGGTGACGTGGCGGCGTCAACGTCACCGCCACGCCACCGCGCTGTCTGCCAGCGGGGATTTTGATCCGATGGTGTGTACACGGCATCGGACCAAAATAGCCCGGCGTACATATCCGATGAAAACGGTCCGAGGACCGTTTCCATCGGATATGTCCCTCCGTGTGTACGTGGCCTTAGTGGGCATCCTGACACTCCTGCTTGCCCCCTCCCCCCTCAAGAGGCTTTCTCCACACCAGGGAGAAAGCCTCGCATTACTGTGTGTAGTTACAGACAGAAGAACAGGAAGTGAGGATTTCTCAGAAGAAATAAGGACATTTAAAAGCAACATCGAAGGATGAGGTAAGTAAAGGAGGACTGCACCAAGGAAGCTATTAAGGGAATTGTATACCTTTTATAACTCCTTTGCTTGCATTAAGGTAAAAAGAGCGGTTTCGCTCTCCCTGTAAAAATGTAGTTTAGTAACACTTTAATACGATCTTCCTCTTTAGGATATTGCTCAGTACAGCATTTTAAAGGAACAAATAATTTATCAGGAGCAATCCAATATTTGTAAAAATAGGTTTTACTAACAAATGTACTAGAAAGGTAACTGGTAACAGGGGTGGTTTTCAGGAAGCAAATTGATTTCTGTTTTAAACATGTGTGCACTGCTTAAATAGGAACTAAAAGTGATTCTAAAGGTTTCTTAACTTCATGAAACAAAATAAATGTATGTTGCGCTATAGTGATTGATATTAAAAATACTGATAAAAATGACTAGAATGAATGGATTCGCTTTTTTTTTTTTTTTTGTAAAGAGAAAGGACACCCATCCTCTTAGGATTTTAGCAAACAACTGACGCATCAGGGCAGTCAGAGGGAGTATACTTGGCTGGCCCAAGGCTTTTTGTTTGCCCTTGTCCAAATCATCCTAAAAGCATCAGTATAACCCAGTGTTCCAGAATTCTACTGTTTCTGTAAAAAAAATTCAATTATGTATGAAGTGTTAGTGATAATACATAATAAACATATAGTGAGGTTTCTTAAATTTGGTCTGCAAAGGTGGCAGTACATATGAGAACATAATACGACGAAGATCACTAATGGCTCATAACATTTACATTTTCTTATTCCCGACAGGCAACTCAACTGCCAATTAGCTTAAAAGATGGAATGTGGCATCATATTTGTGTGGCCTGGACTACAAGAGATGGAATGTGGACAGCCTTCCAAGATGGGAAAAAGAAAGGCTCTAATGAGAACCTGTCTGCCTGGCACCCAATCAAACCTAACGGAGTCATCATTTTTGGACAAGAGCAGGTATCTGCTGTTGGCTACTTTTAATTGTTTTGAAGTTTCTTTTGCCATTTTGTAATTTTTTTTTTTTTTATCCAAAGGAAAGTTTATTAAAGTGAACATATAAATACATACCAAAGCTTCATATACATTCAAGTACATGTTCAAACATCGAATACATCAAACTTGCATACTCTGTGGACTGCACATTGTTTGATAACACGTGTGTCACAGATTGAACTAAGCAATTCTTAACTATCAAATCTTTACTCATTCCTTATTCGGGGTGAAAGTACCGGGGTCCAGGGAGTCTATTTATTGGTCAGACATATGCCCATCAGCCTGCCCAGGACCAGATCCACCGGGGCAAGTCCCGGTACATCCAGCCACGAACCCCAAAGTTTCTCAAGCCTCTATGTTGGTAAATTATTTTTTCTTTCCAAAGCATTTCCCCCACAGCATTAATCCACTCTTTAAGGCGGCCGCGTACACACCACTAAATTAATCCGATCAAATCGATCTGACAGACCGTTTTGATCGGATTTGTCTGCTGGGATATTTTGGTTTGATCGTGTACACACGATCAAACCAAAATCCCTGCCGGCAGACAGCGCGGTGACGTGGCGGTGACGTTGACGCCGCCACGTCACCGAACCAGGAAGTAAAATACTTCCACGCATGCGTCGTAACCAGCAGACATGTCGGACAGACGGGTTTCCAGCAGACAGATTTTAAAGCATGCTTTAAAATGTGTCTGCTGGTAAAACCTGTCTGCTCGCCCGTACACACGATCGAATTTGTCTGCTGAAACGGTCCGTCGGACCGTTTCCAGCAGATAAATTAGATCGTGTGTACGTGGCCTAAAAGTAGGAGGCTCCTCTGATATCCGGTGAGCCATGATTAGCCTATGTGCTAGAAACAGAGATCTAATGACTGCCACCCTGGTGCACTCCTCCCATTCCAACTCCCCCAGTACATTTAGTAGACAGTGTTTTGGATTTGTGGGCATTGATACCTGTAAGGCCTAGCGCACAGGTTTCCAGCGGACACAAGTTTCTAAACATGCTTAAAAACTTGTCCACTGGAAACCTGTCCGTCGGACATGTCCGATGGTTAGTACGTCCAACCATCGGACCGAAATCCCGCGCATGCGTCGAATTGATTTGACGCATGTGTGGAAGCATTGAACTTCCTTGTTTGAGCACATCGGAGTCTTCTACGTCACCGCGTTCTCTGTCCACGGGGATTTTGGTCTGATGGTGTGTACACACATCAAACCAAAATATCCCTTCAGACATGTCCGATGAAAACGGTCCGTCGGACCTGTTTCATCAGACATGTCTCCTTGTGTGAACGCGGCCTAACACTCTGTTTATGGTGTCCACCACCCATTTCCATTAAGGGTGGAGTTTCGGACACCTCCACAGAAGGTGAATCAGGTCTCCATGGTCTCTTTTACATCTGGTACAAAGTGGTGTGGGCTGAAGACCCATAATATACAATCTGTGGGGGGTATAGTACACAGCAATAAATATAATTGCATCAGTCTTTGCGATACAATCAAAGAGCATGTGGGCACGGCCTGCAGGACCTCCTCCCTCCTCACCGCCATTTTGTCATTTAATTCAACCTGTGTGTATGTTCCTTTTTTCTATCTAAAATGAATTTCAGCAACATATTCTGAATCTTTGTTGGTAGGCTGAGTTTGACACTGAGCATACTGAACCATGTTTTCTTTTTTTCAGGATGCTGTAGGTGGTCGATTTGATGCTACCCAGGCATTTGTAGGAGAGGTGGCACAGTTCAATATGTGGGATCGTGTCCTGACCAATAGTGAAATAGAAGGAATCGCAAACTGCACAATACCTTTGTCTGGAAACCTTATCCACTGGGATGATCGCCAAGTGGATGTTTTTGGTGGTGCAACCAAGAGTCCATTTGAAAGCTGTGAGGAGCGTTTAGGTCACTGAGATATACATGAGCATCCAGGTCTCCCACATCCCCTATTTATCCCTCAGTGTCACCATAGCAGGATTTCACAGCTTCCCAACCAGTGGGTGTGAAAACAGCACCAGCTTGTGTTAAATCACCACAAGATAATCATATAACACTGTGTGTCTGTGTTTGGGGTCAGCAACCAACTTTACTATGAAATGGGTTTAGCAGTTGCTTAATACCGTCACTTGAAAATTTTTACATAGACATGTACAGATTCTTTGTTCTCATTTCCAGCAGGGCATCATGGTTGGTTTCTTAGCACTTTCAGGAAAAGTAAGACACAAAAGTGACCTAGATACATTTCAGTATTACAGTTTATTACATATATCAGGTTTTGTAAAGCAGATCTAAATAGAGGGGCTATCTTTATTTAAAATTCATATACTGTATCACAAGTGTTTATTTGTTCCTAAACAGCATTTTATATTGTTTCTCCAGCACTGCTCCTTACAATTACATGGTTTTCCAAAACATTTCCTGCAGCTTATCATTTGTTGATAACATTATAGCCTATCGTCTAAAGCAGTGGTTCTCAACCTGGGGGTCAAATGAGTATTTGCCAGGGGTCACCAAAGCCTGGGTTGTTCCTGAAGCCTGCGGCCGCCCACTTAGCCTCTTCACAGCTGCCCATTTAGATCACTGCATAGCTGGGGGGCAAGGACTAGAGGTCAGCTGACAGGTGAGGGATGTGAAGTGGGAGGGGCTGGAGGAGACCCTATCTGCTGATTTCAGCATAGGTGTCACTGCTACGAGAAGTCAGAGACACAGTGAGTAACACTACCTGTGATTAGAGTTGCCTTTAAAAGTCCCCACTACAGTTCTCAGATCAGAAGATGACCTTGATCAAGAGCACCTAAGTTGGCTGATCCCAATTCCCCACCAGCACTGCCACTGATCCCAACTCCCCGCCAGCACTGCCACTGATCCCATACTCCCCACCAGGGAGTAAGAGAAGGAATACAAATATAGAATACATGAAAGGGAGAGGAAAAGAGTGTGAGGAACAAAGAAAAAGGGAGAGAAAGAATAAGAGAAAGAACAAGAAAGATGTCTAGAGAGGTATGGTGATAACAAACAAGAAATTAGGATAGAGAGGGATAAGGGCCCTTTCACACGTGCGGACCGTTTTTTAGGTCCGTTTTTTTCATCAGTTGATCAGTTTTTTCGTCAGTTTTTTATCAGTTTTTCGTCAGTTTTTCATCCATTTTCATCAGTTTTTCATCCGTTTTTCATCCGTTTTTTCATCGTTTTTTTTTTTTTTTAGAACTTTTTTTTTACTACATATTTTGATGAAAAACGGATGTTAGCGGATCGGATGTTAAACGGATCGTCCGCTAACATCCGTTTTTCGTCCGTTCCGTTTTTTTGACGGAAGAAAAATAGGGTTTTCTTCCGTTCAAAAAAACGGAGCTTAACGGAGACGGATGCAAACGGACGTTAACGGATGCTCATCCGCTAACGTCCGCTATCCCATAGGGATGCATTGCGGTCCGTTTTTCATCCGTAACGTGTGAAAGGGCCCTAAAAGGCAAAGAAAGGAGAACAAAGAGAAAGAGTGGTACATCCTAAAATGTACTATAAGGGGTTTTAATATTGTACGAGTGGAAGGGACTCGGGGAGTGCTAAATATCCGTGGGTTAGGGGCGCAAATTACTTGTCTTACCTTGGGTGCCGACAACCCACAATAGGAAAATTATTTTACCGTTAGGGGTCCCCACAACATTTTATCAAGGGGTCATGGCACTAGACAGGTTGAGAACCACTGGTCTAAAGCCAATGAGCTATTTGTTGGATTCGTAGGGCATTATTCAATAAGCACAGCACAAAGAGCAACCAATCATAGATCAGCCGATTAACTTCTGTAGGTTAATGTGTTAAATAATTGCTCACCATTTTCATAAGAATCAATAAACACAAATTACAATAAAGGGCTATTACTACAAATCAAACCAGATGTTCAACAAAACTTAAAGTGAACCATGTGGAAATAATTTTGTTCAAAACAAACTTAATGCAGGACAACTGTCAGAACAAACGTATTGCTGCATGATTTCACAGCTCAGAGCCATACCGAAGGGACTATTAATATCGAAGCTTTCTTGCATAACCATAATTACTCTCCATTGTGGTAGTGCCGTCATCTAATGACTTGACGATAAGGCACAGGGCAAAACAAAGGGTTTGATTTCATAATGGCAAATAAACTGTGCACTTTGCAAGTGCAGTTACTCCAGAGCTTAGTAAATGCTCCACTTTGCAAAGAATACCCAATCACGTGCAAGGAAAATATAAAAGAACTGCTTGTTTGCTTGCACATGATTGGATGATGGAAATCAGCAGAGCTTCTGCTCATTTACTAAGTTCTGGAGCAACTACACTTTGCAAAGTGCACAGTTTATTTATCTTTATTAAATCAACCCCACAGTGGGACATGGGCAGGGGAAATGCCAATTCTCCACAACTAGAAAGTGGATCCCAAAACCCACAGTGCTATTAAAGTAAGCAAAGGTAAGCTGTGAGCTTCATCATGCTTTTGTCAGTTCAGGACACTTTATTATGACACGTTTGCTTTAATGTGTACCTATACTCTTGTTAAACCTCTAAAACATCCAGTTTCACTAAAAATTAGTTCAGCTGAGCCCTGAGAACCTAAAAAACAGAAAGTGTCCATTGTACATAGCTCTGCCTCTTCTACCTCCCAATGGCTGTGTACTTGCCCAACACTATGATGAGTGGCCTCACTGACTTATCCAATTGCAGAAGAGGAAGCATCATTATCTATGGCGAAGATCTTTATAATAGAGCACTTAAAGTGGAATTCCAGGCAATTTATCTAACTAATCTTAAAAACGCTCCCTCCTCCCCTCCTAATGCCTATGCTGACTAACCTGTGTAAAAAAAAAAATATATATATATATACACTTACCTATTGTCCGTCCGCTCTCGTCTGGCCACCTGATCTCCCCAGTGGTGGCTGCAGAGGAGAAGAGCACTCAACAACGGCTGGTAATACCTTGGAGCAGTGATGTCACCCATAGTCTCCTGTGACTCGTCTGTCTACAGTCCCTCCTCTCCACTGCAGCTCTTGTGGCCTGACTCGCGGATCATGTGACCAGACCAGTGTGGCCTGAAAATAGGTAAGTATATACCGTACATCTTTCTTACACAGGTAAGTCAGCACAGGTGTTATGCCGCGTACACACCATCACTTTATGTGATAGAAAAAAAATGACGTTTTTAAAAACGTCAATTTAAATGACCATGTGTGGGGGAAAACGTTGTTTTATATCTTGTGAAAAACGACAAAAAAAAATTTAAGCATGCTTCAATTTTTTGTGTCGTTTTTCAAAACGTCGTTTTTTGTTTCACAAAAAATCACTGTGTGTAGCAAAAAACGACGTTTAAAACAACGTTTTTTCAACCCGCGCATGCCCAGAAGCTAGTTATGAAGCGAGCTTCAATGAAAAAAAGTGGTGAACGTAACCTCGCTTTGCTAGAGCATTGTGAAAAAACGATGGTGTGTAGGCAACATCGTCTTTGAAAATTGAAGTTTCAAAAACGTTGTTTTTTACTTCACAAAAAAATCGTTTTTTTTTTATCACATAAGGGAGAGGGAGCATTTTTAAGATTAGTTAGGTATAGTCTGGAATTCCACTTTAAAGAAAAATCTGAAGCTGTCTACAGTCACCTAGATGAGCCTGCTGTTTGATAGAAGCAGCTGTTATAAGTGGGTTTGATAAGAATATAAGTTTGTTTTATGACATCTGCGATAAATATGATATTGTAGTAAGAGATCTATTCCTAAAACAGTTGACACCGAGCCAATTCTCCATCTGAAAAAAGCACTCAAAGTACTTGACGTGGCAAGATTTCATCATTGCCATCATTAAATACAAATCAGCAAATGTTATTATCAGTTTTATAACATACAGTTGATAAGTTTGTGTTTCCTGGCCCTTTAAGTATACCCCCAAATAGTAGACTTTGATGGCACAAGCCATTTCTCTAATCCTACTAATCCTTCTAATTGAGGATCAAGATGTGGGGAAAACAAATGTATTTATTTTTTATAGAGCCTTCTGCTTTCTGCTCATCGTCTGTGAGCAACAACCTTTTCCCAAGCAACAGCGCACTTTGATTTCCTTTAAAACAGAGATATTTATATATAAAAAGGACAAGGGACTAAGGAAGACTAGTTGGTATATTAACACTATATGGGGGAAATATTTATATACAGTAAAAAGAAATATAGTATAAAATAAATTATACTTTTTTATTTATAAATATTGCTGCTGTAAGATGGGCTGGGAGTAAGTTTATTAATGGACATTACTGACCTTTCTTTGATTTTCACAAACTTCATGGGGTTATTAAGAGCAATCATGCAATCTCTGTGGTTCTGTATTGTGAAATTACAACTTTGATGCACTGTGACATCAGATATCACTGCCATGTCTCACCACTCAGAAGACCTTCAGACCTCTCCCCCCTCCCCCCCCTTCCCACACACACACACACATACATACACTTCCATAATTGTATGTTGCTTTAGCCTTAAAGGGGATGTAAAGGTTTGTTTTTTATTTTCTAAATAGGTTCCTTTAAGCTAGGGCATTGTTGGTTCACTTACATTTTCCTTCGATTTCCCTTTAAAAAAAAAATGTTTTCTTTGTCTGAATTTCTCACTTCCTGTTTCTCCTCAGTAAGCTGTTCTGGCTGACTAACCCCCAGCCAGAACGGCTCGGATGATGGGGGCCAGCTTACTGGGCAGGAACAGGAAGTGAGAAATTCAGACAAAGAAAAAAAAACATTTAGAAGGGAAATTGAAGGAAAAGGTAAGTGAACCAACAATGCACTAGCTTGAGGCCGGATTCACACCTATGCGAATTGGTTGCGGCTTAAACCGCATCTAATACCCAGAACATTTCTAAATACATTGTTTTCAATGAGGCTTGTTCACATATGTGCGATGCATTCGCACTGCACATTGCAGAAAAAACGTGTGCGGATTTTATGCCTTGCGGTGCGGCTCAGGTGCGAATTCAGGCCCATTATCTTCTATGGGTACGCAGCTGATTCGCAGATGTGTTAATTTCTCTTCAGGAATTGCTCTCATTCAGCTCAATACACTTCTCCCCCACTCTCCTCTCCCCTGTAACTTCTCCAAGGTCTCCAAATTTGCAGCTAAAATGTTGCTAATCTGCTGAACACTTCTGTAATCTCTCTACAAAGATAAGAGAGCTGAAATTTGCACCCCACAAGTGTGATTCCGGCCTAAAAGGAACCTATTTAGAAAATAAAAAACAAACCTTTACAACCCCTTTAAAGATTCCCTTAACCTTCATTTGATGGGACAAGCATATGTCTCAGTCCACATTCAGACAACCTACCTTTGCCTAGGTCGTGCTCACCATTATTATTCATATGTTGAAACCCTTCATGTCGCTTGCCTTTTTGGTACATTTGTGGACTGAATTGTGTCTATTTTGTAAAATATCAGTGTTGGAAATAAAGACTTGTGTTTGTTAAAATTTTCTTGAAGATTTAATGCTTTCCCTATAAGTATGAGAATAAGTGAAATCCTTCAATTGTTATCCCATGAATAAAGAAAGCCAAATTATACTTACCAGCAGGATTATCCGGCAGACTGGTCAGTTTTGTAAATTTACTAAAACTGGTGCACACAGAATCTGGTGCAGCTGTGCATGGTAACCAATCAGCTTCCAGGATTTATTGGCAAAGCTTTATTGAACGAGCTGCAGTTAGAAGCTGCACCAGATTCTCCCCCCTATGACTGAGACCCCGTACACATGATCGAGTTTCTCGGCAGAATCCAGCGAGAACCTCGATGGGAGACGTATTCTGCCGAGAAAACCGGTCGTGTGTACACTTTTCGCCGAGCATCCCGTCGGGAAGCTCGTCGAGCCAAAAACAGAGCATGCTCTCTATTTCCTCGTTGTTCTATGGGGAAATTTGGCTCGATGAGCTTTTCGACAGCTCAACGGGAACCTCGACGGGCGGAACGATGAGTTTAGCCCGACGAGTAATTCCGTTGTGTGTACGTGGCCTGAAAGTGTCCGAAAGAAGAACTGAATATGTTGTGTGAAACAAGCAGTCATGTTGACCCACAGCTAAAAAATGTGTTCTTGGTTCCTATCAGCACCACCCTGTTTGACAAACTTCAGTCTGAAAATTGAAGAAGCTGGGCTGAAAATTCTAAGCAGAACAACGACTGCAGGCAATAAAATGCAGGGACTGTTCAGATATTCTGACAGCCACAGGATCAGCCACTGACAGAATACAACTGCAGGCAAGGAAGATTCCTCCATCCATGCTGTTTAGGCTCGATTCACACTGGGGCTACTTTTCAGGGCAATGGAACCGTTCTAATTGGAGTGACTCAAGTCGCTCTAATTTAGAAAAAGGTTCTTGCACTACTTGGAGGCGACTACGGAGCAGTTTGCATTGACTTCTAATAAATAAATTGTTTCACTTCCTGTCTGTTGGGTGCAGTGTTGTTCATCTTCCTTTAAAAAAGTAACTAGTTACAATTACAAGTTACTTGCCCGAAAAAGTAAGTGAGTTAGTGACTCAGTTACTTTATTGGCAAAGTAACTAGTTACTCGGAAAAGTAACTGAGATTTTTTTTTTATATTCTACAATGCAGTTTATGTTCTATAACATCTTTAGTATCAAAGATGTTTATATTAACTGATTGAAGAATAAAAACACTATATACAGTATTTTAGAACATTTCGTACTGTGTACAATTATTAATATCATCATCACACTCCACCTGCCCAATATAGATTCAGTGTGCAGTGTGAGTGACACTGCTGCAGTGCACACTGAATCTATATTGTACAGTAGGGATGAGCCGAACACCCCCGGGTTTGGTTCGCACCAGAATGTTCGAACAGACCGCGGGTTCGCGCGAACATTTCGAACCCCATTGAAGTCTATGGGACCCGAACTTTCGAATTCAAAAACGGTCATTTTAAAGACCAAAATTCAATAAAATGTTGGAAAACTTCGTTCAGAACCCGGGTCTTGCCCCAGGGAACATGTATCAATGGAAATTTTTTTTTTTTTAAAACGGAAGTTTTTTGCGGAGCAGCCATTTTAATGATGCTTAAAGTGAAAAAAAATTAATTCCTTTAAATATCACACCTGCTGGGTGTCTATAGTAGTGGCACGTGTTTAGAAATGTCCCTGTACAACATGAAAGGACCAAAAAAAAAGTAATTAATGCTACTTGCGCAAGTTCTGTGTGGCAACATTATGTCGAATATTTTAGCGGTGGTGGGGGGCCATTATTGTTGTGTGAAAGAAATTTTTTAGAAAAAAGGGCACCCCTCAAACATACTGTAATTGGAGCGCAACAAGGAGCCACGTGCAAAGTATTGCATCAACAATTGTTATTAGGCGCCCCTGTTAAACAGGGGCAGAAAAATTGTGCATTGGGCACAACACAACACTTGCAACCCCTTCCAATAACTCCAATTGGAGCGCAACAAGGAGCCACGTGCAAATTATTGCATCAAAAATTGTTATTAGGCGCCCCTGTTAAACAGGGGCTGAAAAATTGTGCCTTGGGCACAACACAACACTTGCAACCCCTCCCAATAACTCCAATTGGAGTGCAACAAGGAGCCACGTGCAAATTATTGCATCAAAAATTGTTATTAAGCGCACCTGTTAAACAGGGGCTGAAAAATTGTGCCTTAGGCACTGGTGGCGGAGCCCAGAAACACAACATTTCTTACTAGCTATCAGCAAGAAAAGTGAGGAGGAGAAGGATATTCCATCAGCAGCATAAGAGGACAGTCACTCAGCATCAGCAGTCTAAAAGGGATCCGACATTTCAACAAAAAATATATTATTCATTAATATCAGCATCAGGTGCTTGGTAGCTGGTGTTGATCCAAGCCTGATTCATTTTGATGAAGGTCAGTCGATCAACAGAGCTGGTGGAGAGGCGCACCCTGTGATGAGTGACAAAGCCTCCAGCAGCACTGAATGTCCGTTCTGAAAGAACACTGGATGCAGGGCAAGCCAGTAGCTCAATTGCGTACTGGGCAAGCTCTGGCCAGTGATCCATCCTCAAGACCCAGTAAGCCAGAGGATTTTCGGTGGGGAAGGTGTCCAAGTCGGATCTTGCCGCTAGGTATTCCCGGACCATGTAAAGCAGACGCTGGCGATGGTTGCTGGAACCGGTCAGACCTTGGGGCTGCGGACTAAAAAACTGCCTGAACGCATCGGTCAAACGACCACCTTCTCCACCGCCCCTTCTGTGACTCACCGAAGCCTCAGCAAGACGTTGTCCAGAGCCAGGTTTTGGTAATCCCCCCGGTTCTGGGAACGCATTGCACAGACCATTCTGCAAGGCCTCCCGCAGAAGTTTCATCTTCTGCTCCCTCTGCGATGGCAACATAAGGTCCGCAACCTTACTCTTGTAACGTGGATCAAGGAGAGTCGCCAGCCAGTAATGATCCCTCTCCTTAATAGCACGTACACGAGGATCCTTACGCAGGCTTTGCAGAATCAGGGAGGCCATGCAGCGTAGGTTTGCTGAGGCATTCGGGCCACAGTCCTCTGGGTCACTGAGGACGACAGGATCCACAGGCATCTCATCCCAGCCACGTAAAACTCCACGTGCTCCTTGGGACTGTAAATGATCCCTTGAAGACTGCTGCTGCTGAGTGCTAGGCTCCACCTCCATGCTGCTGATACAATCCTCCTCCTCCTCCTCCTCCTCATCCTCTTCCTGTGTCCTAGGTGGGCAAGCAGGACCACTGTCTGGGTAAAGGGGGCCTTGAGAGGTAAGGAAGTCCTCCTCTTCCTCCCTCTGTTCTGCCTCAAGGGCCCTGTCCATTATTCCACGTAGCGTGTGCTCCAACATGTGAATAAGAGGGACAGTCTCACTGATGCATGCACTGTCACTGCTCACCATCCTCGTGGCCTCCTCAAATGGTGACAGGACAGTGCATGCATCCCTGATCAAGGCCCACTGGCGTAGGGAAAAAAAACCTAGCTGCCCTGACCCAGTTCTGCTGCCATATTGGCACAGGTACTCATTGATGGCCCGCTGCTGCGTGTGCAGCCGCTGTAGCATGGCCAACGTTGAGTTCCATCTGGTGGGCATGTCACAAATTAGGCGGTTCTTGGGCAGGTTGTATTCCCTTTAGAGGTCAGTCAGCCGAGCAGTGACATTATATGACCTCCGGAAATGCACACAGACTTTCCTGGCCTGCTTCAGGACATCCTGCAAGCCCGGGTACCTGCCCAAGAACCGCTGCACCACCAAATTGAGGACATGCGCAAAACAGGGCACGTGGGTGAGTTTTCCCTGTCGCAGGGCAGAGAGGAGGTTGGTGCCATTATCGCTGACCACCATTCCAGGCTTCAGCTGGCGTGGCGTCAACCACCTCTCAGCCTGACCCTGCAGAGCTGACAAAACCTCTTCCTCAGTGTGGCTCCTGTCTCCCAAGCACACCAGCTCTAGCACCGCATGGCATCTCTTGGCCTGCATTCCTGCGTATCACCTTGTACGCCTACGGAGCACGGCTGGTTCGGAGAAAACATCCCCACAGGAAGAGGCCACAGAGGAAGAAGAAGAGGAGGGGGTGGAGGAAAGAGGTATGTCACAAGCAGTAGTATTTTTTTGGAGGCGTGGTGGCGGAACAACCTCCAAAACTACTGGACCTTGCCCTGCGTCCTTCCCAGCTGCCAGCAGAGTCACCCAATGCGCCGTAAAAGACAGGTAACGTCCCTGTCCATGTCTGCTGGACCATGAGTCAGCGGTAATATGCACCTTACCACTGACCGCCCTGTCCAGCGAGGCATGGACATTGCCTTCCACATGCTGGTAGAGAGCCGGAATAGCCTTCCGTGAGAAAAAGTGGCGTTTTGGTACTTGCCACTGAGGTACTGCACATTGCACAAACTCACGGAAGGGGGCAGAATCTACCAACTGAAAAGGTAGCAGTTGAAGTGCTAGCAATTTCGCTAAGCTAGCATTCAACTGCTGGGCATGTGGATGGCTGGGATTGTACTTCTTTCGGCGCTGCAGCAGCTGGGGCAGGGAAATTTGCCTGGTACTATCAGTAGATTGACCGCTACTACTAGCTTGTGACACACCTATTTCTACACCTTCACTGCAGGCTTCAGAAAGGACTGGGGGTCTACTGGGGTTGGAGGTCCCAGAAGGGCAAGGGGGGGTACGCTTTTGTCTTTGGTGTGGGTCTTTCTGGTGTGCTTGCCAACGAGCTGCATGGCAGGTCGACATATGTCTGGACAAGCATGTGGTACCCAGGCGGTTGATGTTTTGGCCACGCGAGATACGCTTGCGACATAAGTTGCAAATAGCAAAGGTACGATCTTGTGGACATGTTTCAAAAAAGGCCCACACCAAAGAACTTTTGCTGTACCGGTCAGACACAGCAGCGCTATGCACAAGCGCCGTAGATGTGCGCTGTAATGCAGTGGGTGTGACCATAAGCTGACCCCTGGAGGGCATCCTGCCTCTTTGGAGATGTGCCTGTGCCTCGTCGTCCTCCTCCTCCTCTCTCCTATCAGGCACCCAGGTAGAGTCAGTGAACTCATCATCCCCTCCCTCCTCATCACTGTCAACAACCTGGCAGTATGCTCCAGCTGGGGGGAACATCATCACTGACAAATTGCTGTCCCTCTCGGCCACCCCCTCTCCCTGGGCTCACATCAATGCCTTCCTCTATCAGTGTTCCGTCATCGGAGTCTTCAAAACGCTGCGCATCTTCCTGCAGCATGTACCCCACACTGTGTTGAAACAGTTCCGGGGACTCCTCAGGAGGACATGGTGGTACTAGGGAAGTATTGTGTGAAGCCATTGTGCAGAGGGAAGAGGACGCCTTGGCAGCTGCTTTGCCAGATAAACTTTGATCTGTCTGTGTGAGAGAGGATGAGGAGGATGAGGACGGCTTGGTCATCCACTCTACTAATTCCTCTGCATGTTGAGGTTCAACACGGCCAGCTCCCGAAAAGAAGGACGAGCGGCCACGGCCACGGCCATGGGCTGAAGAGGATGCACCACATCCACTACCAGCGTTACCTCTACATGCAGAGCCTGCTTGCCCTCGTGACTCTCTGCCTCTCTTTGTTCTCCTTCCAGACATATTGAAGTGCTCAGGTGATATGTTACAGCACAAGCGGAGTGACACCAAATGCGCTCAGGTGATATATAACAGCACACGTACAGTGGCACTATCTGTGCTCAGGTGGTATATAGCAGCACACGTACAGTGGCACTATCTGTGCTCAGGTGGTATATAGCAGCACACGTACAGTGGCACTATCTGTGCTCAGGTGGTATATAGGAGCACACGTACAGTGGCACTATCTGTGCTCAGGTGGTATATAGCAGCACACGTACAGTGGCACTATCTGTGCTCAGGTGTTATATAGGAGCACACGTACAGTGGCACTATCTGTGCTCAGGTGGTATATAGCAGCACACGTACAGTGGCACTATCTGTGCTCAGGTGGTATATAGCAGCACACGTACAGTGGCACTATCTGTGCTCAGGTGTTATATAGGAGCACACGTACAGTGGCACTATCTGTGCTCAGGTGTTATATAGGAGCACACGTACAGTGGCACTATCTGTGCTCAGGTGGTATATAGCAGCACACGTACAGTGGCACTATCTGTGCTCAGGTGTTATATAGGAGCACACGTACAGTGGCACTATCTGTGCTCAGGTGGTATATAGCAGCACACGTACAGTGGCACTATCTGTGCTCAGGTGGTATATAGGAGCAAACGGTGGAAGTTTCTATGCACGCATTCAAGATTTTGGAAGAATTTTAAGTTTTCAGCAACTATTGCACCAATGGGACTTTATAACAATACACTATTACACCCTGTATGGTGATTGTTGGCAACACTATTTATGGACATTACTTTCTAGTTTATGTCTATGGACTTCAGTATATATGTAGCACATTGGATTGTGTCTTATTATATGTTATTAGCGCACTTATTTTTGTATCTTATCACTTGACAATTTTTATTTTATTTACTAAGTAGCAACTTTATCGTTTTATATATATTTTGTTTGGCGCGGAACATTTTCCTTTATTCCATTATTCTAGTACCAGTAATAGTATTATTGTACTACATTTATTCCTGCAGCCATGGATGTGTTCAATTTCATGAGAGAACGACATATTAATTTAGCAGAAATTTTTCAAGATACACCCAGTCCCATTATAGATCTTGAAAGGGGTTTCAAACAACTCCAAGTTAATATGGAATAGCAAATTAGGCTGTGGTGGGACACAGCCTCTTTTGAGCTATATATAGAGAAAAATCTTACACCCAGAAGTTTACGGTGGGATGTCGGTCCCAACGATGGCATCGACGATCGTACTCTTGCTGAAGAGTGGTTCCAGTTTTTTAACGCCTGTGAGCAGAAGCTTATGCAGCTTATGATTAGAAGGCGTCAAACCAGAAGGGTCGTTCTAGAATCAAAGATCTCAGATCTCAAAGAAAAAATTGAACCATTCAAAAACAGTAATGAGTCTAGAGAAATCTAAACAATTACAGGAACATTTAGTGAAATATGATGGAGAAATTAAAAATAAAAATAATTAATAAATACCAAAGAGATGTGAAAGACTATGAGGAAAATAAGGTTTATAAGTGGCAGGCGGCGGAAAATGCGGGTACTTCCGCTGATTCCACTATAATCCAGAAAGTGGGTCCTCATAAAGTGGTGACTAGAGTAACCACTCAACCCAAAACCCCAAAAGCTTCAAGTACCCCAAAAAAGATTTCTAATTCCCACAAACCGGCAACGACCCATGGAAAATCAAACAATTACCCTCCAGCGTATCCCTATCCCTATTATCCCCCTGTGGAAACATATAATAGGTATGGGCCCTTAGAGGATAGAAATGCCAAATATCAACACTTCGAACCTTATCGGCAGCCTTATCCTCCTAGGCCCCCAAGGGGGAAATCCAGAGGAAACTTTAGAGGTAGACCAGCCCCTTACTACAATCAATACCAGGGGGGGGGGAGAGGGGGTGGAAAGATTCGTACCGTATCCCTCCCAAATCACCACAACCTACCAAAGAAGTATTAGAAAGAGAGGCAGAAGAGGAAGAGGTCGAAAGAAAAAGAAAAAGATGCAACTAACTGAGGGAATATACAATCTAGCAGGGATTGACTTTTCTGATGCTGAATTGGAAGTGTTACAACAAGGTTTGAAATTTGCACCTGATAAAAATGTCGATAAGTTTGAGTTATTTATCGACATAGAAAAACATATCAGAAAATTGAATATAAAAAAATATTTTGCGGGACAACAGGCTGAACCATGTACAAAAGAAAAAACCAAGTTTGTACATAGTGGTTTGAGAAATCAATCCACATTTAACCCTAGCAAAGGGACACATCATCATATTGAGGTATTCAAAAATATGGTACAAGATGAAATACGTGATTTGCAGATTGAGAAAGCTACGTCAAACCCAGCTATCAGTCAGGGTATCAAACTACTAGAAGATAACAAACAGATAGTAGTTAGACCAGCCGATAAGGGGGGGGGGGGGTTAGTGGTACTTAGCCGTGAGTACTACTACACGGAAATGCAGACACAACTTAATGATATTAAAACATATCAACTTTTAAAAGGGGATCCCACTTTTAAATTGAAGGCCCAGCTACAAGAGTGGGTAAAAGAAGGTTTTGAGAATAATATCCTTGACTCTAAAGAAGCTGAATTTTTGGTGTTACAGGCTCCCAAGGTACCAGTGATGTACACAATACCTAAAATACATAAAAATAAAGAAAAACCGCCAGGCCGACCAATAATTAGTGGAATCAATTCACTATTTTCTAGATTGGGGCAATACCTAGATAGTTTTTTTAAACCTTTGGTCTCACAAAGCCCATCCTATTTGAAAGATAGTAAGGACCTGTTAATAGATATGCAAAAGCTACAAGCCACTGAATCTGTCATTATGGCTACAGTTGATGTAGAATCATTATATACCACAATTTGTCAACAAGATGCTTTGGAGGCAACGAAATGGGCCCTAACCAAAGATGCTAAAAATCAAAAAAATCCAAATCAAATTTCTCATAAAAGGATTGAATTTAGCTATGGGAAATAATTATTTTTGGGCAAATACCAACTTCTACACTCAAATTGGAGGAGTGGCTATGGGGGCACGTTATGCCCCCAGCGTTGCCAATATAGTACTAAACAAGTGGGAACACAAATCCATTTTTTCTGAAAGACATGATTCACTCATGTTCTACAGACGGTATATAGACAATATTTTAATATTTTGGGTAGGTGCGGAGAACACCCTACAGGAATACATCAATCAAATGAATATTAATCAATACGGACTTACATTTTCGGCAGAAATTAATTCTGATATTGTAAATTATCTGGACCTTACTATCAAAAAGAAAGGGACAAAGTTTGAGACTCACGTACTTTAAAGAGACCGACAGGAATGGATTTGTTCCTACCAGTAGCTGTCATCATCCCCAGTGGATCGGGGCCGTCCCAAAAGGACAATATATGAGACTGAAACGTAACTGCGCAACTTCTAGTGATTTTGACCAACAAGCCCGAACTTTAACATCACGTTTTATTGAAAAGGGTTATGCACCTGAAGTGTTAAATCAAGCTTTAGTCCAAGTGTCCCAGCTGGATAGACAATCTTTATTGACCACTAAACCCAAGAAAGAGTTTAAGGCGGAAATGCCCTTCATTACAGGGTACCACAGGCAATATAAACAAATAGAGCGTATTTTTAGGAAGTATTGGCCAATACTTCTTAAGGATAAAGATCTGCAGACCATCATCCCACGTACCCACTAGGTTCATTTATAGAAGGGCACCAGTACTAAGAAATAAAATTGCCCCAAATGTACCTGACCCCCCAAAGAAACCAAGCACTTTTTTGGACGGATCCGGTTTTTATCATTGCACTAGATGTAAGGCATGTAAAATAACCAGAAAATCAGGGGATCCGAAGAAAACTATATCTTTCCAATCAATAATAACAGAAGAAAAATTTAAAATTCGACCTCTTATTACCTGTCACACTGATCATGTGACTTACATTCTTCAGTGCCCCTGCCCACTTCAATACGTTGGCAGAACCACCCGACAGTTAAAGATTAGAGTAAATGAACATCTGGGCAACATTAAAAAAAGCTTCCCAAACCATAGTGTCTCTAGGCATTTTGCCAGCCATCATGATAGTGACCCCAGTTTATGCTCCTTTATTGGAGTTGATAAAATCACAAGAAATTGGAGAGGGACACATATGACCCGAAGCATTTCGCAAAATGAAACGCAATGGATATATAAGCTTCGTACGATGCAACCGTTGGGTATGAACATTGAGCTTGATCTCAACTGTTTTTTATCCAACAGTTAAAGAGCATACCTCTGGTTGCCTTTCAAGATATTGAGATCTGCCAGAATGTCATTCAATGGTTCATAGGTTTTAGGTGTTAATGTCCCTTTGAATATACCATCACCAAACTGAGAGAGCAATCAACTGCACTATAGGTGATGGAGTCCACCATCATATGGGGGGAGCAATTCTTTACACTCCAGTGGATGGAGGAACTGTAGAGTTCTCATTAAACTTTTGTGTTTTGGGGGTTTGTACATATTTGTGAAGGCTAGTCTTCAGTACCAATATGGTGTTTTTGCTAGTTGTTTTTTTTTGTTTAATGCCAGTATAAGTTTTTGGAGATGTAGCTGGTCTATAACAATTCACCCTTTGAGTATGACGAGTAACTAAAATGTACCTGTATAATAACATAGCAGTGCGAGTCCTAATCATGACTTTGAGACTGCAGATTTAAAAAATTATTTTTAATTTTTTTAATTATAATCATTATTATATAATTGATTTTTTCTTCATATATGCTTCACTGATTTAATTGGCTTAATTGCTATTTTTATTTTTGTATTGCCGGATCTAACTTCCATATCTGTCAATTGTAATGCTCGAGATCAAGGCTGGTGTGCTGAATGAGTTAACTGGCTTGTCTGCTTCAATTGTATGATGGGAGGGGTCCAATACACTACAAATACCATGAGCCTTTGCTAGACTAGTCACGCGCCCTGAAGACGTTTGGCATAACGAAACGTACGTCGGCAGCGTAACTAGTCACATGATACGCCTAACATCCGGTCATCTGGTTGTCGGAGTCTCGGAGTGGAACGCACGCCGCTACATGCTGCTGCGAGGCAGCGTAGCTGCGATTGAAGCGGAACAGACCACCTTGACTTACAAGCGAGCAGCCCTGATGCCGGGTCTGGCATCCTTTTATGTTCCTATTTTTAATAAATTAAGCAGTATTATGCTATGGATTATTTTTTTCTCATATTTATGTCACCGTATCCAATCTGGGATTGAGAACATCAGCTATCCTGGTATCACCGATGTGTTTGCAGTCACAATACTGCTAAGGCTGTTTCTGACTTTCTTTTTAATTAGAGAAGTCAGGTGTTTCTGGTAAGCGCTGTGGGAGATTAGCTCGTGGGGATCACTTTTCTGAAACACAGTCTGTAAACAGGCACTTTCTTTTTAAGTCTGGCAGCTGCCAGGTTTATTTTACAAAAGGTTTGCAGGTTAAAACAAACAAAACAGTAAACTTAAATCCTTGCCGTCCGGCGCTAAATAAAACATCAGGGTCTCCTATCTATACAGTGTGGGGCTGGTCCCCACCACCCATAAAATAAACAACAACGCAAACCTTTTTCTTGCAATGTCTTTAGAGCTCCTCACACTCAGGTTCCCTCCTCAGTGTCCCAAAACCAGAGAGCTCTCTTCTGATCTCTTCCTGGTTGTTTTTAAGGTCCACCTGACATTGAACTCCAGTGGACCCAAATATCCGGACCGGAACACCAGAGGCCGTAAAACCCGGCCTAGATTCCGGTTCAGCTTCTCAAAATAGAACGTATGCGCGGTGAAATATACCTATGGTCAAGTATCTCACCTCGCATACCGTCACATATCCTCCCCCTCTGCTCAAGCCCCTGCGGCTGAGCACTTGCCCCAACCATACAGTGCACCCGGGAGAGAGCATCTGCATTATTTTGGAGTTTTCCTGGCCTATGCTCCACCGTAAATTTAAAAGGCTGTAAAGCCAGGAACCACCTTGTCACGGGTACCATACAAAGAGCCTGTTTCAACTTCTGAAATGCCTCCTCGGCTTCGGGGTTCCACTTGACCATGACCGACCCCCTACCCTTCGTCAAATCGGTCAAGGGGGCAGCAACGGTGGCAAAATTGGGTATGAAACGTCTGTAATACCCCGTAATGCCCAGGAAGGCCCTCACTTGTTTTTTATTGACTGGTTGGGGCCATTTTTGAATTGCCTCAATTTTATTGGTCTGCGGCTTGACCACTCCCCGGCCAATAATGTACCCAAGGTATCTGGCCTCCTCCAGGCCTATGGCACATTTTTTTGGATTGGCCGTGAGACGTGCTTCCCTAAGGGAATCTACCACCGCTTGTACGCGGGGCAGGTGCGATTCCCAATCTGGGCTGTGGATGACCACATCGTCCAAGTACGCCGCTG
The DNA here is from genome assembly GCA_029574335.1 of Rana kukunoris. Classification (NCBI taxonomy): domain Eukaryota; kingdom Metazoa; phylum Chordata; class Amphibia; order Anura; family Ranidae; genus Rana; species Rana kukunoris. Next base: position 61,724,242 of record CM056055.1, on the reverse strand, counting down.
CATACGAGCGATGTGGTCTCAAAGTTTTGTCCATCATTCGCTGGAATGATGCAGGGGCTCCATGCAGACCAAACGGCATCCGCTTATACTGAAACGAGCCCTCAGGAGTGGAAAAGGCAGTCTTCTCCTTGGCTGATTCAGTAAGCGGTATTTGCCAATAACCTTTCGTTAGATCCAGGGTCGTTATGTAGCGAGCCTGTCCCAACCTGTCCACAAGTTCGTCGACCCGGGGCATCGGGTAGGCGTCAAACTTGGACACACTGTTAAGTTTTCTAAAGTCATTACAAAACCTGATACTGCCATCAGGTTTTGGGACCAGCACTATGGGACTTGACCACTCACTGTGGGACTCTTCGATCACATCCAACTCTAACATTTGTTTTATTTCCTCCGCAACCGCCTCTCGCCGGCCTCTGGAATTCTAAAGGGTTTTACATTTACCCGAACCCCTGGTTCCGTCACTATGTCATGTTGGATCGTGTTGGTCAGTCCGGGTAAGGGGAAGAAAAAGTCTCTATTTTTCTGCACAAATGCCCTAACGTCATTTTGTTGTGCTACGGACAGGGAATCCGTGATGGGAACGTCAGGTATCACGGGTATCCGGTCTGTTGGAGGTGAGGACGTGGCCAGTAAAGTCTCTCGGTCCTTCCAGGGCTTTAAGAGATTTACATGGTAAATTTGGTGGGGTTTCCTTTTGCCTGGCTGGTAGACTTTGTAGTTTACCTCCCCCACCCTTTCGACAACCTCAAAGGGACCCTGCCACTTAGCTAAAAACTTACTTTCTACTGTGGGAACCAGTACCAGCACTCTGTCCCCCGGGCTGAAAAGTACGGACCTTGGCACCCCGGTTATAGACCCTCCTTTGGGCCTCCTGGGCTCGCTCCATATGTTCCCGTACTAGGGGCAGGACGGCTGCGATTCGGTCCTGCATCAAGGAGACATGTTCTATGATGCTCCTATATGGGCTGACCTCTCCTTCCCACGTTTCTTTTGCAATATCTAGCAGGCCCCTGGGATGCCTACCATACAAGAGCTCAAAGGGGGAATAGCCTGTGGAGGCCTGTGGAACCTCTCGTATGGCAAACATGAGATATGGTAGCAAATAATCCCAGTTTCTCCCATCCTTGTCGACCACCTTTTTCAACATACTCTTCAACGTTTTATTAAACCTTTCGACCAGACCATCTGTCTGGGGGTGGTAGACAGAAGTACGGAGATGGGAGATTTTATACAATCTACACAATTCCTTGGTAACCCTAGACATGAAAGGGGTGCCCTGATCGGTCAAGATCTCTTTCGGGATCCCGACTCGACTAAACACCTGGACCAATTCCTTGGCAATAGCCTTAGCGGAGGTGTTACGCAAGGGTATGGCCTCAGGATAGCGAGTCGCATAGTCCAGGATCACCAGAATATGCTGGTGACCTCGGGCAGATTTCACCACCGGCCCGACCAGGTCCATGCCAACCCTCTCAAAGGGAACCTCAATTATTGGTAGAGGGACAAGGGGGCTGCGAAAATGGGGCGACGGTGCTGACAATTGGCACTCGGGGCACGATTCGCAATACTCCTTGACCTCTGCATGCAATCCGGGCCAGAAAAATCTTTGGGTGATTCTCTCCTTGGTTTTTTCGACCCCGAGATGTCCCCCCATTACATGGCCATGAGCCAGGTCTAGCACCACTCTGCGAAAGGGTTTGGGAACCAGCAGTTGTTCTACCTCTTCCTCTCCGTGTTTTATCACTCGATATAATAAATTGTTTTTAATCGCCATGTAGGGGAAGGACACCACCCAATTAGGATCCACCGGTTCCCCATCCAACACCTTAACATTTTCCCTGGCACTCATGAGGGTGGGCTCTCGCAGCTGCTCGGTACAGAAATCCTCCCTCCTGACCTCCAAGTTGGGTACCACATTTTGGCTACTCTCGATGTCAGGGTCAGGCGTGATTTCCTGTTTGTTACCCTCAGGCTGGGTGCTAGCTTCCAAGTCTTCCGGTTCCCCGACCATGGCAGGGAAAGGAAGAGGATCTCCGGCTCCCTCGATCCCACCAATAGCCTGCCTTTCCCTTTTGAAAAACGGGTCTGGTGAGAGTTCCCTTGTTTCCCCAGCAGGGGGAACTCTATCTACGAGCCTCCCTTTATTCTCCCATAACTTCCAAAAATGGGGAAAGTCTCTCCCTACTAAAGCTTCATGGAGCAGTGAGGGTACCACCCCCACTGAATGTGTTACCCTGCCCCAGGGGGTATCAACCTCAACCACTGCTGTCTGGTAGTCCCGAGTGTCCCCATGGATACAAATTACCCCAATACTACTGGGGTGTAGTTTTTCAGGGTCTACACAAGCACTCCTAACTAGGGTCACCACGCTACCAGAGTCTAGTAGTGCTGTAAGAGGCTTGCCATCCACTAAAATAACGCACATCTGTTTTTCAAGGTGACTCTGGTCTAGCGCAACACATGCGACCTGTGCAAACAGAGAAATGTGTCTTTTCCTATCAGCATAATCACATTGCATAGGTTCATCATTTAGAGGGCAGTTTGCAGCAATATGGCCCAATGCATGGCAACGAAAACACCGAATTTGCCCCACCCCCAGTCCTCTTAACGGTCCCAAAGACCTTCCTGGCTTCTGTGGCCAGTCTCCAGGTCTAGGACCCACAGTCTCATCTGCTGTAACAACAGTCTTATCCACTCTCCCCAAGCTCTTGAACCCCGGAACAGTCTTACCCGAACCGCTGGGAGATCTTGCACCGAAGTGGGGCGTAGGTGGGTTTACCAAGTCCTCGGTAGCACTGTACTTCTCCACTAGGTCCACCATTTGGGCTGCAGTGTTGGGGTCTCCCTGTCCGACCCACCTCCTCAGGGCAGCAGGAAGCGCACGTAGGTACCGGTCCATTACCACACGCTCCACAATCTGCGGGCTGGTCAGGGTCTCTGGCTGCAACCACTTCCTGGTGAGGTGGACCAGATCAAACATTTGTGATCGGGGTGGCTTGTTGCTGGAGTAGGACCACTGATGCACGCGCTGGGCCCGAACTGCCATGGTGACACCCAAGCGTGCGAGTATCTCTGATTTGAGAGTCTCATAGTCTTGTGCCTTATCTGATTCTAGGTCAAAATAGGCCTTTTGGGGTTCTCCAGTTAGGAATGGGGCCAATAGTCCCGCCCACTGCTCTTTTGGCCATCCTTCGCGGACAGCGACTCTCTCGAAAGTCGCCATGTATGCCTCAACATCATCCGCTGGTGTCATCTTTTGCAGGTGGTAGGAGGCCCGTAGTATCTTTGGTTCTGCTGCCACAGGAGGTGCGGACCCCTTTTTCAGTTCCACCAGAGCTTCGGCAAACTGTCGGTTCATCTCCTGTTGCGCAGCCTGCTGTGCTGCAGCAGCTTCTGCGACTTGGCGGTTGGTTTCCCGCGCTGGGCTGCATTGGCCTGTAGCAGGGCTTTTAACATTTCCTCCATCTTCAGAAAAGTTGCCCGCTGAATCCACCACGTGTGGGAGATTAGCTCGTGGGGATCACTTTTCTGAAACACAGTCTGTAAACAGGCACTTTCTTTTTAAGTCTGGCAGCTGCCAGGTTTATTTTACAAAAGGTTTGCAGGTTAAAACAAACAAAACAGTAAACTTAAATCCTTGCCGTCCGGCGCTAACTAAACATCAGGGTCTCCTATCTATACAGTGTGGGCTGGTCCCCACCACCCATAAATAAACAACAACGCAAACCTTTTTCTTGCAATGTCTTTAGAGCTCCTCACACTCAGGTTCCCTCCTCAGTGTCCCAAAACCAGAGAGCTCCCTTCTGATCTCTTCCTGGTTGTTTTTAAGGTCCACCTGACATTGAACTCCAGTGGACCCAAATATCCGGACCGGAACACCAGAGGCCGTAAAACCCGGCCTGGATTCCGGTTCAGCTTCTCAAAATAGAACGTATGCGCGGTGAAATATACCTATGGTCAAGTATCTCACCTCGCATACCGTCACAGCGCATATACCTATTGAGCACTTTTGGGTGAAATCATTAGAGTGTGGTAGAAGTTTCTATACATGCATTCAAGATTTTGGAAGAATTTTAAGTTTTCAGCAACTATTGCACCAATGGGACTTTATAACAATACACTATTACACACTGTATGGTGATTGTTGGCAACACTATTTATGGACATTACTTTCTAGTTTATGTCTATGGACTTCAGTATATATGTAGCACATTGGATTGTGTCTTATTATATGTTATTAGCGCACTTATTTTTGTATCTCATACTGTATAACTGCACTACAAAATTCCTTTAAACATGTTATTACTAATAACATTTTAAAATATGCATTATTTGTAAAGGAATTTTGTAGTGCAGTTAAACAGTATAGTGTACAGTACAGTATATGGCAGGCCCAGCAAATGCAATACTGTGTACAATTATTAACCACTTGACCACTGGGCACTTAAACACCCTTAATAACCAGACCAATTTTCAGCTTTCGGTGCTCTCACATTTTGAATGACAATAACTCAGTCATACAACACTATAACCAAATGAAATTTTTGTCCTTTTTTTCCCACAAATAGAGCTTTCTTTTGGTGGTGTTTCATCACCTCTGCGGTTTTTATTTTTTTTGCTATAAATGAAAAAAAACCAAATTTTGCAAAAAATAATAATTTTTCTTCATTTCTATTATAAAATTTTGCAAAAAAGTAATTTTTCTTCATAAATTTGGCCTAAAATGTATACTGCTACATATCTTGGTAAAAAAAAAAAAAAAATGTTGGATATTATTTAGTCTGGGTGAAAGTTATGGGGTCTACAAGCTATGGTACCAAATCCTGAAAATTGATCAATTTCATCACACCTGAAGTACTGACAGCCTCTCTCATTTCTTGAGACCCTAACATGCCAGAAAAGTACAAATACCCCCCAAATGACCCCTTTTTGGAAAGAAGACATTCCAAGGTATTTAGAAAGAGGCCTGGTGAGTTTTTTTAAAGTTGTAATTTTTTCCCACAATTCTTTGCAAAATCAAGATTTATTTTTTTTTCATCAAATTTTCATATTATTAGGTTATTTTTCACACACAGCATATGCATACCACACATTTACACCCCAAAACACATTCTGCTATTCCTCCCGAGTATGGCGATACCCCATGTGTGAGACTTTTACACAGTGCGGCCACATACAGAGGCCCAACATGCAGGGAGCACCCAGGCCAATTCTGACATTTCTCTCCTACATGTAAAAATCATCATTTATTTGCTAGAAAAATACATAAAACCCCAAAACATGATATAAAGATACCTCACATGTGGTTTGAACACCGTTTTTTATATGTGGGCGGGACTTGCGTATGCGTTCGCTTCTGCATGCGAGCTCGCGGGGACAGGGGCTGCTGTATGCCCAGAGTATTGCTAAGTATGCCCAGAGTATTGCGGAGTATGCCCAGAGTATTGCCCAGAGTATTGCCAGAGTATTGCCAGAGTATGCCCAGAGTATGCCCGGAGTATTGCCAGAGTATGCCCGGAGTATTGCCAGAGTATGCCCGGAGTATTGCCCAGAGTATTGCGGAGTATGCCCAGAGTATTGCAGAGTATGCCCAGAGTATGCAGAGTATGCCCAGAGTATTGCAGAGTATGCCCAGAGTATTGCCAGAGTATGCCCAGAGTATTGCCAGAGTATTGCGGAGTATGCAGAGTATGCCCAGGGTATTGCAGAGTATGCCCAGAGTATTGCAGAGTATGCCCAGAGTATTGCAGAGTATGCCCAGAGTATTGCCAGAGTATGCCCAGAGTATTGCCAGAGTATGCCCAGAGTATTGCCAGAGTATGCCCAGAGTATTGCCAGAGTATTGCCAGAGTATGCCCAGAGTATTGCCAGAGTATTGCCAGAGTATTGCCAGAGTATTGCCAGAGTATGCCCAGAGTATTGCCAGAGTATTGCCAGAGTATGCCCAGAGTATTGCCAGAGTATGCCTGAGTATTGCAGAGTATGCCCAGAGTATGCCCAGAGTATTGCCAGAGTATGCCCAGAGTATTGCCAGAGTATGCCCAGAGTATTGCCAGAGTATTGCCAGAGTATGCCCAGAGTATGCCCAGAGTATTGCCAGAGTATGCCTGAGTATTGCAGAGTATGCCCAGGTGAGTATTGCAGAGTATATGCAGCAGGGATGGCTGAGCAGGGAGGGAGGGATGGATGGATCTGTGACTGCATTTGTCACAGATCCAGCCCGCAGCACTGGCGCTGCATCCCGCTCCCTCCCCTCTCCTCTCACACTGTACCGATCGGTACAGAGAGAGGAGGGAGGAACCGGCGTCATCAAATGACGCCGGTCCTGTTTACATCTGATCGCGCCGTCATTGGACGGCGCGATCACGTGGTAAACCGCCGCTATCAGCGGCGATTTACCGTGATCCGTGATGCGCCGGGTCCTCTGGACCCGGCGGTCACGGATGTTCCCGTGTGCGCGCCTCAGGAGGCGCGCGGGAGCGCGATTCTGACAGGCCGTTAATTAACGGCCAGTTAGAATACAGCAACCGCCCTAGAGCCGTACTTTCGGCATAGGGCGGTTGCAAAGTGGTTAATATCATCATCAAACTTCACCTGCCCAGGCAGCAATACTGTACAATATAGATTCAGTGTGCACTGCAGAAGTGTCACTCACACTGAATCTATATTGTACAGTATTGCTGCCTGAGCAGGTCAAGTGTGATGATGCTGGGCCTGCCTGGGCATGTGTCCCGTCACCTGCCCCCCCCCCCCCCGGCCCCCCCCACTCCCAATTCGATGCTGCTCCTCACCTGCACAGGGCCACGGCCCACGGTCGGTCGGTCGGTGCACTGCTGGCGTGGTGAGTGTCCCCGGAGTCCGGACCGTTGGTGGTGGAGTGGAGCCTCCGGGGCGGCCGGGGGAGATGTCGGCGGCTGAGGTGACGGTGAGGAGGTAAGCCAGACTCACTCGATGACACGTCGACACATGACCCGGAGCTGGCCTGTGACCCAATCACAGGCCAGCTCCATCCCGCCCTGACAGAGAGTCTGCCCGGACTGCCCCCCCCCACGCGCTTAATGTAACTCGGTAACGCCGCCAATGTAATGGCAACAGCGTTGCCGATGGGGTAATAGTAATCAGGTAGATTACTAGTTACCCCTTGGAGGGCAATCGTTACATAACGGCGTTTATTTTAAACGCCGTTACTTACAACACTGGTTGGGTGGGGCCCTGAGCCATATTCAGGTCAGAACTAAATAACCCAACACACAACTGTGCAATCAGCGTGTCTTTCTCTTCAAAATCTGCCGTAAACCAACAGTCTTTAAGGTCGCACAGGGTCCCACCGCCACAATATATATATATTGTCCCACAGGGTCCCACCGCCCCCCTCCCACAAAAAAAGCCACATCCTCCTCCCGCACGCAGTCAACAGCGGCAGGGCCGTCTTTAATATGGTTTGGGCCCTGGGCAAACATTTTTTTTGGGCCCCCCTCCAGCTTATTTTGGGCCTGGCTGGTTCACATGTATGTGTTTTGGCGGCCCTCATTTGTGCAGGCACAGCAGCCCATTGATTTGAATGGGCCGCCATGCCTTTGTTTCCTGCAGAAAAAAGGTGCATTCAGCATTTTAAAAATAAAGTTGCCTTGAAATCCATTCTGCTTTTGCACCATGCTACTTACCTGCAATTATTGCGCACACAAACGCACTGTGTTTTTAAAAGCGTGACCTAAGCGTCTAAAAATGCAGCAAGTTTGACAGTGCAGGAACTGCAGATAAGTTACAGCAGACAGCAGAATGGATAGACAGTGCTGTATTTCATTGCTTGATGGGCATAGGTGTGCCGTGTCCGCAGCCTATTACATGAGGCATGCGCTTTTCTTTGCAGGAAACGCAGGCATGGCAGCCCATTCAAATGAATGGGCTGCTGTGCCTGCGCAAATGTGGGCCAACAAAACACATACATGTGAACCAGCCAGGCCCAAAATAAGCCCATGAAGCAGTTAAATACAGACAGTAATGCCATGTGCTCTGAGGCCTTACCATTGGTGTGCGCAGCCTATTGCATTAGGGTGTGCACCTTAGAGCACAAACGCACGTGTGTATCTGCAGAGCATTGGTCGGCATTAGTAGAGCAAAGATTGGTGTCAGTAGGGCAGTGGACATTGTCAGTACTTTTTTATTTTTTGTTAATTATTTTTTACAATATTTTTATTAATTTTTAAAATGATATTTTAGGAGCCCAGTTATGGGGTTTTAGTGAAATATCAAGGGTCTAAACAGACCCCTGATGTCTCACTGCAGTTGAGAATGAAGAGAAGAGTTGAGAATGAAGACAGGAGCAATCTGTTCATTTAGAAATATTTACAAGCCCCTTCCCTGATCCTAGGAGGAGAGGAGGGGAGCTGGCAGCACTGCAGGGGGAATTGGGGTGTGCCCAGGCACAGCTGGCACACCCTGAGCGCACGCCAAGGGCCTTACTCAGCCTGGACTGCAGGTCTGGTCTGTGATTTAAAGAGTTCCTGTATTTTACACATGGCATGGCCTGGGGTCCCATGGTGCTAAAGCAGAATGGACAGACAGTGCTGTGACCCCATGCCATGCCATGTGTAAAATACAGGAACTTTTTAAAACACTGACCAGGCCTGCAGTGAATCATCAATTATTATAAAGACTTTAGGCACACTCTACAGACAACTTCTATTTACAATATAGTTTAGCAAACAGTGACATACCTTGAGGAGCAGGAAGAAGTCATCAAACTGGGGATGCTATAAAATCACATTCTAATACACTTTTATATACAAGCAGCACCCAGTGGCAGGAAGGGAGAAGTGCACGTCTAAAAGGAAAGCCAGGGGTGCTGTACATTTTAAAACACTGGGAAGGGAAGCAGTACTGCCCTTAACAGGCGGCTCTGCTTTGGGCCAACAACAGTGACAGGGCCCTGGGCAGCTGCCCCTGTTTGCCCTATGGTAAAGACGGTCCTTAACAGTGCCAGAGAACTCGGCAGTGGTGCTGTGATAGGGAGAGGAGAGCTGCGGGCTGTCTGTGTATTTTCCCAGCTCGCCCCCCTCCCCTTTCTCCTGTCAGTCAAAGAGAGAGCAGCTCTAATCGGGGCCCCCTCAGAGAAGGATGCACGCTCTGACCTCCGTCCAGTCTCCTGTTTTTGCTGCTCGTATGTGTGTCAGCAGAGACACCATGTCCTAGTAGAGGGACCAGGGACCCTGCACAACCACCAGGGACCCAGGACCCTGCACAGCCACCAAGGACCCTGCCCAGGGACCCGAGACCCCGCAAAGCCAACAAGGGCATGGGACTCTGCACAGGGACCAGGGACCCTGCACAGCCACCAGGGACCCTACACAACCACGAGGATCCCCGCACAACCACTAGGGACGTGGCAAAACCACCAGGGACCCCGCACAGCCACCAGAGACCCTGCACAGCCACCAGAGACCCTGCACAGCCACCAGAGACCTTGCACAGTGACCCTGTTCAGCCAACAGAAACCCTGTACAGCCACCAGGGCCCCCGCACAGCCTCCAAGGACCCAGACCCCGCACAGTCACCAGAGACCCCGCACAGTCACCAGAGACCCCGCACAGGGACCAGAGACCCCGCACATGGACCAGGGAACCCACACAGCTACCAGAGACCCCGCACAGGGACCAGGGACCTTGCACAGCCACCAGAGACCCTGCACAGCCACCAGAGACCCCAAGCAGGGACCCTGCACAGCCACCAGAGACCCCGTACAGCCACCAGGAACCCAGACCCTGCACAGTCACCAGAGACCCCACACAGGGACCAGGGAACCCACACAGCCACCAGAGACCTCGCACAGCCACCAGAGACCACGCACAGGGACCAGGAACCCTGCACAGTTGCCAGAGACCCTGCACAGCCACCAGAAACCCTGCACAGCCACCAGGTGCATTTGCAGCCACAGGGACCCCACACAGCCACCAGGGACCCTGCCAAGCTACCAGGGACTCCACACAACCACCAGGGACCCCGCACAGCCACCAGAGACCCGGACTAGGGACCCCGCACAGCCACCAAGGGCCTGGGACCCCGCACAGGAACCCACACAGCCACCAGGGACCCTGCACAGGGACCAGGGAACCCGTACAGCCACCAGGAGCCCTGAATAGCCACTTGAGAGGGAGGGGGGGGACAATTTTAGGGGGACACAAAACCAAAATACACCACTGCATACACCAATCTGTAAACACACAAGGCTCTGGCCCCTCCCTGTACACAAACAGACCCCCCTCCCTTTCCGTCACAGCCCCTACTTGTAAAGAAGATCTTCCTACCTAGTCCCAGGTACAGTTTACATGAAGAGTGCACATGCACATAGTAGCCAGAGGTGGCAGTAAAGAGCTCGATGCCTGAGACAGGAGAATAGCATAAGCTATAAAAATAAAATTCTATAATGCACAGCACAGCTTCCTCTACCCATCCTGCTTTTTCTGGCCCCGGCTGGCCCCTCAGGCCACTGGGCCCCTTACACTTGTGATGGCTGTACCCCCCTGATGGCGGCCCTGACTGCGGCAATCTGCATACAGCTGTTAACATCAGCCACAGGAATCAGTAGATTCTTGTTGCTGGAATTTGCAGCATGGTTAAAGAGGAAGTAAACATTTCCTAAAAAAAAAACCTGCAAGGGAAAGGCATAATGAGCTAGTATGCATAGCATAATTACTTACCTGAGATCGAAGCCCCCGTAGCGGGCCTGGGTGACCTCCTCCGTCGCCGTGGTGACTTCCGGGTATCACTGCTCCAGCACTGTGACTGGCCAAAGCAGCGATGATGTCACTCGCGCGGATGCTGCCACTAACAGCATGATCGCCGTTAAAAGCGGCACGCTCAGTGCACCTGCGCCGTAGACATCAGTGCCGGTATTTTCTGCAAATATCTCCTTATCTGTAGGTTAAAGTGGTTGTAGTGGGTTTACAACCACTTTAATGCCAGTAGGAATGCAGCTTCAGAAAAACAAAGCTAATGCCATGAATATCAGCAAATTTTCCAGTGGCAAAACAGTTTACTAGTATATACAATTTTTTCCCAGCACCACACTGCAGAGTGCACAAAAACACCTAAAAATCACAACCTTGTGTTCCCTGAATCCTCTCCCATCCCTGCATCTCCAATTATTCATAAAATATTTATAATCAAATTCATAGAAAATCCATGCTTGGGTCTAGAACAAAGAAGCTGCCAGCACTATAACAGATTACAGGATATATAATGAACTAAAATCCTAATAATGTGGCTCGGAGTGTGTCATCTATGACAAAATGCGTGAGTGGGAGCTAGGACACATGCACGCTGGTTGGCCAACCGCCATCTTGGATAGTGAAATGTGTTCTAACAGTGTTGCTATTCATCAGAGTGTATGTCAGTGTTCTACTGTGGTTTTAATAAAGTAATTTATAGTGTAACTAAAGGCCAAACTTTTTTGTTTTGTTTTTGAGAAAAGTAGAGAGGGATTAGAACATCTGTCAGTTTTTACTGCTGTCTGTGCCCCCGTTAGGGAGATTCATCCCCTCTATTTGTCCTTTTTTTCAGTAATCACTGACAGTGAATGTTAGAGAAAATTACAAATTTTGGGTTGTTCCCAGGAAAATAATAAAGGAGAAATGTTTCAATGGGGACACACAAATGCTAACAAAAAACCCTCTCTTACTCTATCCAAAATGAAAAAAAAAAAAGTTTTGCCCATAGTTCTACTTTAACCACTTCAGCCCTGGACCATTTGGAGTACTTTGGATTTGAATTTGGAGACCAGAGTACTTTTTGCGTTTCGACACTGTGTCGCTTTAACTGACAATTGCGCAGTCGTGCAACGTGGCTCCCAAACAAAATTGACGTCCTTTTTTCCCACAAATAGAGCTTTCTTTTTGGTGGTATTTGATCACCTCTGCGGTTTTTATTTTTTGCGCTATAAACAAAAATAGAGCGACAATTTGGAAAAAATGCAATAGAAACACACTTGAGTTTTTATTTGTGCTGATTGTAAGGTCGGCAAAGTGAGTGGGGTTTGAAAAAAATAAATAAACTGTTATAACTTTAAAACCATAACAGCACAAATAAAAATATTAGCAGCACAAAACAGCACAAACGTTGCACTAACCAATGAGACCAGTTTTGTGTCATTTGGGCGTTGTAGGGGGGCTGATTGACCTTTGGTGACCTTTAATAAATCATTATTAACGCAAAAACGATAAATAATAGAACGGAAATATTAGCAGCACAAAACAGCACAAACGTAGCACTAACCAACGAGACCAGTTTTGTGTCATTTGGGCGTTGTAGGGGGGCTAGATGATGTCATAGTCTGGAAAAAACAATTGCTAATATCTTCAAAATAAAAGCAGCACAAACGTAATTTTTTGCGGCACAAAACAGCACAAACGTAGCACTAAAGAAACACACTTGAGTTTTTATTTGTGCTGATTGTAAGGGGGCCAGCTTCGCTGAGCTAATATTAACTAAACTAAATAACAAAAAATCTATAAAAAAAATATTTTTTTTCCTCAGTTTAAGCCGATACGTATTCTTCTACAAGAAAATCGCAATAAGCATTTATTGATTGGTTTGCGCAAAAGTTATAGCGTCTACAAAATAGGGGATAGTTTTTTGGCATTTTTATTAAAAAATGTTTTACTTGTAATGTCGGCGACCAGGGATTTTTATCGTGACTGTGACATTATGACGGACACATCTGACACTTTTGGCATAATTTTGGGACCATTCACATTTTTACAGCGATCAGTGCTATAAAAATGCACTGGTTACTGTGTAAATATGAATGGGAAAAAGGAGGGAGAAAAATTTGCGCTAGGTGCAAAATAATGATTAAATAAATGAATAACAAATATCCCTAATGGATGTCCTGCAGCTAACACCACAACCCTGATACAAGGCACAACAAAAAAATATACGATAAAAGTGTAGCAATGAATGGAAAAAAAAAATGTGAACAAAATATAAAAATGAGTGTTCAATATTGAAACAAAAAGTCCATAAGTGAATATTCCCGAAGAGAAGAACATCAGTCCATTCAAGTAGACATCAAGTGATGAACAAGGGGGAGTGTCTATACACGGCTCAAGGTACCTGAGCTATATTGGCTCTCATATGCAATTAATACTTGTTACTACAAATACTATATGTACTCTCAAAGTACCTGAGCTATATTGCCTCTCATATATTTCTATTAGTTGCCAGTACAACTTGTGTATTATACATGTATCCTCAAAGTACCTGAGCTACACTATCTGTCGTATGCAATTAATACCTGTTACTACAAATTAGGGTTGTCCCGATACCGGTATCGGTATCGGGACCGATACTGAGTATTTACCGAGTATTTACCTAAATAGAATACTCCCCCCCCCCGCATACCGCAAAGCCGCCGCCGCATACCGCCGCGTTAATCCCCGTGCATTACAGCGCCACATTACAGGCATCTTTCGTTAGAATTCTTGTAATGCCCGCCGCACCATGTATAGACACTACCCTTCTCGGGATTGGACGGATCTGTCCAATCCCAAGCAAGGGGGAGTGTCTATGCACTGAGCCGTGTATAGTGATGAAGAGATGGATATGTGAAGACCCTTCACCAAAATATAAATTAAAGGCTTACCGACTAACTAGTGACCGCCCTTCTCAGGGTGGTCAAACAGGCTCAGTAGATTGATAATCCTCGCCGAGGTGCTGTGGAGTCCTCCCACCTATGTTGTCCAATCCCGAGAAGGGCAGTGTCTATACGCGGCGGGCATTACAAGAATTCAAACGAAAGGTGCCTGTAATGCGGCGCTGTAATGCATGGGGATTAACGCGGTGGCATCGGCATCATCGGCATCATCTACTACTAGGTATGGGGGATATGGCTGCAATATGGGGGACAGGACATGGCTGCATATATGGGGGACATGGCTGCAATATGGGGGACAGGACATGGCTGCATCTATGGGGGACAGGACATGGCTGCATCTATGGAGGACAGGACACGGCTGCATATGTGAGGGACATGCATGGCTGCATCTGTGGGGGACAGGACATGGCTGCATATATGGGGGACAGGACATGGCTGCATCTGTGGGGGACAGGACATGGCTGCATATGTGAGGGACATGCATGGCTGCATCTGTGGGGGACAGGATATGGCTGCATATGTGAGGGACATGCATGGCTGCATCTGTGGGGGACAGGACATGGCTGCATATGTGAGGGACATGCATGGCTGCATCTGTGGGGGACAGGACATGGCTGCATATGTGAGGGACATGCATGGCTGCATCTGTGGGGGACAGGACATGGCTGCATATGTGAGGGACATGCATGGCTGCATCTGTGGGGGACAGAACATGGCTGCATATGTGGGGGACAGGACATGGCTGCATATGTGGGGGACATGCATGGCTGCATCTGTGGGGGACAGGACATGGCTGCATATGTGAGGGACATGCATGGCTGCATCTGTGGGGGACAGGACATGGCTGTTGGGCAAAAGGGTTATTCGGCGTCATCTTTTTTTAACGATCGAACATTTGGGCCACGGAAGCCTGCCTTTTTACAGAAAATTGTGAAGAAGGCATGTTAGAAGGTGAAGTGGAGGACAATTGTGAGCATAGAGGGGAAGGAGAAGGGGCTGGACAGTGAGAGCCTAAAGTGTGGCTTTGTGGGTTCTGATGGTGTTGCTCCCACTGGGCTCGGTGATGGGAGGCCAGGTGCCTTCTTAATGCGGCTGTCCCTAGGTGAGTATTGGGCTTACCACGACTTATGCGTTGACTGCAAAGGCTGCAGATGGCAACAATATTGTCTGCAGCGGACACGTTTAAAAAAAGGCCTCTCTGCGGAGCCATGGGCTGGTGTCCTGGGAGCGCCAGATGTGACTGTGCATGGTTGATGGCTCGCTTCTGATACATTAGGAGTCTGGTTTGTCCCTCCTGTGAAATGTAAGTTTGGCCTGCTTCTCCTCCCTATCTGTTGGTCTATCTCTCCCTCTGAACTCTGAACTCTTCCTCTCTTGTGGGCACCCACGTGACGTCTGTAGACACGTCATCATCGATGTCACCTTCCCCATCACTAACAATAAAAATCTCAGGGTAGGCAGCAACAGCGGGCACCAACCTCCTTGGGCTGATCTGAGTACTGTCTTCAGACTGCTAAGTGCCGGCTGTTGCTACCTCCTCTTCCAGATCCAATGCCAAGAATGGCTGCGCATCCAAAATGTCTTCTGATGGATCGGAAAATAATTCCTGTGATTTAAGCGGAGGGTATATGGTGGTAGTGGTGGTGGTGGTGTTGGTGGCGAGCCACTCAACCAAGTCTGGTGCATCCTTTGACGTAATCGAACGAACATTGTGCCACTTCCCACTTTGGCTCCGGCCTGGTGCTCCTGCCTTACCCTTACCACCCCTGCGGAAGGCAGTATATGTGAAAGAAGGTATATAACAAAATCTGTCGTTTTGGGGGGCCACTGGTTTATTTCACCAGTTATGAAACTTTTTTCGCAGCAAAAGAGGCAAAAATCCAGCAGTAACCAAATACACCGCCAGTCACAATGATGCACAAGCAGGGCCGGCCTTAGGTGTTCAGGCGCCCTGTGTGAGCTAATCCTGTGGCTCCCTCCCCCCCCCCCCATTTTCACCTCTCGCCCCCTGGTCACCTAAACATACACAAAGAGGAAAAAAATATTTTAACAAATTATTTGATTTAATAACAGTTAATTTAAGTGCATGTGCAAACACTGCAATCTTATTACACATATTGGGCCAGATTCAGAAAGGCTTTACGCCGGTGTATCAAAAAATACGCCGTCGTAAGTACAAATGTGCGCCGTCGCATCTTTACGCCGATTCAGAAAGCAAGATAAGCCGAAAAACATGGATTCAGTCGTCCGGCGTAACTTGCCTATGCCGGCATATTGTGGGCGCATAGTTACACTGGACGCATTAGACGTTCCCATATGGTGTATATGAGATACGCTACAGAGGAGAGGGGTGACACAGAGAGAGAGAGAGAGTGATAGAGAGAGAGAGGAGGGGGGTTAGGGAGAAAGAGAGAGGAGGGGGTGACAGAGAGAGAGAGAGAGAGAGAGAGAGAGAAAGAGAGAGTAGGGGGTGACATAGAGAGAGAGGGGAGGGGGTGACAGAGAGAGAGGAGGGGTGGCACAGAGCGAGAGAGAGGAGGGGGGTGACAGAGAGAGATAGAGAGAGGAGGGGGGTGACAGAGAGAGAGAGAGAGGGAAGGGGGGTGACAGAGAGAGAGAGAGGAGGGGGTGACACAGAGAGAGAGAGAGAGAGAGAGAGTAGGGGGGTGACATAGAGAGAGAGGGGAGGGGGTGACAGAGAGAGAGGAGGGGTTGGCACAGAGCGAGAGAGAGGAGGGGGGTGACAGAGAGAGATAGAGAGAGGAAGGGGGTGACAGAGAGAGAGAGGGGGAAGGGGGGGACAGAGAGAGAGGAGGGGGTGACACAGAGAGAGAGGGGGGTTGACAGAGAGAGAGAGAAAGAGGAAGGGGGCAGAGGGAGAGAGAGAGAGGAGGGGTGACAGAGAGAGAGAGGCGGGAGGGGTGACAGAGAGAGGAGGGAGAGAGAGAGAGGAGAGAGGGGTGACACAGAGAGAGAGAGAGAGAAAGAAAGAGGAGGGGGTCAAACAGGGATAGAGAGAGAGGAGGAGGGGGTGACACAGAGAGAGAGAGAGGAGGGGGGTGACACAGAGAGAGAGGAGGGGTGACACAGAGAGAGAGGAGGGGGGTCACCCAGAGAGAGAGAGGGGGGTGACACAGAGAGAGAGGGGGGTGACAGAGAGGAGAGGGGTGACAGAGAGGAGGGGGTGACAGAGAGGAGGAGGGGTGACAGAGAGGAGGAGGGGTGACAGAGAGGAGGAGGGGGGGGTGACAGAGAGGTGGCAATGCCATGTCATCTGATTGGGCGAACTCTGTCTGGGCAAACACTCCGCTGTCAGACAGCTGCCCATTTTTCCCCACATCCACAAAAATGTATTCATAATTGGCAGACACCACCGCCATCAGCACAATACTGTGGAACCTTTTATAATTAAAATAATAGGATCCCAAACGGGGTGGTGACACACTGCGGACGTGCTTGCCATCAATGGCTCCTCCACAGTTGGGACCTGTTAGGTAGCTCTGTCCCTGCTCCAAACAGCACCCTCTCCCTACACTGACAAAAAGTATATGAATGTATTACACACTATCATGTACTGCATGTACTGCAGAGCAAGTAGCACACCTATACCAGTGCTTGAAAGGACTTTTGTGGACCTGTTAGGTAGCGATTTGTGTCGCTAAACTCTGTCCCTGCTGGAAATGTCAACCTCTCCCTAAACTGACCAAAAGTATATGAATGTATTATACACCAGTGGCGTATCTAGGGTATGGCAGCCATGGAAAGTGCCATGGGCGCCATATAAAGGGAGCGCTGTTAAGTGGCTGGGCAGCAAGGCACTTACCAGGGTCTGAGGGTCTCTTCTTCCCTCCTCCTGAGCATAGGCAGGATCTCCTTTTCAGCACCTTTGCTAATGGACAATGGCAGCCCTATCCCTGCTGCGTTTAGCAACAGCCCTCCCCTGTTCTCCCAGGCTCTCCCATTCCATCTGGTCGGATTGGCAGCGCACAAAGGAGGAACATCAGTTTCTCCCTCTCCTCTGTTAAAAATGAGGCCTTAGGGAGCTGTGGTGGCTCAACGTGATTGGCACTGCGCTGACAAGCCGTTCACCTCTGCAGCCAAGGGTTCGGATCCCGGTCTCGGCTACATGTGAATTGAGTTTGGTGGTCTCAGCCCGGCTCCCGGTGGGTGTGCTATGCAAGGTACGCCTGTGCTTAGTACGCCCCCCCCCCCCACAAAAACCACCACACTTGCACGCACACGAAATTGGTTTACCACGCACGCACATTGGCCATGCGGTCTCCTAAAAATGAGAGGCGAAGGACCTACGGGGCTGGCTGGGTGGGCTAGACCCCCTCACTCCCTCATAGGGGGAGTCCCTCTGCCCCGTTGGGGTCCCATTGGGCCCCAGTCGAGCTCCCAAGTGGAGCAGGTAGGGTGGGGTGAGTGGGAGGCCCCCCCTCACACCCGCCATTGCCACCGGGGGCATGGAGAAGGATGGCGATTGCCTCCGGGGGGAGGGTCTGCCTACTGCCAACTCCTGCAGTCCGGCTCCTCTCTCTCGAGTTCACGCACAAAATACACTTTAAAAAAATAAAATAAAAAAATGAGGCCTTAAGTGATAAAAACTTCATCACTTCCAGTATTGGTTCTGCATTTACCTGGCCTTGGAGGGCAGAGGAGGGATCAGGGGTCTAATAAAACCCAGATTTCTCCATAAAGAGGATATGTCACTACCCAAGGTATCACAAGGGATGATAAATACTATATAACTAACTAACTAAATATCACTAGTTTTGTTAGCTGTTTTTTTTTAGTTAAGGTTATCTGAAAGATGGGTTTCAAATGTTTTGACAGGGGCACAGTTTTAGTGCTTGCCATAGGCGCTATTTTCACTAGATACGCCTCTGTTAGACACCTATATACTGCAGTGCACAGCAAGTAACACACCTATACCAGTGCTTGAAAGGACTTTTGTGGACCTGTTAGGTAGCGATTTGTGTCGCTAAACTCTGTCCCTGCTCCAAACAGCACCCTCTCTCTACACTGACAAAAAGTATATGAATGTATTAGACACCTATATACTAGAGCAAGTAGCACACCTATACCAGTGCTTGAAAGGACTTTTGTGGACCTGTTAGGTAGCGATTTGTGTCGCTAAACTCTGTCCCTGTTGGAAACGCCAACCTCTCCCTAAACTGACAAAAAGTATATGAATGTATTAGACAGCTATATGCACAGCAAGTAGCACACCTATACCAGTGCTTGAAAGGACTTTTGTCCATGCCTATTTAGGCATGGTCAAATGTAGTTAACACTGTATCAGACAAAAAGCAGAGTTAGATTCTTACCAGTAACTCTGTTTCCAGTAGTCTTCCAAGGCAGCCCTTAAGAGATGGAGCTCCTCCCCGCAATCAGAAAACACATTGCCATAAATTTTTCACCCTTCAAGAGGCGGTCCCTCAGGTCCCTGGTCAGTCATCCCCGAGAACCGAAGGCCGGAATCTGGAACGATATAGAATACACAACACAACCACACAAGGTTAGACATTTTAGGGTGGGATCGTGCTGCCTTGGAAGACTACTGGAAACAGAGTTACCGGTAAGAATCTTACTCTGCTTTTTCCCCAGTCGTCTTCCAAGTCAGCCCTTGAGAGGATAATCAAGAACTCACCAGATCTAGGGTGGGACAACAGCTTGGAGGACTTTCCTACCAAAAGCCTGGTCCTGGCTGGAAATCGGATCCAGTCTGTAATGTTGAACAAAGGTTGAGAATCTAGACCAGGTTGCAGCTTTGCATATTTGTTCTTGAGTGGCTCCTGCCTTTTCTGCCCATGAGGATGCTGAAGCCCTTGTATAATGAGTTTTGAGTTCTATTGGTGGTGTTTTTTCCATCACACTGTAACACTCTAGGATAGCTGCCTTGATCCATCTGGCGATCGTATTTTTGGACGCCTGTTTGCCCTTTTGTTGGCCGGCATACAAAAAAAATAAAGCATCTGACAATCTGAATTCATTGGTCACCTCTAAGGCCGCGTACACACGCTCAAACTTATCCGATTTTCATCGGATATGTCTGCTGGGCTGTTTTGGTCTGATGGTTGTACACACCATCAAACCAAAATCCCCGCAGACAGACAGCGCGGTGACGTGGCGGTGACGTTGACGCCGCCATGTCACCACTCCAGGAAGTAAAATACTTCCACGCATGCGTCGAAATCCATTTGGCGCATGCGGGAGATTTTTGTCCGCTGGTTAGGCGTACTAACCAGCGGACATGTCGGACGGACGGGTTTCCATCAGACACGTTTTAAAGCATGCTTTAAAACTTGTCTGCTGGAAAAACCTCTCTGCTTGCCCGTACACACGATCAAATTTGTCTGCTGAAACGGTCCGTTGGACCGGTTTTAGCAGATACATTCGATAGTGTGTACGCGGCCTAAGTATTGAAGTAGACACCTTCTGACAAAACGTAATTCTTGTTCTATGTCGTTTTTTGGTGAACTACAAAATGAAGGTAAAACTATATCCTGGGATTTATGGAAAGTTGACGTCACTTTTGGAGTAAATCCTGGATCTGTTTAAAGAACTATTCGATCATCATAGATCTTCAAAAAAGGTTCTTTAACCGATAAAGCTTGAATTTCTCCTATCCTTCGTGCCGTTGTGATAGCTACGAGAAAAACAGTCTTTAAAGTTAATAATCTCAAAGATGTTTCTTCCAGTGGTTCGAAGGGAGGTTATGATGACCCCCCTAAGTACCACTGATAGATCCCATGGGGGACATTTTTGTATCTTGGGCTTCTTGTATTTTGCCAATGCCCTGCAATACAGAGAGACCAACATGTCCTCTTGTAGTGTCCTTTACAGATACACTGATAGTGCTGCAACCTGAACCTTCAGTGTACTGAGCGCTAGCCCTTTGTCAACGCCTTGTTGTAAAAACTCAAGGATAGTTGGCGTATCCATTCTCTGTCTTTGGTTTTCTGTGCACCAACTGTTAAATTTTCTCCAGATCTTTTTGTAAATGGCTCTGGTGTTTGGCTTTCTAGCGCTCAAAAGCGTTGTTACTACCTTCTCTGAGAGTCCTTTTGATCTCAAAAGGTCCTCTACAGTAACCAGGCAGCCCACTTGAAATGTTCTTGTTTTAGGCCTGTTAACGGACCCTGACACATCAGGTCTGTCCTGTGAGGTAAAAGCCATGGCTATTTTGCCGAGAGACTGAGGAGTTGAGAGAACCAGGCTCTCTTGGGCCAGTATTGTGCAATTAGTATGAGTTTCGTCTGTTGTAGAAACTTCTTTACCACCCGTGGAATCAGGTGAACCCCTCCGAAAGGCATAGCACATTTTGAAGTTTCAAGAGTTCTGGAGAGCATCTATAAGAGGTTAGCCTTGCTGGTCTAGCGAGAAGAAACACTTTACCTGAGCATTCTTCCGAGAGGCAAACAGATCTATGTTTGGGACTCCCCAGCGGACTGTAATTTCTTTGAACACCTCCGGATGTAACACCCATTGTCAGAAACACGAGTACTTACCAAGGCCGAGATGCTGAGGACAGCTCACCTTTACGACCAAGCGCACCTGCCCCCTGGAGTTAGAGACAGGAGGCAGAGGCACAAGGAGGTACTGGTACCAGCGGAGTAGCAGATGGGTTGTGAGAAGCTGAAGAGTAGCAGCGGAGATGAGATCCAAGAGCTGGATGGTCACCAGAGCAGATGAGAGTGGTTCAGTCCTAGTATACGGTTCAGAAGGCAGTAGACTGACGGTAGCAGATCTGGGGTACAGAGTAAGTCCGGGTTCAGGATTTAAGCAGAGACAAGTCCAAGGGTGCAGGCCAAGGTTCAGGGTCAGGAGACAGAGGCAAATCCAGGTCACGGTCCGAGGTCAGAGGGTTAAAGAATGCAGCAAAAGTCCAAAACAAGCCAAGGTCGGGTTTCCAGGCGAGAGCTGAGTCGGGAAGCAAATCCGGGTCAAAGGGTACGAATCAAACTGACAAAACTTTACACAGAGCTGACGATAAGCCAGCAACCTGTGCAAAGACAGGAGCTGGTTCAAGTAGGCCTGTCAGGTCTCCGATTGGTCCCGGGAGGGGGCGTGCACGTCCGCGCGCTCATGCACGCGCCGCCGCACCACGCACGCGCGCCCCAGATGCGCGGGCACGCGCCGTGACGCGATTCTGACGTGCCTGTGCACAGATTGAGTGCAGTGAGCGCTGGGATCCTGACAGTGCCCCCCCCAAGGGGCGGACTCCGGACGCCCAAGCTGGCCATCAATTCCGGGTGTTCCTGATGAAAAGTGCCGATTAGACGTGGAGCATGCAGGTTTCTTGCAGGTTCCCAGGAGTTATCCTCGGGGGGATAGCCCTTCCATTTAATTAGATACTGAAGTTGTCTACCTCTTTTTCTACAGCTGACGATGGACTCAACTTCAAATTCTTCTTCTCCCTCGACCTCTACTGGTGGAGGCGGAGGCCCCTCTCTCCCTTGGAAAGGATCAGGGGTAACAGGCTTCAGGAGAGAAGCATGAAAAACTGGATGGATCCTGTAGGAATCCGGCAAAGAGAGTTCGAAGGCCACCTCGTTGATCTTGCCCTTGACCCTGAAAAGGCCAATGAATCTTGGGCCCAACTTACGAGAAGGGACCGGTAATTTCAAATTAGCAGCAGACAGCCAAACCTCCTCTCCAACTTCAAAAGTAGGGCAATCCTTCCTCCCCTTGTCGTAGAACCTTTTATAGTCCTCCTGGGCCCGTTGCTTCACTCTTTGTAACTGCAGAAAGTTTGATTGGATGGCCGTTAAGTGTTCTTGAGCCGCTGGAACAGGTGTTTCTGGGAGGGCATCAGGAAGAAAGGGTGGGTGAAAGCCGAAGTTGGCCCAAAAGGGCGTCTGATTCGTGGAAGCATGGACAGAATTATTATACGCAAATTCAGCGGAAGGTAACAGGGAGGACCAGTCACCTTGAGAGGCAGAACAGAAACATCGGAGGTACTGCTCCAGCGTTTAGTTAGTCCTTTTCGTTTGGCCATTACTCTGGGGGTGGTAGGCAGAGGAAAGGCAGGTCTTAACTTCCAGAGATTTACAGAGTTCTCTCCAAAATATGAGGTGAATTGAGAACCCCTATCTGAAACGATGCTCCTGGGTACCCCATGGAGCCTGACGATCTCTCTAAAGAAGACTTTGGCTGTTTCTATGGCAGAAGGAGTACCGATCATGGGCACAAAATGTGCCATTTTAGAGAGGCGATCTACTACGACCAGGATCGTGGTGAAGCCTTCGGAAGGTGGTAAGTCGACAATAAAGTCCATAGAAATTTCAGACCATGGCCATTCCGGGACTGGTAAAGGCTTGAGTAATCCCCAGGTTTTGGTTTTAAGTCCCTTATTACGTTGGCAAGTGGTACAGGATGCAACGTAGGCCTTACAATCCTGTCTGCAGCTGGGCCACCAGAAGTATCGTAAAACCATTTCCGTGGTCTTTCGTGCTCCAAAATGACCTGCTAACTTATGGTCGTGAAAGGTACTCAAGACCAGTTGTCTGGATTCCGCTAGAACAAAAACTTTACCTCGGGACAAAAAGATATCGTTGTGTTTTACCAATGATGACACCTCTGGATCAGAACATTGTCTGGATGCAACCTTAATGGAATTTAGCAGGTCGATTTGAGAGACTAATAGAAAATTCTGAGATGACAAAATAGTACTTGGTTCAGTTGTGGATGGAGTTTCAGGGAACATTCTGGAGAGAGCGTCTGCTTTTCCATTTTTTGAACCAGGCCTGTAGGTGATATGGAAATTAAACCGCGAAAAGAAAAGGGCCCAACGGGCTTGCCTGGGTCTTAAACGTTTCGCTGACCGTAGATATTCGAGGTTTTTATGGTCGGTAAAGATCATTATAGGATGAGCCGATCCCTCCAGCAGATACCTCCATTCCTCCAGAGCAAATTTGATAGCAAGTAACTCCCTGTCTCCAACGTCATAATTCCTTTCGGACGTAGTCAGTTTCCGAGAGGCATAGGCCACAGGATGTAGTAAGGACTTAGCCCTTGTCTTTGGGACAGCACGGCTCCTGTAGCGGTCTCAGAAGCGTCTACTTCCAAAGTAAAAGGCAGCATTGGGTCAGGGTGCCGCAGAACAGGAGCAGAAGAAAAAACTGATTTAAGTTTCCTGAATGCTTCTTGAGCCTCTGGTGACCAGCAGAAATGATGACCCTGGCGGGTGAGCTGAGTGATAGGACTCACGATGGAAGTGAACCCAGCGATGAACCGTCGATAAAAGTTGGCGAAGCCAATGAACCGTTGTACCCCCTTCTTGTCCACCGGGGCTGGCCATTCTTGAATGGCTTTAACTTTTTGAGGGTCCATGGCGACCCCACTGGGAGATACAATGAATCCCAAAAAATGCACGGAAGTTTTCTCGAACTCGCATTTTTCAGCTTTTAAGTATAGTTTATGTTCTCTGAGTATAGTAAGCACCCTTCTTACATGATACCTATGTAGCTCTAGGGAAGGTGAGAAGATGAGAATGTCATCCAGATACACGACCAGGAAATCGTCCAGATGTTCACGGAAGATGTCGTTCACTAAATGCTGAAAAGTGGCTGGGGCATTGCATAGTCCAAAAGGCATGACAAAATATTCAAAATGCCCGAATCTTGATCTGAAGGCGGTTTTCCATTCATCCCCTGCTTTAATTCTGATGAGATTATAAGCACCCCTTAAGTCCAATTTGGGAAAAACTTGGGCTGATCGGAATCGCTGGAATAGCTCTGATATGAGGGGAAGCGGATACCTGTTCTTAATCGTGACTTTATTGAGCTCTCGATAGTCAATGCAGGGCCTTAAAGTACCATCTTTTTTCTCAACGAAGAAGATTCCTGCTCCAGCCGGGGAAGACGAGGGACAAATACATTTCTTTTGCAGATTTTCGTCGATGTAGGCCTTGAGGGCTTTCAATTCTGTCTCGGACAGAGGGAAGATGCGGCCAAAGGGAATCTCGGAGCCTGGTAAAAGGTCAATGGGGCAGTCATCCGGTCTGTGGGGAGGAAGGCAGTCGGCTTGTTGTTTGTCGAACACATCCATGAATTCCAGGTAAACGGAGGGAACGTTCCGGAGGGTTTCGGGTGAAGTTGTCACGGCAGAACAGGAAATAGTTGGAGGTGGAAGGCAATTCTGGGAACAATAAGAAGATGTAAAGTTGACCTCTTTTTTTAGCCAATTTATGGACGGTTGGTGTGCTTGTAACCAGGGAAGACCCAGGATGATGGGAAACAGTGGGGAAGGAATAAGATCCAAACGTAGAAATTCCTGGTGGCCGGAGTCGGTGGTGGCACAGATAGGTTCAGTTTCTTGTGTGATAAGTCCAGACCGGGGTAAGGAACCGTCAGCTAAATGAACTTGAAAGTGATGGTCTTTGTTGCGAAGGGGAACATGAAGCTTTTGAGCCAATGTGGAGTCTAGAAAACAACTGCATGCCCCGGAATCAACTATGGCCGGCAGGCGGGTTGCCCCTTCCGGTAACTGCAAGGAAATGAAAAGGACAACATGAGTCTGTGAAAGGTTTGCAATATTGTAACTGATAGTATGTTGCAGTTTGGACTTACTAGGCCTTGTTGGACAAGAGCGGAGGAAGTGACCGGCTTCTCCGCAATACAGACACAGGTTATTTTGACGTCTCCGGAGTTTCTCCTCGGAGGTAAGCGGGGGACGGACCAATCCAATTTGCATAGGTTCAGGATCTGGGAGATTTGCATTTTGAGGAGTCACAGGTGGCTGTGAGATCGGTATGCGTCTTGGAGGTGCCCAGGTAGGGCGTGGGGTTTGATACCGCTCAGCACGTCGTTCTCTCAGGCGTCGATCCAGCTGTGTGGCGGTTTGGATCAAATCTTCCAGAGTGGCTGGAATCTCAGTCCGGGCCAGCTCGTCCTTAAGAGATTCGGACAAGCCTTGCGAAACTGGTATTTAAGGGCGGCCTCATTCCAGCCTGTTTCGGCTGACCATTTTCGGAACTCGGCTGTATAGTCCTCAATGGGCCTTCTACCTTGGGAGAGGTTATGGAGAATAGTTTCGGAGGTAGCCGTGCGCTGAGGGTCATCATATAACTTTGCCATGTGTTCGAAGAAGGTGTCTATCGTATTCAGGATTGGGCTCTGTTGCTCCATCAAAGTGTGGGCTCAGGCTTGTGGTTCTTCCGAGAGGAGAGATATGACAAAACCCACTTTCACAGTCTCTGAACAAAAAGTTCTGGGCTGAAGGGATAAGTATAGGGAGCAAGCATTCTTAAAAGCCCGATATTTCCGGCGCTCACCTGAAAAATGTTCTGGAACAGGTACACGTGGTTCTGGGTGAGTCACCATTATGGATAAGCTAGAGGCGGCTTGAGGTGCTGCAGCTTCAGAAGGTGGTGGTGCAGGTGGAGATGAGGGTCCAGGAGCCCTGGCCAGGTGTTGGAGACGCCCATCTATTTGGAGGTAGCCACCTTGAAGTTTTTGGACTGCTTCAGTGAGTGCGGACACCTGCAGGCAGAGTGTCTCAAATGGTGAGCGCGCCCTGTCGGCCTCAGACATCTGGCTGGTTTATACTGTCAGAAACACGAGTACTTACCAAGGCCGAGATGCTGAGGACGGCTCACCTTTACGACCAAGCACACCTGCCCCCTGGAGTTAGAGACAGGAGGCAGAGGTACAAGGAGGTACCGGTACCAGCAGAGTAGCAGATGGGTTGTGAGAAGCTGAAGAGTAGCAGCGGAGATGAGATCCAAGAGCTGGATGGTCACCAGAGCAGATGAGAGTGGTTCAGTCCTAGTATACGGTTCAGAAGGCAGTAGACTGACGGTAGCAGATCCGGGGTACAGAGTAAGTCCGGGTTCAGGATTTAAGCAGAGACAAGTCCAAGGGTGCAGGCCAAGGTTCAGGGTCAGGAGACAGAGGCAAATCCAGGTCACGATCCGAGGTCAGAGGGTTAAAGAAGGCAGCAAAAGTCCAAAACAAGCCGAGGTCCGGTTTCCAAGCGAGAGCTGAGTCGGGAAGCAAATCTGGGTCAAAGGGTACGAATCAAACTGACAAAACTTTACACAGAGCTGACGATAAACCAGCAACCTGTGCAAAGACAGGAGCTGGTTCAAGTAGGCCTGTCAGGTCTCCGATTGGTCCCGGGAGGGGGCGTGCACGACCGCGCGCTCGTGCACGCGCCACGCCGCCGCACCACGCACGCGCGCGCGCCCCAGATGCGCGGGCATGCGCCGTGACGCAATTCTGATGTGCCTGTGCACAGATTGAGTGCTGTGAGCGCTGGGATCCTGACACCCATCCCCCTTGGGAGATCTCCTGGTGGCTAAGGAATAGTGTTGAGCAGAATATGCCATATTCGTATTCGCGATATATCTCGAATATATAGTCGAATATTCGACAGATATTCGCTAAATACGAATATTCGTGATATATTTTCGAAATGAAATGATTGCGAATTTTCGCTATCGCGAATGCGAATTGCGATTGCGAATTGCGCATGCGAATTGCGAATATTCGAGAAATGCGGAATGGAGCACTCTGATTGGCACAGAATATTCGTGATATATTACAATATAAAATAATTGCGAATATTCGATAAATGCGGAAGGAGCACTCTGATTGGCTCAGAATATTCGTGATATATTACAATACACAATAATTGCGAATATTCGAGAAATGCGGAAGGAGCACTCTGATTGGCTCAGAATATTCGTGATATATTACAATACACAATAATTGCGAATATTCGAGAAATGCGGAATGGAGCACTCTGATTGGCTCAGAATATTCGTGATATATTACAATACACAATAATTGCGAATATTCGAGAAATGCGGAATGGAGCACTCTGATTGGCTCAGAATATTCGTGATATATTACAATACACAATAATTGCGAATATTCGGCAAATGCGGAAGGAGCACTCTGATTGGCTCAGAATATTCGTGATATATTACAATACAAAATAATTGCGAATATTCGAGAAATGCGGAAGGAGCACTCTGATTGGCTCAGAATATTCGTGATATATTACAATACAAAATAATTTCGAAATTTCGAGAAATGCGGAATGGAGTACTCTGATTGGCTCAGAATATTCGTGATATATTACAATATAAAATAATCGCGCGATATCGCTATTTGCCGAATAATCGCATTGCGATTTTTCGGCAATATAAAATGAGCGCTGCAGCTACTCGGCCCAAGGTCTCTAATCATACCAGCAATGCTTTTAGACGTCGATGGGGATCTCTAGGATGTGATCTGTTCCAAAAAAAAAATTAAAACATTCGAATATTCGAAATAGCGAATATTCGCCGCGATATTCGCGATATTCGCGAATACTCGAATATGCAATATTCGTAGCGAATATTCGCAATTCGAATATTCGTGAGCAACACTACTAAGGAAGTCCGCCACTTGGTTGTCTTCCCCTTTTAGATGAACCGCACTTAGTGAAAGTAAGTTCCCTTCTGCCCACCGGCATATCTGGTTGGAGATGTGGCTCAGAGATGGACTTCTTGTGCCCCCTTGTTTGTTTTAAATAAGCCACTGCTGTGGCATTGTCTGAGAGCACCAGGCAACTTCTCAGTTGGTTCTGAAAAACCTCTATGGCTTTGGCTATTGCCCTGAGTTCTCTCCAATTTGAGGATGCTTTGGTTTCCTCCGGGGACCATCTCCCCTGAGCAGGTTGCCCTGCTAGGTGAGCTCCCCAACCCCAACTGCTTGCGTCTGTGGTCAACTTTTGGGATATCGGAAATGACCAAGCCAGACCCTGATTTAGGTTTGTGTGGACCCTCCACCACCATAGCGATCTCTTTACTGATGTTGGGAGTAGGGATGAGCTTCGCGTTCAATACGAACGTATGTTCGACTCGAACATTGTCTGTTCGTACGTTCGACGAAATTCGAACAAAATTGGTCGTTTGCGCCAAATTCGAGTGACGCAAAACGGCCTATAATTCACTGCAGCATTGCGCACTGATGATTGGCCAAGCATGCTGTATGTCCCGCATGCTTGGCCAATCACAGCGGGCTTTAGCACACGCCCCACACTATATAAGGCCGCCTGCTGGGTGGCCTCGTGTAGTGTGTTCCGACTTGTTAATGAAAGCAGTCAGAAAGACAGAGAGATTGTCTTTTTAGATAGATAGAGCAGGCAGGCAGGCTAGTCAGTTTAGCTTAATTTACAGTGTGTAGAGGATATATATACAGTGCGGAAAATAAGTATTTGAACACCCTGCTATTTTGCAAGTTCTCCCACTTGGAAATCATGGAGGCGTCTGAAATTGTCATCGTAGGTGCATGTCCACTGTGAGAGACATAATCAAAAAAAAAAATCCAGAAATCACAATGTATGATTTTTTTAACTATTTATTTGTATGATACAGCTGCAAAGAAGTATTTGAACACCTGAGAAAATCAATGTTAATATTTGGTACAGTAGCCTTTATTTGCAATTACAGAGGTCAAACGTTTCTTGTAGTTTTTCACCAGGTTTGCACACACTGGAGGAGGGATTTTGGCCCACTCCTCCACACAGATCTTCTCTAGATCAGTCAGGTTTCTGGGCTGTCGCTGTGAAACACGGAGTTTGAGCTCCCTCCAAAGATTCTCTATTGGGTTTAGGTCTGGAGACTGGCTAGGCCACGCCAGAACCTTGATATGCTTCTTACAGAGCCACTCTTTGGTTATCCTGGCTGTGTGCTTCGGGTCATTGTCATGTTGGAAGACCCAGCCTCGACCCATCTTCAAAGCTCTAACTGAGGGAAGGAGGTTGTTGCCCAAAATCTTGCAATACATGGCCCCGGTCATCCTCTCCTTAACCTCCCTGGCGGTATGATTCTGTCTGGAATTACGTACCAAAAGCAGTACAATTATTTTGCATGGAAATTCTGCATTTTATACTGTAGGCCTGCAATTTTTAGGAACAACTCACTTAAATTTGTCCAAACCAGAGTCTAGTAGACATCCCGGGTATGATAAAGTTTGAAACACAAAATCATAAAATTATAATATAATAAATAACTATAAATAATTATAACAAATAATAATGTAATTATAATAAAAATTATTCACTAATGTAATCAAATCAAAATCACTGAAATTTGCTCAGTTGCAGAATTGTCGCTGTCATTACTTTTATTTTTTTATGACGAATTTCCCCACAAATCGCTATCGCTCAATTCTGCAAGTGATTATCATTTATTATCGCTGTTTTCTAGCTGCTCTAAAATCACTTTTGACATAAAGGGACACTTTTGGTTGCTATGGACAATCTACAGTTTGCAGGCACAAAAAAAAATGTTTTTATTATGTAAAAGAACATGCAGGGCACTGGGCAGACCACTAGGGACAAGGGGGGTGTGTACTTTTTACATACAGTACTGTAATCTATAAGATTACAGTATTCTGTATGTAATGTGTTTGTTTACTTTTTTGAATTTGCCGCCGGTCTCCGCCCCCGTGCGCCGTTACGTCGCAGGGAACGGAGATCGGCGGCGTGCGGGCACTGTGTGAGTCGAATGGAGGACGCCACTCGCTCACACAGCGGGGATGCATCGCTGGATCCAGGGACAAGGTAAGTACAGTACCCCGCCTGGATAAACAGGTAAGCCAGCGCGCGCTGCAGGCTCTGCATTCACCCCGAGCGCGACTCGGGGATATCGATACAGTATTTACATGAAAAATCCATCCCGAGACGCGCTCGGGGATACCGGCAGGGGGGTTAATACAGTGCAGTCGCCCTGTCCCATGTGCAGAAAAACACCCCCAAAGCATGATGCTACCACCCCCATGCTTCACAGTAGGGATGGTGTTCTTGGGATGGTACTCATCATTCTTCTTCCTCCAAACACGGTTAGTGGAATTATGACCAAAAAGTTCTATTTTGGTCTCATCTGACCACATGACTTTCTCCCATGACTCCTCTGGATCATCCAAATGGTCATTGGCAAACTTAAGACGGGCCTTGACATGTGCTGGTTTAAGCAGGGGAACCTCCCGTGCCATGCATGATTTCAAACCATGATGTCTTAGTGTATTACCAACAGTAACCTTGGAAACGGTGGTCCCAGCTCTTTTCAGGTCATTGACCAGCTCCTCCCGTGTAGTTCTGGGCTGATTTCTCACCTTTCTTAGGATCATTGAGACCCCACGAGGTGAGATTTTGCATGGAGCCCCAGTCCGAGGGAGATTGACAGTCATGTTTAGCTTCTTCCATTTTCTAATGATTGCTCCAACAGTGGACCTTTTTTCACCAAGCTGCTTGGCAATTTGCCCGTAGCCCTTTTCAGCCTTGTGGAGGTGTACAATTTTGTCTCTAGTGTCTTTGGACAGCTCTTTGGTCTTGGCCATGTTAGTAGTTGGATTCTTACTGATTGTATGGGGTGGACAGGTGTCTTTATGCAGCTAATGACCTCAAACAGGTGCATCTAATTTAGGATAATAAATGGAGTGGAGGTGGATATTTTAAAGGCAGACTAACAGGTCTTTGAGGGTCGGAATTCTAGCTGATAGACAGGTGTTCAAATACTTCTTTGCAGCTGTATCATACAAATAAATAGTTAAAAATTCATAAATTGTGATTTCTGGCAAAACATTTTTTGATTATGTCTCTCACAGTGGACATGCACCTACGATGGAAATTTCAGACCCCTCCATGATTTCCAAGTGGGAGAACTTGCAAAATAGCAGGGTGTTCAAATACTTATTTTCCGCACTGTACATCCCTAGGAGTTGTACATATATTTATACACTGTATAGCTTAGATAGATTAGTTCTTCCTAATTTACTGGCAGGCAGGTGATTGTGCTATTTAAAGACATTATCACAGGTATAGACACCCAGCAGGTACAATATTTAAAGGAATTTTTTATTTTTTATTTATTTAAACATCAATAAAATCACTGCTCCTGGGGCAGTGATTTGAATGATGCTTAACTTCAAAAAAAAAAAAAATGGAAAATTCCTTTAAATATTGTACTTGCTGGGTGTCTATAGTTTGCCTGTGAAAACGTCTTTGAGAACCCGGGTCTTGCTCGAGGGAACATGTATCAATGGAAAAAAAAGTTTTAAAAAGCAGGACTCCTGAAAAAATTACCGTTTTTTTAACTTTTTTCCATTGATACATGTTCCCTGGGGCAAGACCCGGGTTCTCAAAGACGTTTTCCAACAATAACTTATTAATTGGAATATTGGTCTTTAAAATAATCGTTTTTGAATTCAAACGTTCGAGTCCAATAGACTTCAATGGGGTTCTAAATGTTTGCGCGAACGGTCGGTCTGTTCGACGGTTCTGGTGCGAACCGAACGCGGGGGTGTTCGGCTCATGCCTAGTTGGGAGTAACACCGACTTGTCCAGATCTCCTCTGGTTTAAGAGAAAAACTTGAAGTGGCCTTAGATGAAACTTTGCCCACTGAACTGCCGGTATGGATGTTGTCATCAATCCGAGAACCGACATCAGTTCTCTGATTGTTATCGGTAGGTTGTTCTGAATGGAACCCACTCTCTTGATGAGGTTTTGAATTTTTTCCTCTGGGAGAAATGTTTTCTGCTCTGTGGAGCTGAGTAGATACCCTAGGAACCGAATGTTTTTGGTGGGACAAAAGTTTTACTTCTCCAAGTTTAGGATCCATCGCAGCGACTTCAACCACAATTGAGCTTCGTTGAGGTTCCTTATCAGCTGCGCTTCTGATGGTGC
Source organism: Rana kukunoris (assembly GCA_029574335.1). Lineage (NCBI taxonomy): Eukaryota > Metazoa > Chordata > Amphibia > Anura > Ranidae > Rana > Rana kukunoris. The sequence continues at coordinate 61,691,906 of CM056055.1, read as the reverse complement.
TGCGAACAGTAGGTCGTCTAGATAAGGTATTCCTTCCCATCTATTTCTACTGCTAACCTTAGGTACCTCTGGGATTCTTCTCTGATGGGAATGTGAAGATATGCGTCCCTGAGATCCATGGTCGCCATGATTGTTTCTGGTTGCAGAATGTTCTTGACTGAGAAAATGGATTCCATGCAGAATTTTTTGTATTGAATCATTTGATTCAAGTCTTGAGATTCAGTATTAAACGAAATTTCCCGGAGGGTTTCTTGACGACGAGAGCTTTTGCTTTTTCCGAATCTCTGGGAAGCTTCGTCAATAGGAATCTCTCTGGAAGATGATAACTGAATTCCAGCGAGTAGCCCTTTGCGATTATTTCTAGGATAAACTGATTGGCTGTCGCCTCTTGCCACTGCGGTAGGAAGCCAGCCAATCTTCCCCCTACTGGCACTCGGTTGTCACTGTTTGTTGGCCTGGTTAGCAGCGCCAAAGAGTGGGTTACTCTTTTGTTTCTCCTTGTAACCTGGCCAGTGGCGTATCTACTGGGAGTGCAGCCGGTGCGTCTGCCCCGGGCGCTAAGCTGAGGGGGGGCGAAATCCCGCGCCAGTATGTGTCACCGCGACACCGCTACATTAGCCTAATTTTAAGTTCCGTGCTCCGGCCCCCATGTTTAGTCTCAGACCGGCCCCTGGCACCCAGTGATTGGGTCAAGTGATCACGTGGGGTGGGCGGGACTGGCCTGGCCTGGTCTATTCTCAATTGTGGGGAGCGGGGCTGGTCTACAATGCATGTACTGCATGGCTCTACGGAAACGGAATAGATCATGGGTAAACATGTTCCCATCGGGGCGGGCCTTGGCGTGCAGTGTATGACCGGCGGTGCAGAAGCAGAGTAGGAAGAAAAAAAAACAGGTGAGAGACTCGTCTCCCTCGTGATTTTTGCTGTTGGCCCGGGGGGAGTAGGGAGGGAGCAGCTGGAAAGTCTATGTGCTCAGCATTTTACTTTAGGATGCATTGGTGGCCTATAAGGCCCAGCTGCTGGGCCTTGTAGTCCACCAATGCCTCCTATAGTAAAATGCTGGGCCTTGTAGTCCACCAGTGCCTCCTATAGTAAAATGCTGGGGCCCAGAATTTTACTATAGGAGGCATTGGTGGACTACAAGGCCCAACATTTTACTTTAGGAGGCTTTGGTGGACTACAAGGCCCAGTATTTTACTTTAGGAGGCATTGGTGGACTACAAGGCCCAGCATTTTACTTTAGGAAGCATTGGTGGACTACAAGGCCCAGCATTTTACTTTAGGAGGCTTTGGTGGACTACAAGGCCCAGCATTTTACTTTAGGAGGCATTGGTGGCCTACAGGGCCCAGCTGCTGGGCCTTGTAGTCCACCAATGCCTCCTATAGTAAAATGCAACAATGCTGTAGTGTCAGTGTGTATTGTGTAGTGGTCTGTGGGTAGTATATTGTGTAGTGGTCTATGTTCAGTGTGTATTGTGTAGCGGTCAGTGTGTATTGTATAGCGGTCAGTGTGTATTGTATAGCGGTCAGTGTGTATTGTGTAGCAGTCTGTGGGTAGTGTATTGTGTAGTGGTTAGTATAAGAATAAGGTAGGTTAGTGGGTAGTGTAGTAGTCAGTGTGTAGTGGTCAGTATAGGAATCGGGTAGGTCAGTGTGTAGTGTAGTGGTTGATCAGGTGGGTTAGTGTAAGGGTCAGTATAGGAATAAGATAGGTCAGTGTATAGTCTAGTGGTCAGTGTAGACTGTAGAGGTTAGTGTAGTGGTCAGTATAGGAATCAGGTATGTCAGTACTATTGTAGGAAGGGAATGGACTCGGGGACTGCGAAAAATCAGCGGAGTGGGGGGGGGGGCGCAAATTACTTACCTTGCCCTGGGCACTGACAACCCACGCTACGCCACTGGACCTGGCCAGTTTTTATACTGGAACTCTTTCTCCCCTTCTTGGGGATGATTCCTTTTTCCCTGAGAAAATATTTTTTGTGGAAATTTTCGCTTTTCAGCAGGAAAGGATTTCTTCTTATCTGCTGTTCTTTCTAAGGCCCTGTCTAGGCCTGACCCGAAAAGTAAATATTCTGTGAAAGGTAAATTGCATAATCTTGTTTTGGATGCGCCATCACCTGTCCAGGTTTTCATCCAAATCGTACGCCTTGCTGCGACTGATAGTCCCCCTGACCTTGCTGCCAGTTTAACGGACTCTGCAGAGGCATCTGCAATGTAACCTACTGCTTTGGAGAGTACTGGAAGCGTCTTCAGGATCTCCTCTCTAGGTGTCCCATTTTTTATATGGTCCTGTAACTGGGTTAACTAGAATTCTAGGTTTCTTGCCACACAGGTGGTAGCTAGCGCTGGTTTTAGGCTAGCGACACTTGTCTCCCAGGCTCTTTTTAGGATGATATCACCCTTCTTTTCCATGGCGTCTTTTAAATGCCCCATGTCTTCAAAAGCCAATGAAGAATTTTTAGAAATTTTGGAAAGTGGCGCATCCAGTTTTGGATTTTTGTTCCAAATCTCCTTTGGATCGTCACTAAAAGGAAATCGTTTTTTTGTGACTTGCCGCCAAAAATGTTTTTTTTCTCTGGATTATTCCATTCATTCTTCACGGTATCAGACATCATCTGATGAACTGGGAAAACCTTAGAATTCTTCTTCCTCAGACCTTGGTACATTAGGTCATGCTTGGAAGGTTCCTCTTTTTTATGTTTAATTTCTAATGTTTCGTAAATGGCCCCAAGCAAATCATCCACATCCTCTAGCGATAATTTGTAGTTGGGACCCTTCCTTCTTTCTTCACCCCCCTCCTCCAGTTCTGGTCATCGCTGGCCATAACGCTGGCTGCGCTGCTGCCTGCGCTGCTGCCTGTGCTGCTGCCTGCTCTTTCCCTCACTGACTCATGCGACCCTGATGTGACTTCCGATCTGGGTGAGGCCATTGGAGAGGAACTGCTGGAGGTTTAACCTCTGTAATGAACTTTTTAAGATCCTTAAAGGTGTTAGCCTCACAGATCCAAAAATCTTTGCATAAACTGCGTCAGACTGTTTCTCTACCAACTTGTCAATACAATTCTGGCATAGCGGCTCTGTGTATTCCACCGGCATTTTGGTATTACACTTTGCGCACTTTTTCCTGGGAGTGGGCTTTGGCTCTTTAGGTGTTTTCACCTGTCAAGAGACACAAAAAACACAGGGGTCCCATTGCGGTGTAATTACAGCATAGACCACCAAACAGTGCACACCCAGTGACACTAGTGCCCCCTGTGAGCCCCAGCTAAGTTAGTGACCGTCACCATCTAGCTGCTGTCCCCCTTAAAAACGGATACAAATCTCACCCACTGGTGCCTACCTGCATCCTGCTGGTGCTCTCCCCTCCTGAAGCCTGGGCCGATGGAATTTCATCCTCCTCTAGCATCCTTGCTGTCGTCTGCAGTGGCGTCCACACTATTAGCACCAGCTGGCCGTTTGCATTTCCCGCGCCTTTAAGGGGAAGGACTAGCTCCCCGGTGCACGCCAATGACGTCATCCCGCCCCGGATACTGTGCACCGCAACTTCCGGGTCAAGCAGCGTCAGCTCTGGGTACACACCCCCCTCACTGAAGCCACCAAGGGGATGATGAAATCAGCGTCTATCTCCTCGCCTGGGCACAGAGGAAAAGACAAACCCCGGACACCTCCTGCACTCAGCCTACGGAGCGTCGCCTGTGGCTATGCTCTGACCTCCTCCACACCAATATACGACTCACGGTGAGTCCACTGACCCCCTGCCATTCTGAGGCTCCACCACAAATATGGCACAGCAGCCCTGTTTGTGCAACACTGCACTTGCAGTATGTACATACCATAGAAGCGCTGCCCCAGCTGGACCCTTGCCCTAGTCAGCCCTCAAGCAATGGAGCCCCCCCTCAGGTCCTCTGGAAACACGTCTCCTCCGGATGGAGGAAACACTAAGACTGACCAGGGACCTGAGGGACCGTCTCTTGAAGGGTGAAAAATTTGTGGCAATGTGTTTCCTGATTGCGGGGAGGAGCTCCATCTCTCAAGGGCTGACTTGGAAGACGACTGGGGTAAAAGATTGTATTATTGTTAGAGAGCGATTGAACGATGATTCCTACGACCAATTAATGTGTCCACGAACATGAAACTCGACATCTTGAACTATTTATGTGAGAATATTTTTTGGAACATGGTTGTGTAGATGTGTTCTTAACTATATTTAACTAATCTAACTGGATTCAGTATACGGTAAGGAGAGTATGCTCAGCGGCTGGTTACACATTTGGACTCAGTAGCACAAGTGTGGGCCACAAGAACAACCTTTTTAGGGTGTCAGACACAGGTGATCCAGTGGATACTTGGTGTGTTTCCATGTAAAAAACGTGACCAAAATAGATAAATGTACCAGCTTTGGTAATGGATACAATCATGTGTTCAGCTTATAAGTAGTGACAAAACAGACAATTGTACCACACTTCCAAAGAATGATTCATATTCCTCTTTCAGGCCTCAAATCTTTTTTACACAAGTATCCCTTTTGTTTTAATTTCATAGGGTGTCCAAGAGCTTCAAGACAGGACCCTATGAACCCCAGACCTCCAAACCAAGACCCGCCCCTGCAGGATGTGGAGGAAGAAGCGGAGGAAGTGGAAACTGGCACCACAACAGGTCAGTGTCATACACCACAGCTTCAGGTAATAGATGTAGGCCTGCATATTTATAATACATGGTGTTTTTCTAAATTTTTAGGTGATTTTCGGCCTGTGGAGCAAAAAACATTCACCAGTCAGTGCCCAGATGGTGATGCATGAAATCAGGGTCTGCAAACGTGACCTGAATCAAATCAACAAAAACTTGTTAAAGATCTGGCAAAAGACCAAGCAGGTGGAGCAAAGACTAAAAAACATACTAGTTGTTGTTGGGAGGGTTTAAAATAGTGGAATATGGCCAAAAAAAATTATGCTAATTGTGTTTGTTGTTTGTTTGTTTTGTAATGTTTTTAATTGTTTTTAGTACAATTGTACATGTTCATGCGTTTTAGCAAGATAATCCAAAAAAATATTATATTTAAAAAAAATATGGGCCAGATTCTTAAAAAATAGCGTATCTGGCAGCGTAGCGTATCGTATCGCATTTACGCTACGCCTACGCAAATTACTGGAGCAAGTGCCGTATTCTCAAAGCATTTGCTCCGTAATTTTCGGCGGCGTATCGTAAATGTGGCGTCGTAAGGCCACGTAATTCAAATAGTGAAGGAGGTCCCTATTCACAACGCGTTACGTAAACGACGGAAAAAGCCGACGCTAACCCGACGGCCATACTTAACATGGCATACGGTGGACTGACGTAAGGTTACCCCTCATATAGCAGGGGTAACCTTACGCGTACGCAACCTACGCAAAGTACGTCGAATTGCACCGGTGTATGTGTACATACACCGGTGTAATTCCTTTGAGAATCTGGCCCTATATATATTTTTTATATTTTTACCAAAAAAAATATTTTATATTTTTACAACAACATTTTTTTTAAATGTGAAACAATAAAAAATATTTTAACTCAACAATGTGTGGCTTCTTATTTAAATGTTGCCTAAAATACCAAATAAATATTTGGGGTGTTTACACTGACAACAATGGGTATTAACCACTTAAGACCCGGACAAATACGCTGGTAAATGACCCAAGGTGTTTTTGCGATTCGGCACTGCGTCGCTTTAACAGACAATTGCGCGGTCGTGCGACGTGGCTCCCAAACAAAATTTGCGTCCTTTTCTTCCCACAAATAGAGCTTTCTTTTGGTGGTATTTGATCACCTCTGCGATTTTTATTTTTTGCGCTATATACAAAAATAGAGCGACATTTTTGAAAAAAAAACACTATTTTTTACTTTTTGTTAAAAAAAAATCAAATAAACTAAATTTTAGTCAAACATTTAGGCGAAAATGTATTTAGCCACATGTCTTTAGTAAAAAAAAAAATCGCAATAAAAAAAAATAGCTACCTAGCGGGAACAGCGACACTAATACAGCGATCAGAAAAATGATCGCTTAGTGACGCTGGCAATAGGGAGTGAAAGGGTTAACTAGGGCGGTGATCAGGGGTTAAAACTTTATTAGGGGGGGGTGGGGGGGCTATCCTGAACCTAACACTAACTGATTTTACACTGCCTGTCACACTGACACTAAATGCAGTGATTAGATCACTGCATTCAGTGACACTGTGACAGGGGGGGTGGGGGGGCAGATCGCAAGGGGTTAAGTATGCCTATGTGTGTGTGTGTCAGTGTAATGTTGGTGCACACTTACTGTTAGGTGTTCCTCTCATCGCAGCGGTTGGAAATACCGCTGCGATGAGAGATTACCTCACTTCCCCCTTCCTGTGTTTACACAGGAGGAGGAAGTGACACAAAGGGGGAGCGCAGCGATTGGCTGGGAGCGATCGCGGGGGGGCGGGTAAACACCGACATCTGCCCGCTCGTCCCGGATCGCTCCCGGAGACACGGGGACCTCCGCACGCCGCGGAGGGGGTCCCGATCAGACCCCCGACCCGCTACTGGGCGAGGACGTAAATTTACGCCCTTGTGCCCATCCGTGCCATTCTGTGGCCGTATATGTGCGTGCGGAGGTCCTTAAGTGGTTAAGTAAAGGAAAATACACATGGTACTACAAATGCACTAGGAGAACTTAGGATAAAGATAAAAGAAACCAAAGAAAAAAACCAAGATGTTTTCATTAGAAAATTTTTTTTATTCAAACCTCATCAGGCATTGCAATGGCCCCCCACCCATAAAACACTCTAAATATTGTTGGCGGACATCAGGGCTGATTTGGGGGCCAAGCCTGTAGGGCCAGCTTCCTGGGCTGGCAATGCCATTTCTGTAGAGTGGCCTCAGCCCCAATGGAAGCTAAATAATTTTGGGAATTTATTTTTTAAAAGGTTATGTAGAATGCAACAGCACATCACGTGATTCCACTTGTACTCCGCCAGATTTATGGAGGTCAGAAAGAGGTGGAAACGGCTCGCCATGATGCCAAAAGCATTTTCAACAACCCTTCTGGCCAGCCTGAAATTAAACACCCTTCTCTCAGGGGTGAGGGTCCTTTGGGGAAAGGCTTCATCAGGTGGGGACCCAGAGCAAACGCCTCATCTGAGATGAACACAAAGGGTAGTCCCTCTTCATTCTCTGCCGCAGGTGGCAATGCCAGGTCATCTGAAATTTATTCAGAATTGGCAGACACCACCGCCATCAGCATGATACTGTGGAACCCTTTATAATTAAAATAATAGGATCCCAAACGGGGTGGTGACACAATGCAGACACAATGCGGACGAGCTTGCCATCAATGGCTCCTCCACAGTTGGGAAAGTTCCAACGCTGGGAAAATGCCACAGTCTGCCATTCCTGTGGCGTAGAAGGGAACTGGAGTAACAAAAAAAATTACTTTGAGACATAAACATTGCAAGCAGATTATCCAAAAACATTCCTGCCAAAACATTAGTATATCATTAATTTGAAGGAGTATTTTGAGACAAAAAAAAAAGGATCACTAATCAGATTCCTCACCACCTATGATGACCCAATAAAATTATTTCAAGGGGGGGTGGGGTTCAAGATGAGTTGGGGACCTCAGAAATAAAGGCTCTAGCACTCTGTCTGAATTAAAAAACTAAAATAAATGCACACATTTTAGGGGGGGGGGGGTCAAGCAGACAAAATACATTGGGAAGTGGCTAGGCTAGGTGTGTTTGGGCCCAGGATAGAATGCTGGAGAGGTTGGCTTTTGAAAATATTCATGTAAGCCAAAAAAGGAGCATTAAAAGCTTACAGCATGCATGGGGACAAAGGGGACATTCACAGTGTGTTACAATCATGGTAATTAGGGACTGATTAAAAAAATACTATACCTTAGAAAGCATTAAATACAGTGCCTGCCGCCGAGAATGTGTTTTCAGCACGCCAGCATCGCGCTGAATCTCGGCGACAGGCTGCCGACATCTCGCACTCGCTGGAATAGTAAAAGTACATTCCAGCGAGCGCGTCATAGAAGCGACGGGGATCCGACGCGGATTCCCGCCAATTCTACACGTGGGCGGAGTTTGTTATGAATCCTGAAGGAGAAATCCCCGCCGGATTTTTAAAGAAAAATCCGGCATGGGTTCCCCCCTCAGGAGCATAACGGGCCCTTAGGTCGGTTACGGGTTGTAAGGAGACCCCCTACGCCGAAAAAAACGGCGTGGGGGTCCCCCCACAATCCATAACAGACCCGTATCCAAAGCACGCCGGCCGGCCGGTCAGGAAGGGAGTGGGGGCGAGCGAGCGCCCCCCCCCTCCTGAGCCGTACCGGGCAGCATGCCCTCAACATGGGGGGGTCAGGTGCTCTGGGGTAGGGGGCGCACTGCGGCCCCCCACCCCAGAGCACCCTGTCCCCATGTTGATGAGGACAGGGCCCCTTCCCGACAACCCTGGCCGTTGGTTGTCGGGGTATGCGGGCGGGAGGCTTATCGGAATCTGGAAGCCCCCTTTAATAAGGGGGCCCCCAGATACCGGCCCCCCACCCTAAGTGAATGAGTATGGGGTACATTGTACCCCTACCCATTCACCTGCAAAACAAAAGTTTAAACACAAATAAACCACACAGTGTATTGAAATATTTTATTAGTTGGCCGCCGGGGGGGGGTGTGTATGATCGCTTTTAGAAAAGCGCCCCCCTCCGGCGGGCTTCTGTGGGGGGTGGGTGCCGCCGTCTGGTTCTTTTCCGCCGCCGGGGGGGGCGCTTTGATAAAAGCGCCCACCACCAGGCGGGCTTCTTTCGGCGGCTGGGGGGTCTTCTCCCACTCTCCGGGGTCTTCTCCCGCTCTCCGGGGGTCTTCTCCGCTCTCCGGGGGTCTTCTCCGCTGTCCGGGGGTCTTCTTCTTCTTCAGGACTCGCCGCCGCTATCTTCGTGTGTTAGCTCAATTACTAGCGGCGGCGGTCCCCTCTTCTGCGACGGCGGCGTCTTCTTCTTCTTCTTCTGCTGTCCAGATGTTGACGCGACGCTTCCTCCCGCTGTTATGCCCGGCGCGCGGCTCGCAGCGAAATATATAGGCCTGTCTTGTGACGTCGCAGTCCCATCATGCTCCGGTAGGTACCACGTGGTACCTACCGGAGCATGATGGGACTGCGACGTCACAAGACAGGCCTATATATTTCGCTGCGAGCCGCGCGCCGGGCATAACAGCGGGAGGAAGCGTCGCGTCAACATCTGGACAGCAGAAGAAGAAGAAGAAGAAGAAGAAGAAGACGCCGACGTCGCAGAAGAGGGGACCGCCGCCGCTAGTAATTGAGCTAACACACGAAGATAGCGGCGGCGAGTCCTGAAGAAGAAGAAGACCCCCGGACAGCGGAGAAGACCCCCGGAGAGCGGAGAAGACCCCCGGAGAGCGGGAGAAGACCCCGGAGAGTGGGAGAAGACCCCCCAGCCGCCGAAAGAAGCCCGCCGGGTGGTGGGCGCTTTTATCAAAGCGCCCCCCCCGGCGGCGGAAAAGAACCAGACGGCGGCACCCACCCCCCACAGAAGCCCGCCGGAGGGGGGCGCTTTTCTAAAAGCGATCATACACACCCCCCCCCCGGCGGCCAACTAATAAAATATTTCAATACACTGTGTGGTTTATTTGTGTTTAAACTTTTGTTTTGCAGGTGAATGGGTAGGGGTACAATGTACCCCATACTCATTCACTTAGGGTGGGGGGCCGGTATCTGGGGGCCCCCTTATTAAAGGGGGCTTCCAGATTCCGATAAGCCTCCCGCCCGCATACCCCGACAACCAACGGCCAGGGTTGTCGGGAAGGGGCCCTGTCCTCATCAACATGGGGACAGGGTGCTCTGGGGTGGGGGGCCGCAGTGCGCCCCCTACCCCAGAGCACCTGACCCCCCCATGTTGAGGGCATGCTGCCCGGTACGGCTCAGGAGGGGGGGGGCGCTCGCTCGCCCCCACTCCCTTCCTGACCGGCCGGCCGGCGTGCTTTGGATACGGGTCTGTTATGGATTGTGGGGGGACCCCCACGCCGTTTTTTCGGCGTAGGGGGTCTCCTTACAACCCGTAACCGACCTAAGGGCCCGTTATGCTCCTGAGGGGGGAACCCATGCCGGATTTTTCTTTAAAAATCCGGCGGGGATTTCTCCTTCAGGATTCATAACAAACTCCGCCCACGTGTAGAATTGGCGGGAATCCGCGTCGGATTCCCGTCGCTTCTATGACGCGCTCGCTCTCCATCGCGGCAAGCCAGCTCGGCGCTGGCTCCCGCAATGGGGCTCGTAGGTGGTCAATCTCGCCGAGAAAGGGAGCGAGATTGACACAATATCCCAGTCACCTACTGTACATATAATATAAGGTTAAATGACAAAACTTACCTTATAGTCCTCCTGCAGGACTTGGATTATGGCAGAACAGGTGTCTGGGATTATGAGGCCCAGAGTCTGGGGGGAGATGCCTGTCAAAAACTTGAGGTCCTGCATGCTTCTCCCTGTTGCCAGGTAGCGCAACATAGCAACTAGCCTGTGCTCAGCAGTGATGGCTTCCCGCATAACAGTGTCCTGCCTAGTGATATAGGGGGACACCAAAGCCAAGAGATGCTGAAAATCGGGGTCAGACATCCTAAGAATATTCCTGAAGTTATCAGGGTTATTCTCCTGGATCTCCCACAGCAGAGGCATGTGACAGAATTGGTCCCACTGGAGCAACCAATTCTTGGCCTATGAACTCCTTCTCATACTGTTCATGGACCGGAGCCGGGATAAAGCAGAAATCCCAGCACCAAGCACAGCACGATCTCAGCGACAAGAACGTACCTGCAACATAGCTAGAAAACGGTCATCTAATCAGAACGAACTAAAAGAACGCACTGAAGAACAGCAAGGCCTCTGAAGAACGACCTGAAAAATCTTGCAGAATGTTCAGATAGTCCTGAGCAACACAATTTTGCTTCTGAGCTTCAAATTGCGGATGGCTTCTGAGTGTGCTTGTCTGTTTCTTGCGGGTCTCAGGAATGTTCCATTCATCCAAAGCTTGTATGGCCTGGTCCAGCCACTCAAAGCTGTCCTCCCCTGTGGGCACTGGTTGTCTTCCAGAGAAACCCTGAGCTTCTGAAACCCAGTTGCCGAGTATGTTGGAGGAGGGTCTCTCTGACATTTTGAAACAAAGTCTCCTAGGGCAGCAAAGAGTCCTGGTCCAATCGTGGCCAGAGGTGATGTGGAGTGAACTTCTTCTTTATTTGACTCAAGCTTGACTGGAGGAGGTAGGGCCCTCCTCTGGAACCTTCAGATATATTACACAAAGCTCCGTCTTGTTAGCCAATTGCACAGTGGCACCTTTAAAGTTTTCTGGGATTCCTTGTTTCCACTCTAGTAGTGCATATGTGCGAGCAGGTCCCATGGTCTGTTTTGACAGCAATCACCCATGCCTTCCTGTCTGGAGATAGTGGGCCAGATCCACATACATGCCCCGCCGGCGCGGCGTGTCCCATTTACTCTACGCCGCTGTAAGTTACAGCGGAGTATCCTTATCCTCAAAGCAATTCCACTGTAACTTACGGAGGCATATCGTAAATGGGCCGGTGTTCGCGGGTGTAATTCAAATAAATAAGAGGTGGGCGTGTTTTATTTTAATTATGAATGACCCGACGCAAACGACATATTTTTTGAACTGCGCATGCGCCGGCCGTGGACGTATCACAGTGCGCATGTGTGAAATCACGTTGCAAATAGTCAATGAAAACGACGTGAACGTAACTTACGCAAATCCCTATTCGCGAACGGTTTACGCAAACGACGTGAACGACGGAAAATTTGACGCTGGCCCGACGTCCATACTTAACATGGTGTACGCCTCTATATAGCAGGGGTAACTTTACGCCGGACATAGGCTTACGCAAACGACGTAAAAGGAATGCGCCGGTCGCTCGTACGTTCGTGAATTGCTGTAACTCGCTCATTTGCATATTCAACGCAAAAAAAATACGAAAGCTCCCCTAGCGCCCGGCGTAAGTATGCAACTAAGATACGACGGTGTAATAATGTTACGCCAGTCGTATCTTAGCGTAATTCTGGCGTATCTTGTTTTGTGGATACAAAACAAAGATATGCCGGCGGGAATTTGAAATTACGTAATTGAAATTACGTAATTCTTTGTAGATCTGGCTCAGTGTCTTCACAGCTTGGCTGATTTGTTCCTCAGCCCAAGTCTCCCCTGGAAGTTCGATCACCTTGCTTAATTCTGAGCAGGCGCCTGCTTTCTCACACCACTGTATAGCAGCGGCAGGGTGCATCCTGACGCTTGTAGGTGAGTTGATTGCAGAAATCCCGGACAAGCCCCCACGCGTAGCAAACCCCAGAGGGAGCTGCTTTTGTTTGTTCAGTTTGTTACTCTGCCTTTTAACCCCAATGAACTGTCCCAGTCCCTCTGGCACACCTAGCAATGGGATTAATGGAATAACTCAGCAGGAATACACAACACAGTTCTTCTTGTAGTTTACTTGAAGAAAAGTAAAATTCAGGTTAACATTAGTCACCCAGGACTTGGTTGAAACAGTTTAAAGAAAACAGTCAGGAACACTATGCAAATAACAAAAGCAATAGGTAACAATATGTACAGATTAAATAGACTCCCCAATAACTTTTGGTGTGTGTGGGATGCTCTGGCTAAAGGGGAACCCCAGACCGGCCTACGATACCTATAGTACACACCCAGTGAAATTATATCAATACCCGTGGTGTGTCCCCTTTAAGAGCAAGCACTTTAATGTCCTGGAAGCAAAGCTTTGCATTTTATTATCTTCAGTGGCAATGTAGGAGCTCTGTGGACAATATTTGGATGTGGTATTCTATGAAAAGCATTGGTGAAACCCCCTTCACCAAATCCTGTACACAGTCAGCGGTCCTCCCCTGAGCGACCGATCTAAGAGCAGGTATGTCGCAGTAGCATTCAGTACTTGAGCTGTTACAGGGTGTCCTTCTTTAGCAACAGTCTGTTCCTCTGGGCTGGAGCGGCATGAACAATCCGTTCCTCTGAGCTGGAGTTGCAGGCTGTGTGTCCCTTGGTGGGCCGCGATTCCACACACACATAGGGCCAGATTCAGGTAGATGGGCGAATCTTTATTTTAGAGTAACGTTTCTCATTCACATAGCACTTGCTCCTAAAGTTGCGGTGGCGTAGCGAAAATGAGCCGGCGGAATCCAAATTGGGCGGGTAGGGGGCGTGTATTATTATAACTAGGCGCGATCCCACGGCGAACATACTGCGCATGCGTCGACTGCCAGTGCGCATGCTCCAAATTCTGTCAGGGAACGTCAATGACGTCAATCCCCATTCACAGACTTTTTTACGCAAACGACGCAAAAAAAATGTTTCTTTACGCCGCGTATCTCTTACGAAAACGTCGGAAAGTCACTGCGTCGGGCCCGAATACGATCGTGAATTGCCGATTCTCGCTGATTAGCATATTCTCGGCGTTAATCAGCGGGAATGCCCCGAGCGCCATTTTTAAAATTGCAGTTCCGATACGACGGCGAAATACAATTACGCCGCTCGTATAGGAACTCCAACCTGGCGTTTCTTGTTTTCTGACTACAGAAAACAGAAACGCCGGCTCAAAGTGAGAGTTAGGCTGGAGTATCACTGATACTCCAGCCTAACTCTACCTGAATCTGGCCCATAGAATGCAGATGCTCTTCTGATGGGGTGCAGGCAAAAAGAGGCTCTGGCCTAGTTCCTCTGGTTACTTATCTCCTCTCCCACAGTCCTTTGCTACTGTCTCATGATTGGCTCAGGCTCTTCCAATAGAGAGTTTACAGACAACCTCCAATAGGGAGTTTCCAAACAAGCAGTCTGTCATGGTCTTACCTCTTTGCAGGCTTCTCATTGCTGACATGTGTTAGCAGCCATCTTGCTTCATGGGGTTCTTGTAACCTGCCACACCCTGCGACTCCTCCTTTCCACTGGAAGGAGCTGGCTGTTCAGCATATATATAGACGGCAGCTGCAGTATTTCATCGCTTGGGCCTTTCGTCTGATACCCCTTCTGTGATCGTGCTGCTTGCTCTTGGTCACCAAAATATATGAAATTATTCAGCGCTGGGAAACCACAAACAATAAAAAATAAACGAAATGCAAGCCAGCACTTAAGGCAAATTCAAATAAAACACCCCAACAGTAATCACAAATAAAAATAGTGCAGCGCAAAAAAAGGAAAAAATAATATAATATAATAATAATAAATGTAAACAAAATAGTCCATAAATTGCTCAAGTGCAATACAAGCCAAAAAAATAATAAGATTGACCAAATCCAAAGAGTGATGATGAAAGAAGAAGCACCTCCACTGAAAGGTAAGAATGGCCTCTCACCTTATTGCCCAGACCAGAAAGGTCATAGAGCATGTAGTAATAAAGATCTCCTCATTAATCTATAGCAACACCAGCAGCGGATTGCTCTTAAGGGACATCAGTAGACTCACAGCCAATAAGGAATATGCAAAAGAATGGAGAGGAATCTAGTGCTCTCTGAAGCCAGACATGGAATTTAATGCATAATAATAAAATACACTCACATAAAAAGCACTCGCTCCTGAGTGCAAAGTAAAAACAGATCGAAATCCAACAGCCAACTGCTAGGACACTCGTGTGCAATCACGGGTGACGGAACATGTGTACCTCCCCCTCGTACGTCGTTACGTCCCTAGAGGCGGGACTTCATCAGCATGGGGTAGGAAGGAACATGCGAACGTCCCGCTAATTTGGTTTATATAGCTGTCGGTTGTCAAAGCAACCCGACACACACTGAGCTAACCGTCCATTCATAGTAAGCACGCCCCTCTCAAGCCACAGCAGAGCCAGCATAGCTCAAAGTGCAGCCAGCGCAAACAGCGCAAGAGGGACAGACGGAGCCAGAAGCAAAGCTTACATACAAGATAAAAATACAATTAGTAAAATAATATAATGAAAGAGTAAAAATCACACATAGCATATGTGAGATTATACCTCTCAATTAAAATGATCCGCGATCATACAGAGTGTATGCAGCAGTTGGTATAGTACACAATAATACAGTACATTTAATAAATTCACATAAAAATATATTAAATATTAATAACAGATACTAGACAAATATCATTAAAAATTATATAAATATATAACTAAGCCACATGGACCGTATACAGGTATAAAAATCAAAAATCACTACCTATTAGATATAAAGCAATTGAGATCAAACTCAACGTTAAGACCGGCAGGTATAGAAACCTTTGTCTCATATATCCAATATGATTCACGTTGGCTAAGGTGACGGATGTAGTGTCCCCCCCCCCTTCAATGTTTTGTCACTTTTTCAATGCCCCAGAATTTGAGCGCTTGAGGGTCTCTCTGATGGCACTGTCTGAAGTTTTTAGAAACACTATGACATCTAATTGCTCGTTTGATGTTACTAATGTGTTCCCCAATTCGTACATGCAATGCACGTGAAGTGCGTCCAACGTATTGTAAACCGCATTCACACTCTAGCATGTATACTACACCTTCTGTAGCACATGTAATCAGCTGTTTCATTGGGTACTCTTTATGTGTAACATTAGCAGCCCTCAAAATTTCCACTCGCCTACTAGCATTTGGATTTAAGCTGGGGGCGAGTGATGACAGGGCTACATGACCAATCTCCCTCCAATCTGTGCCTACACTTAGAGTCCTGATGAGATTGGTGGCTGAAGAGGAAAGGTGCATGCTCGGGAAAAGTAGCCTGGTGAGCCGCGCACAGGCAGAGCAGTACACAGGAGCTCTCCTTACAATTCTCATTAAGCCATTGGACCTAACAGTATGACCTCTCTGAGCCTGCCCCCCTCCTCCGACCAATGTAGCTGGAGAGCAGAAAGTAATGAGTTGGTGGAGGATTGGGAAAATTACCACTCCGGTGCAGCGCTCACTAAAAGTTGCCCTGACATGAGAGAAGCAGCCTTCCAGTTTGTGCAGTTTTCTTCTCCTTGTGCTCTATGTAAGTGTCCAACAGTTCAGCCTGAGCGCTGTGAACAGACTGGTCTCAATGTGTGCTGTGCGGTGTCAGTGTGCGCTGTGCTATGTTGTAAATGGCTGTGCAGTTGTGTGGATCTCAGCGCTGGATTTTACTCCCTTCCACTGTGCTGCAGCTCCTCTCCTCACTGCCAGCCTGAATAAAAGTGGGAAGTGGAAACATGCAAGTGTGGAGCCGCACACACAGGCTCCTGATGATGAGATGAATGGGAGAGAGAGAGGATGGATGGGAGTTGCAGAGGAGACAGCAAGAGAATGGGGAAGAGACCCTGTCCCTCTGGTCTGCCCCCAGTGCCCTGCCCCTCTGGTCTGCCCCCAGTGCCCTGTCCCTCTGGTCTGCCCCCAGTGCCCTGTCCCTCTGGTCTGCCCCCAGTGCCCTGTCCCATTTTGTTAAAGTTGTTGGTAATATTTAATTTTGTAACTTGATTCTGCATAAAACATTTAAGTGTCATTCCATGAGATAATCTATGAGGGCGTGTTTACGGGTGCAATTAGGCGCAGGGCAGTGTATGAATTAGGTGGGGCAACTGGTGGCGAGTAACTCTTGAGGCCTGGCTAGTAGCTCAGGACTTGAAGTTTTGAGCCCTGACATTAGAACAAAAACTCTTTCTTTTCTTAGTGGCCTGCCTTACATGCTTGCAGGTTGCACAACGACCACATGCATAGAAGCCAGAGAGAAAATTAAAGAGCTTAGGCTGGGCCCTGGTTGGTGGATCAATCACTCCAGGGGCCAGACTATCCCTCAACGAGGGAACCTTTTTATAGATGAATTGGGGTCGATCCGGTAAAACCGGGCCCAACACACCATCTCCTTTCAAAATCGGCCAGTGCTTCGCAACAATTTTTTCAAATTTCTTATGGTGTATATTAAAATCAAGCAATATTTTATAGTTAGCCTGTTCCTTCTCTATATTGACCGATTTGTCAGCCACAATACTATTCCTATCGATAGCCTTAACCTTATCTATTTCCTGCAAAATAGAGGGGCAAGAGTAGCCTTTAGCTACAAATCTAGTAGTTAACTCTTGATATTGTAGCAGATAATCAGATTCCCTGGTGCAGTTTCTGCGCAACCTCACAAACTGCCCACGTGGAATGTTACAGAGCCACAAACGATGGTGACAACTGGTTACAGGGATATATACGTTACGGTCAACAGATTTGAAATGATTCTTTGTAAACAGCTTATTATCAGACTTAAATATTTCCAGATCAAGAAAATTGATCTGTTGATGAGAAACTGTCCAAGTCAGGACTATATTCTTGGTATTAGTATTTAATTTATACATAAAAAGCTGTAATGAAGGTAGGTCTCCCTCCCATATCAAGATCAAATCGTCAATGTACCTACGGTAACATACAAGCTGAGAAGGTCTATCTTGGAACACCACGTCTCGCTCCCAATGGGCCATAAAAAGATTAGCCACACTGGGAGCGAAACGGGCTCCCATCGCAACACCACATTGTTGCAAAAAGAATTCCCTATCGTACCAAAAGTAGTTTTTTAACAAACAAAATTTAAGACCTTCCAAAAGGAAGTCAATATGGTCGTGGCTTAAACTAGTGGACTCAAGTGCCCACTGCACCGAAGAGAGGGCTGCTTCATGCCCAATGATTGTGTAAAGGGAGCCAACGTCAGCCGTTAATAAAATAGTATTGGGAGTGCAAGGGATAGAATCAAGTATCTGGATGATTTGTTTGGTATCCCTAAGATACGCAGGCATGGTGCGCACCAAAGGCTGCAGGAAAAAATCCAAATATTGGCCAAGCCTAGAGGTCACTGAATCTATCCCATTTACAATAGGACGGCCTGGAGGCCGTTCCGCATCTTTGTGCATTTTTGGTAAAAGATAGACAATTGGGGTGCGGCAATGATGGGGATCCAGATACGCCGCTTCCTTATTGTTCAAAACACCTCTCTCTTTACCATCCTCTATCAAAATGTGCAATTCCTTTTTAAAATTAACCATCGGATCTCCACGCAATATCAGGTAGGTGTTATAATCACTAAGCAATCTATTCCTCTCCTCGTGGTAATAAGCCTTGCTCAATACCACAAGACCACCCCCTTTATCCGCGGGTCGGATAACAATATCATTCCGTTGTTCAAGTGATCGAATCCCCTGTTGGATGGATTGGGAATCTTTCACTTTTTTGATATCGAGATCATCAAGATCTTTACACACCATATTGCGGAAGACATCTAGCAGTAGATGTCAGTATATTGAGGATTAAAAACCGATCGATTCCTCAGATTAGAGTGCCCAGAACTATTAAGAGTAGAATTCTTCTCTACAGGATTAGAAAGGAAGTATTTCTTCATATTCAAATCCCTGATATATTTCTGAACACTTACAAAAGTCTGAAACTTATTCAAATTACGTATGGGGGCAAACTTAAGACCCTTGTCTAATACTCGTGTCTCATTGTCAGTCAAAGGTACGTCACTAAGGTTAAGGATCCCTATACCAATCACGGTCTTTGCCTTTTGGACTCGTCTGCCCCCTCTGACTCCTCTTGATTTTTTCTTTTTAAACTGGACTGCCCTCTTGGAGTCTGAAGGGGCAGAGGAGGACAATTCTCCCTCCATTCGTTTGTCCAAGGTGGTGGGTACGGCGGAGGTCCCCTCCAAGGGGTCCTCCCCTGTCCTAAAAAATGTTGGTTAGTAGGAGGAGGCCCTTCCCAATAATTTTGCAAAGGTGTATAGTAATTATATGTAGATAAAGGTGGAGCCCCAACTGGGACATTAGCACCACCACTAGGATATCCCTTACCCCTATTGGACACTGTCCTCCAAAGAGGATTAGCATGATAATCAGGACCTGGGGATTGGGGCAATTTCCCATTTAAATGACCTCTCCCTTTGCCATTTTTTCCTTTACCCTTTCCCTTCGAGGGTCCCGTTCCACTTAAACCAGAGGTAACTGCCCTCAAAGGGGTCCCATGTCTCACTACATTAGAGGAACTGGGCCAAAGTCTCTGAGTATCCTGAGATGGCAAAGTCGGGACAGTTTCTGTTGTATCTATTGATACAGATTGAGCCTGTACCGAGCTCAAAGATTGCCATTTGTATACATTAGGAATCCCAAAATCACCCACATCACGCAAAAATTTCTTACGTTTCCTATCTTGGGCTTCCTTATCCCATTTAATAAGTTTATTTTTTAACTCCCCTGAAAGGCGAATGAATTCAGGTGTATCTTTATGGGATTCAATACGGTCAGAGATCTCTTTAATATGACTTTCCAACCATAACTTTTTCCGCTGTTTGCGGTATAACAAAAATCTAATGAGCTCAAAACCCTTTTCGGTAATGAAATTGTTCCATTTTTTGATTGATTCATCATCCACCAGTCTGTCATTAGGTGGTAAATCCCACCTCAGACGTCTGGGGATGATTTTAGTAACAAGATACTGTTCGAATGTTACAATATCCCACCAGGTTTTGATCTTTTTGTCAAACAGGTGTCCCAATTTTTTAAATGAGAAATTGAGGTCTCCCTGGTCAGAAGCAATAGCAGTTTCTGTAAATACATCAGTGAGGATGACCTCACGATTTTCCAAATAAGAAAATACATCCATCCCTGCAGCCAAATATAAATTAATTAATGTGTGAACAAAATATACAAAATTATTCAGCGCTGGGAAACCACAAACAATAAAAAATAAATGAAATGCAAGCCAGCCCTTAAGGCAAATTCAAATAAAATACCCCAACAGTAATCACAAATAAAAATAGTGCAGCGCAAAAAAAGGAAAAAACAAAAATAATATAATATAATAATAATAAATGTAAACAAAATAGTCCATAAAGTGCTCAAGTGCAATACAAGTCCAAAAATAATAAGATTGACCAAATCCAAAGAGTGATGATGAAAGAAGAAGCACCGCCACCGAAAGGTAAGACTGGCCTCTCACCTTATTGCCCAGACCAGAAAGGTCATAAAGCATGTAGTAATAAAGACCTCCTCATTCATCTGCTTCACTGCCTGGGTCCCAACTGCGAATGCACAAGCAGCGTGTCCTCACTGGTCCCCGCTGTCTCTTGGGATCAGTGTGTTTCCCAGATGACAGTGGGGGGGGGGGGGGGGTTTGTTTGTGACACGAAGAGGACCGGAAGTGGGTGCAAATACCTGTATTATACAGGTATCTGTACCCTCACCCCCTGAAAAAGACACCGGAGGGGGGGAAGGTTCTGAAAAGCGGAGGTTCACTTTTTGTGTGGACCTCCCCTTTAAAGGGGTTGTAAAGGGGTCACATGGTGGCCAGTCTAGAGCAGATCTGGCTGTGCTTCCTATAACACCCCCAGTCTCTTCGGCAGCACTAGTGATTGTAAAGCCCCCCCCCCCTGCTTGTAGTATGTGATTGTCTCACTGAGCTTTTATACAGAAACTACAGGTCCCAGCAGTCTGTCTTGTATACAGGCAGGGCCGGCCTTTGGGGTGTGCGAGCTGTGTGGCCGCACAGGGCGCAATGGGCAACAGGGGCGCCGTGTGGCCATCACAGCTCGCAGAATGATCATCACAGGAGTCCGACTCTTACAAATCACAGCAGCAGGCGCTGCCAGGACCCCCTGCCCTGGGACTGGATGAAGAGCAATGCATCGGCTTCGGCACCTGAAAAAAAATGGCTGCTGCCGGGCCCGGCAGGCACACTGCGCATGCGCCACCGCTGCTCGGAGTCGGGAAAGTCCGAAAACGCTTGGCTATTCTCGGGCAGCCGGCGCATGCGCAGTGGCGTCTAAGCATCTAAGCATCGGGTGGCGCCATTTTTAAATGCAAAGCCGCACTGTCCATCAAAAGGTAAGTCACACTGAGCCTCTGGCCCTGCAGGCATTTACTTTTTCATATAAAGAAAAAAAGAAAAAGTATTTACTTTTTATAGCCAGCTTACACACAGAAGGGGAGGAGGATATAAGGGACTAAACATAAGAAAAAGTTATTGCGTCTACTAACTACGGGAAAGATTTATGTAATTTTAATTTTTTTACTAGTAATGCCGGCGATCTGCGATTCTTTGCGGGACTGTGACATTGCGGCGGACAGATTTGACCCCTAACTGACATTTTTGACACGTTTGGGGGTACCAGTGACATTACTAGTAATCAGTGCTAAAAATATGCACTGTTAACCTCCCTGGCGGTATGATTCTTTAAGATTTTAGGTGCTAAAAGCGGTACCATTATTTGCAAGGGAATTTGGCGTTTTATACTGTAGGCTTGTAATTCTTAGGAATAACTCACTTAAATCTATTCAAACAAGAGTCTAATAGGCATCCCGGGTATGATTTTTTTTTTTTTTTTTTTAATTAAAAATTATAATATAATAAATAATTATAAAAAATGATCACAAATGATAATATAATTATAGTAAAAATTATTCAATAATGTAATCAAATCAAAATCACTGAAATTTGCTCAGTTGCAGAATTTTTGCTGTCATTTTTTTTTTTTTTTTATGACGAATTTCCCCATAAATCGCTATCGCTAAATTCTGCAAGTGATTCTGATTTATTATCGCTGTTTTTTAGCTGCTCTAAAACAATTTTTGCCATAAAGGGACACTTTTGGTTGCTATGGGCAATCTACAGTTTGCAGGGAGAAAGAACAGTTTTTATTATATAAAAGAACATGTAGTGTACAGGGCAGACCACTAGGGACATGGGGGGTGTGTATTTTTTACATACAGTACTGTAATCTATAAGATTACAGTGTACTGTATGTATAGTGTTTGTTTACATTTTTGAATTTGGCGCCGTTCCCCCCCCTACGTCGCGACGCTCGCAGGGAAGGGAATCGGCGGAACACACAGCATCAGGCGGACATCCGCCCGCCGTGTACTGCGGGGATTCATCGCTGGATCGCAGAGAAAAGGTAAGTAAACTTTTTCTGCATCCAGCGAGGTAAGCGCGTGTGTGGCACGGGGTTACCGATATTAGCTTAAAAATCTCACCCCGTGCCACACACGTGAAGACCGCCAGGGAGGTTAAAGTAATAATGCCATTGACAGGGAAGGGGTTAATACTCTTGGTGATCAAGGGGTTAAATGTGACCCTAGGGGAGTGATTATTTGTTACAAATATTTTTTTCCTCTTTGTGTATGTTTAGGTGACCAGGGGGCGAGAGGTGAAGATGGGGCTGGGGGGCGCCACAGGATTAGCTCGCACAGGGCGCCTGAACACCTACGGTCCCAGCAGTCTGTCCTGTATACAGGAACTACAGGTCCCAGCAGTCTGTCTTGTATACAGGAACTACAGGTC
Source organism: Rana kukunoris (assembly GCA_029574335.1). Classification (NCBI taxonomy): domain Eukaryota; kingdom Metazoa; phylum Chordata; class Amphibia; order Anura; family Ranidae; genus Rana; species Rana kukunoris. The sequence goes on along the minus strand of CM056055.1, from coordinate 61,669,609 downwards.
CCAGCAGTCTGTCTTGTATACAGGAACTACAGGTCCCAGCAGTCTGTCTTGTATACAAGAACTACTAGTCCCAGCAGTCTGTCTTGTATACAGGAACTACAGGTCCCAGCAGTCTGTCTTGTATACAGGAGCTACTAGTCCCAGCAGTCTGTCCTGTATACAGGAGCTACAGGTCCCAGCAGTCTGTCTTGTATACAGGAACTACAGGTCCCAGCAGTCTGTCTTGTATACAGGAACTACAGGTCCCAGCAGTCTGTCTTGTATACAGGAACTACAGGTCCCAGCAGTCTGTCTTGTATACAAGAACTACTAGTCCCAGCAGTCTGTCTTGTATACAGGAACTACAGGTCCCAGCAGTCTGTCTTGTATACAGGAGCTACTAGTCCCAGCAGTCTGTCCTGTATACAGGAGCTACAGGTCCCAGCAGTCTGTCTTGTATACAGGAACTACAGGTCCCAGCAGTCTGTCTTGTATACAGGAACTACAGGTCCCAGCAGTCTGTCTTGTATACAGGAACTACAGGTCCCAGCAGTCTGTCTTGTATACAAGAACTACTAGTCCCAGCAGTCTGTCTTGTATACAGGAACTACAGGTCCCAGCAGTCTGTCTTGTATACAGGAGCTACTAGTCCCAGCAGTCTGTCCTGTATACAGGAGCTACAGGTCCCAGCAGTCTGTCTTGTATACAGGAACTACAGGTCCCAGCAGTCTGTCTTGTATACAGGAACTACAGGTCCCAGCAGTCTGTCTTGTATACAGGAACTACAGGTCCCAGCAGTCTGTCTTGTATACAAGAACTACTAGTCCCAGCAGTCTGTCTTGTATACAGGAACTACAGGTCCCAGCAGTCTGTCTTGTATACAGGAGCTACTAGTCCCAGCAGTCTGTCCTGTATACAGGAGCTACAGGTCCCAGCAGTCTGTTTTGTATACAGGAACTACAGGTCCCAGCAGTCTGTCTTGTATACAGGAACTACAGGTCCCAGCAGTCTGTCTTGTATACAGGAACTACAGGTCCCAGCAGTCTGTATTGTATACAGGAGCTACTAGTCCCAGCAGTCTGTCCTGTATACAGGAACTACAGGTCCCAGCAGTCTGTGTATCTGTCTTGCATACAAAAAATACTAGGAGTACAGGGGGTATAGGTGGGTCTGGTGTGATCTGACCCCTAACTGACATTTTTGACACGTTTGGGGGTACCAGTGACATTACTAGTAATCAGTGCTAAAAATATGCACTGTTACAGTAATAATGCCATTGACAGGGAAGGGGTTAATACTCTTGGTGATCAAGGGGTTAAATGTGACCCTAGGGGAGTGATTATTTGTTACAAATATTTTTTTCCTCTTTGTGTATGTTTAGGTGACCAGGGGGCGAGAGGTGAAGATGGGGCTGGGGGGCGCCACAGGATTAGCTCGCACAGGGCGCCTGAACACCTACGGTCCCAGCAGTCTGTCCTGTATACAGGAACTACAGGTCCCAGCAGTCTGTCTTGTATACAGGAACTACAGGTCCCAGCAGTCTGTCTTGTATACAAGAACTACTAGTCCCAGCAGTCTGTCTTGTATACAGGAACTACAGGTCCCAGCAGTCTGTCTTGTATACAGGAGCTACTAGTCCCAGCAGTCTGTCCTGTATACAGGAGCTACAGGTCCCAGCAGTCTGTCTTGTATACAGGAACTACAGGTCCCAGCAGTCTGTCTTGTATACAGGAACTACAGGTCCCAGCAGTCTGTCTTGTATACAGGAACTACAGGTCCCAGCAGTCTGTCTTGTATACAAGAACTACTAGTCCCAGCAGTCTGTCTTGTATACAGGAACTACAGGTCCCAGCAGTCTGTCTTGTATACAGGAGCTACTAGTCCCAGCAGTCTGTCCTGTATACAGGAGCTACAGGTCCCAGCAGTCTGTCTTGTATACAGGAACTACAGGTCCCAGCAGTCTGTCTTGTATACAGGAACTACAGGTCCCAGCAGTCTGTCTTGTATACAGGAACTACAGGTCCCAGCAGTCTGTCTTGTATACAGGAACTACAGGTCCCAGCAGTCTGTCTTGTATACAGGAACTACAGGTCCCAGCAGTCTGTCTTGTATACAAGAACTACTAGTCCCAGCAGTCTGTCTTGTATACAGGAACTACAGGTCCCAGCAGTCTGTCTTGTATACAGGAGCTACTAGTCCCAGCAGTCTGTCCTGTATACAGGAGCTACAGGTCTCAGCAGTCTGTCTTGTATACAGGAACTACAGGTCCCAGCAGTCTGTCTTGTATACAGGAACTACAGGTCCCAGCAGTCTGTCTTGTATACAGGAGCTACTAGTCCCAGCAGTCTGTCCTGTATACAGGAACTACAGGTCCCAGCAGTCTGTGTATCTGTCTTGCATACAAAAAATACTAGGAGTACAGGGGGTATAGGTGGGTCTGGTGTGATCTGACCCCTAACTGACATTTTTGACACGTTTGGGGGTACCAGTGACATTACTAGTAATCAGTGCTAAAAATATGCACTGTTACAGTAATAATGCCATTGACAGGGAAGGGGTTAATACTCTTGGTGATCAAGGGGTTAAATGTGACCCTAGGGGAGTGATTATTTGTTACAAATATTTTGTTCCTCTTTGTGTATGTTTAGGTGACCAGGGGGCGAGAGGTGAAGATGGGGCTGGGGGGGGGGGGGGGGGGGGCACAGGATTAGCTCGCACAGGGCGCCTGAACACCTAAGGCCAGCCCTGTATACAGGAACTACAGGTCCCAACAGTCTGTCTTGTATACAAGAACTACTAGTCCCAGCAGTCTGTCCTGTATACAGGAACTACAGGTCCCAGCAGTCTGTCTTGTATACAGGAGCTACATGTCCCAGCAGTCTGTCCTGTATACAGGAACTACAGGTCCCAGCAGTCTGTCTTGTATACAGGAACTACAGGTCCCAGCAGTCTGTCTTGTATACAGGAGCTACATGTCCCAGCAGTCTGTCTTGTATACAAGAACTACTAGTCCCAGCAGTCTGTCTTGTATACAGGAGCTACATGTCCCAGCAGTCTGTCCTGTATACAGGAACTACAGGTCCCAGCAGTCTGTGTATCTGTCTTGCATACAAAAAATGCTAGGAGTACAGGGGGTATAGGTGGGTCTGGTGTTATTTAGGAGTATAGAAGGTATGTGTTTGTGTGACTCCAGCTTGTGGCACAGCAATCAATGTATATTGTATAGGTACTAGGAAGTCCAGGTTTTGTTTACCTGTGCCTCTTTAGCCCCCACCACTGTTTGGTCGCACCCACTTTTTCCTGCGGTCACTATATCCCTAAAATGTCCCTCATTCTCAAGTTCCAAAGTTGGGAGGTATGTAATTACCATACCGCTCTGCCTACACTGCCTTTCCTCAAAAAAATGATCTAAAAGAAAATGTGGGAATTGATGGGAACTATGGGAAAGAGAGGCAGAGCTCAGAGAATAATATTACGTACAGAGACATTTCATAAAAATCGTAATTTCTATTGCACATGATTGGATAGCTGGAGTTTATAGAATAAATCATGCGCTCATAAGACCTGTGATAGAGCACTGTACGTGCTAACACTGGTCATAAGTTTGTTTAATGAGCTGCTATGGAGATAGTCAGGCAATGCTGAAGCCAGCTACCGCAGTGTCGTCGCCAGGGAAACCAGCGTGCGAATCCCTCAAACGTCACCAGGAAGGCCCTCTCGTTGAACCTATCATCTGCCCCTGTGTGAGGCGAGGGGGCGTGGCGTACAGCTCGGTGGCTCCGCTTCCGGATTTGCTTGCGGTTGCCAGGGGAGGCCTGGGCCGCGGCATAGCAACGAAAGCGGAGAGACGCCGTTGGAGTGAGCGATCGATGCGGTGTGCACGGGGCTCCGGTAAGTGAGTCGGGGGTCGGCTTTGTAGCAGTGGGAGAAGTGAGGTATGTAGGCAGAAAGTACACAATGACAACGAATAGACCGACAGAGAACAAAAAAAGTCAGGAGACAGAAGACTGACTGGAATGTGAGAGGGTGACGAGGGAAGCCGTGCTGAGGGGACAGAGGCCGGCTCATTGGGTGCCCTGTGGGGTGTACTGAGGTGATCACTCATCCATAAAGATGAACACATCATTTTTATCGGCAAGGACTGTGCTGTGCCTTTTTGTTTTGTCCTTAAACAAGAACTTTGCTCAAAAAGTGATGGACCGCTCATTCTCCCCTCCCCCAGCCTGTAACTGAGTTGCAGGATTTTTGGGAGAAGGTGGGGGACATGCACCGTCTCCTGTCAGTCCCCCCCCCCCTATGCGCACCGGTCCTGTCCTAGTTCCGTCTGCCCTGTCCCAGTCCCCCCCCCCCTACAGCGCACCTCCTGGGTCAGGACCCCTCCCCTGTACCACCCCCCCCCGGAACGGTCCCCCCCCCCCATAGTCCCCCCGTCCCTGTCCCCCCCCCCCCCACCGTTCCCTGGCGTCCCAGTCCCTGTCTTGTAACCCCCACCCCCCCTGTCTCCCCCCCCGCCCCTACCCCAGGCCCCCCCCACACATCCCCCCCCCCCCACCCCCGCCGCTCTCCGTCATCCGTCTCCTGTCAAAGTCCCCCCCCCCTATGCACCGTCTCTGTGCAGTCCCCCCCCCCCCTATGCGCACCGTCTCCTGTCAGTCCCCCCCCCCCCCCCCCCCGTACCCCCCGGCGACCGGTCCCCCCCCATCCGCGCACCGTCTCCTGTCAGTCCCCCCCCCCCCCCCCTATGGCGCACCGTCTCCTGTCAGTCCCCCCCCCCCCCCACCCCTATGCGCACCGTCTCCTGTCAGTCCCCCCCCCCCCCACCCACTCCCCCCCCCCCCCCCCCCCCTATGCGCACCGTCTCCTGTCAGTCCCCCCCCCCCCCCCACGCACCCCCCTCCGGTCTGCTCCGCGTTGGCACGCGCACCCACAGTCTCCTGTCACCGTCCCCCCCCCCTATGCGCACGTCTCCTGTCAGTCCCCCCCCCCTACGCGCACCGTCTCCTGTCAGTCCCCCCCCCCCCTACGCGCACCGTCTCCTGTCAGTCCCCCCCCCCCTACCCCGCGTCACCCTCTCCCCCCTACCGTCACACTCCCCCCTCAGTACCCCCCCCCCCCTGTCAGTCCCCCCCTACGCGCACCGTCTCCTGTCAGTCCCCCCCCCCCCGTACGCGCCCTCCCCCAGTCCCCCCCCCCCCCCTGTCCCCCCCCCGTCCCCCCCTCCCCGTGCCCCCGTCAGTCCCCCCCCGACGTGCACCGTCTCCTGTCAGTCCCCCCCTAAGCCCCTCCTGTCAGTCCCCCCCCCCCACGTGCTCCGTCTACCTGTCAGTCCCCCCCCGTCCCCTCTGCCCCCCCCCCCCCTACGTCGCACCGTCTCCTGTCAGTCCCCCCCCCAAAGTATGCGCACCGTCTCCTGTCAGTCCCCCCCCCACCCTCCTATGCGCCCCCCTCAGTCCGTCCCGTCTAAGTCCCGTGTCAGTCCCCCCCCCCCCTATGCGCACCGTCTCCTGTCAGTCCCCCCCCCCCCTAGTGCGTGCACCGTCTCTCAGTCCCCCCCCCCCCCCCCCCCCCCTATGCGCACCGTCTCCTGTCAGTCCCCCCCCCCCCTATGCGCACCGTCTCCTGTCAGTCCCCCCCCTGGTCCTGTCAGTCCCCCCCCCCTATGCGCACCGTCTCCTGTCAGTCCCCCCCCCCTATGCGCACCGTCTCCTGTCAGTCCCCCCCCCCCCCATGCGCACCCTCCGTCTCCTGTCATCCCCCCCCCCTATGCGCACCGTCTCCTGTCAGTCCCCCCCCCCCCCCCTATGCGCACCGTCTCCTGTCAGTCCCCCCCCCCCCTAGATGCGCACCGTCTCCTGTCAGTCCCCCCCCCTACGCGCACCGTCTCCTGTCAGTCCCCCCTGTCCTCTCCCTGCTGTCACCCCCCCCGCGCACCGTCTCCTGTCAGTCCCCCCCCCCCCTACGCGCACCGTCTCCTGTCAGTCCCCCCCCTACGCGCTCTGTCAGTCCCCCCTACGCGCACCGTCTCCTGTCAGTCCCCCCTACCCCCCCCCCCCCCCCCTACGCGCACCGTCTCCTGTCAGTCCCCCCCCCCTACGCGCACCGTCTCCTGTCAGTCCCCCCCCCTCTACGCGCACCGTCTCCTGTCAGTCCCCCCCCCCCCCTACGCGCACCGTCTCCTGTCAGTCCCCCCCCCTACGCGCACCGTCTCCTGTCAGTCCCCCCCCCTACGCGCACCGTCTCCTGTCAGTCCCCCCCTACGTGCACCGTCTCCTGTCAGTCCCCCCCTACGTGCACCGTCTCCTGTCAGTCCCCCCCTACGTGCACCGTCTCCTGTCAGTCCCCCCCTACTACGTGCACCCCCCCTACGTCACCGTCCTGTCAGTCCCCCCCTACTACGTCTCCTGTCAGTCCCCCCCTACGTGCACCGTCTCCTGTCAGTCCCCCCCTACGTGCACCGTCTCCTGTCAGTCCCCCCCTACGTGCACCGTCTCCTGTCAGTCCCCCCCTACGTGCACCGTCTCCTGTCAGTCCCCGGGTGGGGGGGACATGCACCGTCTCCTGTCATTCCCGGGGCGACATGCACTGTCTCCTGTCAGTCCCCGGGGGGGATGGGACGGCATGCACCGTCTACTGTCAGTCCCCCTACATGCACCATCTCCTGTTGGTCACCGAGAGGGGAACATGCACCATCTCCTGTTAGTCACCGAGAGGGGGACATGCACCATCTCCTGTTAGTCACCGAGAGGGGGACATGCACCATCTCCTGTCAGTCCCTTGGGGGGGAAATGCACCGTCTCCTGTCAGTCCCCGGGGGGGGGACACAAGCACCATCTCCTGTCAGTCCCTGCTCCCACCAGCTCAGTCCTTGTCTAGGTGAGACTGTTGTTGCTTATCCCCCGCAAGCTCCTAGGACTCATCGCATGTCTCGGTAGGTCCAGTCTCCCTGTGCCGCCCAATCCACTATCTTTTGAATGCGCTTTTGGGATTCAGCTGTGATTCATCACAGCTCGATCCTGAATCTAAGATGACGGTGCCAGGGACCCAGCAGCGATGAGAAGAATCGGCTGTGGGAAGACAGTGCTGAACTCCATGGGCTGGTAAGTACCTGGTTTGTAAGGGGCCTATGTACACTATATGCAGTCACCTGCGATTTCCCTCATGGAACACGGGTAACTGCAATCACACACAGACAAAATTGTTTTCTAGGTGTCGTGTTCACCCCATAACCCGGTGTTACGTGGTGTTATAGAGCAGCGCAATGTTCTGTAACAGTGGCAGCCCGCCTCCCCCTAATCCATGCACCCGGCCCCTAATCTACATTCAGGGAACCTGACGCATGGATTCCAATATGGTTTTCTTTTTTAGTACATGATTAGAGCCGGAGGCTCTATTTGGTTTAAAAAAAGGGTGGGCTAGGGGCGCAGAGCAATGCGCAGTGAGCCCACCCAGTTGTGTGACAATAATGCATTAACATTCACTATTGTTTGCTATTCTCCTCCCGGCCAATCGGGAAGCAGGTCCTGAGACCCGATTAGCCAGAGGTCTCAGGACCCACTTCCTGTTCAGCCGGGAGGTGAGGCAACAGTCTCGGAGAGGAGGGGAGATCAGTGTTATCCCGGCCAGGACTCCTGCCTTTTAAGGTAAGGAGTAAGGATGAGCTCGGGCATGTTCGCAAACCCACACATGCAGAGCCCACCAGAAAGTCGGCACATCGCTAATCGTAGGCAGTGAGACATTTCCCGCTCCGCGGCTACGGAGATTGAGAAATGTCTCACTGCCTGTGATTAGCGCTGTGCAGTGCTGACTTCCTGGCGGGCTCTGCACGTGCAGGTTGCGAACACGCCTGAGATCATCCTTTGTAAGGAGGCATCATCGCCAACTTCCTGTCTATCTGCCGTGTGGGGGGGAGGGTGGGGTCTGATCACCACCTTCCTGTCTATCTCCCGCAGGGGGTTTGTCACCCCCCCAAATATTGTGGCATGACTGTAGTGTCGCTTTGTACGCATCTAATAAAGTTTGTTTAAAGAAAAAGGGGAACTGTGTGATTTGATAAAACCTCACAGCTCTGTAGCCCAAAGCACCGTGCGGACATCATTTAGTGTGAACAGGTCCTAAAAGTCACCAGCTACAGTACTTGTAGCTCAGCTGCTGATGATTAATTTTTAAATTAGTGGGGGAAGTTTCTCTTTAAGAAGCTGAAGTCGTGAGATGTGGTTAAAGCGTTGCTGAACTCGAGTGCCCAAAAATCGTACCTTATGACAATAGGGTACATTAAGCTTGTGTATTACAGGGGTATTTATATTAAAAAAGTGAAATTGTGGGTGGAACTCCCCTTTTAAGGTAAAACTATAACCCGTTTTTGTTTTTTTGTTTTTTTTCCATTTTGGTCCCAATGGGGAGATTTCACTTCACTTCCTGTCCCATAGCCAAAGCAAGAAGTGAGAGAAAATCCTTCCAAAGTGAGGGAATTCCTGGTTGTCTCCACGGTCTTCAGAACTAGCGTCTCCATTAGAAGTCTTCCCCTCCATATCTGTTCTTGTTAGTGGGGAATATGGGTGCAGAAAGGGTTAAAGAGTCCATGTAACATCGGCTTATAGTCCAAGATTGAGTCCATACAATGGGGGTTATTTACGAAAGACAAATCCACTTTGCACTTGGAAGTGTAGTTGCTGTAGATCCGAGGGGGGACATGCGAGAAAAATAAAAAAACAGAATTTTAGCTTGTACATGATTGGATAATAAAATCAACAGAGCTTCCCCTCATTTTAGATCTACCCCTTTAGATTTACAGCGATTGCACTTGTAGTGCAAAGTGGATTTGCCTTTTGTAAAGAACTCCCAAAGTTTGCAAACACTAGTGGCAGCCTTCCTCAGAGTTAGACAGCTTTATAGAATCAGAAACAAAAAAAGGGGGGGGAGCGCCATATAAGTGCAGCATTAAAGGTAAACTTTTAATATTAAACGGTCATAAAAACTCACAGGGTGTGAAAGGTTGTAAAGCTCATTGGTATGACCGTCACCGTAGCAATGAATGGGATGACTTAGTGTGTCACAGGTCATCCCATTCATCTGACATCACATCCAATTGAGAGTGCGCTCGGGATGCGTTCCAAACTGGTGTGAGGCCGTTCCGGGATACCACCCAGCATCTTCGGCTCTCCTTGCTTAATTTGACAGCTCCATCTTCTGTCCGAACGGTTCCTGTAGTATGGGATGTTTGCTACGGTGACTGTCATACTGATGAGTTTTACACCCTTTCACATTCTGAGTTTTTATGACTGTTGAATATTAAAGTTTTATTTTTAATGCTGCACTTAGATGGCGCTTTCCCCACTTTTGTCTTCATTTTGTTTCTGATACCTGTTCTTGTGACAATTCAGAATTTGACATTTGCTTTCAATGCGCTCTTTTTTGTCCTGTTTACCGATCTTCGTTGTTAATGTTTTTTCCCCAGTGGTGTTCCTGGTCAGCTCTTGAGAGATGGAGCTCCTCCTCCTACACAGGAAACACATTCAATCCTTTTTAAGGTAGTGTTCGTGTTTCCTCCATCTGGAGGAGACATGTTGCCTAAGGACTGGAAAGCCTCCATCTCCCAAGGGCTGACCTGGGACAGGTGTCCAGCGTGTGCATCAACGGGTGGAGGGATGGGAGCCTCTGAGCGGCGGCGGTCAGTGGGCCTTACCGGAACCGTTTCCTTTCGGTGGAGGAGGCCAGTTGTGCGGCCGCAGGCAACCCTCCATAGCAGTGTGCAGGAGGTGTCTGGATTCCGGCTACTTCTGAGCCCAGGCTGCAATGTGGTGTCCCTTTGGCTGGCTCTGGCAGTGGGGCATAACCATAGCGGGGTGACGTCTTCGGCGCATCGGGAAGCTGGTTTGGCCTCTTAAAGGTGCAGGGAGCTGGTATGGCCACCTGGTGCCATTACACATGGAGAGGCTGCAGGAGACAGCCACAGATATCTCCAGGATGCAAAAGGAGGATGAGCTCTCATCTACCCAGGCTCCCAGGGATGCAGGTACCGGCGGGACATAGGTAGGCACCAGTGGGTGAACTTTGTTGTCCAATTTGGGAACAGCAGGCTAGATGGTGGTAGGGGGCGCTACAGGTGCATTGATCGGTTGAGTGTACCCTTTCTTACCACCGTGGGCCCCTATATTTTGTCAGGCCAAGCCTTCTAAAAAGCCAAAGCCAAATCCCCGGAAGCGGTGTGCAAAATTTGTTACCATGATGCTGGTTGAATGCACAGAACTGCTGTGTGAAGTGTGCATAGACAGACTGGTTAAAAAACAGTCAAGTTCACCTTGGTCTTATTACATATGCTCTTTCCGTGACCCACCGTCACCTACGTAAATGGCCGATCTGCAACGTTATTTACGAATGTTATATTGTACAGGCTTCATGTGTTTGTGTTATATACTCGACTCCCTTGTTGTAGCGGCTGTGTCCGCATTTACACCTCTCCTTTCTCTGTTTTAAATGCACGGTTTGCTATGTATGTATTAAAAAAAAAAAAAGTCAAATACAATCTACGCACAATTTTTGGATCTGTGAGGGACGACATGGCTTCTACCTTTTTTAAGAATCTCAAAAAATGTATTTCAGAGGTAAAACCTCCAACAGCTCCCTCTGGAAGTTCCTCTCCCATAGCCTCATTAAGATCAGCAAAGGGTCACAGGAGGCAGTGAGGGAACGAGTGGGTAGCAACGCGGTTAGCGAAATAGCCTCCGACATCTCAGATTTGGAGCAGGAAGATGGGGGAGAAAAATGGGCCCCAAGTACAAATTGTCCCTAGAAGATGTAGAGGGCTTACTTGGCTATATATGAAACATTGGAAATGGGGGAAGAAAACTAACTTCCATCAAAACATGATTTAATGTACCAGGGTTTAAGGAAGAAAAAGTCCAAGGTATTCTCTGTCCATCAGGTGAAGTTGGATGTCGTGAGGAATGAATGGGCAGACCCAGAAAAGAAGCCCTTCTTATCAGTTTGCCACAAGAAGCGGTTCCCTTTCAAAGACGATCCACAGGCAGTATGGCATAAGAATCCCAAGTTGGATGCTCCATTATCTAATGTCTCCAAGAAGTCCTCGTGGACTACATGTGGTGTGAACTGGCCCTAATGCCTCGTACACACAACCGCTTTTTCCGACGGGAATCCTGGCCATGTGTATGCTCTCTCGCAGTTTTTCCGACGGGGAAAACTGCCAAACCCGCCACGAAAAAAAAGAGAACCAGCTCTTTTTTCCCGTTGGGATTCCCGACTGAATGTTTCCCGTTGGAAATCCCGAGCGTGTGTACGGGGCATAAGGGCTCCTTCACACAGCTCTGTTGCAAAAACATGTTATAAACGCGTATGCATATTTGCCTAACTTATTATGCGTATTGCACCTGTAAAAAGAAAAAAAAAGACTCAAAACACACTGAAAGTGCAACAGTGGGTGTGTTTTCACCACATTTTTTTTTTTTAAACATTCAAGTTTATTGAGAGTGTATAATAAAGCAGTACAATAGATAAAGACAGTGAAATCCAAATTGGTTGACAGAGATTACATCAGTATCATATGGCTAAACCCGAACCGAACTGCAACATAACAAACAGAGATATTAGAATCAAGTGAGTTGTTGGGTGAGTGACATTGAGAAGGTCAGTCCAATAACTGATCAAAGAGAGAAAAAAAAAAAAAAGGCAGTGGACTGACCTTATTCATCTGGAGTTCAAAATACATTAAGTGTTAAGTTATCTGCACTCAATCAATCTTGTCGGTGTGAACCAAGTAAAGAGATAAGAAGGAGGCAAAAGAGTATGGACAAACGCTGAGACAAGCCAGGGGAGATGGGAGGGGAAAGAAAAGGGGGGGGAAGGGGGAAGGAGGGGTGATCAGAAACCCTGTGGCAGTAGAACCAAAGATCCGGTAGTTTATGGCATCGATTTTGATGATTTCAGGAATTCAAGGAGGCAAAGCCCTCAGGTAAGCCTGGGAAGTCTTGAAAACAAACCACGGAGACCAGGTATCGTGGAACTGTTCCACTCTATCCGAAGATTGGGCAACAGAATCTTCCATATAGCAGGTGTCATTCACCTTTCTGAGCCAATCTTTGATAGACGGGACCCTAGTGCTTTTCCACGCAAGCAGGATAAGGGAGTTGGCAGCATTCAACAAATGCCTGGTTAGCGATTGTTTGTATCTCTTGAGAGAGAAATTGGTAATATGGAGCAAGCAGCAGGCAGCGTCCAGAACCATACTAGTCTCCGTTATGAGCTTCACATATTCTCTCACTCCATCCCAGAATTCTGTTATTGCCGGGCAATCCCACCAAATATGTCTGAGACTGCCCACGTCTGCCTCGCATCTCCAACAGCGGTCTGAGGTGAGAGGGTACCATTTCTTAAGTCTCTCCGGAGTAGCATACCACTGTGTCAGAAGCTTGTATGAAGTTTCTTGCATTTTAGTACTGACTGAGCACTGATGTGCCAAAATGCAAGCTGCCCCCCATTGTTTGTCAGTAATGTCTATGTGCAGGGCTCTAGACCAAGCCTGTTGGAGTCTGTCGTCCTTAGTGGTAAGAGCATTCTGAAGCCATGAGTAGGTTACAGAGGTTGAGCTCGGGAAGCGTGAGCCTCCAGCGCAAATCTTCTCTAATTCTGTCAGCTTCCTGATGGAGGGTCTCCGTGAGCCCATATTAGCATAATCACGTAATTGAAAGTATTGCCACCAAGAAAGATCCGGCAGTCCGCACTCAGACCTGAGTGCCGTCAAGGTCTTAAACGCGCCCTTATGGAAACAATCCTTCATAGTAAGCGGAGGAACGGGGTCCAATGCTTGGAATAAATGATTACCTAACCCGGGGGGGAAGTCTGGGTTGTTGCTGATTGGGGAAAGCGGACTAATAGTGGAGGTCAGGTCCGTCTTGGAAGCAATGGAGCTAAATAACGATAGGGTAGTGCCCGTCAGTGGGTGTTTTTTAATGGTGTCGGTTAGGCAATGCCAGGGAATCCAAGGGGCGAATCGCAGGGAGGTCTCAGTCAGTGAGTCCTCCAGACCCACCCAATCTTTCGAGGAGCCATGACAATGCCAGTCAATTATTCTTGTTAAATGTGAAGCTAGGTAGTAATTGTGGAAGTTAGGAAGTCCCATCCCTCCAGTCTTCTTCGGTCTAGTCAAAAGGGAGAATTTTATCCTGGACCTGTTGCCCCCCCAAAGGAACCATAGGAGGATAGATTGGAGGGTGTGGAAGCAGGCTTGAGGGAGTTTGATTGGCAGGTTTCTGAGGAGGTACAGAAGCCTCGGCAGAACAACCATCTTTATGACCGCCGCCCTTCCAAACCAGGAAAAGTATTTAGAATTCCAGGTTTGCAAATCTCTTTTAATAGCTTTGATAAGGATCGAGAAATTCTGATCATATATGGAAGACAACTTTGGTGTCAGCCATATCCCTAGATACTTGAGCGTGCCATTGACCCATCTGAAAGGGCAGTTGGCACGGGTCCGCTCCAGGGTGTCCACCCCCAGCGAGACATTCATAGCCTCAGATTTAGTGAAATTGATTTTAAGGTTAGACATATATCCAAATAAGAGGAACTGGTCCATCAGGTTGGGCAAGGTGATGTGGGGTTTGGTCAGGAAAAACAGAAGGTCGTCAGCATAGGCTGCAATCTTATATTCCTTAACCGATACTTTAAAGCCAGCTATTGACTGGTCTTTATTGACCAACCTGATGAACGGTTCCAAAGACAGGATAAATAAAAGGGGTGACAGGGGGCACCCTTGCCTAGTACCGTTGGAAATCTTGACCTCCCCTGACAAGGAACCATTTACTTTGAGTCTCGCTGTCGGCTTGTCATATAACGCTGTTATCCATGACATCATCTGAGGACCAAGTCCCACATGCCCGCACGTAGCGAACATGTAGTCCCAGGCGACCCTGTCGAAGGCCTTCTCCGCATCCGTAGACAGGAGAAGGCCCTCGAAACCGTGGCTGTGCACCCCGTGTGTTAGAAGTAAGGCTTTGATCACATTGTCCCTGGCTTCCCTGTTGGGCATAAATCCTACCTGTTCAGGGCCGATCAGGGAGGAAAGCAAGGGTCTCAGCCTGTTCGCTATTATTTTCGCCAGCATTTTTAGGTCGAGATTCAGCAGTGAGATGGGTCTATAGCTGGCACACTCAACCAGATCCTTTTCGGGTTTCGGTATAAGTGAAATATGGGCAGTTAAAAAATCAGGCGGAATAGGTTTGGGGGTGGACAGCGAGTTCAGGGCCCTTGTCAGAGGCGCTGAGAGGATATCTTTAAATGTCTTGTAATAAATTGACGTGAACCCGTCTGGGCCTGGGCTCTTACCTGATTTGAGCTCTAAAATCGCCGACTGAGTCTCCTCAATCGTGATAGGATCTTCAAGAGGGGTTAACTGTGAATCGTCTAATTTGGGAAGTCCACTTTGTCGCAAAAAGTTTAGGATCTCGGTAGCCCTGTCGCCTCGTAAGTTCGGGGGTTTATGCAGCGCCGGCAAGTTATATAGTTTTGTGTAGAATCGTTGGAATTGCGATGCAATAGCATCCGTAGCTGTTTCCAAAGATCCCTCATTGGTTCTAATCTGAGGAATGTGGCTAGCATTGGACGCTTCCTTCAATGCTCTCGCCAAAAACCTGCCCGACTTATTGGCCACTTCATAATAAAGTTTCTTTTTAAAGAATAACATCCTCTTAGCCTTATCATCAAATATGTCTTGCAGGGCTTTACGAGTGTCAAGAAGTTCCCGGGCGGAGTCCTGCGACAGCGACTGTTTGTGTAAACATTCTAGTCTATGGATCGTGGCTGTTAAATCCCTGATCTTCTGTTCCTGTTGTTTTTTCCTGTGGGATCCCAACCTGATCAATTCACCTCTAATTGAACATTTATGGGCTTGCCAAACTGACAATGGGTCTATACCCGGTGTATTGTTAAATCTGAAGTAATCCGTTAAAGAAGCGGTGATGGAGGGCAACAGGTCGTGGTCTGTTAACAGAGAAGCGTTAAGTTTCCAGGTACTTGATCTAGGGGCATGTAATCCACAATCAAGTGTAAGGGAAACTGGTGCATGATCGGACAGAGATTGGATGCCAATCCTGGCTCCCGTCACTGAATGCAAGTCCCGTTGCGTGACAAACAAGTAGTCTATGCGGGAGTATCTATTGTGTGGGACCGAATGAAAGGTGAAGTCTCTGGTATCTGGGTGGAGAAATCTCCAAGTGTCGACTAACTGCAGGGAGTTTAGTAGGACTTTCATTTTTCTAAGGGCACGGTAGGGTATACATGAGGTCCCGGACGATGAGTCCACCCCGGGGTTTAGGGGAGCATTGAAGTCCCCTCCCAGAATAAGGACACCAGAGGTGAAGCCCATTAATTCACGGGTAATTTTTTGGCAGACAGCTACATGAGCCGAATTGGGAAAGTAGACATTTGCTAGGGTTAGTGGTTTACCGTTATAAGTGCCCTTTAAAAAAACAAAACGTCCCTCCGGGTCAATTAAGCTGTCCTGAAGCGTGAAGGGTGCATTCCTACCTATTAAAGTGGTCACCCCCTTAGTCTTTGCCTCGTTATTCGTTGAATGATATGCTGCTGTGAAGTAAGCGTTAGTCAATTTTTGTGTGTGGCCTGTCCGGAAAT
Source organism: Rana kukunoris (assembly GCA_029574335.1). Lineage (NCBI taxonomy): Eukaryota > Metazoa > Chordata > Amphibia > Anura > Ranidae > Rana > Rana kukunoris. The sequence goes on along the minus strand of CM056055.1, from coordinate 61,653,991 downwards.
GGGTCTCCTGCAAAAACACAAAGTGTGGCTTACCTTTTTGGAGTTCCCTAAGAAATGATACCCTTTTCTCCGGTATATTCAGACCTTTTGCATTGAGTGTTACGACCGTCGGAGCCCTTCCCAGTGATGCGAAGGCCATCAGGGCGGCTATGACGCGCTATTTGCAGCGAATCTAAAACAAACTGAGAAACACAGATGAAAGCTCGTCCAACCTGCCACAGGGTATTAGGTCCTGCTCGGGTAGATTACCCGAGGTGATGGGTGGGGGGGAAGTACAGGGTGGGGGGGAAGTACAGGGTGGGGAGGGAGGGCAGGATGGGGTGTGGGGGGGAGTTAGAAGTAAGATAGAAAAGAAAGGGAAATCGAAAAGAAAGAGGAAGGAGAAAAGGACCTCAAAAGATCAGCGTGCGGAGAGAGGACCGACGCTGCTCGGAGAAAATATGGTACACTACACTTTAGTTAGAGAGTAATCCTACCAAAGTAATAAGGTAGTACGTCTAAGGTAGAAATCCACCTCCAGACATACTCTGTGGGTAACGTCACTTGTCTGTATCCGGGATACACAGGGAGCAACGCTCAAATAACTAAAACTTCTGAAAATTTAAAGCACTAAAACAGTAGCAAAAGAACGACACAGCCTCTTTCAGCAAGAATAACTCATGGCCCAGAACGGGAATAATAAACGTTTAACAGAAAAAACATTGATATCAAGCTGCAGACCAGGGAGGGTACATATTACCTTACAATTAAGCATAAAGTTTGCTTGAGACCCAGACTGGGGAAAAAAAAATATATATATATATATATATATAAAATAAAATAAAAATAAATGCAAATAAAAATATAAAATAAAAGGAATAAAATAGAATAAAGTAAATATATATATATATACATATATTATACATGCACACATATAAAAATGGTAACCAGACCGAGCAAAATCCAGGATTCTAAAAAAAAAAAAAAAAAAAAAGAAAAAGAAGAGCAAAAAAGAAAAAAGGGAAAGGTAATATAGGAAAAAAAAAAAAAAAAAAAAAAAATCGGTCTGTCTTGATCGTGGTGCAAAACAAAGGAGTGGTCAGAGCAGGGAGAACCAGGTAAGGCACTAGTAAAAAGATGGTCCATCATGTCCACATTGGTCAGCAGCAGGATTTAACGACATCCCAGGGCGAGGTGATGAAAAGTCATCAAGAAGAGGGACCAGACATCAAGAAATTAAGCACTCAGTCTGTTACTTGACCCCTAGCAGGAGTATGACGTGGTGCGGGAGTTCCAGCTTGTGATCCACCTCCGCGACCATGTTTTGGCTTCTTAGATCGATGTTTATCTGGAGTAGAGAAGGGTGAATCAGGGGGGCTTCTGGGGAGCGGTGGCAACATGAACTCTTGGTACCATTCAGGGAGCTCCATTATCTCCAGGTTGAGAGCCTCACAAAAACCTGGTAGGTCAAGCGGGGTGCGCAGAATATGCTGCTTGCCTGCAAACGTGACAACCAAGGCAAAGGGGAAACGCCAGGTGTACTTTATGTCTCTCCTCCTGAGTTGCTCCAGCAGGGGGCGCAGGGCCCTGCGGTTTTTTAGTGTGATTTGGGAGAGATCCTGAAATAACAGAATATGTGCGCCATTGAAGACTATGCGCTCATTGCCACGTGCCTTCCTCATGATGTCTTCCTTTAGTGGAAAGCTCTGGAGACAACAGATAATGTCTCTAGGAGGTGCATCCTCCGGACCCCTTGCCCTGAGGGCCCTGTGAGCTCTGACAAAATCGATCATGGTATCCTCTTGACGTTCCAACAGGCTATTAAATACCCTTTGCAGTGCAGGGACAATCTGATCGTTCTCCACCGACTCAGGGATCCCCCTCACCCTAATGTTGCACCTGCGTCCGCGATTGTCCAAGTCCTCTAAATGGCGGTTTATTTCAATAAAGTGGGATATCTGAGTGTCTGCCACACACTCCAATCTATGTATTGCTCTGTCCCTACGCTTCCCCTTCACTTCTACCGCCTCCATCTTGTCTGATAGAACAAGCAGGTTGGACTTCAGGTCCGTTATCGCTGCCGAGAACGTGGCCTTTATGTCGGCTGCAAACACAGACATGTCAGCAAATGTAAGCGGCTTGCTGGAGCGGGAGCGGCTTCTACCTGAGTCCTCGGCTGTGTACTGCGAGTCCTCGCTGAAGTCATCCTCGTCTTGCTGGGACCGCGCCATCTTGGAACTCGCCACGTTGCTCCCAGAGGGCTTGAAGAGTTCAGAGATGCTCCGAGTAGAGGAGGCAACCGAACCTCGGCGGAGTCTGGTATGTGGGGTCTGGTGGTTCACTCTGCCCATTTCTGGGGTCCTTTGAGCGGAAAGAGAAGCTGTCGGCTGTGTCAGTTCACGGAGCTCTCTTAGTGTGCGTCCATCCCGGCCGCCAGTCAAGCCACGCCCCCTTCACCACATTTTTTATGTGTTTGCCATTTATTTACATGTGGAGATATGTTTGGTGCGTTTTTTTTTTCCTTGCAGCATACAAGACTTTTAAAAACACAACTGACCCACAAGTTATTGGTGTGAAGAGTTCCATAGGATTTAATAGCCATGTATTTTTCTTCCGCTTTTTATAACACAAAGGCTCCTTTCACACTGAGGTAGTTTTCAGGCATTTTAGCGCTAGAAATAGAGCCTGAAAATCGCCTCATTTTAATGTGACATCTGATTTGACACTGGGGCTGTGCGCTTGCGGGACGTTAGGAAAAGTACAGCAAGCAGCATCTTTGGGGCAGTTTGGGAGCGCTGTATATAGAGCGAATGTCCAGCACTTCCAAAGTGCCTGAAAAGCGTTTCAGAAGCGCCGCAACATTGTCGTTTTTTACCCCTTCTTCGGCTGCTAGAAGGGGTTTAAATCGCCCGCTAGCAGCCGAAAAGCAGTGCTTAAATAGGCTAAAACGACACTAAAACGAGTGTTGCGCTTTAGCGCGGCGGCGGCCCCAGTGTGGAAGGATTTAAAGACAGGAGAAAAACTGACCAGTGTGATGGGGCCCTTGTAAAAAATGAGGGTTTACATTTGTTTTAGGAGGGAGTGGTTTGTATCATGGTTAGTTGTTTAGACAACGTTGCCTTGTTAAGAAACAAACAAGAGTCACATTTTAATAACAATAGCTGGTAAAAGTAAATGTTTGCACTTCAAGGGCATCAAATACTAGTGTAGTAAAGCTGGAAAAACTGCCCATGTACAAAGAAATCCTCTGCTGTTTTTGTATCCCTTACAGTCAGGGCTGTATTTACCATAGCAGTACTTGAGGGCCAGTGCCTAGGGCAGCACAAAGCCTAAAAATGTACACTTTTTTTGTGCACTGGATGATCCAAAACTTCATCTTGTGTTCCAAATGAGCAGATAATACAAATGTATTGTATTTATATTTCACTGACAATTTTTGTAGAGAGTTTTGCAAAAAGCGTCCCGAACCTCATTTTATGTCCTCTCCTCCGGCGCTTCTGGTTCCTGAACTCCTCGCATACCCCTATAGAAAGCCACTTTCTGCGGGGGCATTCATGTGGGCTCACTCCTGAGCCTCGCTGTCTGTGTCAATAGGACTCGGCCCTGACCCCCACTTCTTCCTCACTGGCTTTGACTGACAGCAGCAGGAGCCAGTGGATAAAATATGGGCTAATGAGATTTGCAAATTATTGCATTCCGTTTTTATGTAGAGTTTCCACATCACTGGATCGAGTTGGGGCTCGGGTAAGTATTAGGCTTCATGTACACAGGACGTTTTTACAACTTCTCTTGAACGATTAACTTGACAGATAGTAACCCACATTTAAAACTTCCCTTTTGCCACATTTACATGCCGCATTTGCGTTTACAAACGTTTAAAAAAAAAATTATATATACAGCCCTCAAAAATCCACTCGCCTGCTCGCATTTTGCGAGTGAAATCTGAGGTCTGGCGAGGAAGGGCTGCCTGGGAGTCGGGGGGGGGGGGGGGGGATGAGCCTGTGTCAAATGTGAGTTCTTCTCCCAGTGATCACTGAGGCCTGTGGGGGAAGAGAGAGAGAGAGAGAGAGACCGCTCATGTGTTCAGAGCGCAGTGGGGGGAACAGAGATAACAGCTTTAATTTCAATAGCCGTGTTCCCCACCGCTTGCTGTCGGATACAGCCCCGCCCCCTGGTTCCGGGACTTTGACTGACAGATCACTCGTCACTGGGATTGGACGGGTGATCTATCTATCAAAGTTCCGTGGCCAGGGGGCAGGGCTGTATCTGACGGTGCGCAGCGGCAACACGGCTATTGAGCTATCACTGTGTTCGCCCGCTGCACTCTGATCACCTGGGCGGCTCTCCTGTTCCTCTCCTCGGCTGCACAGGTAGGCTGCAAGGCGGACACAAGGCTCCATGGTGGGCACTAGACACACGGCTGCAAGGTGGACACAAGGCTCCATCGTGGGCACTGGGCATGCGGCTGCAAGGTGGACACAAGGCTCCATGGTGGGCACTGGGCACGCGGCTGCAAGGTGGACACAAGACTGCATTTGTGGCCGCTGGGCACATGGCTGCATTGGTGGGCACATGGCTGCATTGGTGGACACAAGACTGCATTGGTGGGCACTGGGCACACGGCTGCATGGTGGACACAAGGCTGCATGGTGGCCACTGGGCACACGGCTGCATTGGTGGGCATTAGGCACAAGGCTGCATGGTGGGCACAAGTCTGCATGGTAGACACATGCAGCTTGCATTGGTGGGCATGGATACAGTTAGTATTAAAATAATTATTAACAACTGAATTCTGCATAATACATTTGAGTGTCATTTTATGAGAGCATGTTTAGGGGCGGAATTAGGGTCGGCTGGGTGGGACAACTGGTGGCGAGTAACAATTGAGGCCTGGCTAGTAGCTCATGACTTGAAATTTTGAGCCGTGTGTGTATATATATTACACACAGGGCCAGATTCAGAATGGCGAGCGGTTCTTTGCGGTGGCACAACGTTACCTATTTACGTTACGCCACCGTAACTTTACACGCTAGTGCTGTATTCACAAAACACTTGTGTGTTAAGTTGCGGCGGCGTAGTGTAAATTTGCCGGCCTAAGTCAAAATAGACGGGTAGGGGGCGTTTCCTATTTAAATTAGGCGCGTCCACGCGCCGAACGTACTGCGCATGCGTCGACCGTAAAAAAAAAATCCCAGTGCGCATGCTCTGAATTATGACTGTGTTTTCGACGTGAACGTAATCGACGTAAATCCCCATTCAGGGAAGAGTTGCGCAAACGACGTAAAAAAAATTCAAAATGCCCACGGTCACGACGTCCATACTTAAAGGAACACTAAAGGTTTGTTTTTTATTAAATCAATTGATTGCTGTAAGCTAGAGCATTTAAATATCACTTACCACGTTTTTCCTTTTGACCTCCAAAACACAGTAATCCAGGTTTGAAAATGCCATTTCCTGTCTCTTCTTGCTTTCCACCAGCATCTGAGCCGTTTTGTATGGTGGAAAGCAGAATGTGTTTACCCCCTCCCTATGACTACAGCCCTGCATGAAGATGCTCTCTTATCCCTCACAGGGATGGAGGCCAAGCCTAATGGGAACTGTAGTTCCCATTAGGCTGAGATGTAGCAAGAATGAATGTGCACCGCAAACCAGGAAGTCAGTGAGAATAACGATTCAGGAGTGACAGAGGTGAATAAAACAGCTCGATTTCAACAGGTATCAAACTAGTTATAATGCAAAACATTACTTTCCCCTTTCGTCTTCCAGGACAGCCCTGAGATATAGCTCCTCCCTCCGGGACAGGAAACACATCATAAGTCAATTGTAAAAGGAAGTCCTCCAGGCCTTCTCCTCAGTTTTAGTGTTTCCTGCCGGACGTGAAGGAGCACATTCAGGAACGTGCCTCTTGAAGAGGTGTTTTTTTACCTTTTCAGCCAGGGTAAGAGCGGTTGGCCTTACCTTTCCTGCAGCACGCCTTTGGCCCTAGGGGTAGAGAGTGTAGCTGGGACCACCGCTGCCGTTGCTCGGCGAGAGTCGGACCCCCGGTGGCGGCGGAGAGCTCCTGCCCCCAATCGCTGCATCCCTGACAGCGGAGAAGGCGAGAGATGCCAGGCAAGCCGCATAAGGTCCGTAGACTTCCGGGAATGGCGTGGAGGGGCGGAGCTTCTGCGTTCCAACAGGAGGAAGTGACGAATTCCCGGCGGAAGTGCGTCATCGGGGGGCGCCCGGAAACGTCGTTCCGATTCCAAGAGGGCGTGGCGGTGGCGTTCAGGAGGCCGGAGCTGGTGCAGGGTTCAGAGCGCTGAACAAAACACCCAGAAACATGGAGGCTGCAGCGGCAAATCTCGATGCTGGTTCAACAGGCTCCGGTGCCTCTCAGGTAAGCTTGGTGACAGCACATGGCTTACTCTGGGGGGCAGGACGGTGAACCTTGTTGGTGGTGGGTTAGGCACTTTCTAGGAGCCATGCACAGAGGTGAACAGGCTTAGGCTGGTTGTAATTGGGTTTATTTTTTCTGTTTTTTCTTAACAGGTCAAAACCCACCAGACCCCTAGAAAGAAATGTGCCGTGTGTGCAACAAAGTTAGCCCCTAGTTGGGAGAAACCTTTGTGCCCAGAGTGCGTTAGTAGCTTGGTGAAAGATGATTCTGTAGCTACTTGCCAAAAAATTTTGTCATCTGTAAAGGATGAGCTTGCTTCTACTTTTCAGTCTTTTAGGGGGCTGATGGATAGAATGCAAAGTCCAGCCCCTCCCTTACCCAGGGCTTCCAGCATGCCCTCCTTAACTCAAGCGCAGGAGGAGGAGGAAAGGGAAAGGACTCCTAGGTCTGTTGCTTCCTCTCAGGCAGGTTCAGCCACAGAATCAGAGGGAGAGGAGAATTCCTCCAGGGGGGCGAGGTACAAATTATCCTTAGAGGATGTAGGGGACCTACTAAAGGCAATCTACGATACTCTAGATATTCGGGAAGAACAGGTTTAGCTCTCCAAGCACGACCTTATGTACAAGGGGTCTTGTGCAGGTAATCCCCGAACCTTTCCGGTTCACAGGTCCTTGATTGACGTGATTTTGCGGGAGTGGGAGCAGCCTGAGAAACGCCCATTCTTTTCAGGCAACCTTAAACGTAGGTTCCCATTTGAGACGGAGGCATCTCAACCCTGGAATAAGATTCCCAAGCTGGATGCTCCACTAGCCAGGGTCTCTAGAAAGACAGATCTGGCGTTTGATGATTTAGGATCCCTGAGAGACCCAATGGATAAAAGAGGTGATCTACTGTTAAAAAGAGCATGGGACGCCTCTTCCATTGGTCTAAAGCCTGCACTGGCAGCGTCTTGTGTAGCCAGAAATCTTGAGTGTTGGCTCAGACAGTTACAGGACCATATTGTGGCTGGTACTTCCAGACAGGAGCTGGTAAAATCTTTTCCGCTTTTATATAAAGCAGTGGGTTTCTTGGCGGATGCTTCAGAGGAATCAGTGAAGCTGGCGGCCAGAACAGCAGCTTTGGTAAATGCAGCCAGAAGGTCAGTTTGGTTGAAGACGTGGGCAGGTGATGCCGCTTCTAAACTAAGATTGTGTGGTTTGCCTTTTCCAGGAGACCATTTGTTTGGCTCGGGCCTCCAGGAGGTGTTAGAACGCACTCAGGATAGAAAAAAGGCTTTCCCAGAGAAGAAGAAGAGGTCAGAGGGAAAACGCTTTTTTCGTGGGTTCAGGCAACAGAACCAGCAAAAAGAAAGCCAGCCCAAGAAGCATTGGGCTGGGCATAAAGGGCGGGGGAGAGGAGGTATCCTGTTCAATCCTCCTCAACCCACCCCAAAAACTCAGTGACTGTTGTGTCCCAGTGGGAGGAAGATTAGGGCAGTTCCTCCCACAATGGACCAAGGCGACTTCAAGTCCGTTCATTCTAGATCTAATAGAGAACGGATACAAGTTGGAGTTCGCATCAACACCCCCCTCCAATTTCAGGATCACTCAGCTTCCCAGGGACAGAGTGAAGGCAGAGGCGCTGGGCCTGTCTCTAGGGGAGTTGGTAGACCAAAGGGTATTGATTCCGGTACCCCAGAGGGAGCAAGGGCAGGGAGTATACTCTCATGTTTTCGTAGTCCGAAAACCATCAGGCAAGTTCAGGATGATCCTGAACCTCCGACCCTTAAACAAGTTCCTCAGGTACAAACGATTCAGGATGGAGTCCATCTTCACAGTAGCAAGGCTCCTTTTCCCCAAGTGTTACATGGCAACTCTGGATCTCAGGGATGCATACCTCCACATCCCTATCCATCCAGATTTTCAAAAGTTCCTCAGAGTAGCAGTGAGGGGGGACTCGAAGATGCGACACTACCAGTTCCGAGCCCTTCCCTTCGGGCTGGCCTCCTCACCGAGAATTTTCACGAAGGTGCTGGCGGAAGCTTTGGCCCCATTAAGAGACAAGGCGATAATGGTAATCCCTTATCTGGACGACCTCCTGTTTGTGGCAGGGTCAGCCCAGCAGTTGGAAAGAGACTTAAGGGAAGCCCAGATGTTTCTATCCTCACTCGGGTGGATAGTCAATCAAGAAAAGTCTCAGTTGATCCCATCCCAGGAGGTTCTATACCTGGGGTACAGGGTGTCCTCAGTGGAAAGAAAAATCTATCTCCCCGAAGAAAAAATAGAAAGGGTAAGTCAGGCAGTTGCCCAGTTGCAATCTACCCAAAGAACTTCGGTTAGGGAAGTAATGAGGGTTCTGGGAATTATGACGGCATGTTTTCCAGCGGTGCCTTGGGCGAGGTTCCGTCAACGTCCCTTGCAGCAGCTCATGCTTCGCTTCTGGAATGGCCTAAGTCAGGGCTTAGAGGAACAAATTCCAATTTCTTCAAGGGTCAAGAGAGCCTTGTGGTGGTGGCGAGCTCACCAAAACCTAAGCCGGGGACTAGATTGGGTTGTACCGGTAGGAGTAGTGGTCACCACAGACACCAGTGCCTGGGGATGGGGAGCTCACCTGGAGGAAGCAGTGGCCCAGGGGCCATGGTCCCTAGAGGAAGCAGGCCGCTCCTCAAACCAAAGAGAACTTTTAGCAGTCCTCAGGACAATCGAGGTGTTCCGAGAAAGGATAATGGGTCGTCATGTGCAGGTACGCACAGACAACGCGTCCGTAGTGGCGTACCTGAACAAGCAGGGGGGGACAAGGAGCCCGGCCCTTCAGGACATATCCAACAGGATTCTTTCCTGGGCAGAGACGAACCTGGCCTCACTAACAGCGGTTCATTTAAAAGGGGTACAGAAAACTCTGGCAGACTACTTGAGCCGTCAGCCGGTGAGACAGGACGAATGGGAGCTCAACGAGGAGGTCTTTGGGCTAATAGTGCAAAAATGGGGTCTCCCAGAAATAGATCTTTTTGCAACAGAAAGGAACAGGAAAGTAACCCAATTCTTTTCAATCCATCCGGGGGACCAGACCAGGAGGATAGATGCGTTCTCCAGTCCTTGGAGGTTCAACATCAGCTACGCATTTCCTCCAGTGAGGATGATTGCCGCAGTTCTCCAAAAATTTTGGTTAGAAAAGACGGATTTAATTTTGATAGCACCCTTTTGGCCGAAAAGGCCATGGTTCTCAACCTTGAAGGAACTGACCATTTTTCCACCGTTTCGGTTGCCCATCAGGGAGGATCTGATATCTCAGGGACCCATTCTTCATCCGCAGGTGGACAGATTGAACTTAACGGCATGGTATCTGAGGAACAATTATTAAAATCTCAAGGTTTCTCAGCAAAAGTAACTCAAACCCTGTTACAATGTAGGAAGCCTGTAACCAGGGCTATCTATAATAAGGTTTGGAAGAGGTTTTGTTCCTGGGTAAGAGAGAAAGCTCTTTCTTACCCAGGGATACCAGCAATTCTTGAATTTTTGCAGGCAGGGGTAGATCTGGGTCTTTCACCAAGCACCCTAAAAGTACAGGTGGCCGCTCTTAGCGTGTTTCTCCAATGCTCCCTTCAGCAAAATCGTTTTATCAAGAATTTCTTCACAGCTCTGTCAAGGTCCACACCAGTGAGAGTGTCATCCTGTCCTTCCTGGGATCTTTCAGTAGTACTTAAGATCTTATCAGAAAGTCCTTTTGAACCTCTGGAGGAATCCAGTCTGAAATGGGTTACCCTTAAGACAGTTCTTTTAGTGGCAGTAACCTCAGCTAGGCGGGTTAGTGAATTAGAGGCCCTCTCTATTAGAGAGCCGTTTTTATTAATTTTTGACGATAGAGTTGTGTTAAAGACAGACCCCAGTTTTCTCCCAAAGGTGGCGTCAAAGTTCCACAGGACACAGGATATTGTCCTACCTAGTTTTGGTTCCCCTTCGGGCCTTGAGTCTTCATCTCCCAATTTACTAGACGTCAGGAGATGTATTTTGTTTTATTTGGATGCGACCAGAGAACTCAGAAAGTCGGATTCTCTTTTTGTTAATTTTTCAGGGGTTAGAAAGGGGCGTAAAGCTTCTAAAGCCTCCATAGCCAGATGGATAAGGATGGCTATTCAGAAGGCATATGAGATAGAGGGTTTGCAGGTTCCGTTTGTGAAAGCGCACTCTACTAGGGCGGTCTCGAGTTTGTGGGCAGAGAGGGCCGGTGCCTCACCAGAAGAGATTTGTAGAGCGGCGACTTGGTCCAGTTACACCACGTTCGCTAAGCACTATCGCCTGGATTTGATGTCGGAGAAGGATCAGGCATTTGGCCGAAGGGTCCTCCAGGCAGTAACCCCACCCTAACAAGTAAGTTTCTTGTTTATCATCTCAGGGCTGTCCTGGAAGACGAAAGGGGAAAACCGGAGTTAGGCTTACCGGTAACTCTTTTTCCAGGAGTCTTCCAGGACAGCCTGGTTTCCCACCCGGTGTTTTTTGTCTAAGTAACTGGAGTTGGATGAATGTACTAACGGTGTCTTAGTATGTTATGTTTTTCAGAGCCTTCAGGATTTCTTGTATGAACTGAGGAGAAGGCCTGGAGGACTTCCTTTTACAATTGACTTATGATGTGTTTCCTGTCCCGGAGGGAGGAGCTATATCTCAGGGCTGTCCTGGAAGACTCCTGGAAAAAGAGTTACCGGTAAGCCTAACTCCGGTTTTTTCAGCTACTGTCAGACTTTAATTTAAGAGGAAAATATTTTTGTCTTTACAACCCCTTTAACATAGGATGCGCCTGCTTCGGGCAGCTTTATCTTTACGCCGTGAAAACCCTTACGTAAACGGCGTAAAGTGCTTGCGTCGGGCCGGCGTCGATCGTGAATTGGCGTATCTCGCTGATTTACATATTCTCGCCGATTTACATATTCTCGCCGTAAATCAGCGGGAACGCCCCCGGCGGCCATTTTAAAACTGCATTTAAGATCCGACGGTGTAATGCAATTACGCCTGTCAGATCTTTGCAGCAAACCGACGTATCTTGTTTTCTGAATACAGAAAAGAGATATTGCCGGCGTATCACTGATACGCCGGCATAACTCTACCTGAATCTGGCCCACAGTGTGTGTGTGTGTATATATATCTCTTTTCTGTATTCTGTATTCTGTGTATATATATATATATATATATATATATATATATATATATATATATATATATATATATATATATATATATATATATATATATATATATATATATATATACAGAAAAGAGATATTGCGTGTGTGTGTGTGTGTGTGTGTATATATATATATACACACACACACACTGTGGGCCAGATTCAGGTAGAGTTATGCCGGCGTATCAGTGATACGCCGGCAATATCTCTTTTCTGTATTCAGAAAACAAGATACGTCGGTTTGCTGCAAAGATCTGACAGGCGTAATTGCATTACACCGTCGGATCTTAAATGCAGTTTTAAAATGGCCGCCGGCTATATATATATATATATATATATATATATATATATATATATATATTATATATATATATATATATATATATATATATATATATATATATATAATTTCTAAATAGCCAAAAATGAAAAACGCCTTCATGCATAAAAAACCTTGAGCCTTTAGAACCACTTTAATGCTGTGAATGCATTAAAGCAGAGTTCCAGCCTTTTAATGTTTATCAAAAGTCAGCTGCTACAAAAAGTATAGCGGCTTACACTTACCTTTTTTTTTTGAGTCGCATGATGCCACTGGTCCTTTGCACCCTTTTTCCTCATGCAGTTCGTGGCTACTGAATGCTGTAGAGAACAGCATGTTGATATGGCATCATTCTATTCAGCATTCTCCTGTGACTCCAAAGCAGTGGATGGACCCTTGACACCCTGGACTCACAACAGGATGGTTGAATGATGCCCAGAAATGGACTGGCACAGTATTGCTGGATCAGTGAGTGTAGGGGACCATGCTGAAAATTCAGTGAGTATAGAAGCCGGAGCTGATATATATATATTTTTTAAAACATGCTTGAGAATGAAATATTAATTTTTTTGCCCAAGCTGCATTTGGATTTCATTATTTATTTTATTTCATGAAAGCTTGGGCTAGCTTTTAATTGTATTCATTTTTAATAAAAACTGGAGATCCACTTTAGGTCTAATGCACATAGACATCCTTTTTTTTTTTTTTTTTTTCAGCAAGCAAGTGACCATACAAGGAATAACTGTAATTTGAGGCTTTGGAGCCTTGCTGACGTTTGGAACAGCTTTAGCCAAGTTATATACGGAAACACTTTTATCTATAGGTTTTTGCTAGCAGTGCCTAGAGTGCTTTTATCCCTGCAAGAAGAGTCCACGAGTATTGACACGTCTTCATCAGTACGAACAATTGTCTGGATGAGTGTGTTCATATATTGCCTCCAGGATTGCTAAAGTAAACCTGTCGTGGGAAAAATATGGGGCCATTGATGACTGCTTTATTAAAGTGCTAGTTTCTTGAATGTTTTTCTGACCCCCTGCCTTCAGCACTTGGAGCCACTAACCTTGAAAATGTTTCTGGATAGCGTAACTGCCAGTCAAATAGCGTTTTTAATTGACTAGCTGTTTTGGTCAGCTATGATGATTTTTGCACATTATCATTGTCAGATGGTAGTGAGCATTAAAGTGATTGTAAAGTCTTGTAAAAAAACAACACAACAGACATGTTTAGGGGTGCAACGGATCAAAAAACTCACGGTTCGGATTGTTCCTCGGATCAGGAGTCACGGATCGGATAATTTTTCGGATCGGCAAAAAAAAAAAAAACTCCCCCACTGTAATATCCACATCCCCCCCCCCCCCCCCCCACTGCAGTGGCGTCACTTGGTGCAAAAAATGTATAAAAATTGTGTCGGTCCCCCCCTCAGTACAGACACCCCCCAGTAGTGCAGACCTCAGACGGTAACCGCCACAGTAGTGCAGACCTCAGACAGTAACCCTCACAGTAGTGCAGACCTCAGACAGCGGAGTGTGTTTCCCTCGAGCGCGGGCTCCTCCTCCTCTGTGGGTGTGAACAGAGAGGAGGGCCGCCGCCGGGTGTACCAAGATGGCCCCCGCCGCTCCGGAGCCGGGGACTTTCCTAGGCCGAGGCTCCGGAGTGGATCACGGATCGGTGACGATCTGTTGCACCCCTAGACATGTTATACTTACCTGCTGTGTGCAGTGGTTTTGCACAGGGCAAACTGGATCCTCCTCTTCTAGGGTCCCTCTTCTGTGCTCCTGGCCTCTCCCTCCTGCTGAGTGCCCCCACAGCAAGCAACTTGCACAAGTTTTGCACACCTGGATTGGGTGATTTTCTGCCATTCTTTGCAAATCCTCTCAAGCTCAATTAGGTTGGATGGTAACTATCAATGGACAGCCATTTTCAGGTCGTTCCAGAAATCTTCAATGGGGTTCAAGTAAGGGCTCTGGCTGGGCCACTTTTAGGACATTCATAGAGTGGTCCCTAATAGAGGTCGACCGATATATCGGTCGGCCGATATATCGGCCGATATTTGGCCGTTTTTACATAATCGGCATCGGCCGATTATTGTGGAAGCCAGGCCGATTTTGCGGCCACCAGCAGTACTGACCAGGGCCCCGCTCCCGCAGCATGTGAAATGAATCCTTTACCAGCGCGGCAGCCGGCCACTGTAGAAGAGAAGGGAAGGAGAAAAAGTTTCACTTGCACCGCACTGCCCCGCCCACCTCCCCCCGGCGAGCTGTAGCAGAAGAACAATAACATCATTAGCATGTGACAAGCCCGAGCCTCTGCTGCCTGACTAGTAACCCGACCCCAGCAGGAGATCGTGGCCAGCACTAGCTAAGCTTCTCTTCCTTCCCTGCTGAAGGGAGCATGCTGGCTGCTTGTATTTTTTGTGATAGACGCTGATGAGCTGACCAGCCAATCTGCAGGCACCTACCCCTATCAGGTGCATGCAGATAAATACCAGGAAGCAGCATGGATGGAGGGTAAGTGACAAAAGTTGAGTGTGTGTTACTGTGCCCCCCCTGCAGACTTTATTTAGACTCCTTTTTAAAGGGAAACCTGGCTGAGACTGACATTGAGGAAATGGATGAGGATGACTGGGTGGATATGAGAGTTGCATTGTGGAGATCCTCTTCACAATGTAACTCTCATCCCCACACAGAGTCATCCTCATCCATCTTCACAATGCAACACAATCATCTTCATCCACCCCTCTCCAACGCATCCCCTTTACAGCCACCTCTGTACCCCCCTCCTCCACAACCACCTCTCTGTACCCCCCTCCTCCACAACCACCTCTCTGTACCCCCCCTCCTCCACAACCACCTCTCTGTACCCCCCTCCTCCACAACCACCTCTCTGTACCCCCCCTCCTCCACAACCACCTCTCTGTACCCCCCTCTTCCACAACCACCTCTCTGTACCCCCCCTCCTCCACAACCACCTCTCTGTACCCCCCCTCCTCCACAACCACCTCTCTGTACCCCCCTCCTCCACAACCACCTCTCTGTACCCCCCCTCCTCCACAACCACCTCTCTGTACCCCCTCTCCTCCACAACCACCTCTCTGTACCCCCCCTCCTCCACAACCACCTCTCTGTACCCCCCCTCCTCCACAACCACCTCTCTGTACCCCCCCTCCTCCACAACCACCTCTCTGTACCCCCCCCTCCTCCACAACCACCTCTCTGTACCCCCCCTCCTCCACAACCACCTCTCTGTACCCCCCCTCCTTAAAATGTCTAAGATTGTATTTTTTTCTTTTTTAATAATTATGAGGTGGCACTGATGGGCTGCACTGGTGGGCACTAATGAGGTTGCACTGACAGGCTGAACTGGTGGACACTAATGAGGTTGCACTGATGGACACTGATAGGCTGCACTGGTGGGCTGCATTGGTGGACACTGATAGAGACTGATAGGCTGCACTGGTGGGCACTGATGGACACTGATAGGCTGCACTGATGGGCTGCATTGGTGGGCACTGATGGACACTGATAGTCTGCTCTCCACCCTAAACAATAACCTCCTCCCCACCCTAGATTTTCTGAGATAATGAAAAAAAAATCGGCCTAAAATATCGGCCGCAAAAATCGGCCTAAAATATCGGCCATCGGCCGCGCAAATTTCGAAATATCGGCATCGGTATCGGCCAGAGAAAAACCCATATCGGTCGACCTCTAGTCCCTAAGCCATTCCTGCATTTTCTTGGCTGTGGGCTTAGAATCGTTGTCATGTTGGAAGGTGACCCTTCGGCCAAAGGCAGAGGTTTTGTTTGCTGTGGAACATGTTTTCATTGAGGCCATCTGTTCTTTGCTCTATTTAGCTTTCTCTCAACCCTAACCAGTCTCCCTGTCCCTGCTGCTGAACATCCCTCCACTCCCTGCCCCCCCCCCAACGGCTCGGATGTATCCCAATTACAATAGTATTGAATTTAAACAAATCAACAAAACAAAATTTGTCTGGAATTCAAATACAATTTGAAATTGATTTAGAAAACAAGAATAGAATATAAAGGAATAGAATGGAGTAAAACAGAATAAAAGAATAGAATCAAATTATAATAGAAAATTAAGTATTTGGCTATAAAAGAATAGAGAATAAAACAATAGAATTGAATAGAAAAGAATTAGAAATAAAAGAATAGAAATGAAAGGAATATAAAAAAGAATAGAGTAATATAACATAATAGAATTTAAAATAAAAGAATAGAGTAAAACAGAACCAAAGAGAAAATAAAAGAATAGAATAAAATAGAAAAGAATAGAGCGGAACATAATGCAACAGGAAAAAAAAAGGAAAAAAAACAAAGAATAGCAATTAACGGAAAATAATAGAATAGAAAATAAAAGTATAGCGTGAAACAGAAAATAAGTGAATGGAACAGAAAATAAGTGAATATAACAGGATAGAAAAGAATAGGAAATAAAAAAAATAAGCTAGAAATTAAAGGGATAGAAAATAAAATAGAATTAAGTAGTAGAACAAAATTGAAAAAAAAAAAAAATAGCGTAAAAGGGAAGAAAATAGAACATAAAAGAATAGAATAAAATAGAAAAGACTAGAACAGAATAGAACAAAAACTTAAAGAATAGAAATTAAAGGAATAGAATAGAAAATGAAAGAATATAAAAGTATAGAGTAAAACCGAACACAATATAAAATAAAATAATGGAACGGAGTAAAAAATAAAATAATAGAAAATAAAATAATTTAATAGAAAATAAAATAGAAGAGAAAATAATAGAGTAAAACTGAATAGAAATGAAAAAAAGAGAAGAAATGTAATACAAAATGAGGAACGAATAGAGAAAGGAAAATAGAGTAGAAAGGAATACAGCAAAACGAAACATAATAGAAAAAAATTGAAAATAAAAGAATAGAACAAAATAGAATACAAAATAAGGGAATAGAAAATAATAGAAAACAATGCAATAAAATGGAATATAATATTCTAATTTTGGATAGAATTATCTTGAATTGTAATAGAATAGTTTAGAATATAATAGTGAACAGAATAGAAAAAATAAATAAAATAGAAAATAATAGACTAGGATAAAAAGATAGAATAGGGCAAAAATAGAATATAACCATCTTCAGAAATTCAAATTTTGAATAAAATCAATTCGAATTTCACATAGAATAGGAAAAAAAAACAATAAGATAGAGTAAAATAGAATATAACCGTCTTCTGAAATTTGAACAAAAAGTAGATTAAAAAAGAGAGACTATAACGGTCTTTGTAGATAGGGTGCAGATTTGTTGAATAATATGACGTTCATGAAGAGAAGAAACAAAGTGTCGAATGATTTGTTTAAATTTAATATAACGTTAAAGGGGTTGTAAAGGTTTGTTTTTTTATTCTCTAAATAGGTTCCTTTAAGCTAGTGCATTGTTGGTCCACTTACCTTTTCCTTCGATTTTCCTTCTAAATGTTTTTTTTTTTTCCTTTGTCTGAACTTCTCATTTCCTGTTCCTCCACAGTAAGCTTGCCCCCATCACCCGAGACGTTCTGGCTGGGGGTTAGTCAGCGTGCTCGCCCCCTCCCTTTGGACTACATGCCTGTGGGGAGTTGCCATGAACACAGCATCTCCCCACAGGGATGTAGTCCCTAGGGAGGGGGCGAGCACGCTGACTAACCCCCAGCCAGATCGGCTCGGATGATGGGGGCAAGCTTACTGAGGAGGAACAGGAAGTGAGAAATTCAGACAAAGGGAGAAAAAAAGGAGAACCAACAATGCACTAGCTTAAAGGAACCTTAGAAAAAAATGAACCTTTACAACCCCTTTAAGGGTCCTTTCACACTAGCGGAGGAACGGTCCGCTAATTACAAGTCCGTTGTAATGGGCCCCTATGGGAGCGGATCCGTTAGCGGATGATGCATCCGCTAACGTCCGCCAGATCCGCATCCGTTTTTTCAGATGGAAGAATGTCCTATTTTTCTTCCGTCCGGCCAAACGGATCGGATGCAAACGGACAGACGGTCCGTTTCCATCCGACTCCCCATAGGGGAGAGCGGAGCAGAGACGGGGCGGTCCCTGCACAGTGTGCGGGGACCGCCCTGTCCGCCGAAAGCTGAGCGGAGACCCCCCACTGAGCTGACGGACACACGGAGCGGACCGAAAAACGGTCCGCTCCGTGTGAAAGGACCCTAAGAGATGCCTCAGTCCATATCAGGAACTCTGGCAACAGAGCTCTGGCTCTGATGGGGATTTTGATCCTCAAAAAGAATTGGATAATGCTTTTTTACTGTTTGTGACATTATCAAAAACTTAGGCCGGGTTCACACCTATGCGAATTGGTTGCGGCTTAAACCGCATCTAATACGCAGTACATTTCTAAATACATTGTTTTTAATGAGGCTGGTTCACATATGTGCGATGCATTTGCACTGCGCATTGCCGGAAATCCGTATGCGTTGTGGAGGCCTTGCAGTGCGGCTCAGGTGCGAATTCAGTCCCATTATCTTCTATGGGTACGCAGCTGATTCGCAGATGTGTTCAGTTCTCTTCAGGAATTTCTGTCATTCAGCTCAATACACTTCTCCCCCACTCTCCTCTCACCCGGAACTTCCCCCAGGTCTCCAAATTCGCAGCTAAAAATGGAGCTAATCTGCTGAACACTTCTCTTATCTATCTGCAGAGATTACAGAGCTGAAATTCACACCGCACAAGTGTGAACCCAGCCTAAAGGTTATATAGATTTTTGAACTGATCATTTTGGGCTTTGTTTCTTCTCGTGTTGGGTGTGTCCTGCTCCTGTTGGGACTGTTCCTCCACTCTGTGTTTCTTAAAGCAGCCTAGATCCATTTGATAAGAGCCAATACTAACCTGCATAGCCGAGCATAGGGTCCAGCACCTCTAGTTTATTTTATTGTATTGAATAACCAGAGGGATTATGATCAAAACGTATTTTACCATACGTTCTTGGCTTTAATAACTGTATCATCTTTGTATCCAAAGCCCTACTATTGCTGGCATATTACCTAGGAAGAGGTTTGCAGCCAACAATCAAACTGAAAATTTTTATAATGGAGTGATGTCTTTAACTATGTGTTGGTATAATAGGCAATGTCCTATAAAATTTGGTCTTTTTTTATTTTTTTTATTATCCTTCGGACGCAATCCTATCTGCCGTTGCCCTGGTGATACAAAGAAGAGCTGTGCTCTTTAATGTTTAGCATGCCATTGTTTGCAAGTAAAAACAAGTTTAAACGGCACAGTGGTGGCCCTGAAGTTCATACATTGAGCAGCAATCATCTGTACCTTTTTGATTCCCTTTGTTCTTCCATTGTGCTCAGGACTTGCAGCAATGTTTGATATCAACATCAGTGCATCTTTTGTGATTAAATATAGGTGAAAGAACCTGGGAGACTGTGTTTAGCTTGAAATATGTTGAACATTTTGTACCTCTTTAGGAAATGAAACCAAGCCGTTATCACTGCTGGTCCTTTAATATCCTCTCTATACTATATGTTCTGTTTCTACAACTTAAAGGTATACAGTGAGTGCTGCAACGGTAAAGAAAAAAAGGAATGGCAGATCCTGGAGAAGGCAAGAAGGATGAGGCGGATTACAAGAGGATGCATAGCTTTCCTTTAATACGGGTAATGCAAAATATTTAGTTATCATGTTTGTTGTACTCTTTGATCACAATTCCTTTTTTTTTTTTTGTGATATCCTGCCCTTGACTTTCAGCATTCAAGGTATTTACTGACCTAATTTTTTTAATGTATGAATTTTCTTAAAGCCGAACTCCAGCTTTTGTTACATGTTGCATACTTTGTTTGGGCCAAGTCGACCCAAACCAACTATGTCCCTCAGTAACGTGAGACTGCTGGATGTGCTTTATGAACTGTATGAAGCTGAAGCTACATACAGCATTCAGCAGTGTGTTTCGGGTGTGAGCCGAGACTTCCCGTCTCCTACCCGGAACACAATAGAGTCTGTCTGAGCGGTGTTCAGCCATTCATAGAAAGCAATATATTCTAGCAATAAATTCAAAGCTTCCTCTGATTGGCAGAGATTGTGACCTTACCAGCCCACCTTTCTGACTCGGCCAATCACAGGAAGCATTGAATACATTGCTTTCTATGAACAGCTGAGCACCGCTCAGACAGACTCTATTGTGTTCCAAGTATGAGGAAGGTCTCGGCTCGCACCTGGAACACACTACTGTATGTGAAGTTTGAAGGATTCCCATGAAAACCCTATGGAAGGCCTTCAAATCCCAGAAAATGCTCTAGGCATCCCTTTAACTTGATTCAGTCTAAAAGCTTTCAGGCTGACATTTATTAAAGGGGTGTATTTAAAGCTCAATCCAGATTTATTTCAGCCTTGCATAGTTGTACAGGCTTCCCTCCAGTACACTAATTGCTTAGGGCAGGGCTTGACAATTTTGCTTTGAATCTAGGAGCCGAATAAAAAAGTTAGGAGCCATTTTTTTTTCTTAAGCATAGTATGGTTTCTCAGCGCCCTGGGCATTGCTAGGTGGCAAAAAGACAGGGGGCTTCAGCCTGAAGTCCATCAGAGAGAGAGAGAGAGCTCCTGCTGCTTTCCTCAGGCCGCAGCGGCATATCACTCCCAGGGCCGGTGCTAGGCTATTTTGCACCCTAGGCAAGACCAGCTACGTGCGCCTCCCCACAAAAAGGGTCAGTGCACTATGGATGAGCAGGGACTTGGGTAGAAATGCACCTGCATCCTTGGTGTCACTGAAAGGGGGAAAAAAAGTCCCTTCTCATTGATGGTGTCTGAAAGAAAAAAAATTGTCCCTGCATCCATCATATGTGATGTGCACCAGTAAATTTAAGAGGGTGGGGTGGTAGGAAGCTGGCAGTAAGGTACAGGGGGGATGATGATAACAGGGGGTATGTTGGTAGGAAGCTGACAGTGGGGTACAGGGGAATGCTAATTGCAGGGGGTATGTTAGTAGGAAGCTGACAGTGGGGTACAGGGGGATGCATATGGCAGGGGGTACAGGGGGGATGATGACAGGGGGGATGCATATTAGGGGGGGGGGGTGATGATAACAGAGGGATGATGATAGGGGGATGCATATGACAGGGGGTACATATGTATCGGTACTCGGTCCTAAAAATCATTATCATATCATTAGGGCTGTGTGAAGTGACAGGCGCCTGATAGCAGGGATGTTCGGGGCCCCTTCGGTCAGGGAGTGACATCACAGGATGTGTCGGTGTCGGACAGCAGGACATGCTGTATGTACTTTGAGACTCCGTCAGACTGGCCCCCCGCTGATCGCAATTCCTGCTCTGACTGGTTCTCCACTACGGCTGTCTATCCCGGAGACAAGGTCAGGGAGCTGCTCAACCAGGCATCCATTATCCGTGCTCTGCCCATGTTAAGAGATCCGCAGTGCTCGGGAGAAGCCGAGGGAGCACATGAATCCATTCACTGTCCCAACAACTAGTGGACAGAGGTTGTGACAAGCTCCCAGCGCCGCCTCCTCTTTCTCCACAGGACTGCACGGCGATGCCGCCAGACGGGGAAACCATGGAGGCCAGCTAGGGTGAAGAAGGATCGGCGCCCCGGGCTGCATGTTTGGGGCGTCATGAGTTGCAGTGAGTGGGCTGGTGGCAGCCCAGCCGACAGGATGCGGTTTCCTGGCAACCTGGCACCTGGGGTTTGTCAAACCCTGGTTTAGGGCCAGTCCACACAAGGACTGTGCTGGCTGGGAAATTTCGCCCAGTGCAGTGACAACACAAGACAAGGTAAAAAGCCTTGTTCCCAATCATGTCAGTTCACCTCACCATGTTGCAGTGGTGTGCCCTGAAAAAAGTAAGGCATGCAGTACTTTTTTTTTTTTTTTTTAGCGCAGCTTGGAGGGCTACAGTCCACCCCATTACATCCTACTATGGCCAATAAAACCTAATGAAATGTCACTGGCTGGCATTTCAATAAAGGTCATACAAAAATGTAAACCACGCACTGTTCCTCCCAGTATACACCAGCAGCTGTGGTTTAAGCATGGCTGCTGGTGTGGACAGAACCATTGGCGTAGCATAAGGGGTTGCAGAGGTCACAATTGCAACCCCGCCCTTAGCTCCAGGGGGCCCTAGCCACCTCCCTCTGATATTATCATATCCTCCACAAAGTCCAGCTCCGATCTGCCCAAGGCCCTACAGCCACGCTCTAGTACTGGGCTTTTACTTTGCCTTCCACAGTCCATACCCATCCATTCTCATTGGCTGGGAAGAAGCTGTGAGGCATTTCCTGAATGGAGAGGAGCACAAGGTGAGAACAGCTCAGGATGGGGAAGTGTCTGTGCTGTGTGCTGGCAACATGGAATGGTAACCAAGCTTAGCGAGGCAAGAGGATGAGAGTGCCGTCCTATAGCCACGATGGGACCAATGTCACTGGTAAGGTAAGACACCGCTCAGTGTCTCCTAGTCACCAGCTGGGGTCCCTGTCCGCTTATTCTCCAGCAGTGATCCCTGTATCTTGGCATGCAGTGGATGTATCTGCACGCACGGTGGAAGTGGTGGGTGGTAATTGGGGAGGGGCAGGTCAACTTTTGCATCGGGGCCCACAAGCTTCAAGCTACACCTGCTGTGGACAGGACTTAATAAGATTTCACTTTAGACTGTCTGCATCCAGGGCCAATCATCTACAAGTAATCCTAGCATGATTGATTAGTTGTGTACAGGCCCTGGCTGTGGGTGCTGTCAGGCTCACATTGCTTTCAGTGGGGCTTTCAGCACACACCTAATTGCATGCATCCATTCTGAGTCTTCAACAGGTAACATTAGCAAGTGTGACTGGGGCCTTACAGTCCCTGGCCTGTCCCTTTTATTCATTGCATATCAGATCTTTCAGTCATGAAGGCTCAGCATCACATGTGGATGTTACCCAGAGCTATCTGCACTCGGGTAGAGGAATGCCCACTCTCCCAGGCTGAAATCCACCCACTAAAACATGGAACATGCAGCTTAAAGTGGAGTTCCACCCAAAAATGGAACTTCCACTTTTTGGAATCCCCCGCCCTTCTCCGGTGTCACATTTGGCACCTTTCAGGGGGGAGCAGATACCTGTGTAATACAGGTATTTGCTCCCACTTCCTGGCATTGACCACCACGGTGACCTAAGCCACTTCCGGTGCTTAATCTGTCCTCCCCGCTGTCTTCTGGGAGACACACAGGTCCCAGAAAACAGCAAGGACCAGCGAGGACGTGCAGCATGACTCGCGAATGCGCAGTAGGGAACCAGGAAGTGAAGCCGCAAGGGTGTGTCACTCTTGGGATACCTCAATAAACTTTGCTCAGGGAGCAGTCAGATCCAGGTTTAAAGCAAAATATAGGAAGCAAATGGTATCTTTTGATATGTCTCTGCATGAGGAAATGGTAATTACGTTGAAGCGGTTCCCTATGTATAGTTCCACTCCAGGTCTTTTGTAGAGGAAAATTCTCTCTGTCTGGAACATGAGGGTACAAGCATTGGATTGCCGGAAGTCCACGGGGTATTTCAGAGTTCAAATTTAAATGGGAGCCCCTGTATGTATTCAGAACCATTGGATGCTGGTATTCTTTATTTTTTTTTGTTTGGTCAGCATGGCCGAGATTCAAACCATGTGTGGGCAGGCTGAATGTACTAAGTTGATTGATCCGATCAACTTAGGTACGACCAGCCTGCCGGATTCACTTGCGATTAACTCTATTGGCTGCTTTAGCCTCTATCAAGAATCACCATCTTCTCCCGGCGGGGACGGCTTCCCCTGACCCCCTGTCCCCCTGTCGGGAGCAGACAATTCCTCGACAGGAGGGTTTCTCCTGTAAGCACTGTCTATGTTGATGGGAGAATCGTGCAAATTTCTTTCCTGCAACCCATGGTAACAGGAAAGAAATTTGCACTGTCTATGGCCTGCCTTAGAAATTTTTACCTTCTCCTATTTCATGTTTTTGTCAAAACTGTAAAATCCAATTGCTTTCTGTTGTAGTGACAATGATCACAAGGACAAAAAAAGGTGAATCTACCTAGCAGTGGCACAGACTTTGTAAAAAACCTGGTAGTGCTTTAAACGTTACCTACTCAGACTAAAAAAAAAAGTTTTCTTTATACAATGTGGTCAGACCATGAAAGTTGGTCAGTGTTTTGAAGATTAAAATGGCAGGTGCCTTCAATTTGATTATTTATTTTTTTTTTTTCAGTTGGAGTGTTGTTTTTACAAGGATGTGCCTTAGTGTACAATACAAAGATTTCTATTGCCAAAAACCTGTTCTAACAGCATTGTTTCCTCTCTGCAGCACACGGACATGCCAGAAGAAATGCGTGTAGAAACCATGGAGCTTTGTGTTACAGCCTGTGAAAAGTTTGCAAGTAATAACGAGGTATAGTCAACATACACATTACAACTTATGTCTCGTACACATGGCCGGACTTTCCGAGGAAAAAAAGTCAGACAGGCTTTTTTTCCTCAAAGTCCGGCTTTGTGTAGTTTCCATCAGACATTTTTTGTCGGAAGTCCGACGGACCTTACATAGAGAACCTGTTCTCTTTTTGTCCGTCGGAGTCACGGCGGACTTTTGCACGGTCAAAAGTCAGACCGTGTGTAAGAGGCATTAGGGATACTCAAAGATCCCTTTTAAAGCCAAACTCCAGGAAATAAAACATGTTTTTTTACTTTAGATTGGTCCAGCTTAGTTATCTCTAAAGCTGTATATACTACTTTTCCGAGGGCTGCTGAGGATACTAAGAATATTAGTTCTCTTCATGACAGATTTATTGTCAGCTTTGATCTTATGGGCTCTGTGGCTGTTTAGATGCAATTATATAGAATAGACTTAACTACTTGCCACTCATAGTATATCCATGGATGTCCTCAGGTTTCAGTAGTTATACTGGGAAGTACTGCACCTTCCAAAAAAATGATGTTTGAAAAACCGCTGCACAAATATCGTGCGACATAAAAAATAGCACCATCCACTCGATAGGGCCTAATATATAAATGTTTGGGGGTTCTAAGATTTTAAGATGTAGGAGTGAAGCATGAGAATTGGCCTGAATACAAAGTGGTTAATGACATAAGTATGGCTAGACGTTGATCCATCAAAAAGCAGTGCTTTTTACAAATCATAATTGGTCTTTTTTTAGTTTTTTGTTTTGCACTTGGTATTCAACTCTTCCTATCAGCGGGGAGTATTTTTATTCCTCTTTTCACATTTAATTTTCTATACTCTTACCTTTGAACTGTGTGGCTTGTTAAAATTGTCTATATACTGCACACACAACTCAAGGTTATAACATCGCTATTGACCCACAGAGTGCATTATATGATGAACGGTATAGTTTTTGTCTACCCTGATAAATGTTAATAGGGTCAATTCACACTACAATGAGCGCTAGGAGCACAGGGGAACATGCATGCAATATCATGTTAGGTTTTAACATGCACTGCATTGCTACTTTAATTTTTTTTAAGTGCAGGACACCATACATCACCATAAAGCACCAATGTGAACTGCTGCTATTTATACATTGCTTTTACAGTGTATACACATTGGTATGCATTGATTGACCCTAATATCTGTTAAAACGTAAAAAATAAACTGTTTCTGTGTATAATTTGTAATATATCATATACAGTTATGCTCATAAGTTTACATACCCTGGCAGAATTCATGATTCCTTGGCTATTTTTCAGAGAATATGAATGATGACA
The DNA here is from genome assembly GCA_029574335.1 of Rana kukunoris. Taxonomy (NCBI): domain Eukaryota; kingdom Metazoa; phylum Chordata; class Amphibia; order Anura; family Ranidae; genus Rana; species Rana kukunoris. The sequence continues at coordinate 61,628,462 of CM056055.1, read as the reverse complement.
CAAGTTTTTTTTCTTTCACTCATGGTTAGTGTTTGGCTGAAGCCATTTATTATCAATCAACTGTGTTTGCTCTTTTTAGATCGTAATGATAACAGAAACTACCCATATTACCCTGATCAAAGGTTTACATACCCCAGTTCTTAATGTCATGTTTTGTCCACTTTAGCATCAATGATAGCTTGAAGTCTTTTATGGTATTTGTGGATGAGGCTCTTTATCTTCTCAGATTATACAGCTGCCCATTCATCTTGACAAAAAGCTTCCACTTCCTGTAAATTCTTGGTCTGTCTTGCATGAACTGCACGTTTTGAGCTCTCCTCAGAGTGGCTCAATGATATTGAGGTCAGGAGACTGAGATGGCCACTCCAGAACCTTCAATTTATTCTGCTGTAGCCTATGACAGGTTGACTTGGCCTTGTGTTTTGGATCATTGTCATGTTGGAATGTCCAAGTACGTCCCATGCGCAGCTTCTTGGCTGATGAATGCAAATGTTCCTCTAGTATTTTTTGATAATATACTGCATTCATCTTGTCAACAATTTTGACCAAATTTCCTGTGCCTTTTGTAGCTCACGCATTCCCAAAACATCAGCGATCCACCTCCGTACCTTTCATCGTAGGCCTTGTTGACTCCCCAAATGTAGTATTTATGGTTGTGGCCAAAAAGCAAAATTTAGAATTACTTTGTGCCAGAAGGTTTAAAGGGCTTGTCTGTGCTGTTTGGCATATTGTAAGAGGGATACTTTGTGGCATCGGCGTAATGGCTTTCTTCTGGCAACTCGACCATGCAGCCCATCTTTCTTCAAGGGCCTCCTTATTGTGTATCTTGAAACAGCCACACCAGGTTTTCAGAGAGTCCTGTATTTAGTTCTGAAGTTATTTGTGGATTTTTCTTGGCATCCCGAACAATTTTTTCCTAGCAATTGTTCCTGAAATTTTAGTTGGTCTACCTTACTGTGGTTTGGTTTCAACAGAACCCCTAATTTTACACTTCTTGATTAGAGTTTAAACAATTCTCAATTCATTGGATATCTTTTTGTATCCCTTTCCTGTTTTATACAGTTCAACTACCTTTTCCCACAGATCCTTTGACAATTCTTTTGCTTTTCCTATGACTCAGAATCCAGAAACGTCAGTGCAGCACTGAATGAAAGGTGCAAGGGTCTGTCAGGAGTCCAGAAACTCATTGCCCTTTTATATACACACACACACACATTAATTACAAGCAAACAGATCACAGGTGAGTATGGTTACCTTTTAATAGCCATTCAAACCCCTTTGTGTCAACGTGTGTGCATGTTATAAGGCCAAAAATTAACAAGGTATGTAAACTTTTGATCAGGGTTATTTGGGTAGTTTCTGTTGTCATTATGATTTAAAAAGAGTAAAACACAGTTGATTGATAATAAATGCCATGAGTGAAAGAAATAGTTTTTGGATTATCATTCAAATTCTCTGAAAAGAAATCATAAATTCTGCCAGGGTATGTAAACTTATGAGCATGTATGTATGTATGCATGTGTGTGTGTGTGTATATGTATGTGTGTGTGTGTGTGTGTGTGTGTATGTGTGTGTATGTATGTATGTGTGTGTATATATATATATATATATATATATATATATATATATATATATATATATATATATATATATATATATATATATATATATATATATATATATATAAATAAATTTGTAGGATTGGGGAATCAGACGCCAATGGTAGATGTTTTTTTTTAGTAAGCACGCCAGTCCAGAACTGAGTTTTTAAGGGCCTGGTAGCCCACTTTTATTTAAAAACATCAAAGAAACAAAAGCAGCCCTCGCAGGGGGGTTTCCATCATTCCTGTATCTGGCAAAAAGCAACAGTCGCACACAGCGTCTGATTCGCACACAACGACTTATCCGCACACAGCATTTGAGTTTCTTGGACGCACACAGCATCAAACTTCTTGAAGCACACAGCTTCTTTTCTCACAGAGAGACACCAGCCAGCATCTGCCTCCTACAGATCTGCATGTGTTAGCTGCAACCCATAGCCTCTTTTTTCCTCTCAGAGATGGGAGCTCATCTGGCTCTCAGGAACAGACCTCCTGTCTTTAGGGTGGGGCCCAGAATGCTGGTCAGATCAGACTTAAATAACCCAAGACACAGCTGTCCAATTAATGCGTCTTTCTCTCCAGAATTTGGTGCAAAGCAGCCATTTCCCTCACAGCACAGGGTCGAACCCTTACTATATATACAGTGCGGAAAATAAGTATTTGAACACCCTGCTATTTTGCAAGTTCTCCCACTTGGAAATAATGGAGGGGTCTGAAATTGTCATCGTAGGTGCATGTCCACTGTGAGAGATATAATCAAAAAAAAAAATTCCAGAAATCACAATGTATGATTTTTTTAACTATTTATTTGTATGATACAGCTGCAAAGAAGTATTTGAACACCTGAGAAAATCAATGTTAATATTTGGTACAGTAGCCTTTGTTTGCAATTACAGAGGTCAACGTTTCTTGTAGTTTTTCACCAGGTTTGCACACACTGGAGGAGGGATTTTGGCCCACTCCTCCACACAGATCTTCTATAGATCAGTCAGGTTTCTGGGCTGTCGCTGAGAAACACGGAGTTTGAGCTCCCTCCAAAGATTCTCTATTGGGTTTAGGTCTGGAGACTGGCTAGGCCACGCCAGAACCTTGATATGCTTCTTACAGAGCCACTCCTTGGTTATCCTGGCTGTGTGCTTCGGGTCATTGTCATGTTGGAAGACCCAGCCTCGACCCATCTTCAAAGCTCTAACTGAGGGAAGGAGGTTGTTGCCCAAAATCTCGCAATACATGGCCCCGGTCATCCTCTCCTTAATACAGTGCAGTCGCCCTGTCCCATGTGCAGAAAAACACCCCCAAAGCATGATGCTACCACCCCCATGCTTCACAGTAGGGATGGTGTTCTTGGGATGGTACTCATCATTCTTCTTCCTCCAAACACGGTTAGTGGAATTATGACCAAAAAGTTCTATTTTGGTCTCATCTGACCACATGACTTTCTCCCATGACTCCTCTGGATCATCCAAATGGTCATTGGCAAACTTAAGACGGGCCTTGACATGTGCTGGTTTAAGCAGGGGAACCTTCCGTGCCATGCATGATTTCAAACCATGAAGTCTTAGTGTATTATCAACAGTAACCTTGGAAACGGTGGTCCCAGCTCTTTTCAGGTCATTGACCAGCTCCTCCCGGGCTGATTTCTCACCTTTCTTAGGATCATTGAGACCCCACGAGGTGAGATTTTGCATGGAGCCCCAGTCCGAGGGAGATTGACAGTCATGTTTTAGCTTCTTCCATTTTCTAATGATTGCTTCAACAGTGGACCTTTTTTCACCAAGCTGCTTGGCAATTTCCCCGTAGCCCTTTCCAGCCTTGTGGAGGTGTACAATTTTGTCTCTAGTGTCTTTGGACAGCTCTTTGGTCTTGGCCATGTTAGTAGATGGATTCTTACTGATTGTATGGAGTGGACAGGTGTCTTTATGCAGCTAATGACCTCAAACAGGTGCATCTAATTTAGGATAATAAATGGAGTGGAGGTGGACATTTTAAAGGCAGACTAACAGGTCTTTGAGGGTCAGAATTCTAGCTGATAGACAGGTGTTCAAATACTTCTTTGCAGCTGTATCATACAAATAAATAGTTAAAAATTCATAAATTGTGATTTCTGGATTTTTTTTTTTTGATTATGTCTCTCACAGTGGACATGCACCTACGATGACAATTTCAGACCCCTCCATAATTTTCCAAGTGGGAGAACTTGCAAAATAGCAGGGTGTTCAAATACTTATTTTCCGCACTGTATATATATATATATATATTCATACACACACACTATAGGGGCATGGTGCATGTGTTTTTAAATTACAGGAAACTTTTAGCATTCCCTGATCTTTATAAATACTTCTTGGCCGGGCAGGGTGTTTTTTTGATGTAGATGGCTTTTTAGGGTTGACAGGGATTCTGCCACCATATTGGAGGCAGCAGCGCTGGACCCATTTGAGAGCCTACGCCTCCTATTGTATAGAGACTCTGGAGACTAAATTTACCCTAACAGGGACAATGCAAGCTACCATTAAAGCCTGGGACTGTGTTTAGGAGTTACTGGCACCTGTTTCTGGTTCTGTTTTCCTAATTTTCTCTCTATACCAGATCCTATCATATGGGCGACAAAGGGGGTTAAAACTTTAGGAGATGTCACCAAAGGGGGGTGAATTATCTCAGTTGGCAGACCTAAAAGACCTAAAACAGAGGTTTACCCTACCTAAACCCTATCTCTTCCGCTACCTCCAATTGCGGCGTGCATTTTTCTCTCAATTTGGCTCCGCAAGAGTGGAAATTCGATCCTCAAGTTTGAAGAATGTCCTACTAGACAAGTCCATGAAAAAGCGGTTATCAGAATTGTGTAAAGAACTTTTCCCTGTGCCTCCCCAAACTTTTACCTGTAACCAGGTGTAGGGAGCAATGGGTTGAGGGGTTTTGTGGACTTGGGTGGGAAAGACTGGGACGATATGTGGAGCTTTCTTTTCACTCACTTAGTATTAGCAAGGGACCGGCTAATTTTCTTTAAATCTCTACATAGGATATATGATACTCCAGCAAAGCGATCTAGAATTTACCCCGGGGGCCTCAGCGGAGTGTTGGTGCTGCTCACATTCTCCGGCAAACTTTAATCACATCTTTTGGCATTATCCTATGGTTCAGGAGTACTGGTCTTCTGCCATTGTGTGCTGCATAGTGGAGATCACCTCTTTGCCTGTGCCTATGATGGTGGCAATCTGCCTACTGTCATAGGCACAGTGGAGGGCCTGGTGCCTACTAGGTCTCGGCGCACTTTGCTTAGCCTGCTACTATTTTATGCTCGCAAAGTGCTGATCCTCTATTAGAAAAAACTGACACCCTCTTTGTCTTACTGGAAGGGGCTTGTGAAAATAAACTGATTCTATAAAGCCAGCACCTGAGCAGGGGTTGTCCTAGGAAGTTTTAAAAAGTCTGGAAGATCTGGTTAGGTAGTCTTGTTTCTGTTGCATAAAGTTATCATAGCATTTATGCTCAGGCGGAAGCTAGTTTGGTGGTGGAGGATATGAATAAATAAAAGAAGAATAAAGAATAAAAAAAATGAATAAAAAGAAAGGAGGGCGCACCGACCTTGTGCATTACCACTTACATTTTTTGCGCCCTCCTTTCTTTTCTTTTTGTTTTAGCTTTATGAATACCCTTTGTTCTGTGGAGGGCTGCAAGACTTCAGACTTTCTTGTTTTCAGGCTATACTGCTGTACCCGGTTTGGCGAAACACCAGAGCGCAGGAGTTTTTTTGTGTTTGTGGAGGATATAAATACACCTTGTTTTGGAGTCCTTTTTTTTAACCCTGGGGTCTGATTTAAGCCGGACTACTGCATAATTTGAACAAAAATATGTGATTATATGCGGTAATGCTTCGGGGACTGCAATTCTTTCTGTATACAATTTGACTTTGTTACTCCTACCCCTTAAGGGGGACTTGCTTCCAGGATGGTGGACCTGGACTGGGGGATTTTGGATGGTTTTTAACTTTATTCTTCTACTGTTGCGTTACGCCTTGTGTGGTGTGAGTTTTTTTTACTTTTTGTTTTTTGTGCCATGTGTAATACATTAAAAAATAAATAAAAAAATTGCAGGAAACGATTAACCATCTGTAAACATTTGATAAACGTTATATTCACTGCTTTAAAAATATGCCCCATATAGGTTTTTCTAACATTCTTAATTTTTGTTTCTCAGAGTGCAGCAAAGATGATTAAAGAGACTATGGACAAGAAGTTTGGCTCATCGTGGCATGTAGTGATTGGAGAGGGTTTTGGTTTTGAGATCACACATGAAGTAAAGAACCTTCTCTACATGTTCTTTGGGGGAAGTCTGGCTATTTGTGTCTGGAAGTGCTCATGAGGGATTCAACACAAGACACGATCTCTCCACTTTTTACCTTCTACTCAGGATGTGCTGCTACAAAGCCTCGCTCAGGAAAGAGTCTTTTGCTGGGCTCTCTATCATTTGGGGTGTCAGGATTTCTCTTCTTAACTCACTGGGAACCAGAGGGGTTTGCAATAGATTTGCATGCACCTCTGACTTGAAATTCAAAAGAAGGTGATTGGTTTGGCTCTTGCAATACATATGTAAGTATATTCTTCTGAGCCTAGGAATAGTCTGTTACACCAAATGAAGAAAATGGACTGCTGTCAGTTTGCTTTTCTTATGCTCTGACCCTCAGAGGCTTTTGTAACCAGTAATAATGTATGCACAGGGTTTTACTGTCGTACTGGCACCGCAGCTCTGGTTTCCCAACTACATTTTGTGTTCACTGTCATTTTGGCACCTTCTTTTCCCTCTCTGATTCAAAAAATATCAAATTCATAATTGGTTTCCTTGTTGCTTTGCCTTCCTGCTATTCTCTATATCACACATTCTCTTATGTATGAGTCATTTTACCCTCTCTCCTTAACACGTGGACTCACAATCTCTCTGCAGAGAAATATGTTTTGTTTTTAGTTCAGTATATTGTTTCCCTATACACCCACATAGGTTTGTGCAATTAAAAAGAACCCATTATCGGGGCAACCACAGACTTCTAGCATGCTAACAAATAAAATCTATGTCGTATTCTCAGAATTAGTTGACTGACACTATACGTGGATTGGCTTCATTGGTGGCGGTTGATTTATTTGTAATAGTTGACTTTTGGAGGGTCTTCACTCGGAGGAACTTGGAATTTTGAAACTTGTTTTTATATTGTATAGATTAGCTAACGATTCTCTGAGTACAATATTTAGAGCCGTTTCAAGATATTTTTCTGCATTTTTCTAAATTATATATACAATATATGCATATACATATTCATGTGACTTAGTTGCTAGACTTTTTCCGTGCTTGTTCACATGTAAATTATTTCTATTTCGCTATTGCTTTTGTTTTCCATTTCTCACTTTCTGGCTGCATATCATTCCATCTAGCTTCCTTTTTGTCCATTTGACGTAGATGTGCATCATAGACTCTCCACAAGCCATAAATAATAGATCAGGAGATTTAGGATACCACAGAGAAGCCTGCCAGCTACTAGTCCTTAATTCCTCTTGTTCAGTGGCAGAAACGTGAAGACATGTTTCTTGGAAGGATTTTATACTCTGCTGGAACTTCAAGTATGATGTTTTTTTATGTTAAATCTGGTTGTACAATGGTTGATGCTCTACTTGTCATTAATAAACTTTCTTGGATTTTTTTAAAGAAAATAATTTTATGTGTATAAATCTGTCAATGTTTGTGCCATACGAATTGCAAAAGGACGTGTATTTTATGTCAGTTTTTTTGGAAGGCTGGACATATTTAAAGACCTATACAAACCGTTTTTTTAAATATGCAATCCCTAATTGAAAAGAAGGTCTTACATATAAGGTTACCCCTGTAGAGTAGTCATCACAGGGTGCCAGATGGTACCTGTATATAACTTGTCCTGCACTTAATGGTGCTGAATTTTGATATTTGAATAGGCTTAGATATTACACATGCTTCCAAACAACCTAACAGCTGAAGTTGCCCAAGCACCAAACACTGTCATGTGGTGAGTTTGCTGCTTGACCTATTTGCCAAAAGTTTAACTTTTATCAAAAGACTCATGGCTTAGTAAAGAGGTAGAAAGTATTATCTAACACCTAACTGTGCCAACTCTACATAATCCAACTTCGTTTGTTGGATGACCATACTCTTAAACCCCATTAGTCGTTTTATTATATCCAGGAAACCCCAATAAACGTTGAAAATATAATCTGTTGGCTATATCTTCCATTCCATGTTCCTATAGAGCTGCCATTGCAGCCTCTTTATCTCCCCAGTCCCTGATCCAGTAAGCTATTGTTAACTAGATTGCAAAGCTGCTTATCAGAATCCCTGGTCCCTGGTTCTGTAAATGCCGACCGCGGGTGCCTGGCGGACATCGCAGCCGCCAGGCACGTGCATGACCGGCAGATCAGAGCCACCTTGCGGCCATAAATGGTCGGCAGCAGGATGGTAAGTGGTTAATAAGGGGCACACAGTACAGGGAATTCTGAGACACTACATGAGAATTAGACGTTGGCAAAAAAATATATATTGAACAGGCAGTATCACCCCTCCCACTTCTGTATTGCCTAAATGTTATGCTAGTGTCTTTTCTCTCAAAAGTAACACAATTTTTTTCCTTTTCATCAAGACTTTCCCCAATTGCCTTACAGCAACCTGAGATGATTGGTTCTTCCTTCTACAGGAAACGCAGCAGAACAATAAAAAACCCATCCCACTCCTCCTTTTGTCCGTCAATATTTTTGTGTTTGCTACCATTCAGACAGGACAATATTTTGTTTTTGACTTCAAGGACAGCAAAGCAACAATGTCAATGCCCAAGATCAGACCCAGGAATATAAAGAAATGGACCATTTACACCACTGAACAGCTTCCTGATCTCCCTATAAAAGATAGAGGATTAAACAGGACAAATGTTTTCTTTTTTACCAGTCTATCAAGGCTCTAATTTTAAAAGAATAGAAATATCCTAAGAAGGTGGTTAATGTGCGAAGGTTATCCTTCAATGGGGAAGAAGAGCATATATTCTTCAAATGTCCAAAGCTTCAATGCTGCCCTGTCCCAGATTTCTAAGAAAGCAGGCCTCTTCTTTGTAGAATCCAGTAACATAAAAGTTCAGATGGATTGTAAGGCCAAAGTATTGTTGAGAAAAGCTTGGGAGGCTAATTCTTCTGCTATGGTCCCTGATTTGGCATCTCCTTGAATGGCGAAATTTTTTTTTCTCTTATCGTCCATGGAAGGACACAGCTCCTTTAAATTTTGACAAGTGGGTTATGTTCCTGTTCACAGGAGAGGACTAGGCAGAAACATGTTAGATAATTAACCACTTCAATACTGCACATAGACATATGACGTCCACAAAGGAGATCTCCCATCCCGGGTGGACTTCATATGACGTCCTGTACTTTGTGCAGTAATATCTGAATGATGACTGCAGCTAGAGGCATCCTTCAGATATCATTGTGTTCCGGCGGCGATCCTGCGCACCATAGGAACGATCAGTGGTTCCGCTGCTTGATCGTTCTTATAGGTGGCAGGAGGGGAAATTACCCCCTCCCGCCGATATCCAGTGCTTTTCCGGCCTCTCCCGTGCCATCGGGGGCCGGAGAAAGAATCGCCCAGCGCTGGATAGAAAGCATAGAGATCACTAGTGACCAGATGGTCACCAGTGATCTCTATGACCGTCGGAGGCCATGTGATGACGTCACGCCCAGGTACCGGAATGTAAACAAAGCCGCAATTGCGGCTAGTAAGCATGAGATCTGTGAATTTTTTTTTCACGATCTCATGCTTTCCAGCCTGGAGGAGAGATGTGGGGTCTTATTGACCCTGCATCTCTCCTTAAAGAGGACCTGTCGCACACCTTTCCTATTACAAGGGATGTTTACATTCCTTGTAATAGGAATAAAAGTGATCAAAAAATAAATAAAATGAAAAAAAGTGTAAAATAAAAAATATTTTTTTTAAACGCCCCTGTCCCCGGTAGCTCGCGCTCAGAAGTGAACGCACACGTAACTCCCGCCCATGTATGTAAACGTCGTTTAAACCATATATGTGAGTTATCGCCGCGTGCAACAATTCTAGCACTTGACTTCCTCTAACTCTAAACTGGTAACCTGTAAATTTTTTCAAAGCGTCGCCTATGGAGATTTTAACGAAGTTTGGCTCTATTTCATGAGTGCGCAATTTTAAAGTGTGACATGTTGGGTATCTATTTACAAATGGTAACATCATCTTTCATATTTTACAAAAAAATTGGGCTAACTTTACTGTTTTGTTGTTTTTCAATTAATGAAATAATTGTTTTCCCCAAAAAAAGGCGTTTGAAAAATTATTGAGCAAATACTGTGCAAGATAAAAAGTTGCAATGATTATTTCCTAGGGTGTCTGCTAAAAACAAATATATAATGTTTGGGGGTTCTGAGTCAATTTCTAGCAAAATAATGATGATTTGTACATGTAGGAGAGAAGTGCCAGAATAGGCCCGGTATGGAGGTGGGTATAAAATCCCTGTATTGAAGGGGTTAAATACATGTTACTTTAACAGAAGTGAACAGCCCCGCCGAGGGGGTAGTCCCTCCGGACATAACCCTCCTCCCTGCAGTATGCAGCCTCAGTTTCTTTCTGCCTAGCAAAGGAGGAGGATGTATGGCTCCCTTTTGGGCCTGGTGCCCTGAGAAAATTGTTCTTCTTTTTCTTTTATTTTCTTCTTGAATCTTCTATCAACTGTCGGCTAAGAGACAGGCTGGATATATAGATCCCTGTAGTCTCTTCAGTCCAGCCAGCAAGCGTGAGCACACCTTTGCAAATCGGGTGGGTTTGCCACAACATACCCCATGGATCCTGGTGTGGCCGGTAAGCTTTGGCTCCAGGGTCCACATATGACTGGGCTTGACTGGGCTGTGGTGTCGTCTCACTCACAGTGGACCGGGACATTTTTTTGTAGCCTGCTGTTACCATTGTGAATTCCTATTGGTGGACATTTTGTTGTGGTCGCGCTATGGCGTAGCTTACAATTGCGCTCGGCCATTTCCTGCTCTATCTGAGGTGCCCCGCGGCCATTTTGGAGGTGGTTTTGGCCTCTAGTGCTAGGCTTATACAGCGCGCAGCATGGATCTCCTCATGATTTTTGATCACAGCTTTACCTCACAGCGTTTCTCCTTACACACACACACGCTGTGTTCTAAAGGTAGGCAGCGGGGCTGAACGGTCTCCTCCTGTGATTGGTGGTTCCCCTGGTCAGCGTAGCAAGGAGGGTGAGATTTCTTCAGGTCTGAAATGGGTCTCTGAGAGCTGTCTAGATGGAGTCAGTGTCTGGTTCATGGACACTTTGTTGGAGCGGTGTGCGGGTGATGGGGGGGGGGTTGAACCACGGTGCCTGGTTAAAAAGGGGTGACCACTCTCCCTATAGAAGGACGCCTGCCTTCAAGGACCATACTGATGCTGACCCGCTCCATGTTTACCATGCTGGGGTCTGCATCGCGGCCTGTTGTGGCCGCAACCTTGGTTTCTCAGACACTCACTGAATGGGCAAGGTTTTGCACCAGACTGTGGAGGAGTACCAGCTCCCTCCCTGAATTGTAAGACTGGCCGACCAGTTGGTCCAGGGCCTTGTATACGTCTGTGATGCTACACGGCATGCAGCATCCTTGATATCCAGAGCATCTGTTTTGGCTGTGGTTTTGCACTGCCTGATTTGGCTGAAAGACTGGTCTGCTGACCAAGCATCCAAAAAAGCCCTGGCTGATTTACCCTTAAGGGGTGGGAGGTTTTTTGGTACCTCGCTGGATGACATTATCAAGGATGTCACTGGGGGTAAGAGCACTCTCCTCCCTCTGTCCACCAGGGGAAAGGAGCCACACTATGAGCCGGGTCATTCATTCCACGCTCAGAAGTGGTATTTTTCATCAGTCAGGGCCCGCGGGTAAACCCTCCCAGGCCGACAAGGGCTCAGCTGGGGGACAGAAATGTCCCTGGGTTGCGTAAGCTGAACACACCGGCACCCAAACCCGCCAATGTAGGGGGCGTGTTCGGATGTGTACTGAGAAAGAAGTGTTGCTGTGGAGCTCCGCATATCCTGACTTCATCTATGCCATCCTGTGCACCCACTGACCTGGTGAGCCTCCAAAACTGCCCTGTGGGTTCCTGGACACCCCCTGCATTGGCCCCAGCTTGAATTTTGGACCCTGGCTGGCCGTCCGTGTTGCTATTTGGCCTGCGGTCGGCTCCATGCTCCTCAGACCCGCCGCTATCTTGCGGCCTACTAACCTCCCTGCATCCTCCATGCTTGATTGCCACGGGACGGGCGGCAAGCCATCCACGTCCGCCAGGGAACCCAGCTGTAGAGGGGGGATCTGGGACTGTGCCGGGATCGCTTGGGGATCTAGGAGCACTGATTCCCCCCGCCCGCGGCCCACCACCATCTTGCGGCCTGCCGCCCTTGCTGCAGCCTCTGTGCTCAATTTCCATGATCGGTGGGACGAGCAGCGAAACATCCACGTCTGCCTTGGGCACCATCTGTGAAGGGGGTGATCTGGGGGTGTGCTGAGATGGCCTGAGGATCTTGGAGGGCTGATTCCCTGCACCCGCGGCCTGCCGCCGTCTTGCTGCCTGCGGCCCCAGCTGTATCCTCCGGGCACTGTACATCGGCCATCCCGTCCCCCCTCCTGTGAGCCAGCATCCTTGGGGGAGAATGACTGTTACTCCTCACCGCCTGTGAGGGGGTGAACACTTCCTGCTGGGGTCTCACTCCTGTGCCTGCACCTACACAAGTCCTCATAGCTATAGCCTCCATCCTGCTCCCTTAACCAAGCCCTCTGCCCACAGGCTCCTCAGAATCTTCCTCCATCTCAGAGTAAAGCTTGAATGGGCTACCCTAGGACCCGCCACTCCAAATTTGGTCCAAAGGCTCCTCATAAACCCCCCCCCTTCCTGCCGGCGGCTGCTTCATTGGCGCAGCGGTCCAAGACTGGGATGGCGGCCAGTACGCAGGTGGCTGCAGAGTCGGGGGTGATGGCGGTCCCCGAGGGAGCAGAGATGCTGGCGGCCATTACATCCTGCAAGGAAGCCCTGACAACCAAGATCGACTTCTTGACAGTGGATGTCGGTCTCATCCGCCAGGATATGGATATATTTCGCTCCCGCATCATGGAGGTGGAGGACAGTCTCCACGTTGGAGGATACGGTCCGGTCGGACTCCAGGGAGGTAAGGGCCCTGCAACTCCAAGTGAAAGCTCTTTAAGTGCGTGCAATAGACACAGAACCGCCTCAGACGGAACAACATATGCATACTCGGATTGCCTGAAAGAGCTGAAGGTTCTAGACCCGCTGAGTTTACTGAACGGTTACTGACCACTCTGTTCGACCTGGGTGACATGCGGTCCACTTTCGTAGTGGAATGACCCCACAGGGTTCCGCCACTCCTTCCGAGGCCAGAAGGCCCCTCCGCGTCCCTTCCTTCTGCGGCTGCTGAATTACTACGACTGGGATCGCATTCTGGCGGCGGCACGTGCCATGCCTGAAATTAAATATGAGAATACCAGACTGCTCTTTTTCCCAGATTTCTCTCAGGAGGTGCAGCAACGTAGCAAGTTCTTTACTGATGTGAGGCACCAGCTACGGGGGAAGGGAATACGCTTTGGCCTTTTGTATCCCAGCAGGTTGAGGATCGCTGATGGTGACAACACACGTTTCTTTGACCCCCGGAGGCTGCGGCAGCGTGGCTGGACACCCGCTAACTACACAAGGCAGAGGACCCATGATCGATTACATGCAACAGGGAGCAGCGGAGTATTGCTTTCCCCTTCAACAGAACTGCCTCTTGTTTCCTGGTGACTCCCAGTACTACCCATTTTCTGTCCCCAGTCCTTATCTCCCTGCTAAATTCCACCTTTATCCCATTTGTATGTCTGATTTTTGCTGGCTAGACTGACGTTTACTCCTGCCTAAGGAGCTCCAACAGCAACTACTGAACTGCCCCACCCTTGAACCGAGGTGCCCCCGGTTGTCCCTTGTCTCCATCTCCACACTTTGGATCCCCCACCCAAAGCTGTGACGGACATCCCGGGAGTCCTTCATCCACCTCCAGCCCTAGGGGCTAACTTCTAGAGGTCCCAGTGACTAGGGATGAGCTTTGCGTTTGATGCGAACACATGTTCGCATCGAACATTGCCTGTTCGATCGTTCGTCAAACGAACAAAACTGGTCGTTTGCACCAAATTCGAATGACGCGCAACGGCCCATAATTCACTGCGGCGTTGAGCGCTGATGATTGGCCAAGCATGCACCATGACCCCGCATGCTTGGCCAATCACAGCGCCCAAAAAACGAAGAGACCTAATTGGCCAAAGCCTGGGTGCTTTGGCCAATTAGGGCTCAGGGCTTTAGCACACGCCCCACACTATAAAAGGCCGCCTCCTGGGCGGCCTTGTGTAGTGTGTTCCGGCTTGCTTTCAGAGAAGTCAGACAGACAGTGAGTTAGAGAGAGATAGATAGAGACACAGTGTCTTTTCAGATAGATAGAGCAGGGAGGCTAGTAGTCAGTATAGTTAAATTTACAGTTTGTAGAGAATATATTGACATCCCTAGGAGTTGTCAATATATTTATAAACTGTATAGCTTAGCTAGATCTGCTATTAGTATCTGTCAGGCAGGAGATTGTGCTTGATGCAGTGCTCTAACGTGTTGTATTGCCTGCATTAGGGTTTACCTTAAACATAGTACTCCGTGTTAGTCAACGTGTGCTAGTTAATTGCACATAGACGCATTAGCTGTTACTGCAAGTGTGCTATTTATTTGCACAGAAACGCAGTTTCTGTTAATGCAAGTGGGCTATTGAATTGCACAGAAACGCAGTCGCTCTGACTGTGCGTGTGCTGTTTAATACCACCTAAACGCAGTTGGTGTCACTGCGTGTGTGCTATTACGTAGCACCTGAGCGCAGTTGGTGTCACTGCGCTTGTGCTGTTACATACCACCTGAGCGCATTTGGTGTCACTGCACGTTTGCTGTTACATACCACCTGAGCGAATTTGGTGTCATTGCACGTGTGCTGTTACATACCACCTGAGCGCATTTGGTGTCACTGTACGTGTGCTGTTACATACCACCTGAGCGCATTTGGTGTCACTGTACGTGTGCTGTTACATACCACCTGAGCGCATTTGGTGTCACTGCACGTGTGCTGTTACATACCACCTGAGCGCATTTGGTGTCATTGCACGTGTGCTGTTACATACCACCTGAGCGCATTTGGTGTCACTGCATGTGTGCTGTTACATACCACCTGAGCGCAGTTGGTGTCACTGCGCTTGTGCTGTTACATACCACCTGAGCGCATTTGGTGTCACTGCGCGTTTGCTGTTACATACCACCTGAGCGAATTTGGTGTCATTGCACGTGTGCTGTTACATACCACCTGAGCGCATTTGGTGTCACTGTACGTGTGCTGTTACATACCACCTGAGCGCATTTGGCGTCACTGCACGTTTGCTGTTACATAAAACCTGAGCGCAGTTGGTGTCACTGCGCTTGTGCTGTTACATACCACCTGAGCGCATTTGGTGCTATCAAGGAGATGGATCATTACTGGCTGGCAACTCTCCTTGATCCACGTTACAAGAGTAAGGTTGCGGACCTTAAGTTGCCATCGCAGAGGGAGCAGAAAATGAAACTTCTGCGAGAGGCCTTGCAGAAGGGTCTGTGCAATGCGTTCCCAGAACCGGGGGGATTACCAAAACCTGGCTCTGGGCGACGTCTTGCTGAGGCTTCGGTGAGTCACAGAAGGAGCGGTGGAGAAGGTGGCCATCTGACTGATGCCTTCAGACAGTTTTTTAGTCAGCAGCCCCAAGGTCTGACTGGTTCCAGCAACCATCGCCAGCGTCTGGTTTACATGGTCCGGGAATACCTAGGGGCAAGATCCGACTTGGACTCCTTCCCCACCGAAAATCCTCTGGCTTACTGGGTCTTGAGGATGGATCACTGGCCAGCGCTTGCACAGTACGCTATTGAGCTACTGGCTTGCCCTGCATCCAGTGTTCTTTCAGAATGCACATTCAGTGCTGCTGGAGGCTTTGTTACCGATCACAGGGTGCGCCTCTCCACCGACTCTGTTGATCGACTGACCTTCATCAAAATGAATCAGGCTTGGATCAACAACAGCTACCAAGCACCTGATGCTGATGTTACTGACTAATATTTTTTTGTTGAAATGTCGGATCCCTTTTAGACTGTGTATGCTGATGCTGAGTGACTGTCCTCTTATGCTGCTGATGGAATATCCTTCTCCTCCTCACTTTTCTTGCTGATAGCTAGTAAGAAATGTTGTGTTTCTGGGCTCCGCCACCAGTGCCTAAGGCACAAATTTTCTGCCCCTGTTTAACAGGGGCGCCTAATAACTACAATTTTTGATGCAATACTTTGCACGTGGCTCCTTGTTGTGTTCCAATTGGAGTTATTGTGAGGGGTTGCAGTGTTGTGTTGTGCCCAAGGCACAATTTTTCTGCCCCTGTTTAACAGGGGCTCCTAATAACAATTTTTGATGCAATACTTTGCACGTGGCTCCTTGTTGCGCTCCAATTACAGTATGTTTGAGGGGTGTCCTTTATTCTAAAATTTTTCTTTCACAAAACAATAATGGCCCCCCACCACCGCTAAAATATTCGACATATTGTTGCCACACAGCACGTGAGCAAGCAGCATTATTTACTTTTTTTTTATAGTCCTCCTCATGTTGTGCAGAGACATTTCTAAACATGTGCTATAGACACCCAGCAGGTGTGATATTTAAAGGATTTTTTTTTTTCACTTTAAGCATCATTAAAATGGCTGCTCCGGAAAAAACGGACGTTTTTAAAACTTTTTTTTCCATTGATACATGTTCCCCTGGGGAAAGACCCGGGTTCTGAACGACGTTTTCCAACATTGAATTGAATTTTGGTCTTTAAAATGATCGTTTTTGAATTCGAACGTTCGGGTCCCATAGACTTCAATGGGGTTCGAAAAGTTTGTGCGAACCCGCGGTCTGTTCGAACGTTCTGGTGCGAACCGAACCCGGGGGTGTTCGGCTCATCCCTACCAGTGACCTAAGGATTCTATTCTATTTTTGTTATGGGACAAAACCCTAGATCAGTTTTATGGTTCTTTGGCTTATTTTTTTTGGCCTCTAAGGTTTGTATGATGTATGGGTAGGGTGTTATTTGTTCTGGGAGAGGGATTTCAGTGTTTTGAAGATCTCGATAAGTACTGTACTGCTCTAATGCTGTATTGGCCTCTGACCCTACTGACTATATGTGCTAATGTTGGGTTTGCTTACATGTATTGGTTTGCTGGGCTCATCCTGCTCCTGTTTCCCCCTGGTGTTACATGATAGCTCCCTCAGATGTTGAGCTACTGACCATTTTGTCGTGGAACGTCGGGGGGCTTAACTCCTTATATAAAAGATCACTGTTATCCTAATATTTAAAACTGCATAATCCCCACATAGTGCTGCTGCAGGAGACGCACTTAGCTGGTAGCAAGGTTCTGGCTCTGAAAAAACCCTGGGTGCAAAGGGCGCTTTATGCAACCTATTCTTCTTTTTCTCGAGGGGTGTCTATACTGATTAGCAAACGTGTACCATGTATAATTCATGATGTTCATCTGGATCCCCAGGGGAAATTTGTTGTGGTGGTGTTGAGTATTTATAATAAGAAATATGTTATTGTGAATGTCTATCTGCCTCCCCTGAGCCTGATACAGATTCTGTACACACTCTGAGAGGCTGGCTTTGCATTGCCCATTGCATTGTTCATGGGAGACTTCAATGCTACACTGTCCCGTGACCTGGACAGGCCTTCCCCCCCCGACCCCCTCAATCTACTTTTAACCCTGATCTTGGGGCGTGGGCTCAGGCAGCGGAGTTCCAGGAGGCATGGAGGTGGCTTCATCCCCATGATAGAATGTATTTATGTTTTTCAGCTACATTTAAAACCTCCTCCCGCATTAATCTGGCGTTTGCCAATGCCGCAATTCTGGCCAACATTCAAGAGGCGGGTTACCTCTCCTCTGGCCTCTCTGACCACCACCCACTTAAATTAACCATTAGGACCACCAGGTCACGGAACAATGCCCTTTGGAGGTTACAACCCCATTGGGTTAATAACGAGGCAGTTCATGACAGAGTTTTTTTGTCCCTTGCGGGACTATTGGGCACACAATGTGGGGTCGTCCTCCCTGGAGATGACGTGGGATGCCTCCAAGGCTCACAGCAGGGGACAGTATATCTCGGCTGTAGCAGCGGTGAAGGCGGAGCTAGGAGACAAGGGGCCAGATTCTCAAAGAAGTTACGCCGGCATTGTATGGAGATGCGCGGCGTAAGTGTAAATTTGCGCCAGAGCATCTATGCACCGTACCCACAGAACTAGATACGCACCAAAATAGGCTACTCCCGACCGGTGTAACTTGCCTACGCCTGCACATCTTAGGTGCATATTTATGCCGGACGCATCTGGCAAACCCATTGATTTCCTATGCAAATGAGGGAGAAACGCTGATTCCCGAACATAGGCCCGTTCGGCACAGGCTACGCGCGGTGTGCCTAAGCTGTTTGGCCGGCCAAAAGTTACCCCTCATAAAAGCAGGGGTAACTTTGCACCAGACTTGCTCAAGTCAGCTGGAGAGCAGCTTCAGCAGCACCTACAGGACAACACATGGCAGCCGTGGTCCTAGCACTACTAATGGGTCCCCTGCCACCAGGGCCGCCATCAGGGGGGCACAGGCAGTACACCTGTAAGGGGCCTGGGGTCCCCAGGGCCCCAGATGGGAACCCCCCTTTTTTATATAAAAAGAAATGACCAAATAAAGGGGGCTTTCCATCCGGGACCTCTGGGCCCTAATAATATTAATAATAATAATTATATATATATTTTTGTCCGAAAGGCACTGGCCGTGAACAGACAGCAGAACTTTTTCAGCCAACATTCACGAAACTATGTAGTTTTTCTGCTCTTTTGTCCGATGGAGCCTACAGACGGTTTGATTATACGACAAAACACGTCCATCGGAATATTCGATCGTGTGTGCGATCCTTTAGCCTGTAGGGTTCAATATTGGGTTGACTCACCCTTTGCAGCTATAAAAGCTTCAACTCTTCTGGGAAGGCCGTCCACAAGGTTTAGGAGAGTGTCTATGGAAATGTTTGACCATTTTTCCAGAAGTGTATTTGTGAGGTCAGGCACTGATGTTGGATAAGAAGGCCCGGCTCACAGTCTCAGCTCTAATTCATCCCAAAGGTGTTGTGCAGGCCAGTCCAGTTCCTCCACCCCAAACTCACTCATTTATGTCTTTATGGTCCTTGCTTTGTGGACTGGTCCAAATCATTTGATAAAAGGGGGGTTATGGTGTGGGGTTGTTTTCAGGAGTTGGACTTGGCCCCTTGGTTCTATTGAAGGGAACACTTAAGGTGTCAGCATACCAAGACATTTTGGACAATTTCATGCTCCCAACTTTGTAGAAACAGTTTGGGGAGGGCCTCTTCCTGTTCCAACATGACTGCTCACCATGGCACAAAGCAAGGTCCATAAAGACATTAATGAGCAAGTTTGGGGTGGAGGCACTTGACTGGCCTGCACAGAGTCCTGACCTCAACTCGATAGAACACCTTTGAAATGAATTAGAGCAGAGACTGCAAGCCAGGCCTTCTTGTCCATCAAAAAAATATAAATACAAATATATTAAAAAAATATATAAAAAAAAAAAAGGGGGGGGTTCCCATCCGGACCCCTGGGCCCCTTACAGGTGTACTGCCTGTACCCCCCTGATGGCGGCCCTGGTCATAAGTCTCCATTGCTGTTACGAGGGCTGACATCTCCTGGGTGTTAAAGTTTTTTTTCCTATTCTGCCTGTGGGGAACGGGAGCAGCCATCTCACAGCAAAAGTACCTTCCCTGGGGGGGGAATAAAACTGGATATACTTTTGCATCGGCTGGGCGTAATTTGGGCCGGTGTATCTCTGTAAGTTGGTCCGGCATAGTTGTGAGCATGCTCAGAAGGGAACGAACGTACTGAGCATGCTCCGTTCAAGATACGCCGGGCGTAAATCACTAGACCATTCATTTGAATAACGACACACCCACTTCCACTTGCACCGGCTTACGCCGACTAAATTAAGTTAGGCCGGTGCAAAGTCAGGCACAAGTGCTTTGTGAATACTGTACTTGCCTCTCTGAGTTACGTCGGCGTAGTGTATCTGAGATACGCTACGCCCGCCTGAAAGATAGGCAATTCTACCTGAATCTGGCCCAAGGTCTCTGATCTGCAGCGTAAGGTTGATGAGGCTTTGAGACAGTATTCAGCTTCGGCAACAGTCCCCAACTTTGAGCACCTTTCATTGCTTATGTATCAGACACTACTAGGCTTGGTATACAACATAGCAGACAGGAATACTTTGAGCATGGAGACAAGAATAGCAAACTATTAGCGATGCTAGCACAGCAAGACAGGCCCTCAGCGGCTATATCGGAGATCCACGCGGCAGATGGCGTTTCAGTCACCTCTCGGGAGGATATCCTGCCAGCATTTACCATGTTTTCTACCTCCCTGTATATTTCCTCACTCCCGGTTGGTTTTGACTCCACTCCTATGGTGTCTATGTTGGACACACTGGCACTGGGATGGCTCTCTGACACGGAGAGGCAACTCCCTTGTCTCGGAGATTACTCCGGAAGAAGTCACACTGGCCATTAAGTCTTTCCCATCAGGTAAAACCCCAGGGCCAGATGGCCTACCCATAGAGTATTATAGGGTCCACACAGAACTACTCGCCCCCAAACTAGCTCAGATGTTCCAGGTCTGTCTACAACAAGGCTCCTTACCGTCCTCTATGAGAGAAGCCCATGTTGTTCTAATTCCAAAGCCTAAAAAAAATCCTTAGCTGTGCGCCTCCTACAGGCCGATCGCACTTCTTAATTGTGATCTCAACATTTTAACCAAGTTACTGGCCACTAGACTTAATAAATTAATAAAATCCTTGATTGACCCTGACCAAACTGGCTTTATGCCCGGTAGGTCCACAGACATTAATATACGTAGATTATTCTCTAACATACATGCCCCCCATTCTACCCAGAGTACTAGGGCTATTGCCACCCTGGATATGGAGAAGGCGTTTGACACAGTGGAGTGGGTGTATCTGTGGGAGGTGCTTAGGTGAATGGGATTCCCACTGGAATTTATAGCTTGAATGCGCACACTCTATACTGATCCCATGGCATGCATCAAGCTGAATGGCTCCCTGTCTCCTCCGTTCTCCCTGCGGAGGGGCACCAGACAGGAATGCCTTCTCTCCCTGGCTCACCTTGCCATGGAGCCTACTGCTGAGGCCCTCAGAAGCTTGGTCAAGGTCCGTGGTCTTAGGGTGAGCTGGCTGGAGGAGAAAGTGGCTCTCTTTGTGGATGATCTGCTGCTCTTTTTTGAATGACGCTGGTGACTCTCTGCAGGGTGCACTGGATATCATGGATGCCTTCTCCGCCTTCACGGGGTTGAGAGTGAACTGGCACAAATCTCAGTTGTTCCCAGTGGATGCGGGGGCCAGGTCCTCCTTACCCCCCTCTCTCCCACTTCAGTGGGTTGAACAGTTCACTTATTTAAGTGTAGTTGTTTCAAGAGAGAGTGGGGACTTTGTGCGGCTCAATCTTGACCCTGTCTTGGTAGTCATTAAAAACAAATTAAAAGAATGGAGTAATCTCCCTCTTTCCCTCATTGGGCGCATTAATCTTCTCAAGATGAAAGTACTCCCTAAATTTACATACATTTTTCGGAACTCCCCACAATGGTTTTCTTTAATTCTCTCAGGCAACTCTTCCTCTCCTTTTATTTGGTGGTCCAAGCCACCTAGATTCAAATATACCACTTTGACCAGGCCTGCGGACAGCGGGGGCTTGGCTCTCCCTGATTGCCACAAGTATTACTTGGCCACTCAGCTTGTGCCCATTGGTGGCTGCAGCCGGACCTGACCAACTCTGCCATGGTGTTGGAGGCAGCCATGGTGGGTTCTCTGGAGGCATTGAGGGGATTGCTATTCAGGGGGCCTAAAACGCCTCACCAGCTCACCCCTTCGATGCGTACCACTCTGCGGACATGGAAGGTGGGTGAGGCACTGAGGGCACCCCAGCTGAACTCTTGGTAACCTCACACCCCCCTGTGGCTGAATCCCTAACCTATCGCAGTTCTATACCATGCCGGACCCGCAGGCCCGGGCCAAATACAAATTGAACCCAAATACAAAACCCTTGAACATGTTATCACAGAGAGCTCACTCCCTTTCACATTTTATGCACCAAATTTAATGTACCTGTACAGGCCCATTATAGGTATCTTCAAATTGCTCATGCCTACAGGTGTCAATTTTTTGGCCAACCAGTTGAATTGGTATACTCTGAGCTCGAATCCACCCTCCGGGTAAGGGACTTGGAGAAGCCCACGTCTCAGCTAAATGGATCCCTGCTGGTTGCTGCCGGCCCAGAGCTGTCCTCCCTTTGCAGGAAATACTTGCAGGGGATATACCGGGGCTGGATGAGGACGACTGGAGGGAGATTTGGGACTTTCCCTTCTCCCCTCTGGTATCAGCAAGGGACAAATTAGCCCAATACAAAATTGTGCATAGAGCTCACTATACACCTCACAGGTTGCACCAGATGTCACTGGCACATTCTCCGGCGTGCTGGCGTTGCTCCTATCAACCGGGTGACTTTGTGCTAATTTTTGGGTCTGTCCGGCAATCAAACTTTTTTGGAAAGAAGTTCTCCAGGTGATTGCTAAGGTCACTAAGACTCATGTTCCCTATGATCCTAATTATTGTCTGTTGGGGCTGGTGGAACAAATGTCAATGATTAGAACCAGGAAGGTGCTCGCATACCTGTTACTATATTATGCTC
Organism: Rana kukunoris; assembly: GCA_029574335.1. NCBI lineage: Eukaryota > Metazoa > Chordata > Amphibia > Anura > Ranidae > Rana > Rana kukunoris. The sequence goes on along the minus strand of CM056055.1, from coordinate 61,605,926 downwards.
GTAAGGCCATTACGATGACCTGGAAACAATAGTCTCCCCCTTCTGTCAGACTCTGAAAAAGCCTAGTGAATGCTAGTTTGCCCCTCTATAGGGCCACCTACTTGGGCAGGGGATGTCCACAAAAATTTGAGAAGGTATGGAACTGTTGGCTAGATGATAACACCACGGCAACTGATGCAGTAGCTAATGCCTAGATTGACAATATGTCTGCAGTTTATTGACCCAACTATTCTCATGCTGCACTCTCCTGTCAGTACCAATTTGAGCGCAGATTATCCTGAAATGACCCTCTCCCCACATTGGGGTTATAGTATAAGTTAAGTTAGGATGTTTAAGATGTGTGTTGTGCCCTGTTGCGGCATGTTGTCTCAACAGAGAAACTGCAAATGTTCGGCCCCTGCGTGGGCTAGTCTTGTATGCCAATGTAAACTTCAATAAAAAAGATTTTGCAAAAAAAAAATGCCAATGTATGTAGCCTTACCCCTGCCCATCTCATGGGTAGGGGGACGGCTTTGCAGATTCACAGCTCAGTGAACCTCCCTGCTCTCCGACCCAGTGGGTCTGCGAGGTGGTCTCTTCGGGGTACAAAATAGAGTTCTTTCCTATCCACTGAACAGATTATTTTCCTCAAGTCTCCCTCTCCGTATGGCTTGTTGGTCTGCCCTGCTGGAGCAGAGTAGGACTTGCTAAGCTATGGGGTAATTTTACCCATCCTGCAGGACGAGAAGTTTCAGGGATTCTATTCAAATCTGTTTATGGTCCCGAAGAAGGACTGGGTCTGTCCAATTTTAAACTTCAAAGCCCTAAATGCCTTTGTGAGAGTAAGAAAGTTCCGCATGGAATTCATTCCTTCAGTGGTAGCTGTGCTCCATCCGGGGGACTTTCTGGCGTCCTTGGACATCAAGGACGCATACTTGCCAAGAGTTTTCACCAGGGTGCTTGTACCGATTCTAGCCTTGCTGAGATAGCAAGGCATTGCCATTGTGGGCTACTTAGATGACCTTCTGAGAGCTGCTTCTGGCTCAGAATTAGAGGAGGATGTGTCTATAGCCAGCCAGACCCTCCAAGAATTCGGGTGGGTGTTAAACATTCAGAAGTCAGTCCTGTTTCCGACTCAGTGTTTGGAGTACCTAGGGTTGATTCTGGACTCCTCGGAAGCGAAGGTCTTTCTTCTCCTGGAAAAAGTGCAGACTCTTCAGTCTGCAGTGAAGGTGTTGGCATCACGCAAATGGTCGTCTCTCCATTTTTGCATGCGAGTCTTGGGCCTGATGGTAAACTTATTTTTGAGGCGGTACCGTATGCCCAGTTTCACACTTGTGTTTTGCAAAAGGAGATTCTGTCCAAGTGGAACAAATCTCCCTTGTCTCTGGATCGTCTGATTCAGGTAAGCCACCTAGTCAGAGTCTCTCTGAATCGGTGGCTAAGATCCCCAACTCTTCAGTCCTTGAAGTCGTTTCTTCCCTTCCAGTGGACGGTGATTCCGACGGACGCCAGCCTCGCGGGTTGGGGGGCGTCTGGGGGAGGGTCCAGTTGGCCCAGGGTGGCTGGACTCTAGCGGAATCCCACCTACCGATCAATGTCCTAGAACTCTGGGCGATCAGGCTATGCTTCTTCTCGTGGTCGAGGAGGTTGCAAGGTCGCCTGATCCAGATTCATTCGGACAACACCAAGGCTGTGGCTTATGTCTACCATCAGGTACACCGGCAGACGGACTACCTGAGTCGCCAGATGCTGGACCAGGGCGACTGGTCTTTGCACTCAGTGTTTCAACTCCCTTGCAGGAGGTGAGGCTCACAGGGTGTGGATCTCCTGGCCGCTCGTCTCAACTGCAAGGTGTCGAAGTTCGTGGCCAGGTCTAGTGATCCCTGTGCAGACGCGTCAGACATGTTGGTGGCCCTGTGGGGTAAGTATCGGCTACTTTATGCCTCCCCCCCCCATTGAAGTTGCTTCTTCAGGGACCGAGGGGATCCCGATGATTCTAATCGCTCCAGATTGGCCTCGGCACACCGATCTCATGCGCCTGGTGGCGGATGTACCCTGGCGGTTGCCAATGCGGGGGGATCTTCTGTCTCAAGGTCCCATAATTCATCTTGTTTTACAGTCGCTGGCTTTCACGGCATGGCTATTGAAAGCCAGGTTTTAAGAGACCAGTGTCTGTCCGACTCGGTCATCTCAACAATGCTGAGGGCACCTGGAAGGCATACATCTCTTTGTGCAAAGAGATGGGATGGCGTCCACACACCTAATCGGTGTCCAGGGTCCTGCTGTTTTTTTACAGCTTGGAGTGGATCAGAAACTTGCCTTAAGCACCGTTAAGGGGCAGATTTCAGCCTTGGCTGTGTTTTTTCAGTGGCCTTTGGCTGCCCATTCTCTGGTGGGTACTTTTGTGCAAGAGGTTTCGTCATAAACTTCCCCCCTTCGACCCACCTCTTTCCCATAGGCGACGTTTTAATTTTTTTTACAGGTTACTATTTTCGAGTTACAGAGGAGGTCTAGTGCTAGAACTGTTGCACTAGCTCTAACGCACATGATGATACCTCACATGTGGGGTTTGAACGGCATTTACATATGTGGGTGGGACTTGCCTGCGTGTTCGCTTCTGCACGCAAGCTACCGGGAAAAGGGGCGTTTAAAAAAAAAAAAAAGGTTTTTATTTTTTTAGTTTACTTTATTTTTTTTCACATTTTTTTTTTTTTTTTTATCACTTTTATTCCGATAACAAGGAATGTAAACATGATACATTGTGTAGAAGATAATACACTAAAACATTTTGAGTCCTTAAAACGAGAACTGGACTCTCAGAATCCCCCAGCTGCATAATTACATACAGGTCTCCCAGACGAAAAAACAGTTCTTTAGATCGATAACTCCTTTTGAACAAACCTGCCTGGCTGGAGCTCCGGTACCTAGAGCCACCTCACTTGCGTACTCATGGCTTCAACTACGAGTACAATGGGAGAAGGCGCTGAAAACAAGGATTACCGAGAAGCAATGGAAACGTGCCTGTGTTTTCGCCCATAAGTGTTCTATTGGCACGAAAATTCAGGAAACATCTTCTAAGCTTTTAACACAATGATATGCCACGCCGGATAAGATTAAAAAATGGTACCAGTTGACATCAGATCTTTGCTGGAGATGTGAGCAAGACCAGGGCACTACTATTCATATTTGGTGGGAGTGCCCTCGTCTGAGACCCTTTTGGGATAAGGTGGTCGAGTTGATCAGGGTCATTGCGGATACCACAATCTCTCTCACTTCTGCATGTTGCCTACTACATATTGCGGACTGCTCATGGCAGCATTATAAAAAATCACTCACTAGACAGCTGCTGAATGCAGCGAAAGTTTTGATCCCTAGACACTGGAAATCGAGGGATACTCCTTCTATCCCCGAATGGCCCAGCGCCATAGAAAATATCTACCAAATGGAGGAAACTGTAGCTATCACCAGGCATTCGGACCAATACCTGCAATTAGAAATGAGATGAGATTGCAATTAGAAATGAGATGAGATGAGATTGGCGTTGTGACTCTGGTCCTTTCTTTTCCACTCTTCCTGGTAATTTAAGATGGGCTGTTTTGCGCAGTGTCAGCCTTCCCCCCCCTATCCCCCCCCCCTTTTTTTTTTTCTCTCTTCTCCCTCTTTCTTCCCCCTTCTTTTTTCTTTGCATTTTCTTCTTAATATTAGTTAGTAGCGGGCAATATCCTAGTTTGTGATGTGCCCTGTTATCTTTTGTTATAAGATAAAAAGTTGCTTATTTTCAGAATATGTATTGTCAGGTTTTGACTATGTGTCGGTGTGCGGTACTCATGTACCCTGGTTGTATTTGGTACTCTGATTCTTCTTTTTCTTTTCTATTTCAAAGGAATGTAAACATCCCTTGTAATAGGAATCACTGTGACAGGTCCTCTTTATGGAGAGATGTGGGGTCAATAAGACCCCACATCTCTCCTCCAGGCTTACAAGCATGAAATCGGTGAAAGGAAAAATCACGATCACATGCCGACAGCCGCAATTGCGGCTTTGTTTACGTCCGGGAGCTATGTATGGTATTCTGTAAGCGTATCCTCCGCTCCATTCCCCCCCCCCCCCCATATTGCATCCATTCATGTATTGAAGCTGAGCTGCTAGAAAATAGCTAAATGGGTGTCGGAGTGCCACGCCCCCTTCCTGCTTTGTCCTTTGTAAGATATTTAATCAAATTCTTGCTATTCCTCCTTTCCAAATTAGTTCCCTGAAGATGGTATCTATCTTTTGGAACAATTTTTTTTATATATCCACACTGGGGAGTTTTGTAGAACATAGAGAAGCTGCGGTATCCACACCATTTTTATTAAATTACATCGGCCAGCCACTGATAGTGGGAACTGTTTCCATACTTTAATTTTCCCCTTATATTTATTGAGTAATGGTATCATGTTATCTATAGTGTATTCATTAGGGTTCTTATGAGATGTTTATACTTAAATATTTTATTTGGGTTGTTATTTGAATTTGTGCAGCCTCATGCGGGAGGGGGTTTACTAAAGGATCTACTGGTAACAGCCTGGATTTTCCCCAGTTTATGGTAAGTCCTGAAAATTGGCCAAATATTTGGATTTCTTCTTTGGCTTTCCTAAGAGAGTTTTGGGTGTCTTCTAAGAGCAAGAGGAGGTCGTCCACATACAATACAACTTTCTTTTTTATCTCGCCTTGTATAAACACTCTTATCTCAGGGGCCGATCTAAGGGCTATTGCTAAAGGTTCGATTGTGAGGGCAAAGAGAAGGAGGGACAGCGGGAACCCCTGTCTCGTTCCCCTCTGCAATCGAAACCTGTCAGAATGGACATTATTCACTTTTACTCTGGCTTCTGGTGTTTTGTATAACGTCTTTACCCAGTTCGTAAAGGTCGAACCGATTTGAAACTCTCCTAGGATTCTCCATAAGTATTGCCATTCAAGACTGTCAAAAGCCTTAGCAGCATCTAGGGACACAATTGCTCTCCTCCCATCTTCGTCTGTTGGTATCTGAAGGTTCAAATATACTCGCCTTATGTTTGTGCAGGTAGCCCTGCCCAGAATAAATCCCGATTGATAAGGGTGTACCAATTTCTTTATCACTTTGTTTAATCTAGCTGCTAGGACTTTCGACAGTATTTTTATATCCGAATTTAAAGGATATAGGTCTATATGAGGAGGTATTAAGTGTATCTTTTCCCTCTTTATGAATTACGATTATTGTGGATTCCATCATAGATGAGGGGAGTTCTCTCTTCGTCAGTGACCAGTTTCGCACTTTCATAAGTTCCGCAAGCAGCTCCTTGCCAACTACCGGTAGGTCTCAACCGGAAAGGCTGTCTGGCCCCAGGGATTTCTGACCCACCATCTCTTGACCATCGATTGTATTTCTTCCAGTGTTATAGGTTTATCTAATTCCTCCCTGTCTATCTCGGAGAGCGAGGGGATCGCCAGCTTTCCGAAAAAATTGTCCATTTCTTCCCTCTTTTCCTCCTGTCGTGAGCTATATAAATCTGCATAATAGTCTCGGAATCTGTCCTCTATCTCTGGTGTATGGTAGGATACTCTATCTCCACCTACGCTAATCACTGGAACCGTCAATGTGGATAAATTTGTCTTAACTAGATGGGCGAGCATCCGGCCTGCACTTTCCCCCTCCGCATATGCTAATTGCCTTAAAAAATGTGTTTATTTTCTATTTTCCTGAGCATTGTTAAGCGATAGTTCTGCTGTGCTTCTGTCCATGCTTTAAGGCTGTTAGGTATTGGGTCTTTGATATATTTTTCTTCTGTTTTTGTCACTCTTTCACTGGCCATTCTTTCCCCCTCCCTAGATTGTTTTTTTATTTTTGATATTTGTTGTATCATTACTCCTCAGAAAAAGGCCTTCAATGTATCCCATACTACTCCTTCTGATGCAGTGTCTTGATTTGTTTCAATTAATTCCTTATTAGCTCCTAATATCTCCTGTTGGTCCTCCATTAGTTCCATCCAATGAGGATTTATTCTCCCCTCTCTCAGATGGTTAACTTCCCCCATATCTAAAATAACTGTCATATGGGAATGGTCTGACAATCCCCTTGTCATGTAACTCACATTCTTTACTATAGGTATCGCCTCCTCATTTCCTAAAACAAAGTCTATTCTTGACAGAGTGGAGTGTGTTCTGGAGAAGCACGAAGATTGCCGAGTCCCAGGGTTACACGTTCTCCACATGTCCCTCAGACCTATCTCTCCCAGAAACTGGAATAGTCTATCGTCCCTTACTTTATCCAATTGCATTGTACTGGGGAACCTGTCCAGTTTCTGGTCTTAGACCATATTAAAGTCCCCCATAACAATCACCGGTATACCCGGCCTGTCCAGAACAAACTTCATCAAGCTACACAAGACCGTGGTGTTAAAAGGGGGAGGGATATACAGGTTGGCCAGTTCTATTCACTATCTTACAGTGTAAGAAAACATAACGTCCTAATCCATCAATCCGAATACAGTTAAACATTATTCCTGATTTAAGAAAAATTATCACCCCCCTAGAATATGACGTGTGGACCGAGTGGAACTGTGTTCGAAAGTCTCCCCACCCCAATCGGGGTATGGAGGTATTTGTAAGATGTGTCTCCTGGAGGCATAAAATTACAGACCCATGAATTCTGGCCATTGACAAAACTGCAACCCTTTTCTCTGGATCTCCCAGGCCCAGAACATTCCAGGAGCATACCGTTAACTTTTTACCTGTGCCCTCCTAATCATTAGTTTTCACATCTAGTAAATATAACCCATTTTTTTTTTTGTGTATCCTTGATTATTAAACCGTGCCTTATTTTTTGTGTCTGTGGTTCTGAATCTTCCATTTCATGCACACCATGCATCACCAGCACACCGCCTCTCTATGCTTGAATTGGGGCTTCCTATTGTGACAGTCCCCTACCCCCTTCTACCTATTCAATACAATAATACAATATATATTGATTGTAAATATATTTTGGCACATTATTATTAATTTATTATATATTTGTATTGCTTTAAGTGCTGCATTGTCACCTTTTTTGCATACTGTATTAACATATGGGAGGCTGGTCACCTTTTTTTGCTCTAGCTGCTATACTATCCCTATATTCAGTGCTCAAACTTGGGTTTCTGGGCTCTTGAAGGGAGCAGTGACAGTCACAGGTGTGGGGCTCGGTCTGGGGGGGAATCTCCCACCTGAGAGCTCAGAGTCTGCAGGCTTCTTGCCTTGTCTTGATATGCCTTGCCTGCTGATTGTGGCCAGAACACCAGATCTCCTCCGGCCACTCAGCTCCTTAGTTATAGTGGCTGGCAGCCGCTACAATGTAATTATCCCACTCGCCTATTGCCTTGTGAGTAGCTCCGCACAGCCTCTGCCAGACCAGCCCCCTTGCCCCACCAGCACCAGCCGAATACATTCAGATCAGAATGGTCTTGGGCATCTGCCGAGCTGAGCTGTCATCTCTATTTTTCATGGGCATTTTTCTCCACTTTTACGGGCAGGAGAAAAGTGCCCTGTTTTTTTACAAGCTGCCCGTAAATATACAGGTGGTTGGCAACGCTGGTTGAAATTGTATGTATTATTACGCTGGGCTTTAATTACATGTGCCTGAACAGCGGCCATAGGCATTCAGTATAGAGGCAATGTTTTCATAACGGTGACATGTGGCGTAGTAAGATTCATGAGGCTTTTTGTGTAATAGACAAGCACAGGGCCTTTCATTAAATCAAGAAACATGTGCATATACAAATGTGCATATAGTAGCGGGTTGGAAAAAGATTGTGTGTCACAGTGAGAAAAGGGGCATGGTCTAAACTATATATTGGCTTTGGCTTAAAGGGGTGTGGTTAAAGCCTGAGATGAAAGAGGGATGGGGGAAAAGGAAGAGAGGATTTGAGAGGGAGAAAGAGAAGGGAAGAAGGAAAGAGAAGGAAGGAAAGAAAGAAGGTAGATAAAGATACTCAAAACACCTTGTGTTAGCGTTTCAATCATCACAGCACCATGGTTGTTCTGGTGTCAGGATGATTGAAGCTAATTATTTCTTATATTGCATTGTAATATAAAAATAAATAGTTAAATAATGTAGAATCAGTGGGAGCCCTGAGTATGTCACTTGCCACCATCACCTGCCTCCCAGATGCAGCAAGTCACTTTGCACATCGCCTGATACCAGATGCAGCTTGTCACTTGTCACCACAGATGTACCATGTCACTTCTCACCACAGATACAGCTGGTCACCAGAGATACAGCACACTTGTCACCACAGATAAGCTTGTCACTTGTCACCACAGATACAGTGTGCTTGTCACCACATATACAGCTTGTCAATACAGATACAGCACACTTGTGACCACAGATGCAGCTTGTCACCAACATACAGTGCACTTGTCACCACAGATTCAGGTAGTCCATGCTGCTCTGCATCGATTACTCGGTCTTCACACCATTTTCAGAAGACCAGCTGTCTTCTGTAAAATGGTGGTGGGGCAAATTCACTAGTGCTGGCCCTGGACCTCTAGCGATGGCTCTGTACTCGGTAAAGAACCAATGACGTGGCTCTTAACCCATGTGATCGCTGTGTTGAATCACAGCTAGTCACATGTAAACAAGGAAGTGATGTTTATGGGGTCTCCTTGGCTCACACTGACAGTGTGTATGGCGAGGAGAGCTGATCAGCAGCACCTCTTCACAGAGGAGACCTGTACAGGTAATCGGGGCACTGATCATAAGCACCCTGATTACAGTACAGCCCCCACTGTGCCCATCAGTGACACCAATCAGTGCTACCCATCAGTGCCACCTATCAGTGCTGCCTCATCAGTGCAGCCTCATCATTTGGTACACTGTTGTATGACTGTGCAGGAAGGGTGTAAAAGTGTCCAGTAGGCAAGTGGTTAATTAGGCAGTAAACACTAACCCTCTGCTCCCTAGGAGGAAGAAATATTAATTTAAATACCAGCACTTAGAAAATGTCAATTGTCCTTTCAAAGTTCATCAAAACGTTCTCACAATAGTCTTCACCAAATAAAATGAGAGACACTTTATTCATGATTTAGAATAACTAAAAAATAATAAACTGAAAAATAAGATGCGTCCTATCTCTGTTTCTCCTTTCTTCCAAGTGCAATACAATTTTGCAGATTAATTCTTCCTCCATTCTATTCCCACTGGTTACACAAAAAAAAAAAAATGAAAAATAACAAGTATTGTTTAGTATGTCAAAACAAAAACACAGTGGGGTAGATTCATGTACAGATCCGACGGTGTATCTACTGATACACCGTCGGATCTGTGAGATCCGACGCTCGGATCTATGCAGCTGATTCCTCGAATCAGGTTCCGCATAGATCTCCCTTAGAGCCGACTGGTGTAAGTGAGTTACACTGTCGGTTCTTAGGCTGCATTCTCCCGCCGTCCGCTAGGTGGCGCTTCTTTTTTTCTACGCAACGAATATGCAAATGAGGAGAACCGCCGATTCAGAACCGAACGCCCGGCCGTCGCTTTTTTTTTACGTCGTTTGCGTTCGTCTTTTTCCGGCGGATGGTTACCCCTGCTATATGCGGGGTAAGTGCGGCGGATCCTATGTTAAGTATGGCCGTCGTTCCCGCGTCGAGTTTTGAATTTTTTACGTCGTTTACGTAAGTCGTCCGGGAATACGGCCATACGTTAATAGCGTTAACGACGAAAACAATGACGTCCTTGCGACGTCATTTAAAGCAATGCACGCTGGGAAATTTAGCCGGCGGCGCATGCGCAGTACGATAATAGGATGCGACTTGTCAAGAAATTTGACCTGTCAAATCGCAAGACAAGTCGCTCCAATGTGAACGAGGGACTAGTCCTCAAAAATCTACCCTTACCCTCTGTATCATCAGTCACACTTGATTTAAATGCACTACCAATTCTTCCTTCCATTGTAGTCCTTTTATCTTTGCATTCACTATTAGAAGCTCTGAGAATAGTCTAATAGTGAAGACTATGGTTAAGACTATCGTGAGAACATTTTGATAAACTTTAAGGCTCCATTCACATTTGTGCATCTCCAAAGTCGGCCAACTTTAGAGTGCGACTATGATGCGACTTTCAGTGCGAATTTGATCCGACTTTCCACTCAATGGACCAGATCAAAAGTAACATAAAGTAGTACAGGCACCTTTTTAAAGTTGCTACAAGTTTTACTGATTCGAATGGGTGTCATTGAAAAGATTGGGGTGCGACTTATCATGTGACTTTATTGTCCAAAGTCACATGACAAATCGCACAAGTGTGAATAAAGCCTTAAAGAAAATTGAAATTTTCTAAGCTCTGGTTGTTGAATGTTTAAGGCTAAAGAAAAGACACACGTCCATCTAGTTCAATATATAATGCAGAAAGTGGCTAGCCTTTAATAATGTAAGGGAAAACATTACCATAACAATTATTCAGGGGTTAACAATTGCTACTTTTTAAGTTGTATTAAATTTCAGTAAAAGATTCTGGTTTAGTTAAGCTGACCCAGGAAATTTTGTACTGTTTACCTGTGGTTTTTATCTACCTGTGGCTGTTTGAAAAAGGTGATGACCCTGAGGCTCATGTCAGCTTGACCTGGGACTTTTCTCTTTTGTCAAACGTTTAACTGTTTCTTTCTCCTAGTCATTAGAATAATCAGAAATGATCTGACAGCTATACTATTATGTATATTTTACAACTTCTACAAAAACATTACATTAAAACAGGTAGAATGTGGTCTGTTCTCAGTATTCCTATAAGAATTTTATTAAATCCGTCTATGGATGTTCTAAACTTATAGGAAACTGCCCTCAGTTAGTGAACTATTCTCTGCATGTAGATATTCACAAAAATGTTAAAAAGAAACATAGTGGCCCCCTAATCTATATGCAGGGCGCCGGATGCAAGGATTCGAATGAGGGGGGGGGGGGGCTTGTTGTTTTTTTAAGCAGGTGATTAAAGCCAGAGGCTCTAATAGGCTTTGAAAAGGGGTGGACTCAGGAGCAGAGCACTGCGCTCAGAGCCCACCCAGTTGTGTGAGAATAGCAAATGAATATTCGCTATTCTCACACTGATCCTCCTGGCCAATCAACCAGTTGGCTAAAAGGACAGGCAATCCTATCAGACACCTAAGAGAAAGATGGAGGAGACACGTGGTGGAAGCCGCCGTGGTGCAGAGGAGGAGTAGACACCCACCCGCCACCTGTAAGAGCGCTGCCCATCCACAACCTAGATGGGGTAAGTACGGGCTGAAAACCCGACTGACTGCGGGTGACCTGACACCAGCCGACCTAGGGGGAGTAGTTGTTTGCCACCCCCCACCCCCCCAAAACCACCAGCCGCCACTGTTAAAAGTAATTTGTTTTTATCTTAACATAACATTGTTGTAGTTTATAAAGGGACACATGAATTTATTAAAGCACAGATGTATGGGTTGATGTATTCAGAAGGTAGACACTGGCAAATGTCAGCCAGCTTACAACCTACAACCCCCAAACAAAAAATAGGGCCAAGGCACAGGGGGGTCGGTCTTGTGTCTCTCAAGGAACTCCAATAAAAATATAATACTGAGTCTTAAGCTCCATACACACTATGGGCCAGATTCAGCAACACTTGCGCTGGAGTATTTCGATATGCGCCGCGTAACTGTGAAGATGCGCCGTTGTTTCTATGTGCCCGTACCCACCAAACTAGATGCGCCCAATAACGGGTCATTTGCGACCGGCGGAACGTTCCGACGCCAGAGTATCGTCGGCGCTTAATTTCGCTGGGCGCATCAGTCGCGCCTATTGATTTCCCCTGCAAATATGCAAATGAGGGATTTTTCCCAATTCACGAACGGATGAGCACCATACGCTGGCTACATGCGCCACGCGTATCTCGTCCGTCCGGCGCAAAGTTATTTCTACAAAAGGCTGCTTTATCTTTACTCCAGACGGTCAGAGGTCAGCAGGAGAGCAGCTACAGCAGTGTTACCGACGATAGGAGCTAGCTGAGCACCCCCACTTGCAGGACAACACCTCTGTCCATGCTTGTCTGTCAAATTTTACAGCCATGGAGGAAGACATCATAGGTCTCCATAGCCGAGATGACGGCTGACAGCTCCTGGCCTTTAGAGTTCAGCTTTCTCCTGTGTGTTTGCGGGGAACGGGAGCAGCCATCTCAGAACAAAAGTAACATCACTGCGGGGAGGGGGAGCAGGATATATTTTAGTGCCGGAATGGCGCTTCTACGGGCGCATTTAAACGCCCAATGGAAGGCATTGCGCTGACGTTTCCCGTGAAGTGGTGCCGACGGAAGTTGTGAGCATGCGCACAAAGGGGGCGAGTGGAGCCTCACTCACTGCGCATGCTCCGTGGTTGATGCGCTGAACGTAAGCCTCTGCGCTGGGCTCCGCCCATCATTTACATATGATCACACCCACTTCCCCTTGCGTCGGGTTACGCCAGCGCATTATCGTTACTCTGGCGCAAGTTTACGCGCAACTGCTATGTGAATAACAGTACTTGCGCTGAAAGGGTCGTCAGAGTAACGTAAATGAGAAGCGTTACTCTGGAGCAAAGATGCTCTGATCTACTTGAATCTGGCCCTATCAGTTTTCCTGACGGTTTTCTCATCAGGTTTACCAAAACCATGTAGTACAAGGGCCTGCCTGATTGCATACAAATTGAAACTCTTGAGGTTTGACCTCATATTAGATGGTTTTGGTAAACCTGAAGAGAAAACTGTCAGGAAAACTGTGTGTGTGGGGCTTTACACATGTTGGATGTTCAAAAGCATTCAAAAGTAACTCACTGAAATGCCAGAGAAAAATGCGGCAGCCAGATAGAAATTACACACGATCATTTTTCAGCATGAAAAAAAACATCATTTAAAATGATCATGTGTGGGCTTCACATCGTTTTTCATGTTTGAAAATTCGAACATGCTGCCTTGATTTTTAACGTTGTTTTAAACAATGTCGTTTTTCGGGTTGTAAAAAATTATTGTGTGTGTGCTAAAACAACGTTTTAAAGCCGCGCATGCTCAGAAGCAAATTATGAGACGGGAGCGCTCGTTCTGGTAAAACTACCGTTCATAATTGAGTAAGCACATTAATCACGCTGTAACAGACTGAAAAGTGCAAATCGTCTTTTACTAACAGGGAATCAGCTAAAGCAGCCCAAAGGCGAATAGAACTTTCCCTTTAGAGTGTTGTCGTACGTGTTGTACGTCACCACGTTTTGTTCATCATTTTTTTAAAACGATGGTGTGTGGGCAACGTCGTTTTTAATGATGAAGTTGGAAAAATTTTGTTTTTTGGACATGCTGAAAAACAACGTTTTTTTTCATGCTGAAAAATGATCGTGTGTGAGCGGCATAAGTGAATGCACCAAGAAGAATCTGGTGTTTCACAGCAGGACAGGTATCACCGCTCGGGGGAGACTGCTATCTGAAAGGATAATTGAGCTTGGCAAAAAAGTGGAGAACAACCTAACAACCACCAACAGTAATGGACACAGCATCTCTTCATTTTTGACCATAGGGTTTATAGCACCACTGTCACGTACCTGGTGGTACGAGCCCGGCGTGCAGGGAGTGGCAGCCCTTGCTTCTCTGATCCCGGGACCCCTGATAGTGCAGACAGGAGGTTCGGGACTACAGAGTCGCACAAGCGCCTGGTAGTGGCGAGTGCTGGGCCCGTGCGCAGAGTTGGTGGTTCCTGGAGACACGTAGAAGTCCTCGTGCAGGTTGAGGGTTCAGGCTCACTGCTGGGCAGCTGGACGCTGGGGTTGCAGCCGAAGCGGGGGAGGTGTCCAGTAGTACAAGCAGGAACAGGTCCTCGTAGGTAAGTCCACTGGCTGGCTGGGGTTACAGGAGCAGGTAGGATCGGTACAGGCAGGGTCAGATTCCAGTCCAGGTCAACAACAGGCGGCAGCAGAAGTACAAAGGATAATCCGAGGGATGGTCGAGCAAGCCGAGGTCAGGGCAGGTAGCAGACAGGTACAACAGGTTCAAGCCGGGTAGTCAGGATCAAGGTCAATCAGGATACAGACGCTGGAAGCTCACAGATGCGCTGTAGACAGGACAGCAAGAGGCACAGGAATCAGATCCCTTTTAAAGCCGGTTTTGGCGCCAGAACGGCGTCCCCACGTGCACGCGCGCCGCCGCCGCTGGTGCGCGCTCCCGTGCGCGCTATGGTGCCACGAATGCGCGCGCCGCTCCCGCGCATGCGCGTGCCCGTGCGTGCCGATGTGCCCACTGATTGGCCAGGCTGTTCATGACATTGCCCCCCCCCCAAGGGGCAGCCTCCGGATGCCCAACTGGGCCAACTTGAGTGGATGGGCATCTTTAAAAGACTGAATCAACTTCTCCGCGTGTATATTACACTCTGGCTCCCATGAGTTGTCTTCAGGCCCATAGCCCCTCCATTTCACTAAGTACTGGACCTGGTTGCGCCTCTTTCTGCAGTCCAGGATGGACTCGACTTCGAACTCCTCTTCTCCGTCAATTAGTACTGGTTCAGGAGGGCCAGTGTTCCGGCCAGAAAAAGGGTCAGAAACGTCAGGCTTGAGGAGGGTGACATGGAAGACCGGGTGAATGCGGAATGTCTCAGGTAATTCCAGTTCGTAAGCTACGTTATTAATTTTTCTCTTAACTGGGAAGGGGCCTACAAATCTGGGGCCTAATTTTTTAGACGGGCAGGCGAGTTTCAGGTTTGCAGTAGACAGCCATACTTGATCTCCAGGTTCCAGGTTAAGTTCTCCCCTCCTCCTCCTGTCAAATACTTCCTTGTTATATTCCTGAGTTTTGGCCATTGTCTCTTGCAAGATCTTATTATTTGTGCTGAAGAAATGCAATGTTTCCTGGACGGCAGGTACTGAGCACTCTGGGACAGAATTGGACATAAAGAGCGGGTGAAAGCCGTAGTTCGCGTAGAACGGAGACTGTTTCGTGGCTGAATGGACGGAGTTGTTGTACGCGAATTCGGCCAACGGCAACAGGGATACCCAGTCTTCTTGGGAGAATGAGGAAAAACAACGCAAGTATTGTTCCAGAGTCTGGTTGGTTCTCTCTGTCTGGCCATTAGACTGTGGGTGATAGGCCGAAGAGAACGACAGGCCGATCTTGAGGGATCCACAGAGAGCTCTCCAGAATCTAGAGGTGAACTGTACTCCTCGATCAGACACAATATTTGTCGGGATGCCGTGGAGCCTTACGATTTCTTTAATAAACACCTTGGCCATCTCCGGGGCCGAAGGTGTGCCCTTCATGGGCAGGAAGTGTGCCATCTTTGACAGCCTGTCCACTACCACGAAGATAGTGGTAAAGCACTCTGAAGGAGGGAGCTCCACGATGAAGTCCATGGAGATCATCCTCCATGGCTTCTCCGGTACCGGTAGTGGCTTAAGTAACCCCCAGGCTCTTGAATTGCCCCCTTTGTTCCGAATACAGGTGGTGCAAGACTCCACATATTTCTTGAAATCCTTTGAAAGTTGGGGCCACCAAAATGTGCGCTGTAGAAGTTCGGTCGTCTTATGCACCCCAAAATGACCGGCCAGCTCATGGTCGTGGCACAAGTTCAAGACCCTGACTCGTAGATCTTCTGGCACAAAGATTTTGTCTTGGTGCCACAGTAGGCCATCTTTGAGTTGTAATTCCGGGCTGGACAAGGAGGTGTTTCTGGACGAGGCTTGCCTGATTTGAGACAGCAGGTCTTCTTGAAGTAATAGGAAGTTTCCTGATGACAGAATGGTGTCCGGGGAGGCCTGGATCTCCGAACCCCCGTACATGCGTGAGAGAGCATCAGGCTTGGTATTCTTCGACCCTGGCCTGTACGTGATGTGGAACGAGAATCTAGTGAAGAATAGCGCCCACCTGGCCTGGCGCGGCTTTAATCTCTTGGCGGCCTTCAAGTACTCAAGATTCTTATGATCAGTAAAGATCAAGATTGGGTGTGCTGCGCCCTCCAAGAGATACCGCCATTCTTCCAGAGCGGCCTTAATCGCTAGTAGTTCCCGGTCCCCTACGTCATAATTTCTTTCCGCCTCTGATAGCTTGCGGGAGAAAAAGGCGACAGGGTGTAAAAGGGCCTTGGGACCCTGTCTTTGTGAAAGAACTGCCCCCACCGCAGTTTCGGATGCATCAACTTCCAAAATATATGGTAAACTTGCGTCAGGATGTCTGAGGACAGACGCGGAGGTAAACAGTCCCTTAAGAGTTTCAAAGGCCGTTTGGGCTTCTGGTGACCAGCGAAACCGGACAGTCTGTCTAGTAAGGTTGGTTATCGGGGCAATGATGGTAGAAAAGCCCCTGATGAATTTCCTATAAAAGTTGGCAAAACCAATGAATCGCTGAACGCCCTTCTTGTCTGTGGGTGCCGGCCAGTCAAGGATTGCGGAGACTTTCTGGGGATCCATCTGGATACCTTTTACTGAAATTATGAGCCCAAGAAACTGTATACTTGATTGCTCGAATTCACACTTCTCGGGTTTGGCATAGAGTCCATGAATCCGAAGCCGTATGAGCACCTTCTTGACATGCTCCCGGTGTTTTTCCAAGGAAGGGGAAAAGATGAGGATGTCATCCAGGTAAACGATAACAAAGAGGTCCAGATAGTCCCTAAAGATATCGTTCACAAAGTGCTGGAAGGTGGCCGGGGCGTTGCAGAGCCCAAAGGGCATGACCAAGTATTCAAAGTGCCCGAAGCGGGTACGGAAAGCAGTCTTCCACTCGTCTCCGTCTCTGATACGCACAAGGTTATAAGCCCCACGAAGGTCCAGTTTGGTGAAAATGACTGCAGTCCCTAGTCGTTGGAACAATTCGGGTACCAAGGGAAGCGGGTACCGGTTTTTGATAGTCACTTTATTAAGTTCCCGATAGTCCACACAGGGGCGAAGAGAGTGGTCCTTTTTCTCGACAAAGAAGATACCCGCTCCTGCAGGTGAGGTCGACGGACGGATAAACCCCTTCCGGAGGCTATCATCTATATAAGTCTTTAGGGCTTCCAGCTCAAGTTCTGTCAAAGGGAAGATCCTACCAAAGGGGATTTCTGCTCCCGGGAGAAGTTCGATGGGGCAATCATAAGCTCTGTGTGGTGGAAGGGTCTCCGCTCCTTTCTTGCTGAAAACGTCTAAGAAGCCATGATAGGCTTCTGGGACGACTTGACGGGTCTCAACATCAGAGTCCATACAGAGCAGAGAGGGGGCTGAATATGGCACTTGCAGACAATGTTCCAGGCAGTAAGGAGAGTTGAAGTAAATCTTCCCCGTAACCCAGTTGATTTTAGGGTTATGGGCCTGTAGCCACGGCATGCCCAGAATGATAGGGAATAGCGGGGAATCAATCACGTCTAAGCATAAAAGTTCATGGTGGGTTTCAGCAATAGTAGTGGCCAGTGGCTGGGTTTCTTGGGTAACCGGTCCAGATCTCAAGATTGATCCGTCCGCTAAGTACACGGAAAGTCCTGAAGCTCTAGGGCGAAGAGGGATCTGGTGACTGGTGGCAAAGGTCCGGTCCAAGAAGCAGCTACATGCTCCAGAATCAAGGATAGCGCTGGCCTGGATGTTCCCTCCTGGGAGCTGAAAAAGAACGGAAATAGCCAGGTGAGTAGGTTTGAGCGGACTTATCGGGGTACGAACAGTAGACATGGACAGGCACTTACGGATCTTTACTGGGCAAGACCTCACATAGTGTCCGGATCCCCCACAATACAGGCATAGATTATTAAGCCGGCGACGTTGGCGTTCTTCAGGTGTCAAAGTAGGGCGGAGGAGGCCCAGTTGCATGGGTTCAGAGAGGTCATGAGGCAGCGGAGGCATGGGAGCCGGCGAAGCTGGATCCGAGAAGGTAGGTACTCGCGGCATCATCCAAGTGGGGCGAGACGGACCAGTGGCCCTTTCAGTTCTGCGTTCTCTTAAGCGCCTGTCAATCTGGATCGTTAGATTGATCAAGGCGTCCAGAGTTCCCGGGACACCCACCCTAGCAAGTTCGTCTTTCAGAGGTTCAGAGAGTCCCAGGCGGAACTGGTAGCAAAGAGCCGCGTCGTTCCAGTTCGTATCAGCGCTCCATCTACGAAATTCAGATACGTAGTCCTCTGCTGGTCTGCATCCCTGTTGGAGGGCATGTAAAGCGGCTTCTGCGGAGGCCGTTTGGTGAGGGTCCTCGTATAGTAGGGACATGGCTTGGAAGAAAGTAGCCAGGGTGTCAAGGGACGCGTCTTTTCGCTCCAACAGGCGGTGGGCCCAGGCTTGTGGCTCTCCGGACAGAAGCGAAATGACAAACCCCACTTTGGTGGCCTCCAGAGAAAAAGTCCGGGGTTGAAGTGCGAAGTAGAGGTCGCATGCGTTCTGGAACGCTCGGTATTTGCATCGCTCTCCGGTGAATCTTTCCGGCATGGGAACCTTAGGCTCCGGTGGCAGCATAATTACGGAGGGTGAAGCGGATGTGCCTGACGTGGCGGAGGTAGCAGCTGGAGCTGACAAAGCTTGGACTCTATTCTCCAGTCGGGTGTAGCCCTCTTGTAAAGTTCGGACAGCTTGAGTCAGACCATCAAGGTGCCGGCAAAGTTCCTGCATCGGATCCACTCCCTGCGTGGGCTCGGTCATGGCTGTCCTGTACTGTCACGTACCTGGTGGTACGAGCCCGGCGTGCAGGGAGTGGCAGCCCTTGCTTCTCTGATCCCGGGACCCCTGATAGTGCAGACAGGAGGTTCGGGACTACAGAGTCGCACAAGCGCCTGGTAGTGGCGAGTGCTGGGCCCGTGCGCAGAGTTGGTGGTTCCTGGAGACACGTAGAAGTCCTTGTGCAGGTTGAGGGTTCAGGCTCACTGCTGGGCAGCTGGACGCTGGGGTTGCAGCCGAAGCGGGGGAGGTGTCCCGTAGTACAAGCAGGAACAGGTCCTCGTAGGTAAGTCCACTGGCTGGCTGGGGTTACAGGAGCAGGTAGGATCGGTACAGGCAGGGTCAGATTCCAGTCCAGGTCAACAACAGGCGGCAGCAGAAGTACAAAGGATAATCTGAGGGATGGTCGAGCAAGCCGAGGTCAGGGCAGGTAGCAGACAGGTACAACAGGTTCAAGCCGGGTAGTCAGGATCAAGGTCAATCAGGATACAGACGCTGGAAGCTCACAGATACGCTGTAGACAGGACAGCAAGAGGCACAGGAATCAGATCCCTTTTAAAGCCGGTTTTGGCGCCAGAACGGCGTCCCCACGTGCACGCGCGCCGCCGCCGCTGGTGCGCGCTCCCGTGCGCGCTATGGTGCCGCGAATGCGCGCGCCGCTCCCGCGCATGCGCGCGCCCGTGCGTGCCGATGTGCCCACTGATTGGCCAGGCTGTTCATGACAACCACCTACAGGAGTAGGACACTTGGCAGAAAAAGGCACAGCACCACCTATAGGCAGTCCTAGCTCTCCTCCCTGCTATAGGCAAGCCAGTTGGTCACAAAGCAGTACAAGAACAAAATACCAAAAGAGAGGTGGGTGCTGTGTCCGTCAGTTAACTCAGAAAAGGGAATGTGACAGTGAGTAAAAAAATATATATAATTTTCTCTTATGTCCATTGACAGACACAGCTACTCAGCATTCTTTACCATGGGGATGTCCCAAAGCATTGCCTCAATGAAGAGTGGGTAACAAAAAAGGCAACCACCTGAAGAAAACCCCTCAACAGGGAAAAAAAAGGAACCACAAAGCACAAAAACAAAGATATGGACAGACGACTAGGTAGCTGCCTTGCAAACTTAAGACACTCTTATTATTTTATGTCACACGGTATTTGCGAAACGGTTTTTAAAGTGCAATTTTTGGAGAAAAAAAAATTTTAATGAAAAAAAAATACAGTAAAATCTTGGTTTAAGAGTAACTTGGTTTGAGAGCGTTTTGCAAGAAGCTGCTCTCAGAAGAAGATCGTCTAAGTAGCCCACTATGGCAATGCCTCGCTGTCTCAGCAAAGCTAGGATCGGTGCAAGCATCTTGGTAAAAAACTTCTGGTGACTTGCAGAAATTGGGACATGCAAGTATGCGTCTTTGATGTCCAAGGACGCCAGAAAGTCCCCCGGGATGGAGCGCAGCTACCACCGAACGAATTGATTCCATGCGGAACTTCTTTACCTTCACAAAGGCATTTAGGGCCTTGAGGTCCAGGATTGGACGGACCCCATCCTTCTTTGGGACCACAAACAGAATCGAAATAAAATCCCTGAAACCTCTTTTCCTTCTGAATGGGTAAAATTACCCCGCAACTTAGCAAGTCTTGTACTGCCCCTAACAGGGCAGCCCAACGAGCCAGGAGGAGAGGGAGACTTGAGGGAAAGAATCACTACCATTGCACAGTTAAGGCATACTTTGCTTGGTACGTGAAAAAAAGCTTTCATCCCATAGATTTTTTTGTAGGATGCGTTCTTACCTATGGACAAGTGGCTGAGGAGCTGGTGTAGAAAGAAGGGGTTTGGGTTTCTGCAGAACTGGGCTGACTTCTCAGTCAGTTACCAGCTCTTCAGCAGGGATGGACTGCACCCAAATGGGGAAGGTGCTGATCAGCTGGCAGTGAAGATGGCCGACAAGTTAGAGGGGCTTTTAAACTAGGAGACAGGGGGGAGGGTCCAGATGTAGCGATAGTCAGCGCGGAACAAATTCCACAGGGTAGTATTAGTATTCGAGTGGCGCATCACGCCCCATAATTCACTGTGGCATTGCAGTGCATTGCTGGCTAATGATTGGCCAAGGGTGCACTATGACCCACATGTTTGGCCAATAAAGTGCCGTCTGTACAGAGAGACGTAATTTGCCAAAGTTTTGGCCAATTATGCCTCGGGATTTAGTACACGCCCCACACTATGTGCTGGGGGAGAGGTTTAGGGGAATGCTGGAGGAGTATTTAAACTAGACTTGAGGGGGGAGGGTGAACGTGAATTACATCGGGCACACAGGTCAGTTAGGGGTCAGACATTAATGGAGAGTGGAATGGGGATAGATGGAGGTGGGGTTATGGCAGGTGACAAGAAAGTTCCCATGTTGCAAACAGCCATTGGAAATTATAGTGCCATTTGCACTACTAAAAATTATATGAATCATATGAAAAACACCAGCGAAAAATGTAACAATACATTTAAGTGTTTGTTCACCAATGCCAGAAGCCTTCCAAGCAAAACAGGTGAGTTGGAAGCTCTGGTGCATGAGGAGAGCTATGATGTAATCGGTATTGCTGAAACTTGGCTTCAATCCTCACATGACTGGGCTATTAATATTCCTGGCTATGCTCTCTTTCGGAAAGACAGGGTAAAAAGGAAAGGTGGAGGGGTCTGT
This sequence comes from Rana kukunoris, assembly GCA_029574335.1. Taxonomy (NCBI): domain Eukaryota; kingdom Metazoa; phylum Chordata; class Amphibia; order Anura; family Ranidae; genus Rana; species Rana kukunoris. The sequence continues at coordinate 61,584,646 of CM056055.1, read as the reverse complement.
CTCTATGTGAGAAGTGACCTCAAAGCAAGCGTGAAAGAGGACCTGGTTGATGGAGAGTGTGATGAAGTTGAAGCATTATGGGTGGAACTGCATACAGATGTGCGTAGTTCAAAGCTAATCATTGGAGTTTGTTATAGACCACCCAATGTTAATGAGGAGGTGGAGACTCAGCTCCTTGCACAGATGGAAAGGGCTGCAAGGGCAGGGACGGTGATAATAATGGGGGATTTTAACTACCCAGAAATTGACTGGAATAATGGAATTTCTGGGACAGTTAAAGGACAAAAATTTAAAAACCTATTGCAGGACAATTTTATGGTCCAGTTTATTGAGGCCCCAACTAGGAATGATGCTCTGTTGGACCTGGTAATCTCAAACCATGCAGAGCTCATTACTAATGTTCAGATAAAGGAACACCTGGGTAGCAGTGATCATAACATGATTTCGTTTAATGTAAACTATAAGCAAGAAATACATACAGGAAAGATAAAAACACTTAATTTCAAGAGAGCAAATTTTCAAAGCATGAGGACTGCTCTCCAGGGCTTGGACTGGGAGGGAATATTGGCACCGATGAACACAGAACAGAAATGGGAATTCTTCAAAAAGACTCTTTGGAACCTCACTGCAAAGTATATTCCCATGGGCAATAAGTTTAAAAGGCTACAGATAAAACCTATGTGGCTCACGGTTAAAGTTAAAAAAGCTATAAACAATAAGAAAATAGCTTTTAAAAAATATAAAAATGAAGGAACACTAGTGTCGTTTAAATGTTACAAAGAATATAATAGAATATGTAAAAAGGAAATCAAGGATGCAAAAATTCAAAATGAACGACAGATTGCAAAAGATAGTAGGACAAACCCCAAAAAATTCTTTAAATATATTAATAGTAAAAAGGTCAAGTCTGAGCATGTAGGCCCTTTACAAAATAATCTAGAGTGGGTGACTGAGGACATAGAGAAGGCAAATTTATTAAATGCTTTCTTCAGCTCTGTGTATACAATGGAGAATGGGGGAGCTCATGTCGATATAGGGGGTGGGAGTGACACAGCCCCAAATCCACAATGGCTCAAAAGTGATATGGTCCAGAAATATTTAGACAGAATAAAGGTGGATAAAGCACCTGGACCAGATGGCATCCACCCACGGATCCTAAAAGAATTGAGCTCTGAAATTTCAAAGCCACTGTATCTAATATTTAGGGACTCATTAATGACAGGAATAGTACCACTGGATTGGCATAAAGCCAATGTGGTGCCCATATTTAAAAAGGGAACAAAGTCTTTACCTAGTAACTATAGACCTGTTAGTTTAACTTCTATAGTTGGAAAGATACTGGAACGTTTAATAAAAGACCACGTGGATGAGTTCTTGCTGGAAACAAACTATTTAAGCAGCAGACAGCATGGATTCATGAAGGACAGAAGTTGTCAGACAAACCTGATTTCCTTTTATGAAGAGGTAAGTAAAACCCTGGACAGAGGCGTGGCAGTGGACGTGGTATACTTGGATTTTGCAAAAGCGTTCGATACAGTTCCCCACACACGGCTCATGTGTAAGGTAAGGTCTACAGGATTAGATATATCAGTTTGTAAATGGATAGAAAACTGGCTGAAAGACAGAATTCAGAGAGTTGTGGTTAATGATTCTTACTCTGAATGGTCCAAGGTTATCAGCGGTGTACCCCAAGGTTCAGTGTTGGGTCCCTTACTTTTCAATATATTTATAAATGATATTGGGTCTGAGATCAAAAGTAACATTTCTGTTTTTGCAGATGACACCAAGCTATGCAGTGGAATAATGTCCTTGCAGGATGTCTCCAATTTACAAGCCGACCTCAATGCTCTGTCTAATTGGGCGACTAAGTGGCAGATGAGGTTTAATGTTGATAAATGTAAAGTTATGCACTTGGGGGCTAAGAATATTCATGCATCATACATGCTAGGGGGAGTACAACTGGGGGGATCTGTAGTGGAGAAGGATCTGGGGGTTTTAGTTGATCATAAGCTCAATAATGGCATGCAATGCCAAGCTGCGGTTTCCAAAGCGAGCAAAGTCCTTTCTTGTATTAAGAGAGGTATGGACTCCAGAGATAGAGATATCATTTTGCCCCTGTACAAATCATTAGTAAGACCTCATCTGGAATATGCAGTCCAGTTTTGGGCACCAGTTCTCAAAAAGGATATCGGAGAACTGGAGAAAGTGCAGAGAAGGGCAACCAAACTGATAAGAGGCATGGAGGAGCTCAGCTATGAGGAAAGATTAGAGGAACTGAATTTATTCACTCTTGAGAAGAGGAGAATAAGGGGGGATATGATCAACATGTACAAATACATAAGAGGTCCATATAGTGAACTTGGTGTTGAGTTATTCACTTTAAGGTCAACACTGAGGACAAGGGGGCACTCTTTACGTCTGGAGGAAAAGAGATTTCACCTCCAAATACGGAAAGGTTTCTTCACAGTAAGAGCTGTGAAAATGTGGAACAGACTCCCTCCAGAGGTGGTTCTGGCCAGCTCAGTAGATTGCTTTAAGAGAGGCCTGGATTCTTTCCTAAATGCACATAATATAACTGAGTACTAAGTTTTGTAGGTAAAGTTGATCCGGGGTAAATCCGATTGCCTTTCGGGGGATCAGGAAGGAATTTTTTCCCCTCCGGTAGCAAATTGGATCATCGCTCTGCTGGGGTTTTTTGCCTTCCTCTGGATCAACTGTGGGTATGGAGTTGGGTGTATGGGAGAATGTACTGTGTTTTACTTTGTTTTATTTTTATTTTTTTTTATGGTTGAACTGGATGGACTTGTGTCTTTTTTCAACCTGACTAACTATGTAACTATGTAACTATATAAGGCCACCTGGAAGTCGGACGTGTCTAGTGTGTTGCGGCGTTGGTGAAAGACAGACAGAGAGAGAGTGAGAGTGTCATTTCAATTAAGTTAGACAGAGCAGGCAGGCAGGCAAGTCAGTTAGCTGCAATTACAGTGTGTAGAGGATATATATGCATTTCAGGTTTTGTAAATCTATTTTTACGCTGTATTCAATTTCGCTAGATCCATTCCTGTACTCTCTTCCTAATATACTGACAGGCAGGCAGGCAGGTGATTGTGCTAGCTGCAGTATTTTCACTTAGTGTACTGTGTCCTTTGCAACTAAAGCTTACCTGAATACAATTGCTGATGTTCTCATACAAATACAGGCAGGGAGCTGCAGTATTTTATTTTAGTGTCCTTTGCACAGTGTGCACCTAAAGCTTACTTGAATACAATTTTCGGTGTTCTCATACAAATACAGTCAGGGACCTCCAGTATCCAGTTTTAGTGTCCTTTGCACAGTGTGCACCTAAATCTTACCTAAATCCAATTGCTGGTGTACTCTTCTCATACAATTACAGTCAGGGACCTACAGTATTCAGTTTTATTGTCCTTTGCACAGTGTGCACCTAAAGCTTACCTGAATACAATTGCCGGTGTTCTCATACAAATACAGGCAGGGACCTCTAGTATCCAGTTTTAGTGTCCTTTGCACAGTGTGCACCTAAATCTTACCTAAATCCAATTGCTGGTGTACTCTTCTCATACAATTACAGTCAGGGACCTACAGTATTCAGTTTTATTGTCCTTTGCACAGTGTGCACCTAAAGCTTACCTGAATACAATTGCCGGTGTTCTCATACAAATACAGGCAGGGACCTACAGTATCCAGTTTTAGTGTCCTTTGCACAGTGTGCACCTAAAGCTTACCTGAATACAATTGCTAGTGTTCTCATACTAATACTACAGGTAGGGATCTGCAAGTATTGTCAGTGTACTGTGTCTGCACAGTGTGCACCTAAAGCTACCTGACTACAATTGCTGGTGTTCTCATACTAATACCACAGGCAGGGATCTGAAAGTATTGTCAGCTAGTGTACTGTGTCTTTGCAGAGTGTGCACCTAAAGCTACCTGAATACAATTGCTGGTATTCTCATACTACTACCACAGGCAGGGAGCTGCAAGTATTTTCAGTTGTAGTCAGAGTCTTCGAGTAAGAAATGCGATAACCCTAACAACCAAGGCCTGAGGTGTGCCTTGGCCTAGCTGGTCAGTATGCCTGAAAAGAGGGCATACCCTGAATGTAAGAATAAGAAAATGTACAAACAGTAAAAGTATGTATGAAAGCTGGGGGAAATGGGTGGGTGGGAACCCTGAAATGACACCAACACAGGACCGGACGTGGGAGGAGGATTAAATACTCAGACTCCTCCCACAAACACAGGCTAGCCTCCGGCCAGCCTTTTCACTTATAGTCAGAGTCTTCGAGTAAGAAATGCAATAACCCTAACAACCAAGGCCTGAGGTGTGCCTTGGCCTAGGTGGTCAGTATGCCTGAAAAGAGGGCAACAAAACACATATTTAGGTGAAGAAAGGTAGGTAACAATCCGTCAAGTAGAGTAGTGTGCACCTGGATGGAAACAGTATACATCCCTGGTAAGTATCCGCTATGACAGGAGAAACCCACGACTCATGACTTGTGATAGAAGGGACCCCCTATTGAACCTGTGAAGCAGCCCAGAACTCAACTGAATGTCCCATGAAAGATGGATTAGGTCTGATGCCCGAGACAACCCCGCCATGAGAATGAACTGCTTGTGTTGAGAGGATGCATGGGGGAAATGGAGCAAGGGCTGGCCTGAGGAGCCCCTGCAAATATGGGCAAGAAGATTGAAATACTTCAACCGGACACCAGTGAAATAGCTCTGTGAAACCCCCCAACCCCTGGCCTACCCATGCTTGGTACAGGGAAGTGATAGGGTGAGTTGCAAAAGGACAAACTGGCAGGAGATTGAAGTGCTGGATACCTGATGGAGAAGGCAGATAAGGCCAATGCGCTAAGGCAATAAGCATAATTACACATGGAACCATGCCAGACCCACAGAACATTGGTCCCACCTGATAACGATCAGGTCGTGCTACTGCATGTAATCTATACAAAGGAGTGAGGTGCACAACAATGTAACATATATAAAGAAAATTATAAATTAAAAAAGGTGAGGCTCGAGCCTCCTTTCCCCGTAGAAGCCTGTTTGGATGAAACGCCGCGTCGGGTGGAGCCAAGCATTGCAGACGTCACCACGTTCACTAGCTTACCAGCTGATCGATCAGATCAACCAAGTTTGTAGCTGGAAGTATCTGCACACCTTCTTTTCTAGTTCATCAAAGGACTCACATAGGTGCAGGGTGAAAGACTGTTTTATCAATGTCAGTGCAAGCTGAATAAATGTCACTATTTTAAACCCGCTACACTATGGAGTTCCTTTTTTTATTTTTCTATGCCACACACTCAATCCACCTGAGTTTAAAGATCTGCTGAGCCCTGTAGGAAACCTCAGCGTTCCAGAGGATCCCCGTGTTGATAGCAGTGGAGGAAACCCCGAGATCGAACCGTGGATAATAGTGTTGAGTGCCCTACTGACCCCCCAAAGGGTCCAGCATTGTGGTAAGCGGCCATCCATTACTTCTTAAACGAGCAGATGTGGTCTATCAACTAAATTATCCACCACTCCCCAATACCATTAGAAGACCATATACATATATTTCTTCCTATGAACTGTGTATCAATGGTATATGGAAGAGACTCTCCTGAGCACATCACTATTATAATTGTATTTGGGATATTGTATTGTATTTAGGTGTATCACTTTCACCTTTTTTCATTTATAACAATTTTTATATATGTTACATTGTTGTGCACCTCACTCCTTTGTATATATATGTTTAGTGGATCCCCATATTGGGTTCCTTTGTTTTTGAGGTGCAGCATATTCACAAATTTTTGTTCACTATTATAGTTTATACACTATGGGCCAGATTCAGGAACACTTGCGCTGGAGTATTTCGATATGCGCCGCGTAACTGTGCTGATGCGCCGACGTTTCTATGTGCCCGTACCCACCAAACTAGATGCGCCCAATAACGGGTCATTTGCGACCGGCGGAACGTTCCGACGCCAGAGTATCGTCAGCGTTTATTTTCGCTGGCCGCATCAGTCGCGCCCATTGATTTCCCCTGCAAATATGCAAATGAGGGAGATTTCCCAATTCACGAACGGATTAGCACCATACGCTGGCTACATGCGCCGCGCGTATCTGATCCGTCCAGCGCAAAGTTATTTCTACAAAAGGCTGCTTTATCTTTACTCCAGACGGTCACAGGTCAGCAGGAGAGCAGCTACAGCAGCGTTACCGACGATAAGAGCTAGCTGAGCACCCCCACTTGCAAGGACAACACCTCTGTGTGCCAACATGCCAGGGGCACTCGTGGTCCTAGAACTACTGATGGGTCCCCTGGAACCAAGAAGGCGGGCACGTGAGAGGATATACCGCACTCGTATGAACCTCTTTGGCATGGGGGATGAGGAGGTGTATCGCCTATTCAGATTCAGCCCAGATGCAATACTTGAACTAACCACAACCCTGCAGGATGACATCACCAGCCCAACACACCGATCACAAGCAGTGCAGCCACTGGTGAAGGTACTGGCAACACTTCATTTCCTTGCCAGTGGATCATTCCAGCGTACAAGTGGAGTGGTGGCTGGGATGTCACAGTCCTCCATAAGCAGATGTGTGCACCAGGTTGTCCCTGCAATCCTCAGACGCATGTCCAACCATTTCATCAGACCCACCACTGAGGAGCTGCGGCAGAAGGCAATGACAGATTTCTACAACATTGCCAGATTCCCACGCACTGTGGGGGCCATTGATTGCACACATGTGGCCCTACAGCCCCCCAGTGCCACAGAGCACATATACCGCAATCGGAAGCATTGGCATTCCATCAACGTACAGGTGATAGCCGATGCCCAACGCCTCATATGGCACGTCCGTGCCAAACACCCCGGGTCCAGCCATGACAGCTACATATACCGTCAGAGCCCCATCCCAGCAGAATTTAACCAGAACATGTATGGGGACAGCTGGCTGGTTGGTGAGTGACATGGGAGTCAGGCATGACTATCCCCTCCCGTCATGCACAACAGAAATCGCACATGCATGACTAACATTCTCCTGTCTTTTACCTTACAGGTGACTCTGCATATGCATTGGGACCCCATCTAATGACTCCTTTCCGGAACCCCCAAACCAGAGGAGAGAGAAGATACAATGAAGCACACATCAAAACCCGTGCAGTGGTGGAGCAAACATTTGGGCTCCTGAAGTCCCGTTTCCGATGCCTGGATAAGTCTGGGGGGGCCCTATTGTATTCCCCTACCTTTGTGTGTCAGATCATCGGTGCATGTTGCATACTACATAACTTTGCTATGAAAAAAGGCCTGCATATTGACATACGTGATGACCTGACCCCCGACCCACACAGTCCCCCCCTGCCAGAGGACACCCAGTCTGCTGATGGAAGAGCAGTCAGGAGGGTCCTCGCCGTAGGCATCTTTGGACACTAAACCAAAACATTACTAACACAGACAGTGCACGCATGTACACCACTGATGTCCCTAGATCACACACACCACATGCACATCGCATTGGATTAGCCCAAGTCCAGCATGTAGGAGTTGGGAGCAGTAACGCCGCGTCAAGGCCCCAATGATGTCACTGTCCATTCACACACCTTTCACACGTCATTCATTCAGCCGTGGGGTTCACTTCACCACCACGGCCGAGGGTGACACCCCTTACTTTCAGGAGTGCCACCCTCTCACATTCACACACCATTCACACTGTCCCCTGCACTCCTGACCGTGTGCAGTACAAAAAGAAATTATAAAGATCATATCCTGACCAATAAAAGAAAAATAATCTCATAACCTGAGAAAAAAATAAAATAAACTCATGACCTGAGTATGTCAAAAATAATAATATAAAACCAGCACCAAAAAAAAGGCCTCATCGGGGATGCCGGGGGCTTCTTCTGGGGGCCCCTCTCTGGCTCCGCAGCTGCCTGGATGGAGTGGGTGGGGGGGCATCTGGAGGTGGCTGATCCCCAGGTGGGCCACTCCTGGCAGGTGTGGCCTGCGTGCCCTCCAAGGCCCTGGCTATCCGTCCAAGATAACTGTTGGTCTGGGCCTGCATCCGGAGCTGACGGGTCATCTGGTAATGCTGGGCCCGCCGACTCAGCCTCCCCTGCTCACGGATGGCAGCACTGTTACCATGGATGGCAGCAGTGTTGGCCTGGACGGCTGCAGTGAGGTGCTGGATATCCCCCTGCACCTCCCCCAAAGTGGTGACCACTGCAGCGCAGTTAGAGCTGACATCCTGCACTGCGTTGCTGATGTTGGCAACGGAGCCCAGGCTGTCAGAGACTTTCTGCAAGTGGTCCGCTATGGCCCCCATTTGTTCTGTCTGTCTGGCGTGATCCCTTGCCAACTGATCCTGGACACCATCAGACACCCCCCTGGTCTTCTGGGTCGCCTTCCTGGGGCCCGAAGATGTATGTCCTCGGGTGGAAGGTGTCGCCCTTGAGGGGCTTCCAAGGATGGGGGAGGGGACGACAGACGGGCCAGGAGAAGGGGAGGAGACCGACAAGACCAAAGAAAAGTCCTGCTCTGCCACAGCAGGATCTTCCACAACCACCTCGGCAGGTGTGGTGTGGCCACTCTCCTCCTCAACAACCTCTTCACCACCCAGTGGCTCGGGCACATGATGGCGTGGGGGGGATGGGGTGGAATGCAGGCTGACAGATGATGGCCCAGCTCCGTCATCTGTGGATGACACAAAGCAGACACATGTTGGTGGTCCCACACACTTGGCACATGTACCCCCCCCCCCCCAAATGCTAAACATCAAATAGGGGATTAGAAAACACTTACCTGTCCTTGTGCCTTCCTCCACGGAGTCATAGCCTGCGACCCCCTCCACCTGCTCCCTCTCCAGGCACCGAGCGACCACCTCCTCCTCTGCGGTCAGGGTGACAGGACATGGGGGACCACCACCTGTGCCCCTCTCATACCTCCTGATGGAGGCCACCTTGTCCCTCACCTTGCGCCGCAGGTCATTGATTTTCTTTTGTATGTCCCCAGCAGTCCGGGTGGAGTAGCCCAGGACATTGACCCTGGCAGCAATGGACTCCAGGATGCCCTGCTTCCTCTCCCGGCTGGTCTTGCGGCTTTTTTTGCCATGGAGAAATTCATTCTCCGTCTCCATAGCCGATATAATGACAGAGACCTCCTGGGTATTAAAATTGAGGTTCCTCCTCTCTCTGGGGGTAGCGGGAGCAGCCATCACAGAGCAAAAGTATCTTCCCTGGGGTGGGGGGAAACGGAACTACTTTTGCGCCGGAATGGCGTTTCCGCCAGCGCTTTTAAGCGCCCAGCGGAACGCATTGCGCTGACGTTTCCCAGGAAGTGGTGCCGACGGAAGTTGTGAGCATGCGCACAAGGGGGCGAGGGGAGCCGCACTCACTGCGCATGCTCCGTGGATGATGCGCTGAACGTAAGCCTCTGCGCCGGGCTCCGCCCATCATTTACATATGATCACACCCACTTCCACTTGCGTCGGGTTACGCCAGCGCATTATCGTTACTCTGGCGCAAGTTTACGCGCAACTGCTATGTGAATTACAGGACTTGCGCTGAAAGGGTCTTCAGAGTAACGTAAATGAGAAGCGTTACTCTGGAGCAAAGATGCTCTCATCTACCTGAATCTGGCCCTATTTCTTTTTAGGGGATTTAGCGCGGATTACTTTTTGTCTTTACTGCATGTAATCTGACAACCAAGTCTGAGTCCTAAATACACCAATTATCTTGCCCTATCAACCGCAGGACTGACGGAAGTGAATGCAAGGAAGGAAAACATCGGTGGATGCCAATACAACCCCCCCCCCCCCCCCCGAAACTGTAGCAACTGCTGAGTCGCCAGACCATGGACTAGTACCCTCGATGAAAAATGTCCTCGCAGGAAAGAGCAACCAAAAGTAATGAATGAAATTGGAACTTGCCATTAAGCAACCTGGTGGCCCAGCCCCCCACCTTCAGGATGACGGTAAAGAAACCAGACCAAGCACCCCTGGACAATGCTGCCTCCAGTGCTTGACTGGTGATGGATGCATGACTGTCTGCTAAGCCAATATACTTCAAACAAACCTGACGATCTAGTGATGAGGCCCGCATGCAGGCCTGGAAAGACCTCCAGCAGGGCTGTCAGAGGACCGGGGATGGGATATTCCAACACCACCCCTGACAAGGAACATACTGGCTCAAACATATAAAAACAGTAAGCCTGATAGACCGGACACAAGGGGATGCTGTCCTAGTCTGCAGAAATGGAAAAAGAGCAGGAGCTGGGGGTGCGCTGACACCCTGCCTCTGAGTGCGCAAGCTTCAATTACTTTCATCCTGACTTGCAACCGTACCAGGTAGAGGAGAGCATGCTTGGCCCACATGAATCTTGCATACAAGAAATGCCTAGACTGTGTACCCTGCTGGTAGATGAGAGTGGCTGGACGAAATTGGAAACAAGCCGAAGCGTACCGCCGTTCCCTGAGCCAAACTCCACTGAGTGCTGAAGTATGGACTGACTCCTTGATGACAGGGTGCTACCCTGCACTAAACCCCCCCACGTGGTTGAGGGGATGATCGTGAACTAATCACTACAAACGTGTGGAAGGCCCAAGATGAGGAAACATGAACTAGAAAATATGACAACATACATTAAACAACAACACCCCCATAGGCGTGTGCACAGGGTGTGCCGGATGTGCCCAGGCACATTAGTGTTATTGGTCTGTGTAGCAACAGGAACATGGGAAAGATCTCCCTTTTACTGGCTCTGCCATAAGAAAAGTGTTTATGCTCTTCTTTCACTGTGCCAGCAGGGAGATCAATGCAGTTGATTCTGCTAGCTGCAGTATAATCAGTGTTTATGGTCGTGGCCCTCTGACTGAGAGTGATGTGGATCACATAAACACGCGACAAGACTTACAACATCAATAGAACTGAAGTGTGCCTTGGTGGTCTGGTCAGTATGCCAAGAAAAGGGGGCATACCCAAAGTAAGTAATGGGTAGTTGTTTAAGAAGGATATGCTGAGAAGTGCCCTGAAAACGGGAAGGGCGGGAGGGTGTCGAATGCGATTGAATGCGCAGACTCACGGACATGAGGTGAGCTGGGAAGAGTCGGCCCAGTGACGTGTAGTACTGCACACTGAACCGACAAAGAGCATGTGTGAGTGGGCTGCTTAAATACCCTCCGGGCTCCTCCCATAAAAGGGTAGCAACAAGCAACCATCAGATTGGCTTGGTAGATGGAGCAGTAGTCGGTCGAGCACCGTCACTGGGCCTCAGGCATTGTTAGTCTGTCAACCCCCGGGGCTGGTTTGTTGCGTTTGCAGACAGAGTGTAGGTGTTCGAAAGCGCGTCAGGTGGCGTCGGAGCAGTGTCTGACTGCCGGAGCCACTGACTGTAAATTCACTAGGTCGTAGGGAACCATAGAAGGCCTGGTAGATGGCTGCTTGGGTGACTATGCTGGGCAAGGCCCTAAATGGGGAAGGAGTAAGGATTTCAGACATGTCCCTAAAGAGGGCACTCTTTAAAGGTAGGCGCTTGCCACTGACTACAGGTTGGTGCTTCTGTATGCCCTGTAGGAGGGACCTGACTGCATGGGCTCGAGAATACTGACAGTTTACTGGGGTCCTGCAGGGACAGGAAATGCTGGACGCCATCTAGATATGGTGTGATAGTATTGTGAGAAAGGGTCAGCTGCGTGTGGCAATACGATATGAAGGCTAGAACGTGTCTAATGTTGCCTATTGCTGCTCCGAGGCAAGTGGCCAAAAATTAGCGGTTAGTGTTCCAAGCAGTGCGATAGGCCTTCAGTGTGTTGCGTGCCAAGGAGTGGTTAATAAGCTGGGTTGAGTTGGTGAGATGCTACTTCAGTCCATCGTCAGCAATGACCAGGGTGGGACAAGGATGGTTATTGGGTCGGCTCCAGGCTCTTGCTGGAAAAACAAAGTAAGGTTGGAATGGGACAGAGCATCAGCTGCGATTTTGAATTTGCCTGGAACATGTCTACAGAAGATATTTTTTTTTTCAATCAATAGTTTTTATTGTAGAATTTTTCAAGGGGAACAGAAAAGAAAAAGGGGAAATGTAAAAGCACAGGGTAATGGGGGAATGCACAGTATACAAATTGTACGCGAAACATAGTCTAGTACAGGACAAAATAGGAATAGATGCATTTAAGACAGAGAAAATTCAATGGAACAAATATTCGAGAACCTTATCAGTTTTGGGGCCATATGGACCAACACTGATCAAAATGTCTTGTCGTCAAGGAGTTAAGTGCTATAAGTTTTTCAAAAGTGAAATTCCTGTGGACCTCTGTTATTACATCAGAAATATTCACAGTGTTTTTAGATTTCCAATTTCGTAGAATGGACGTACGTGTTTCCAATAAAATGTGTGTAACTACTGTCCTCATGTGGAAAGGGAATCTATCAATGTGTATGTTGAGAAGAGCTAGCGCTGGATCAGGTTGAGTCAATATCCCTGTGGTGGAAGAAATGAGTTTAAAAACCTGATTCCACAGGCTTCTTATATGTGGACAATACCAGAATACATGCATGAGATTGCCTACTTGACCACATTCTCTCCAGCAGTTGGCTGGGGTACCAGGATAGAATGTGGCCAATCTCAGTGGAGTGTAGTACCACCTGTTGGTTAATTTAATGGACAATTCCCAGTGTTTTACACAGTGAGAAGCTTTATGAATCGTCTGAAAGGCACACGACCAATCCTCTTTCGTGAATCTAGTACGTAGGTCTACCTCCCAGTTTTTCATTGCAGTCGTCTTAGAAAATTTCATCTTATCTTGAAATAAATTGTAGAACAGTGATATGCCCTTTGAGGCAGGGTGAGCGGTAGAATAAAATTTCCACACCCTCTTAGGAAGGGATATGGTCGGGGAAGGTAACGATTGGAGGAAGCGCACAATTCTGTCACAGGTGTGGAAAGATCTGTCAGGTAAATGGAATTGGGATACAACCGTGGCAGGAAGTAGGGGCGTATCATTCGCGTACAGTTCCGAAATAACAGTCACCCCATGTGAATTGAGTTCAGAGACAGTCAATCTGGGTATCTTGGCTTCAAGTAGTTGTAATGGTAGTTGGAGGTCAATACCTTGAAAGTCTTGATGGTCTTGGTTCAGTATATGTCTCCACGCTTTTAACGAAGTCTGTATGGTAGGGGGTAAAGAGGTTAGTTTCCAAGGAGACCATTTGTCACTGAGCAACATTATTTTCACGTTAGCCATCGGTGACAGTGTATTTTCTATGTTCACCCAGGGTGGAACGTCTAGGTCATGGAACCAGTGTTTAAGTTGGTCAAGTCGAGCTGCCCACATATAGTCATGTATGTTGGGTAGACCTGCTCCTCCTACTTTTTTGTGAGACACAAGATTGTTACGTGAACACCGTGCCCTTTTACCCTGCCAAATATACTTCCATCCTAATGTTGTGAGGCGATTAAGGTAATGGCACGGTATACACAATGGAATTACACGAAAAAAGTATAGGATTTGAGGCATAATCCAGCATTTTAAAAGCAGATATTCTACCCATCCAGGACACTTCCTTCTCAGAGATCCTTTTGAGTTGGGTTTCAATTTTTTCAATCCGTGAGGGGAAATTAGCTTTGATAAGCGTAGAGACACTACTCGTAAGGGTGATACCAAGGTATTTGATAGAGCCTGAGCTCCATGTGTAGGGTAATCGGGATAGTAGGCAACTCTTGACATGAGGTGGTACCCCTAAGTCAAGGATAAGAGATTTTGTAAAATTGACTTTGTAATATGAAACCTTTCCAAACGACATCAGAACATTGTGAACTTCAAGTAAAGATTCAACAGGGTTGGTCAGTAGTAATATCACATCATCAGCAAAAAGACTGATGGTGTGATTTTCATGGCCAAATTGAAAACCTGAAATCCTTGGATTAGACCTGATGGCTTCGGCTAGAGGTTCTATTATTAGATTGAAAATTGACGGGGATAGAGGGCAACCCTGCCGTGTACCATTTGTTATAGGGAAAGACTCTGAAAGAAACCCAGAAGAGTACACTCGAGCAGAGGGACATGAGTATAAGGCCAATATCGCAGATAAGATAGAGCCCTGGAAACCAAATTTCTGTAGAACCATTTCCATGTACGTCCAGTGTACTCGATCGAACGCCTTCTCTGCATCAATGGACAACAACAGAGAAGGCGTTCGAGTTTTTCCAGCGTGGTGCACAATATCAATGATACGCCTGGTGGCGTCAGAGGCCTGTCTCCCCCTCACAAAGCCCATCTGGTCGCTTCGAACAAGTGTAGGAATGATATGTTTTAATCTTGTGGCTAAGAGTTTAGCATAAATCTTGGTGTCAGTGATAAGGAGGGAAATAGGCCTAAAATTTTCGGGAATGTCTGGGGTTTTGCCAGGTTTTGGAATTGTCACTATGTGGGCTCTTAACATTTCTTGGGGAAGTGAAGTGGTGGATATAAAATTGTTGAAGACAGTTGACATATATGGTGTCAAAACTGCATGGAATGTTTTGAAATACTCGTTGGAAAAACCATTGGGACCTGGTGATTTCCCCATGGGAAGGGAGTGTATGACTTTTAGTATCTCCTGTGGAGTGATAGGTAAGTTAAGATCCTCCAATTGTTGGGATGTTAGAGAGGGAAGTTTCAGTGTATGAAGGAAGGATTGAATCTCATGTATGCTAGGTTGGGGAGCATTAGCATCTTTTTTGAGGTTATATAGAGAGCCATAGTATTTTGCAAATAAATCAGCAATTTTTTGGGGGTTTGTGACTTTGTGTAGGGAGAGTGGGTCAGTGAGAAAAGCTATTCTAGATTTATTGCGCATGACTTTCAATCTATTTGCTAAGTATTTACCTGCCTTATTAGCATTGTTATAATGATTGAGTTTAAGCCTTCTCAAGTGTTTGTCATATTGTTGCGATAATAGTTCCCGAAGTTTTTCTCTAAGGTCTTTCAATTTGGCGGTCAAGGGGGGGGATGGTGATTGTTTATTACTGTTCTCAGTATCTTTTAGGTCACTGAGGACATCTTGGATTTCTTTGGATCTTTTTCTTTTTTCTATTGCCCCTATTTGTATGATAATACCCCGTATAACTGCCTTGTGAGCATTCCACAAGGTATTAGGATCATTTACAGAGTTTGAATTGAGTTGGAAATAGTTATTGAGATGTTCGGTAATGGATTTTTGGTGGTGTGGATTTAGTATAGTTCTATTGTTACAGCGCCAGATGGATGAGGAGGGAGAGACCCCTCTTTCAACAATTGACAAGGAGATGGCAACGTGGTCAGACCACGTAATGTCATGAATTGATGTCTTATCTATGTCCTGTAGTAGCCATTTGTCTGTCAAGAACATGTCTATTCTTGAGTAGGAACCATGTCTCCCTGAAAAAAAAGTATAGTCGCGTTCATTCGAATGAAGGCATCTCCATGCATCAAATAATTCTTCTGAGTGTAGAAGCGGTAGGAGTGTCGGGACTCCTCTTGTCCTTCTAGGTGAGGAGTCAATCATCGGATCTGAAATAATGTTAAAATCACCGCACACCAATAGTCTGCCATATTGTAAAGAATTAGCTCTCTTAAGCACTCTGCGTATGAATCTCAACTGGTGGGTGTTTGGAGCGTAAAGTGAGACTATGGTATATGGTTTAGCATTTATGTCACCAGTAATTATCACGTATCTTCCTTTAACATCAGTGATAACATCTTTAGGTTTGAAAGCTATAGAATTTTTGAACGCTATCAGGACACCTCCTCTTTTGGCCGTCGGGTTGGAAGCAGTATAGATAGTAGGAAAGTCCCTATGAGTAAATTGTGGAGTTTTATTCGCTTGGAAATGTGTTTCTTGCACACATAGGATATCTGCGTTGGATTTGTGAACCTCTTTCCATAGTGAAAATCTTTTTGCTGGGTGGTTTAGTCCCCTAGCATTAATAGACAAAATTTTTATCACCATAGTGAGGTTGGTACAGGAATGTGGTCAACAATTGTGTTTTGGTACTCACATATCAGGTAGAGATTATTGCCGTTGGCACTCACAAAGACAGCCATGACAAGAAGCGGTTTGGTACCGGACCTTGCAAAGGAGGAGATGTCCTGGGAAAACCTGTGCATATCATGAAAACAAACAAACAGGGTAGGAACAAAAAAAACACAAACAGTTAACCAAACAATCTTAAGAAATGGATCCATTAACTGATCCTATCGCAGACGTAGCTGCTATTAAGTTAACAGGGGAAAAAGGAGCTGCCGTGTAGCAACTCCATACCGGAGATATTCTAGGTAGGGCTTGAGTCAAACATGGGTTTTGTTGCCGTTTGTAGATTTCTTATTTTTCTTGCGGGAGACTACTTGCCAATCGTGTTGAATTCCTTGGGGGACATTCATGGTGCGTGGATCTGTGGTTTGGTCTGGAACTATTCCCCAACGGCGAAGTAGTGTCAAACCATCTTCCAGGTTGGATACTGAAATATCAGAACCGTCATGGGTAATCACCAAGGTAGCAGGATATTTCCATTTGTGTGGCACTGCGTGGTTT
This sequence comes from Rana kukunoris, assembly GCA_029574335.1. Lineage (NCBI taxonomy): Eukaryota > Metazoa > Chordata > Amphibia > Anura > Ranidae > Rana > Rana kukunoris. The sequence continues at coordinate 61,568,098 of CM056055.1, read as the reverse complement.
CTCAATGCTTTGGTGATTGATAATAGATTTCTACGGCGCTGCAAAGTGTGCCTGGAAAGGTCAGGCAGGACCCTGAGATTTCCGTATTGTTGGGGGAGGCTCCCTGGTCTGCGTGATGTTTGTAAAATTATATCCTTCACATGGAAAAAATGGATCCTGAGTAAAACATCTCTAGGGATTTCGTCAGGGAGAAATGACGGTTTAGGGATCCTATGTATGCGGTCGATTAGGAGATCTTGGGCTGTTGCTTCTGGTAGTATTGAGGAGAATAAAGTTTGTGCATATTGGAGGAGCTGATTAGGAGGCACTGTCTCAGGCACACCCCTTAGTTTGATGTTATTCCTCCTAGATCTGTCCTCGAGGTCCGCCATTTTGTCTTTGATCCATGCAATTTCATCTTCGTGACTGGAATGTGCATCCACCATAACATTGTGCGATGAGGCAAAATTCTCCATTCTGTGTTCAATTGTGTCCACCCTGGTACCCAGAATGTGTACCTCTCTCTGACATTCATTTAAACCTCTGTAAAGATCTGCTTGTAGAGAAGAGCGAAGAGAGAGCAGCATTTCCATGAGCATTGTGTCAGAAATTGGTTTATCAGCTGTAGGAAAATTTGCTATGGGATCCCCTTCTCTTTCCCCAGGGTTAAGAGAGGCCTGAGAGTGGGTGGTCATTTCCATGGCGCATTCTGGCCTATGTGGGGAGTCTCTCCTCAGCTTAGACTTAGCCAGGCTTCTAGTAGTGGGACTTGGGGTTCCTGAGGGAGTATCACTCAGTGTGCCACTCTGGAGCGAGTCATCATGTCGCATACCTTGATTAGAGCAGTGTGGTGCGGCCTGCATATTTCCTCTCACAGAAGCTGCGCCATTTTGAGGAGTCCCGCGCGCCATGAGGGGAACGACATTTTCCATCTTTTGAGGCTGTAGCGTTTTTTTGCGGTTTCTCCCCATCATCGCGTCGTTCAGTGGAGATTCACGATCAAACGGGACGTGTTAACGATCGAAATGCCCTCGTTGTGCGCTGTTGTGGGCTGAAAATCTCCGGTGTGTCACGGAGCTCCCAGGTTAAGCGGCCATCTTAGAGGCCGGTAGCCACGCCCCCCCGTCTACAGAAGATATTAAACTGGTGACGGAGTGACAGCTGCGCGAGCCTGCGCAGAAAGGACGTGATGGGGAGAGGCTTGATCTACCTTAATTGATAAAGTCGGCTGTGGCCTGATTGTCTGTGGTGAAGAACACTGTCTGTCCAGTTCAAGTGTGGCCCCAGTGTACTACCATCTATTTTGAATCCAGTGAAAGGTCTACTCAAAAAAACAACCCTTACACCTGAACCTCCCCAGGCCCAAAACATTGGTGTTTCCGATACCCCCATATCTTGCACTAATAAGCCTGATATTGGTGCTAAACCCAATCCCCTAAATTCAAAAAATATATCTGCTAGCCCCACCGATACCCCTGGAGTTCCCTTCGATCTTATTGTGGGTGATCTCAACACGGACGAGATACCATCCTTTTCAGCCTCATTGTCTTTTTCCCCTTTTTTATAAAAGGGTCTACATCACAAACATCGACTAAAAAGAAAGTACACCGAAGAGGATGCAGAGGAGGGCGCAAAAAACACCACCCTCAGCGCCAAACTACCGAAACGATAAAACTGTTTAACCTATCCTCCCATGTCCTCTCACCGGAAGACCAAGCTTTGTTGAGTAGAGGCCTTTCATTTTCACCCACTATACAACCAAATTCCTTTCAACTATTCAAAGACTTAAATAAATTTATTAGAAACCTCACACTCAAAAGATTGTTTTATATGCAATCTCTGAAAGAAACTCTTAGGCCCCATACACACGATCGGATATATCCGATGAAAACGGTCCGCGGACCATTTCCATCGGATATGTCCGATCGGGAGTTTGATCCGATGGCGTGTACACACCATCGGATCAAATTCCCCGCCGCCGGACGGCGCGGTGACGTGGCGATGACGCGGCGGTGACGTTGACGCCGCCGCGTCACCGCCACGTCACCGCACCAGGAAGTAAAACACTTCCGCGCATGCGCCGAATCCATTCGGCAGCGGCGCGGCGGCGGTGGGAGCCGACATGTCTGCTGGTAAGTGTACTAACCAGCAGACATGTCGGGCGGACAGATTCCCACTGGATAGATTTCAAAGCTTGCTTTGAAATCTGTCGGGTGGACAAATCTGTCCGCTAGCCCATACACACGAGCGGAGATGTCTGCTGAAACGGTCCATCGGACCGTTTTCAGCGGACATATCCCCTCGTGTGTACGCGGCCTCACACCCACCGACCAGTCGTTCCCATCTTTGAATACCATTGACATATGCCCTGATCTTTCCATACACAATACCACTCATAGCAGTATTCTGCTTCCGGATCCAGATTAATATGATTCTGATATAGATTTTAACCTATTAACCCAACATTGTATTACTTCTCCCCATACTCAACATACTGGACTCAAATCAAAATCGCTATTTTACCCCACTAAATCTAAAGGGCCCTATCTAGAATCCTATTATAGAGCCGTCTTTGCAGAATTACAACAACTTTGCCTCCAGTCTACCACTAAAAACAAACAATACAATTCTAATCTGAGCCCAGGAGAAAGAATGTCCCTTAAACGCTTCCTTGATAACCCTGACCTCATCATTAAGCCAGCAGATAAAGGGGGTGGTATTGTAATTCAAGACAGAACTGCCTATGTATCTGAAGCATTAAGGCAGGGGTGTCAAACAGGCGGCCCTCCAGCTGTTGCAAAACTACAAGTCCCATGAGGCATTGCAAGGCTAACAGTTACAAGCATGACTCCCACAGGCAGAGGCATGATGGGACTTGTAGTTTCGGAACAGCTGGAGGGCTGCCAGTTTGACACCCCTGCATTAAGGCTATTGACAGATTCTGATACATATAAAAAATTAGCCATTGATCCCCTTCCATCCTTCCGTAAAGAATCAGAGATGCTTATTCAAAAAGCTTTATCAGACCGTGTAATCAATAAAAATGAAGTTTCCTTTTTACGAAAAGAATACTACAACACACCTTATTTTTACCATTTACCCAAAGTGCACAAAGATTCCTTGCACCCCCCAGGGAGGCCTATTGTTGCCTCCATGAACAGTATTACCAGTGGTTTTTCGTTATATATCGATTCCTTTTTACAACCCCTAGCCCAACAACTCCCTTCCTACATAAGAGATTCCATTCACCTAATGGAACTTCTATCTTCATACACTTGGGAAGAAGGCTACTCTTGGCTATCCCTTGATGTAAACTCATTGTATACATCTATACCCCATGATATAGGTTTAGCAGCAGTTCAAGAGTTTCTTTCTTTTGATCCTCTGCTCAATACAAAGCAGATGGCCTTTATCCTAGAGGCAACTGCCTTTTGCCTTGAGCATAATTATTTTTATTTTGAAGGTAATTTCTTTCTCCAGACCAATGGCACTGCCATGGGTGCCAACTTTGCCACGTCATACGCTAATCTGACAATGGGATTCTGGGAAAACCGATTTATTTGGAAGAACAACCCCTTTTCACAGCACATTATATTCTATGGCCGCTATATCGATGATATAGTTATCATCTGGGATGGCCCCACATCCACAGTAAATCAATTCGTCGAACACTGCAACTCCAACAAACTAGGCCTCTCCTTTACATCTGTATGGAATGAAGACTCATTAGCCTTCCTTGATCTTGAGCTGAATCATGAAGAAAATCACGTAATTGCGCGGAACTATACAAAACCCACTGCGGGTAATTCATATTTGCATTACAATAGCTGGCATCACCCAATATGGATTAAAAACATACCCAAGGGACAATTCTGTAGACTGCGACAGAATTGCACGAAAGACAGCGATTATATTAATCAAAGTTTACACCTCAAGCAAAAATTCTTAGAAAAGGATTACCCTGAAACTTTAATAGACCAAGCATATAACACCTTCCTACTAAAGAGTAAAAACCCAACACAGAAAAAAACACCGGAAACACCCACTGTCCGTTTCATAACTGGATATCACCAACAACACAAAAAAATGGAAGATATTCTGACCAAACATTGGAATATCCTAAAACAAGATCCATACTTGGCTACTACCTTACTGGACAAGCCTAAAATTACGTATCGGAGGGCTCCAACTCTTAAAAATAAAATAGCCCCAAGCAAATTAAAAGATCTCAAAACAACAAATACCATTTGTCTGATCCCCCTCATAGGGATGTTCAGATGTAACAAATCCCGCTGCAAAACTTGCCATTTTGTTACTCATGGCCAAAAACATTTTACCCATAGAGATAAAATCTACCACCTAAAAAATTTCTATAATTGTTCCACCGATCACGTGGTATATTGCCTCACATGCTCTTGTGGTCTACTATATGTGGGCCGCACTATTAACCCCCTAGGCAACGTTTCGGCACTCACCGACGTACCACGCCATTTTTTGCAACATCATAACCAATCCACAGACAGCTTGCGAGTGTGGGTAATCAAATCTATACCCAACAAGCTATCTGAGGCCGAACGGTTCTCGCGATTATGTGAACGCGAAACCTTCTGGATTTTTACCTTAAATTGCCTTGCCCCACTTGGCCTTAACGAGGAACTGGACGTCAATACCATTCTCTGAGAAAATAATGATCTCAGAAAAGAAAAATTAACATAAAATAAAAATAAAAACAAAACCAAAAATATAGATGTAATAACATATGCTATTCAATTTTACTGTCCCCTTGATTTATTTTCTTATATCCCTTTTCAATCTATGTTCCATCATTTTTATATTTTATATAATTTTTATTTTAATAGCCCCCCCCCCCTTTTGCAATCATTAATATTTCATTTTATTGCGCGACTACTCCATATATTATATGATTTTGCATCTTATATATGTTCGTATATACATAGACATATTAGCCTTACCTTATCTATTGTACAGAATATCCTCACATTAACGGGCAACCTACTAATCAATTCTCCCTATATCTTTTTTCTTGATTAACTAAGTTTATAATTCTATGAGATTATTTTGCCATTGTTATTATGTTAGGCGCAACACCCATTCAATGAAATGTATCTATTTACTGCATTCCCGCTTTTATTACAGTTTTCTTTTCTTTTTAATCCTAAACATATGCAAAAATGTATGTTTTTTTTAACATTATTATTATAATTTTTTAGTATTATCTTTCAGCTCCATTTTTTCCTTCTTCTCTCTTCCTTCCAAATTTCCCTTCACTTACACGGCAGCTCATTACACAAAACGATCGTGTTTTGAGGCTTCTGATTGGCTGTCGAACCCCCCATGACTTCTTCTTAAGTTTTTCCATTCCTGTCCCTGCCTACACTTGAGAAAGGAGCGTGCGGTTTCTCCTATGGACCTGCGATATGCTCTGAAACGCGTTGTGTGAACTTTTGGCCCTGATCAGCCACCGTCCTCCACTGTCCTCCTGACGTCACCACCCGGAACACAAGCTGTTTCTCTCAGAGCTCCCTGATCCCGGACACCGCTCTGCACCAGCCTATTCTCAGCCTAGGATTGCTGACACCCTGATGAACTTCTCATTACCAGCCGCTCCCCTGTCAGCACGTCCATCTCCTGCAGTGACACACTCGGCGTCTCTGAAGCCATTGATTGGACGTTCGATACAGCCTGCATAAGCCTGAGACCTTCCTGCTCTCCTAGACTGCCAGCATTTCATCTCCGGCCAATATCACACTACATGTAAGTGTTAGATACGTCCTACCTGTTATTAAAAATTCTACTAGATAACCCAGAGGCGCTTTTCTCCTTCTCTTTTGTTTTTCATGTATATTTGAGTTGACTTCACTCATGGAGAAGCAGCCCTGGTTATCCACTACAAATCATTACCCATATGATTGCTATTCTATAGACATGGACATCTGAGCTTAATTTTATGGACATCACTGAACATTCTGAGCGCTGTATCTTTGTGTTTTTGCCCCAGACCTGGGCAGCTGCCAGAATGGGGTACAGCACGAGGCATGATAAAGACTGGGTGAAGCAGAAATTTAAGAGAATTTCGGGGGGCCAAGGTTTGGAGAACCAGTGGTGGATAGAAAATGCACGCAAAAGCCTGTTGTGGCTCGGCTGACACTGCCGGGATGAAGATTGAAATGCTGTTCTATCGGGTGGGGAAGTTGTCCCACATGCTAAGTCTGCTACTGATGCTTGGTCTAGTTTGAAAACTTGGACTGGATCTTGCATTGGTGTGAGAAAATCAAGACAATACACAGGTACTCAACAAGATATACGTGCACTCACTGACCAACGTGCACTCGCAGACCAACGTGCACCCGCTGGTGCTAGATGGAAACCTGAACTAACTGCAGGGAAAAATACAGGGAAAAGATGAGTGGCCCGCGTGCCACTAAGGATGAAATGGCCAACTAGGTGCCACTGTGTGTTTGTGTGGCTGATTGTTTGTCACTGAGGTGTGTTTGCAAGTTTAGTTTGTATTCGGGTTTGCACGTGGTGCGCGCTGCAAAGTCTTTTATACTACTGCAAACAATATTATGTGGTTGCAAGAGTGTCAGTGAGTGTCAGGTTGCTGGGATGATATTGTGTGGTTGCAGGGACCTCGAATATGAAGGTTTGTTTTGAGACAGCATTGCGTGGTTGCAAGGGTGTCAGTCTGGTTTGCTGAGACGATGTTGCGCGGTTGCAAAGGTCTCGATGATTATGAGGTTGTTTTGAGATGGCCTTGTGTGGTTGCACGGGTCTCAACAAGTGAGGGGTTGCTGAGACGATGTTGCGTTTGCAATGGTCTCAAGTGAGTGTCGGGCTGCGGAGATGACTATGAATGGCTGCAAAGGTCTGAACGGGTGTCAGGTTGCTGAGACGATATTGCGTTTGCAATGGTGTCAAATGAGTGTCAGTTTGCTAAGACGACTTTGTATGGCTGCAAAGGTCTGAACGGGTGCTAGGTTGCTGAGACGAGATTGTGTGGTTGCAAAGGTCTAGACGAGTGTGAGGTAGCTGAGATGATATTACATTTGCAAGGGTCTCAAATAAGTGTCAAGTTGCTGAGACAATATTCCTTTTTTTTTTTTTTTATGAAAATGACTGTGAATGAAATGCTGGTAAACATTAGTTACCACGTCTGGCAGTGTTTAAAAGCCGTTACAGGCATTGTTGTTTCGAATGCCTCTGAACATCCGACTGAACCCATTTTATTTATTTATTTATTTTTCCCAGGAAGGTTTCTAACTCAACTGCCTAGAAACTACTATAATGATCCTGTGTAGATGTACTGATAAGATTGGGGGCGGCTAAAAAACACCCAACTGTTCCTAAACGTCCATTTACCAACAGCAGTGTACATGAGGCCTAAGACAATTTGCCTGGCTGCAAGGATCTCAATGAATGCCAGGTTGCTGGGGCGAGACTGCGTGGTCACAAAGGTCTTTATCGAGTGGGAGTTTGCAAGCGTCTCAATGAGTGTGGGGCTGCTGAGACGGTATTGCGTTAGCAAGGGTCTCAACAAGGGTGTCAGGCTGCTGAGACGATTTTGTGTGGTTGCAATGGTCTCAACAGGTGTCAGGTTCCTGGGCCGAGATTGCGTGGTGGCAATTTTTTTTGTATTTTTTTTTATATATATTTTTTGTAAGGGTCATGTGTTGCAAGGGTCTTAACAAGGGTGTCGGGCTGCTAAGGTGATTTTGCATGGTCACAAGGGTCTCGATGAGTGTGGGGCTGCTGAGACGGTATTGCGTTTGCAAGCGTCTCAACAAGGGTGTCAGGCTGCTGAGATGATTTTGCATGGTTGCAATGGTCTCAACAGGTGTCAGGTTGCTGGGCCGAGATTGTGAGGTGGCAATTTTTTTTCTGCACTTTTATATATATTTTTTATTAATTTTTTCGTTTATATATATTTCTTTATCATACATCACGGGACACAGAGCGCATAGCCATTACACATGGGTTATAAGGGTACCTTCAGGTGATGGACACTGGTGTAATCAATTTCACAGGAAGTTTCCTCCCTATATAACCCCCTCCCACTGGGAGTGCTTTAGTTTTTTCGCCAGTGTCTCAGGTGTTTGGTCACGTCCAGCTGTCCCTCCGAATTCTCGGGACCCAGGATAGCTAGCCGGATCCGTCCGAAGGGCTTCAGAGCCAAGGTGTACGGTACCCGGGCCCTACCGACGTGGGGTTTTGCCTATAATGCTCCTCCTTGGAGGGCTGGATCCTGGGCTCCAGTGCCTTGGTCTCTTACAAGGACTAAACGCTACTGATGCCACGATGCTGTATAGGTCCAGGGGTGTGGGTTCCCTAAACAGGACCCCGGTCCCTGAAGGTCCAGGATAATACCCACGGAGATGGGGGAAGATTGGGCCTCTTGCATTTGCAATACCCTGCAGCGTGGAGCAGGTAAGAGGGAACCTCGACAGCAGGTGTCCCCCTGGGGGTCTGGGTTGGCTAAAGGTTATGCGCTGCATCAGCCACTATCACCACTATGTCTTTTTAGGCAGGATGGGATGAATTAATGTTTACCCAGATAACATGTAGATATATGTATGCTTTTAAAGATATGTATATGTATTCCCCCCAGGTCTGCCTGTTAGCATGATACTGCAGCCCCACGTGCTGTAAGGAAGGAAACGCTGGCAAACTCCTGTTTCTTAGGAAGCCTAAGGGGACAGATTCCTCTGTGTGTCACACTACAATAGTATTAGTGTCTTGCCTGGTGTCTGTTGGGCTGCAGCGCTGCTCCATGCTCCTCCTCTGGCTTTCCTTTTCCTCCTCCATGTTGGTGTCAGCGTGGGGGGGGGGGGGCGCGCGCCTTTTACAGCGTCGGCGTGCGTGGGGGGGCGGGCCAGCGGCGTCGGGCCTCAGTGAAAAGCCCCTGACATCACTTCCTGGCTGGTCATTCCCTTCTGAGAGCAGAGGAAGCTGAGGAGACACAGAGCGCGCAGCTGAGCCATTTCTGGCTATACAGTGACACCTAGTGGCGGTTTGTGGATCTTCGGGTCTGGACTTAGCTCCATACTGACCAAAAAAAATTAAAAAAAATTCTTAAGGGACTCAGCCTTAGATCAGGCAGTATCTGAGTCGGTGCAACCTTGGGCTCTAGCTAACGGGCAGTGGTGTGGCAATACTCACAGGATTTCCTCGGTATTGCCGCCTCCTCTGGGATATGGCAATTTAGTTATCTAAAATTTGTACCATAGCCTGTTCTTATTACTGGTTCACTTCTAGCTACAACAGTTAGGTGTTGGCTACAGGGGTGTCTCAAGGTTGTGCAATGGCTCCCAAGGGATCAGCTAAGGCTGCAAAAGGTTCCAAAAAACAAAAGGGGTCTCCGTCGGGGTCAGAGGATTTGGGCCAGGCTCTAGCGGTCCCATCCTCACCAGATAGACCACCGACCAGCATTTTAGAGGAGCCATTGAGGGTGCTAGGGGCAGAGGCGGCCCCCAATCAACCCATTCCCGTTTATGTTACGGAAGAAATGCTAGCGACCACCCTGGGTGGGCTAGAGAAAAGGTTAACTGCCTTAATTGCCCGCTCCTTGCCAGGAGGCAAGCGGGCTAGATCCCCGTCACCTAGATTGATGTCCTCAGATGCAGAGGTCCTCTCTTCGGAGGAATTAGACCCACATGGGGATCAGGCGGACCCGAGTCCCGAAGGTTCGGACATTGAGGATTCCACTATTGATGAACTTTTCTCGGCTTCTCAAGTGAAGAGCCTGTGGATTCAGTCCCTGACAGATATGGTTCGCACTGCCTCTAAACTTCCAGTGTCAGAACAGTTAGCCCCCGCGGTATCCTCTTTGGGTTCCTTAAAGGCACCGTTAAGCTGTGCGTCTTTTCCGGTTCACCCCCTCCTTGAGAGCGTGATATTTCAAGATTGGGCTCGGCCTGATAGGATCTTTTATCCCTCCTAAAAGGTTCACTACACTCTATCCTATGGAAGAGGAATTTGCAAAGAAATGGGCGCTCCCTACCGTGAAAGCAGCCATTTCCTGCGTGAATAAATCCCTGACCTGCCCGGTTGAAAATGTCCAGATGTTTAAAGATCCGGTTGACAAAAAGATGGAGACCCTACTGAAGGCTTCTTTTACCACAGTAGGTGCGGTGGTTCAGCCAGCAGTGGCAGCCATTGGGGTTTGTCAGGCTTTAAAGGATCAGACTAAACAAATATTAAGGAACATACCGGCTCAGCAAGCTCGTGAATTGGCCGACCTTCCAAGGGCTCTCTGCTTTGCAGTAGATGCTATTAAGGACTCCATTCAGCAGGCGTCCCGTTTATCTCTTCTATTAGTTCATATGCGTCGCCTTTTATGGCTGAAGAACTGGTCAGCAGAGACACCCTGCAAAAAGCTTTTAGCAGGATTTCCCTTTCATGGAGGACGACTATTCGGTGAAGACCTAGATAAATATATCCAGACCATATCAAGCGGTAAAAGTTCTTTCTTACCTGTTAAGAAAAGACCGCGTGGGCCCACGTTTAAGCAACAGGCCTTTGCAGGCTCGGCCCCTTCAACTTTCCGTCAGTATCGACGGCCTCCCGGGTGTTCAGCATTCAATAGCCGCCCACAAGGACAGGCCACTGGAGGCAAGAGGCCATGGTCTCGCAAGCCAGTTAAGCCAGCCATCAAGTCGGATTCATGAAGGGGCGCCCCCACTCACTTGGGTGGGGGGAAGACTTCGGTTTTTTTCCGAAGTGTGGGAGACCAGAATCCCCGACTCTTGGGTGCGTTCCACGGTAGCCACAGGCTACAGGCTAGAGTTTCAGGAAATCCCCCCTCCTCATTTTCAGAGGTCAAGTCTTCCAAGCGACCCATTAAAAAGGGCCTCTCTTCTAAAGGCATTGGATCGCCTCTTGCTCCAAGGAGTAATTATAGAGGTACCAGCCCAGGAATGGGGCCTGGGATTCTATTCCAACCTTTTCATAATACCAAAGCCCAACGGCGACGTCAGGCCTATCTTAGACCTCAAACGCCTAAATGTCACGATCCCCATCGTGTCAGGCAGACGGCCAGGCGTGGCCGTGCTCAAGGTGGCTTAGGGTGGAATTGAACCTGGGACCTCTTTGTTACCAGCCCAAACCCTTACCTCTCAGCCACTGTTGAATTAGAAATTCATGTTGCTTTCCAGCTATGGTGGTGCTGAATGGAATGTTCACCTTAGCTGGATTTCATTACCTTCCACACCTTAGATTCTTGCTACAGCTGACACAGCTTAACCAGTTAGCCAACCTATAAAGCCCTACCTCACTTAGAGAGCAGGGTCAGTTCATTTTGGTTTGATCTCCCTGTCTGTGCTAAAGCAAACTGCTTATATATTAAGCTCCTTGACTGACCCCGGCTTTTGACCCTTGGCTTTGCTTTCTGGACTGCTGTTTGCCTGAACCCTTGACCCGGCTTGGACTTCGGATACCTGTGACTTCTCCAACACCTGACCACGGCTTGTGACCCGGATTTATCTCTTGCTTTCCCTATTGCGAAAGGACGCCTGCTGTCCTGAGAACCCCTTTCACGCCACCTTGCTGTACCCGCTCTGAACCTCAGTGGACACCACAGTTCGCTCTACACCCCCTCCGGGACCACCAGCATACCAGGCTTTACTCTCCTAACCGCAAGTACCACATACTATAGTCTGTGCTTGTAGATTTGTAGTACTACCTTGTGTGTATCAGAGATACAACCCTGTTTTCCCCTGAGGTAGTTGGTTATAGGGGAATAAACTACTGCAGTCTCTCAGTTGGTTATTCACTAGAGGTTGTGATGAATTAACCCCAATCTCTCTGATTACTCTGAGTGAGAAGTGGTGGTTGTATCTGAGAGACCTCTATAGTTTAAGAACCAACTGTATACTGTAGTTGCGTAGCAGGGATGTTACACTAAATCACTTTTTAAAAATTCGGACCTTTCGCATGGAATCCATACGTTCGGTAGCGGCCACCCTACAACAAGACGACTTTCTAGCATCTATAGACATAAAGGATGCGTATCTGCACGTGCCGATCTGCCCGGCACATCACAAGTTTCTTCGTTTTACGATAGTCATTACCAGTTTGTGGCCCTCCCTTTTGGGTTGGCAACAGCTCCGCGCGTATTCACAAAGGTTCTGGCCCCGGTTCTAGCTGACCTAAGGACAGAAGGCATTGTGGTCCTGGCGTACCTAGACGATCTCCTGGTTATCGACAGATCGGCTTCCAACCTGAATCATGCAGTAGCCCGCACAGTTCGGCACCTAGAGGAATTCGGGTGGATTTTGAACCAAGAGAAATCGGTGTTACAACCCACAAAACAGTTGGAATATCTGGGCCTACGGCTGGATACAGACTGCCAGAAGATATTTTTACCTCAAGCGAAGGTCAGGTCAATAACTCAAACAGTTCGAGTTATCTTAGGCAAGAAGAGGCCGACTATTCGCCTATGTATGCGACTACTGGGAAAGATGGTGGCCGCCTTCGAGGCAGTGCCCTACGCCCAGATCTATACCAGATCTCTCCAGGCAGCCATTCTCTCGGCATGGAACAAGTCCATTCAGGCGTTAGATCGTCCGTTAGTTCTCTCCCCAGTGGTCCTGCGCAGCCTGTTCTGGTGGCTGGTCCCTCAAAATTTGTCAAAGGGGAAATCCTTTTGCCCCATCACGTGGAAGATAGTAGCCACGGATGCCAGCCTGTCAGGTTGGGGGGCAGTTCTAGAGGGACAAACCCAGCAGGGACAGTGGTCGGAGGCAGAGAAGCTGCTTCCCATCAATATCCTAGAGATCAGAGCTGCTCGGCTGGCCCTGGTCGCCTGGTCTCCTTCCCTTCAGGGCCTGCCAGTAAGGATACAGTCCGACAATGCCACTGCGGTGGCATACATAAACCACCAGGGGGGCACGAGGAGTCTAGCGGCCCAAAGGGAGGTAAATCTAATTTTCTAGTGGGCCGAAGCCCATGTACCCTGCATCTCGGCGGTGTTCATCCCGAGGATAGACAATTTTCAAGCAGATTTTTTGAGTCGCCAACAGTTACTCCCGGGGGAGTGGTCTCTTCACCCCCAGGTATTCCAAGAGATTTGCCAAAGATTCGGAGTTCCAGATGTGGACATTATGGCAACAAGATTCAACAAGAAGCTGGACAAATTCATATCCCGAGCCAGGGATCCCTCGGCCTACGGGACCGATGCGTTGGTATGCCCCTGGCACCAGTTTTCTCTCCTGTATGCGTTCCCTCCACTGCAGATGTTACCGCGCCTTCTACGAAGGATCAGGGTGGAGCACAGGCCTGTGATCCTGGTGGCCCCAGCCTGGCCCAGGAGGGCTTGGTATTCGCTCATCGTGAGGATGTCAGTAGGAACACCGTGGCCGCTCCCCTTGCGCCCAGATCTGCTATCTCAGGGGCCAATCTGCCACCCTGCTTCACAGCAGCTAAATTTGACAGCTTGGCGGCTGAATCCCTAATTCTTAAAGGCAGAGGCCTCTCGTCTCAAGTCATATCTACGTTGATTCAGGCTAGGAAACCAGTCTCTAGAAATATTTATTACAGGGTCTGGAGGACCTATGTGGAGTGGTGCGAGTCTCAGAAATGACATCCTCGAAAGTTTTTCTATTGACAGGATCCTGCGATTCCTCCAGATTGGCGTTGGCAAGGGGTTGGCTCTTCGTACTCTAAAGGGGCAGGTGTCGGCTTTATCGATATGGTTTCAAAGACCCTTGGCCACCCATTTGCTCGTGAAAACCTTCTTGCAGGGGGTCTTGCATGTGAATCCCCCTATTAGAGCTCCCCTCTGCCCCTGGAATTTAAATCTGGTCTTGTCAGCTTTACAAAGACAGCCGTTTGAACCTCTGACAGAAATCCCGCTTGTGTTACTAACCCGAAAGTTGGTCTTCTTGGTGGCTATGGCTTCGGCCAGAAGGGTCTCCGAGCTGGCAGCCTTGTCATGCAGGGAGCCGTACCTTATTCTGCATAAGGACAGAGTGGTTCTGCGTCCTCAGCCTTCTTTCCTTCCTAAGGTCATATCCAGTTTCCACTTGAATCAGGACCTAGTCCTACCATCCTTCTTTCCTAGACCTGCTTCCAGGGAGGAAAGACTGCTTCATACTTTGGACGTGGTTCGAGCCATGAGGGTCTATCTCAGGGCTACAGAGAAGATTCGAAAAACAGATGTACTTTTTATTCTCCCGGATGGCCCCAAGAAGGGCCAGTCGGCTGCCAAGTCTTCTTTGGCTAGGTGGATTAAGCAGCTGATTTTTCAGGCCTATGGTCTGAAGCGCGTTCCACCCCCCTTATCAGTTAAGGTCCATTCTACGAGGGCCATGAGTGCCTCCTGGGCAGCACACCATCAGATCTCTATGGCGTAGGTTTGCAGGGCGGCAACCTGGTCTTCCGTACATACGTTTACTAATTTTTATAAGTTGGACGTCGCAAGGGGTGCGGACGCAGCATTTGGGCAGGCGGTACTACGGGCGGCAGTATAGAATTCTCTGGCCCAGTACACGCCCCTTTTTTGGTTGAGCTACTTTACTTTCCTGATTATTTTTTGTTTGGCTATTCTTTGCCTTACGGTCTCCCTCCCTTCATGAAGCATTGCTTTGGGACATCCCATGTGTAATGGCTATGCGCTCTCTGTGTCCCGTGAAGTACGACAAAGAAAAAAGGATTTTTAATAAACAGCTTACCTGTAAAATCCTTTTCTTGAAGTACATCACGGGACACAGAGCTCCCACCCCTCTTTTGGGGAACATTGTTTAACCTCAGAGAAATTGCTTGCTACAAAACTGAAGCACTCCCAGTGGGAGGGGGTTATATAGGGAGGAAACTTCCTGTGAAATTGATTACACCAGTGTCCATCACCTGAAGGTACCCTTATAACCCATGTGTAATGGCTATGCTCTCTGTGTCCCGTGATGTACTTCAAGAAAAGGATTTTACAGGTAAGCTGTTTGTTAAAAATCCTTTTATTTATATATATATATATATATATATATATATATATATATATATTGCGTTTTGCAAGGGTCATGTGTTGCAAGGGTCTTAAGGGTGTCAGGCTGCTGAGACAATATAGGCGTGGTTGCAAGGATCTCAATTAATGTGAGGGCTGCTGAGACGATATTGCGTTTGCAAGGGTCTCAACAAGGGTGTCAGGCTGCTGAGACGATTTTGCGTAGTTGCAGTAGTCTCCACAGGTGTCAGGTTGCCGGGGGGCTGAGATTGCGTGGTGGCAACGTTTATTTTTTATTATTTTTTTTTGTGTTTTTTTTGCGTTTCTTATTTTTTTGCGTTTTTATATATTTTTTTTATTTTGCCTTTTGTAAAGGTCATGTGTTGCAAGGGTCTTAACAAGGGTGTCAGGCTGCTGGGATGATTTTGCGTGGTTGCAAGGATCTCAATGAGTGTGGGGCTGCTGAGACGATATTGCATTTGCAAGGGTCTCAACAAGGGTGTCAGGCTGCTGAGACGATTTTGCATGGTTGCAATGGTCTCAACAGGTGTCAGGTTGCCGAGGGGCTGAGATTGCGTGGTAGCAAAGTTTTTTTTTTTTTGCGTTTTTATATATATTTTTTATTTTATTTTGCGTTTTGTAAAGGTCATGTGTTGCAAGGGTCTTAACAAGGGTGTCAGGCTGCTGAGATGATTTGCATGTTTGCAAGGTATCAATCAATAAGAATTGGGTTACTGAAAAAGGATAGAAACACCTGGTTTGTTTGTACCTTAAGCAAGCAGTATAAGGTAGAAGGATAACGCCTGTTTCAATCGTAGGTTCCATAGGGGCCACTAATGAACAATATGGGAGACAACGAATGGTAGCAAATTGATAGGACATAAAGAATGTAATAACAAATTTTACTTGTGACAGTGGGCCATACAAGTGAGTTTGCGGCGGACTGTGGCTGGAGTGAAACATGTAGGAAAGGTGTAGCGTGATGCCATGCATGGGGCAAAACAACAAGGTTTGGTGTAGAAAATAGAACACGAGAAGTGCGTACGAATATTTTATAAGCTCCACTGTGGGAACCGAACATATGATGCGGGTGACACCATGAGTGGCCACGAATTTTGACATGACAAACAAGCTAACGAATCCTACCTGGGACACTGAACATGCAACTGGGTTTGCTTGGACTGGAGTGGATGTGCAACACATCCGAAGAGTGTGGCGTGGTGTGGTGCGGCGCCATGCATGACGCACAGGCAATAACTTTGGTAAATAAATGAGAGAGAAGAACCGTGTACAAACAATTCGTAAGTTCCGCTGCGGAAACTAAAACGCACAGGATGGGGGAAACATAGAATGGCAATGGTGGAAAGTATGCAATGTATCTGATACAAAACGGTTATAAAGAGAAATGACTGATACAAAAACGGTTGTAAAATGCATGAAACAAATCCGATACAAATCGGAAGTAAGGAGTGTTGAACAAATCTGCTGTGAATTGGTTGTAGAGTGTATGCTACTCCTAGCTGTGAAATCGAACACCTACCAGCCACCCATCCCCCCAGGCTAATCAAGTGCAGACAAGGCAGCAGGTGAGTTCAATTACCACCTCAATCTGCCAAAGAACCCATACAAAGAATATATGCTAATCTCCAAATGAATGAGACAGCAAGCATGGACACTGAATATACAAATAAATTGTTTGTTTGGCAGGAGGAAGTTACAAATGTACTAAGCCTGTAACTAAAGATGTTAGAACATGAGCAACAATAACTCAGAGGCAGATTTTTACAAAAGAAATGCAGGATAGGAAGCATAACGAATTGCAACAGTAAGCGGGAACCGCCGTCGAAGACCATGAACGGAAAAGCCGCAATGCACTTGCGATGATGAATGCGATTGAATGCGCAGACTCACGGACATGAGGTGAGCTGGGAAGAGTCGGCCCAGTGACGTGTAGTACTGCACACTGAACCGACAAAGAGCATGTGTGAGTGGGCTGCTTAAATACCCTCCGTGGCTCCTCCCATAAACTCAGGCCACCATACTGGCCTTCTTATATATATATATATACAAAGAATGTGAAATAGAAGGTGATGAGCGCAAAACCTAAACTAAACTAAAAGGCGCAAATTGCGCCCCTAAAGGCAAAAAGTGTAAATAATACAAATTACAACCACAAAACGTGAACAATGAATAATAAATAAACCAAAGTCCAGTGGTAGTGATAAATCACAACTGCATAGTGATGGACGCAGAAACCAGTCCAAAAAAGTGAATAATGTCAATGATTGTGTCAAACAATTCAATAGCTTCTATCCCTTTAAGCAATCGGCAAAATCCAGAGACGTCTTCAAAGATAACTGTGCTCACAGAGCGCTTACCTCCCAACAGAGAGAAAGGGGCCTCAACTCAATCCTCAATAATGTTGTTGAATTCTGTCTTGGATAGATAATGCTGTCCGCATCCAGGCGTAATCAGGGTCCGTTCACCGTGGATTGGAAGGATATAGATGTCCTCTACGCAATTAGCAAAGCAAACCCTAGTCTCACCACATCCCTAAATTAAAACTGATTTGTATACCCCAGAGGTGGAGTGTATTTCTTCGGTGGGACTTTTAAATTGGGAGACTGGTTTATAAGTAAAGATAAAGAACTGAGCGGTCGTCAATTAAGTTATCAAAAAAGTATCAAATTTTATTAAATATTGTTGTTCGAAGACAACACATTAAGGCGAATGCTACAACGTTTTTATAAAAGCATCCAAATGACCAAAAGAGGGGTAATACAAATAGGGGCACACAAAGTACAGCGGCATTAAACATCAATAATAACAAAATATACAAGAAAATACAATAGCGACAAAAAATGCAAAGAAACCCTCAAAGAACTGTCTGTTACGATAAG
The DNA here is from genome assembly GCA_029574335.1 of Rana kukunoris. Lineage (NCBI taxonomy): Eukaryota > Metazoa > Chordata > Amphibia > Anura > Ranidae > Rana > Rana kukunoris. The sequence continues at coordinate 61,550,266 of CM056055.1, read as the reverse complement.
GCTCACCGTGGATTAAGCATATGCATAGAATGGAAAAAATTAAGCTCTCATCGTGAATTATGTAAAAACTGAAACCAGTTTAATGGGTAAATTCACTTACAAACAAAAAAAACGGGTAAAAAACGCCAACAACGGCACTTCCCGTCAGACGGTCAGGGTGTCGCGTTACCCTGACCGTCCAAGTTGAGGTCCCTTTATCTCTGTTAGGAGGTAAGCGCTCTGTGAGCACAGTTATCTTTGAAGACGTCTCTGGATTTTTCCGATTGCTTAAAGGGATAGAAGCTATTGAATTGTTTGACACAATCATTGTCATTATTCACTTTTTTGGACTGGTTTCTGCGTCCATCACTATGCAGTTGTGATTTATTACTACCACTGGACTTTGGTTTATTTATTATTCATTGTTCACGTTTTGTGGTTGTAATTTGTATTATTTACACTTTTTGCCTTTAGGGGCGCAATTTGCGCCTTTTAGTTTAGTTTAGGTTTTGCGCTCATCACCTTCTATTTCACATTCATTTTATTGTTGTTAGCACATAACAGATTTGAGCTGCATTTAATTTAGTTCAAGATTTTCACTGTTTACGTTTAGTCACTGTTGGTCAGCGCTGTAGCTTTCCTCTTATATACTGTATATATATATACATCCCAGCTTTGTGCAGTTACATCTTCCTGCAGGCCATTAGTATGTCTGGAAGGACAACAAGGAGAGGCTCTGTGTATAGAGGCAACAGTGCTGGTCGTGGACACGGTGCATCCTCATCAGCACATGGCCGTGGTACATGCTCGTCCATTTTTTTGGCAGCTGGCCGTGTTGAGCCACAACAGCCCGAAGAACTGTTTGACCACAGCTCCGATGATGGTACCCAGCCAGAGAAAGGCAGTAATGTGAGCCCAGAGAGAAGGGGTGCCCAAGAAGGACAGCAATCTGGCAGTCATGTTCCGCCAGCTGCAGCATACTGCCAGGTTTGCTCCAGTGATGAGGTGGGAGGGGATGATGAGGTCACTGACTCCACTTGGGTGCCTGATAGGAGAGAGGAGGAGGAAGAGGAGGTACATCTCCAACGAGGTAGGATGCCCTCCAGGGGCCAGCTTAAGGGCAGCACACCGACTGCATCACACCGCAGAGCTCCGCATGTGCAGGACGCTGCTGTCTCTCCACATTATTCCAAAAGTTCTTTGGTGTGGGCCTTTTTTGAGACGAGTGCATCAGATCGCACCTCTGCTATTTGCAACATATGTCCTAAGCGTATCTCGTGTGGCCAAAACATCACCTCCTTGGGCACCACATGCTTAACCAGACATATGTCGACCTGCCATGCAAGTTGTTGGCAAGCGTACCTAAAAGACCCACACCAAAGAACAAAGCGGACCTCTTCTTGCTCTTCATCAACTGGGATCTCCAACCCCACTATACCTTCTCTGAAACCTGCACTGAGAGGAATTAGGGTGTAGAATTAGGTGTGTCACAGCCAAGTACTTGCGGGCAATCTATTGGTACACCAACGTCAGGTTTTACCAGGCAAATTTCCCTGCCCCAGCTGCTGCAGCGCCAAAAGAAGTTCACTCCCAGCCATCCACATGCTCAGTAGTTGAATGCTAGCTTGGCTAAATTGCTAGCACTTCAACTACTGCCTTTTTAGTTGGTAGACTCTGCTGAAGTAATGGATCTTTCCCACGAACCCTCCGAGGGGGGGGATCGGGAGTTCCATTTCAAAACAATTTTCCTCCTGGCATAAAAGAAGAGGAAGCATAGAAGTATTTTGGTGTACCTGGGTCTTTGGTCGTCATCCTGAATACTAAGAAGCAAAAGGGCAGGGGAGACTGGCAGGTCCAAATGTAGTCGGTAGTTTATAAGCTTAACCACTCCAGTCCAGAACAGAGCCACCTTAGGGCAACTCCAGAACATGTGCATGTATGTGCCCACCACCCCACCGCACCTGGTGCAGAGCGGCGACCTATCAGGTTAAATAGCATGTAGCCTCTGCGGTGTGAAATAGGTTCTGTGCAGATACTGGACCTGAATCAGCCTATCCCTGGAAGATATCAGTGCCTATCTCCAAGACAGTCGTCCCAGTCTTCCCTATCCAAGTCGGGCAGATCCTCCCTCCATTTCACCCAGAGGCGCTCCAACCGGGGGACGTGGCAGGACTGTAAGTCATAATATAATGTAGACAAGGTTTTGGCCAGCTGCTCACACACCAACCTACTCTCAATTGGGTCCATCTCCAGCGTCGGCTCAGTAGGGAACTGAGCCCGCCTGGCATGGCGCAACTGAAAATAGCGAAAATGTCATCCGACACACGATCATTTTAAATGACGTTTTTCAAAAACGAAATTTTTTTAATGCCGAAAACTGATCGTGTGTACGCGGCATAAGGCCCAATTTTTCTGCCACTGTTCAACAGGTGCATGTAATTACAATTCTTGATCTAATATTTCACAGCAGGGCCCATTCCAGTGCCCACCAAGAGTAACTGTGAGCGCTTGCAGTGTTGTGGCACCAGCACCACCACCAACAAATTGTTCTGCCCCTGTTCAACAGGGGGATGTAATTACAATTATATATCAGACAGGAGGCTCATATCTTGCATTAATCTTTCTTTATTTAATGCTCATAGCAGAATGTTTTTTCCATATCTTTGTAATTCTCAGAACTTTTTGCACCTAAAATGGTGGAGAAAGGAACTACAATTCCCAGCAGTCCCAGCAGCTGTGTTAGCCACGCCCCCAGGTGTCCTGTATATATGGGACTGCCTTGGAGTACTCCATCCTCTTTCTTTCTGCTCATGACAGAGATAAGTATCATTTTTAAAAAATCTCTTGATTACTAAATGTTAGCAATAAGCATTATTTCTATATATATGTATATTGTTTCGCTATTATTAATTGTGTTGCAGGTTCACTTGTGAGCGCTGCGGTTCCCCTCATCGGGAACGCGGCGCTTGATTTTATTTCTCACTTTGTGTGTGTCATCGCGTCAGGTACAGGCGTTGCGCTTATCCGACATATTGATTGGGAAGCCGATTGGGAAGCCGTGTCTCTCTCTTTCCCCACCCCTGTTCTCGTGTGCGCCGTCTGCTTGCGGCGCCATTTTCCTGGCTTCTCCCTCACTGTACTCGCGCCTCGCATCAGAGGAGGGGGCGCGGCGGATGACGCGCTTACTCCTCCCCTCTCCCTTCAACACTCTCGGCCAATCGTGGAGCTCGCACATCATCTCGCGAGTCTACGGCCGCTCGGGAGACAGTTTACTTCCTCCTCACCGCATTGCCACGGCTGCCAGCAGTGAGGAGAGTGGTATTGTTATCCGGCGTCAGTAATTATTCAACTAAATAGCCAGCCCCTACAATAACATAGGATTAGGCTATACAAATTAAGCTATACAATTATCAACTAGAATAACCATTCTCATAGACATGGCAGAGCAATCAGGTACCCCTAATGTTACCCTGTCAAGTCTGGGCTTAACCCCTGAGACCCCACAACTGCTATCTGCTGCCCAGATTCAGGAACTTATAAATAGCTCCATCCAAGCTGCCTTATCTGCTGCCATTAACCCCTCCAAGACTCAACCTGAGGGGGAAAAAGTGGGCAAGGTCCCTTACAAACGCAAGCATCTGACTGCTTGTCTCGACTCCCCGGCAGGGGAAGTAGAATCAATGCACGAGGCAGGACCCTCCTCGGCCTGCCGCCCCAGCCATCCTAACATTGAACGACCCTTGATATCCAAGGAGATTCCCAGAAAGAAATTTCAATCAGGCCACAGGGCTAAACCAGACTCATTTAATGATGAGTCGGATGAGGAATCATCTGAAGGATCGCTGATAATAGCATCCGACGATTTTGATTCTGATCAAGAGGAAGCTGGGCAAATGGCTACTGATAATGAAGCCAATCCGGGATTGCCGTCTGAAGCAATTGTAGACTCCCTAGGGGAGCCATTCTTTAACCCGGAAAACATATCTCACCCCCGATCAGGGGACTGGGCACCCCTCCCACAAGTGTCCCAATACGTGGAACACTGGACTAGGAGATCTCTGGACAGGACAAATAGGAATAAGTTAAGAGCGGAATGTCCCAGACCGTTCATTCCTAATAAAGTGGCAGTTACACCTGAAATTGACCCGGTGCTTCAAAAATACTTGACAAAATCTGGCAAATATACTAAGAAAGGCATAGAACGTTCTTTTAAAACGATCCAAGATCGTGTCTTAGATCTTTTAGGTCCTCTGACCAAAATCTTGAATCTATCTGAACAGGCAGCCGCCACTGAAACACCTGTAGATTTAGTACAACTGAGAGGTTGGGCACAACGTGCCATTTGCCTATTAGGTTCAGCCAATACGACCTGCGCTGTTGAACGCCGCAGGTCAATTTTGATGAAACTCGATCCGCAATTATCACACTTGGCGGAATCAGAACCAGGCCCCTCAGCAGAAGGCCTCCTCTTCGGAGAAGACTTGATGAAAAACATCAATAGGTTTGTAGGTCTATTCAATAGTCTGGACAAGGCCCAAACTTCTCTAAAAAGATCAGGTTCTGGTCTTAAGGTTTTTAACAGGGCCGGCAGAAGTAGAGGCCGATCTGCCGGCCGTGGCAACTACTACAGGGCCTATCCTAGGGCACCCGCTCAATCCTACTCATCCGTACAGCAATACCCTGTTCCAGTGGCACAACCAGCTCCATTTTTCCCTCCTAGAGGACGCCTTTGGAGAGGACGCGGTGGCAGAGGTTTCCCTAGGTCCCGACCACCCACCGGTGAGTATATCACTGAATTACCATACTCACATACCTGTAGGGGGCAGACTGAGACATTTTATCCACGTCTGGTACACGATTACTGCAGACACTTGGATACTGTCCGCGATAGCGGGCTACCACATAGACTTCATATCACAACCAATCAAGTCTGTGCTACCACAGCCCATACATTTTTCAGAACAAAATGTACATCTCATAGACGTAGAACTACAGGACCTCATTTCAAAACACGCTGTGATAGAAGTGGACCCCTTATCCCCCGGTTTTGTAAGCAACCTCTTCTTAGTAAAGAAGAAGGACGGAGGCTACAGACCAGTGATAAATCTAAAAGAACTGAACCAATACATGGCCTTTCGTCACTTCAAGATGGAGGGAATACATCTTCTAAGAGACCTGCTAATCCAGGGAGATTGGCTGGTCAAAATAGATCTCAAAGATGCGTATCTAACGGTACCTATGCATCATTCCTCCCAAAGATTCCTGAGGTTCATATGGAAGGGCCGTATGTGGCAGTTTACCTGCCTACCTTTCGGCCTATCATCAGCCCCATGGTGCTTCACCAAAATAATGAAACCCATGGTGGCTGCACTTCGTTGCAGGGGGGTACGACTGATAATTTATCTCGACGATCTCCTGATCATGGCTCGTTCAAAAACACAAGCCGAGCTACACAAACGCTGGACAGTTTCGCTACTAGAGGAACTGGGTTTCCTCATCAATCACAAAAAGTCTATACTCTCCCCTGCTCAAGAGATGGAGTTCTTAGGTTTCTCCGTGGACACCAGACAAGCGGTGCTACGCCTACCCAAGTCCAAACTGACCCTGATCCGGAAAGAAATCAGAGCAGTTTTGCGCAAAGGTCAGACCTCGCTGAGACTCCTTTCACGCATAGTCGGATTACTATCAGCTTCCATTCAAGCAATTTTCCCTGCCCCTTTACATTATCGGGCCTTACAACGCCTCAGAACCCTCCACCTCCGGCAAGGCCTCCGTTATTCGGACAAAGTCGACCTTTGCCCGAAATCGGAGGAGGAATTGCGGTGGTGGCTCAAACATGCCGTTGAATGGAACGGCAAAACAATCTTCAATTCACGGCCAGACGTCATCCTAATCGGATGCGAGCCGGCAGGGCTGGGGAGCCCGTTGTGGCCAGGATTCTACAGGAGGGACATGGTCCGTAGACGAATCCTCTCTCCACATCAACGCTCTGGAACTCCTGGCGGCATCCTTCGCCATCAGGAGTTTTCTGTCACAGAGATCCAACTGTTGCGTTCTCTTACGCATGGACAATGTGGCAGCAGTCCAATACATCAACCGCCTAGGGGGCACAAAATCCAAAATACTAGCGGACATTGCTTCCGACTTCTGGAATTTCTGTCTATCCCGCGACATTATCCCAGTGGCGGAATACATTCCAGGGGTGTCCAACTGTGTGGCAGACTGGAATTCCCGATATCTGACAGACTCCAGCGACTGGACATTAGACAGATCGATTTTCCTAACAATACAAGACCTTTGGGGTCCACTTCACACGGACCTGTTCGCCTCGAGACTCAACCGGCAATTACCCCGCTTTTACAGCTGGAGGCCGGACCCAGAAGCCATAGCAGTGGACGCATTCCTCCAAAGGTGGCCAGAGGGGTTACATTACGCGTTTCCGCCCTTCACAATGATCACCAGACTGCTCCTCCACATAGTCAATCAGTGGGCGACGGTGGTTCTGATCACTCCCTGGTGGCCGACGCAACCGTGGTTCCCCCTGATCCTGGGGATGTCGATCGACTATCCCAGACTCCTTCCCCACTCACCACATCTGCTGACCAATCCGACCAAGGGCCTACACCCATTACTTACGGAAGGCAAACTACCTCTCCTTGCATGGCTAGTCTCGGGGTGCCAGACTCTGGTACGGGACTTTCACGATCGGCTAGAGACCTCCTCGCCTTGGCCTGGGCCCCAGGGACTAGATCGGCATATAGATCTGCCTGGGGGTTATGGGTTCGTTGGTGTGATCAACAACAGATTGATCCCATTAAGGCTCCTGTCTCTTCAGTAGTGAACTACCTAGCAGAGTCCTACGAGACGGGAAAATCATATAGTTCCCTTAACGTTTACAGATCTGCTATTTCGGCATACCATTGTCCGGTTGATTCCTTACCCATTGGCAAACACCCATTGGTATGTCGCTTACTACGCGGGGTTAGATATAACCGTCCCCCACGTCCTCGCTATCATTCAACCTGGGATGTCTCCAAGGTTCTTCAGTTGTTCTCCTCTTGGGAGGACAACGATCGTCTTTCCTTAAAAATCCTCTCCCTGAAACTTACTACACTATTATGCCTGGTATCCATAAAAAGAATATCGGATGTGAGAGCCCTAGATATTTCTAGGCGTCAATTCTCGCCGGAAAGGGGTTAGATTCTCGATAGTACGCAGAACCAAAACTCAATTACATTCGGTTTTCTACCCTTTCTTCCTATCTCATCCACGTCTATGCGTCGTCCGCTGTCTACAGACCTACGAGTCACGCACAGCGACTCTACGTTCACCAGCTTTCTCGCAATTGCTAATCTCATATGTACAACCACACCACCCGGTGGCTTTGGCCACTTTGGCTAGGTGGGTCAGGTTGGTTATGGAGATGTCGGGTATAGACGTATCCCTCTTTGGCGCGCACTCGACCAGGGGGGCTATGGCCACTAAGGTGGTTACTTCAGGGGGCTCTCTATCAGACCTCCTATTAGCGGCGGACTGGTCGTCAGAGTCGACCTTTCGTCAATTTTACTTTAGACCTGAAAATCATGTCTCCTTATCTGTCATTACCTCTCAACAGTCCTGATCTCTCACTATCTCACGATTAGTTCGAAGTGTGTATTAGATACTATATATATATATATATACATATCTGAGTGCTGTTTTGTATTGCATGATGTTTATATGTAAATAGAGCTTTGAATCTGCAAGATATGAGCCTCCTGTCTGATATATAAATCAAGATTTTCCTAGCTTGTGACGGAAAATATTAGTTATATGAAGACAGGAGGTGAGTATCTTCCCACCCTTCCCACCCTATTACGAATATTTTATTCTTTTTTTTCAGGATACTGAATCTCCATTCCAGACTCCCGTTGGTGCTTAACAGGTTTCTCTTTAAGTCCCCGTTGGGACGAAATCTCCGCAAAATCTCCCGGTTGGAGTTGTTGACGGCAGGATTGCAGTCCGTTCACCTTTGTTTCTACAACATCACCACAGGATGGGCCGGATGGCCGAAGAGTCACGTTTGGACTTTTTTTTCAGGTTATACTGTTCCGACATTCGCTCCAAGAAAGAGGAGGGAGTACTCCAAGGCAGTCCCATATATACAGGACACCTGGGGGCGTGGCTAACACAGCTGCTGGGACTGCTGGGAATTGTAGTTCCTTTCTCCACCATTTTAGGTGCAAAAAGTTCTGAGAATTACAAAGATATGGAAAAAACATTCTGCTATGAGCATTAAATAAAGAAAGATTAATGCAAGATACTTGCCTCCTGTCTTCATATAACTAATATTTTGCGTCACAAGCTAGGAAAATCTTGATTTTTTTGATCTAATATTTAACAGCAGGGCATTCGAGCGCCCACCAAAACTAACTGTGAGGGCTTACAGTGTTGTGGCAACACAAATACCTAAGGCCCAAATTTCTGCAGAGTATATACGGCAGGCCCCTACTTTACAACATCCAACTTACAAATGACTCCTACTTGCAAACGGAAGGAGACAGCAGGAAGTTTTTAAAACTTGTTTTGCATTGATACATGTTCCCTGGGGCACATGTATTGTCCAAAAACCTTTTTTGGACAATAACTTGCATTTTAGCCTTTAAAATTAGCACTTTTGAATTTTCATGTTCGTGTCCCATAGACTTTTACGGCGTTTGCGTGTTCGAACAAATATAAGTAGTCATTTTTATTTTTATAGAATAGGGAAGGATAAAAATCCCTGTCAAGTTATTTTTGCTGTCTATGTCCTGCTGGGCAAATATCATTTCACTCTCTGTCCTAAGGATGTAGAGGAAGGAAATCTCTCCAAAGTAAACAGGATTTTAATGTTATGCCTTGTACACATGACAGGAAAACCGCCGGGAATCCCAGCAGGAAAAAAGAGGCGGTTTTCAAGCCGGCAGTTTCCCTATGGGAAAAACCTCCGGTGGATCATACACACGGCCGGGTTTCCTGACCAAACTCTCATGGCAGTTTCCTGCTGGGAAACCTGGCCATGTGTAGGGGAAAAAAGCTACTGAGCAGGTTCTTGGTTTTCCCCTCGGTTTTCCCTGTGGACTTTTTACCACTGGGAAAACCGATCGTGTGTACAAGGCATTAGAGAGTCTCCATTATAGGATTTCCCCTCACACCCGATGACACCACTCTGGTGGCAAATTAAATGTTTGGATTTCCCTTTATTCTCTGTCTCAGTAACAGTGGTCACCAGGAAAAAGTGGTGAATCTCCTTAGCTGGGAGCACAGACAGCAATAAAAACTTACGAGAGTCTCGGGCCACGTACACGCGATCAGACCGGTCCGATGAAACTGACCAAAGTTTTAAAACTTGCTTTAAAATCGGACCAAAAACCTGTGCATGCTCAGAATCAAGTCGACGCATGCTTGGAAGCATTGAACTTCGTTTTATCAGCACGTTCTTGTGTTCTACGTCACCGCGTTCTGACCCGATCGGATTTTGGGCTGATGGTGTGTACGCACATCAGACCATCAGGCCACTTCAGCGGTGATCCGATGAAAACGGTCCGTCGGACCAGTCTCATCGGCAGGGCCGATCCTAGGGTCACATGCGCCTGGGTGCAGAAATATTTCTATGGCAACAATTCAAACACAGAGGTAGGGCTGAGAGAGAGAGAGAGGTTGGGCTGAGAGAGAGAGGTGGGGCTGAGAGAGAGAGAGAGAGGTGGGGCTCAGAGAGAGAGAGAAAGAGAGAGAGGGGTGGGGCTGAGAGAGTGGGGTGATGCTGAGAGAGAGAGGTGAGGCTGAAGAGAGAGAGAGAAGGGTGAGGCTGAGAGAGAGAGAGATGAGGCTGAGAGAATATGAGGCTGAGAGAGAGGTGAGGCTGAGAGAGAGGGTAGTGGACAGAGGGGGCTGAGAGAGAGAGGGGTTCAGAGAGGGTTGAGAGAGAGAGGGGTGGGGCTGAGAGAGAGGGTAGTGGACAGAGAGGGGGCTCAGAGAGAGAGGGGTTGAGAGAGAGAGGAGCTCAGAGAGAGAGGGTAGTGGACAGAGAGAGGGGTTTAGAGAGAGGGGCTGAGAGAGGTGGGGCTAAGAGAGAAAGGGGTGGGGCTAAGAGAGAGGGTAGTGGACAGAGAGGGGGCTCAGAAAGAGAGGGTAGTGGAGAGAGAGGGGTTGAGAGAGAGAGAGGAGCTCAGAGAGAGAGGAGCTCAGAGAGAGGGGCTGAGAGAGGTGGGGCTAAGAGAGAGAGGAAGAGAGCGGTGGGGCTGAGAGAGATGGGGCTAAGAGAGCGGTGGGGCTGAGAGAGAGAGCAGTGGGGCTGAGAAAGAGAGAGCGGTGGGGCTGAGAGATTGAGAGAGAGAGCGGTGGACCTGAGAGAAAGGGTGGGGATGAGAGAGAGAGGTGAGGCTGAGAGAGAGGTGAGGCAGAGAGAGAGAGAGAGAGAGAGATGAGGCAAATAGGGAGAGAGATGAGGCAGAGAGAGATGGATGAGGCTGAGAGAGAGAGTAGTGGACAGAGAGGGGGCTGAGAGAGAGAGGGGCTCAGAGAGAGGGTACTGGACCGAGAGGGGGCTGAGAGTGAGGGGGCTGAGAGAGGATAGTGGACAGAAAGGGGGGCTGAGTGAGAGAGGTTGGGCTGAGAGAGAGGGGGGCTGAGAGAAAGGGTAGTGGTCAGAAGGTGGACCTGAGAGAGAGGGGGCTGAGAGAGAGGGTATTGGACAGGGAGGGGGGCTGATTTAGAGAGGTTGAGCTGAGAGAAAGAGAGGGGGGCTGAGATAGATGTGGGGCTGGGAGAAAGGGTAGTGGTCAGAAAGTGGATCTGAGAGAGATGTGGGGCTGAGAGAGAGCGAGAGAGAGAGAGGACGGCTGTGAGAGAGAGAGGGGATGGCTGAGAGTGAGAAAGAGGGGACAGCTGAGAGAGAGAGGGGACAGCTGAGAGTGAGAGAGAGAGGGGACGGCTGAGAGAGCGAGGGGACGGCTGAGAGAGAGAATGGGGACGGCTGAGAGAGAGAATGGGGACGGCTGAGAGAGAGAGTGGGGACGGCTGAGAGAGAGAGTGGGGACGGCTGAGAGAGAGAGTGGGGACGGCTGAGAGAGAGAGAGTGGGGACGGCTGAGAGAGAGAGAGTGGGGACGGCTGAGAGAGAGAGAGTGGGGACGGCTGAGAGAGAGAGTGGGGACGGCTGAGAGAGAGAGTGGGGACGGCTGAGAGAGAGAGTGGGGACGGCTGAGAGAGAGAGTGGGGACGGCTGAGAGAGAGTGGGGACGGCTGAGAGAGAGAGTGGGGACGGCTGAGAGAGAGAGTGGGGACGGCTGAGAGAGAGAGTGGGGACGGCTGAGAGAGAGAGTGGGGACGGTTGAGAGAGAGAGAGTGGGGACGGTTGAGAGAGAGAGATTTGGGACGGTTGAGAGAGAAAGTGGGGACGGTTGAGAGAGAGAAAGGACGACTGAGAGAGAGAGGGCGGATGAGAGAGAGAGGGCGGATGAGAGAGAGAGAGGGCGGATGAGAGAGAGAGAGGGCAGATGAGAGAGAGAGAGGGCGGATGAGAGAGAGAGAGGGCGGATAAGAGAGAGAGAGGGCGGATAAGAGAGAGAGGGCGGATGAGAGAGAGAGGGCGGATGAGAGAGAGAGGGCGGATGAGAGAGAGAGAGGGCGGATGAGAGAGAGAGAGGGCGGATGAGAGAGAGAGAGAGGGCGGATGAGAGAGAGAGAGAGGGCGGATGAGAGAGAGAGAGGGCGGATGAGAGAGAGAGAGAGGGCGGATGAGAGAGAGAGAGAGGGCGGATGAGAGAGAGAGAGGGCGGATAAGAGAGAGAGAGAGAGGGCGGATGAGAGAGAGGGCGGGCGGATGAGAGAGAGAGAGGGCGGGCGGATGAGAGAGAGAGAGAGAGGGTGGATGAGAGAGAGAGAGGGCGGATGAGAGAGAGAGAGGGCGGATAAGAGAGAGAGGTGTGCCGGGTAGAACTGTTTTTGAATAGTGGTCATACACACACTTATTTATGAGTGAGACCTTGGTTCATCACTTATAAATATATTTCTCCTGTGAATACCCATCACATGATGTGAATTCATTCAGCACCTCTGTGCTTGATATTTTTACTGTTTAAACAGTGACACGTATTCACTTATTCCAGTGCAGGACATTAACCCCCCTGCGATGCTGCATATTAAAAAAAAAATCACAGTCACAGTTAATAATCTTTAGACTGCAGTCAGGTAGCTGTCTTCCGTATAGCGACAGCCACCTGACTGCAGTCTGAAGATTATTAACTGTGACTGTGATTTTATACTGTAAAGTGCTTTCTTACTTGCAAAGTTGAGATTCTACACCGACAGTCTGACACTGTGCTGCTGTCTGAACTTGGCGGCGCTTGCTCGGCTCCTCTCGTTTGCAGCAGGCAGGCAGCTCTTTACACTCCTCCCATGACCCCTCCCGCCTCCGGCCGTGAGGACGGCGCTGTAGTTGTAAACTTACTGTGAGGGAAGTAGTGGGCGGCACGGTGGCAGCGATGATGTCTATTGGCTGGCTCCGGCCGGCCGGGTTCAGGTCAGATCGAGCGCGATCATAATGTCCATGTCCTGACTCCTCGGAAGACACATCGAGGGAGCTGCTGTGGCAAAGCACAACGGTGCTCCGAAAACTTTGGCGCCCCCTCCCCTCTGGCGCCTGGGTGCATTGCACCCAGTGCACCCCGCCTGGGATCGGCCCTGCTCATCGGACCGGTCTGATCGTGTGTATGCGGCCTCATCCTTTCTTACACTATCCAAAACTCCAAAAAACATGTTTGCCTTTACATATAATTTGAGTTGAATAATACTTTATAGTGTAGCCCAACATGCCTTTCAAACTAAGCAGTGGAGTTTATAATATTGTGGACGATAAAAATGGAATACTATTTGACAAACTTTATAGTAACCCTTTATAAAAAGGTTTTGTCTGAAATTGGGCTTTTAATTGCCTAAAATAAAAAACTTTATTTACTGTATCTCTACTCTACTCTACATCTGTCCATTTATTTGGAGCCTTACCTATGCTGACATTACCCATAGGAAATTATTTTCCAGATAATGTTGCCAAAAATGTTGCATGAGAAATATTGGCTGGAGCTAGGTTTATTGATTGACCCCTGTTCTGTCTCATAGTCTCATCTATCTTTTTATTGACACAGCTCTCAAATAATCCTGCAATGACAATCTTTTTTCTTTTAGCCAGCATCAGGAGTCATTTCTTCTTTACAATTCACAGATCTGTAGTAATGGTCAGTTGATACTTAAATTAATGTATTTTATCGACAAAGATCTTTAACTCAACTTTAAAAAAAAAATACTTATTTGAATAAAATGATCCGGCGTCTACATTTTTCAGTACAAAGGAGGTTTAAGTTGGTGGTGCTGTCCCTCCTACTTTTTACATTTGCCATGCATTTCGCTCTAGACATTTTTTCTTTTTCTACAACAGTTTCTTGCCCATGTCCGTCTCAAAACCATCTCAGAACCAAAACACATTTAGTCCAGAAGATGCCAATTGTAAGGACACTGCAAGATTTTAGTGGCAGCAATGGATCTTCAGTGGATGGAAGTCAGATGTTGAAGACTTTAAAAATAAGCCTAAATGTTCAGAAAAAAGCAACAAAAAGATATAAAGGATCAAAGCTGGCATCTCTTTTCCAGAACCCACTATACAATACCCTAATGCCAATCATCAAAGAGGAGGACAAGTTATTCAGAGTGAATACAGAGGAAAAATTTACCCTAAAAAGCAGTGGAAGTGATGAGTGGTAAGTTGCCATTTTATACATTTTAAATATGTATCAAATGTCCAGAATAGTTAATATAACCATACAACTGACACTACTGTATGTTTATATTTTTTTGTATTATTTTTATATTGACTTGAAACCCATCTGTAAGTACAAACTATCTTCACCTTCACCAAACTGCTAAGAAGTAAGTACTCCAATACATTAATACACATAGGGGGTTATTTACGAAAGGCAAATCCACTTTGCACTGCAAGTGCAAACTACAAGTGCAAATTGCACTTGAAATTGCACCGAAAGTGCACTTGGAAGTGCAGTCGCTGTAGACATGTGGACATGCAAGGAAAATAAAAAACAGCATTTTAGCTTTTACATGATTGGATAATAAAATCAGCAGAGCTTCCCCTCATTTCAGATCTTCCCCTCAGATTTACAGCGACTGCACTTCCAAGTGCAATTTTAAGTGCACTTTGCGCTTGTAGTTTGCACTTGTAGTGCAAAGTGGATTTGCCTTTCGTAAATAACCCCCATAATATTATACATATAATAATAAATCATCTCTACGCCATATGGAAATGTACATACAGAACTGACCTATTTTAATAGGATAAAACAATGTGCAAAGTGTAGTGATCTGTAACAACATTTATCTTTTACTTACTGATTATGAAAAGTGTGCTCTGCTTGACTGATTTGGGTTGTTCAAGTTCTATATAATAATAGTTGTTCCTTAAACTATTTTATTACACATACCCTAGTCCCTGAGAATAGAGATGAGCAATTGTGTCTGAGTTTGGTTCATTTCAGTGCAGCACCTCTTGAGAAACTGAAGACTCTTTAGAGCAACAGATGCGGACAGCACAGGGCACATCTGAAAAAGTGTGTCCTGTTGTGAGAAGATTCACCCCCATGTGTACATGTGAAGGCTGACATGTGTACACTTGTGTCATGTGTAAAATGTGTAAATAGCTAATTGTCTACTTTTATGTATGTCTACCTTTTAAATAACCACCACACAGATGCCCTCTGCTATCCATATACATTTTCGCAGCTAAGATGCAAGGGATTGTCAAATAAGGTAATAGGGGGCCAGAGACTGTCATGGGGGAATTGTATTAGTGCATTACAAGCTTTAAATTACATGCTTAGGAGATATCTTTAAGCTGTATGTGGCATTCCAGAACGGTACAATTATCCCAGACAACACCAGTAATAATATTTTGCATGTGTCATGCCGCGCACACACGATAATTTTTTAGCATGAAAAAAATACGTTGTTTTATAGCATGTCCAAAAAACGACTTCATCATTAAAAACGATGTTGCCCACACACCATTGTTTAAAAAAAATTATGAGCAAAGCGCGGTGATGTACAATACGTACAACGGCACTATAAAGGGGAAGTTCCTTTTACCTTTGGGCTGCTTTAGCTGATTCAGTGTTAGTAAAGGACGATTCACACTTTTCTGTGTGAATGTGCTTACTCCATTATGAACAGTAGTTTTACCAGAACGAGCGCTCCCGTCTCATAACTTGCTTCTGAGCATGCACGGCTTTTTTACATCGTTTTAGCCCACACACGATAATTTTTTACAACCTGGAAAACGACATCGTTTAGAACCTGAAAAACTATTATTTTAAATGACGTTTTTTAAAAACGACGTTTATTCATACTGAAAAATGATCCTGTGTACGCGGCATTAGTTATTTTTTACTTTTACATTTAGTTTGGTCTGATTTATTACAACTTGGGGAAAAAAAGCTTTTCTGATATGTTTGGCTGCAACACCTGATTTTTTTGTAACTAGAGGTAATAAGCCTGAAGAGAAGCCACTAAAAGTTTAAAAGCTACGGGAAAGTTTTGCTCCTTAACCACTTAAGGACCCCTTCACGCCGATATACGTCGGCAGAATGGCATGGCTGGGCACATCCACGTACCTGTACGTGGCCCTTTAAGCCCAGCCGAGGGGTCGCACGCGCCGCCAGCTCGTGCACGTGACGCGGTCCGAAGCTCCGTGGCCTCGGGACCAATCGCGGACCCGATTGCCCCCTGTGTCCCGCGATCGGTCCTCCGGAGCTGAAGAACGGGGAGAGGTGTGTGTAAACACACCTTCCCTGTTCTTCGTTGTGGCAGTGTCATTGATCGTGTGTTTCCTGTTATGGGGAAACAAGATTAATGACGTCACATGTCCAGCCCCTCCCCCCTACAGTTAGAAACACATATGAGTTCACACTTAACCCTAAAACTGCAATTGTCATTTTCACAGTAAACAATGCATTTTCATAGCATTTTTTGCTGTGAAAATGTCAATGGTCCCAAAAATTGTCCGATGTGTCCACCATAATGTCGGGGGCACGAAAAAACGCTGATCGCCACCATTAGTAGTAAAAAAAAAATATTAATAAAAATGCAATAAATCTATCTCCTATTTTGTAAACGCTATAAATTTTGCGCAAACCAATCGATAAACGCTTATTGCGATTTTTTTTTACCAAAAATAGGTAGAAGAATACGTATCGGCCTAAACTGAGGAAAAAAATATGTTTTTTTATATGTTTTGGGGATATTTATTATAGCAAAAAGTAAAAAATGTTGTTTTTTTTTCAAAATTGTCGCTCTGTTTTTGTTTATAGCGCAAAAAAATAAAAATAAAAACTGCAGAGGTGATCAAATACCACCAAAAGAAAGCTCTATTTGTGGGAAAAAAAGGATGCAATTTTGTTTGGGAACCACATCACATGACCGCGCAATTGTCAGTTAAAGCGGCGCAGTGTTGAATCGCAAAAACTGGCCAGGTCCTTTACCTGCATAAGGGTCCGGGTCTTAAGTGGTTAAAAAGATATTTGTCTCTACATATCTGAGCACTTTGGTAGGGCACATAACAAATTTCACCCCAGCATGGGGGGGGACTTGTTTGTTAACGTAGATATAAACCCAACTATTAAATGTGTACTTATGTGTTATGGGGTGATAATGCTTTTCCCTCATCTTCAAAAATATGCTTGCAGATCACTCTGTCATATGCTCTCCCAATGGAACAAATTTACCTCTGTGCTGGTGCAAAAAAAAAAGCCTTTAAACTAATTTGCATCGGCAAAAATTAAAAAATATTCCCTGTGAAAAATATATACAGCCATTATCAATACAGCTGACACGTTTCGCATTGATCCTCAATGCTTAGCATTGAGGATCAATGCGAAACGCATCAGGGGTTTATTTTCCCACCGTATGCTGTTTTTTGTAGTGCATTCCTTTTCACCTGAATAAAGGGCACGTTTTTTCATATTCATTGGAGTGCGGCTGTCCATATACGTTTCTTTCCTGCCTGCCTAGTGCATTGCCAGCACCTGTTCAGTTTCTGAGTGGACACTGACTACCTGGAGCTCACCTGGAGCGGCGGTCCTTTCTGTCCAACAGTACATTCAGAAGTCAAGATGTGTCGAAAAATACTTTTTATTTTTATTTTATTAATAGGATCCAGGCATCATTGATGGCAAAATTATGAGGGAGAGTTAACAATTTTGTATCCAACTAAATACCTAGTAGTGGTGAAGTATTTTGTCCCAGAAAGGAGTTAGGAGTGGGCAAGTGCTGAAAATATGAGTCATGGTGCCTGAAAACTTCTCCAACAGGTGTTTGGAATGGACAGGTCTATTTTATGCACGGTAGTAGGGCAACAATATTACCTGGCGAGGATCTTATATTTATATTGAGGTTTTACAAGTAAATGTCAGTATTTTGTCCCAGTCAAAGTCATCACCAGGGATATTAAGATCCTGTTCCCATTTAGCATCGTATGGTGGGGAATGCAGTAGGGAGGTCTTCAGCAACACTTGGTATTCTGTGAGAGAGGGGGTTTTCCAGACTGGGACAGCAAGCACTCAAAATCACGGAGTTGTGTGGTTAGAACAGTTGCAGGTATATTAGCAGCAGGATAATATCAGAGTTGGGAGTATTCCATCCAAAAAATGTGTAAATAAGTGTGGCACAGTGGGTATGTGAGTGGGTACTACTAAATCTAAATCCACCTTAATAATGACTCTAATGCCCTATACACACGATTGGTTCGTCTGATGAAAACGGTCCAATGGATTGTTTTCATCGGACGAACCGATTGTGTGTGGGCCTCATCGATTTATTTTCCCCATCGGTGAAAAAAAATAGAACCTGTTTTAAAATGTTCTCATAGTTAAAAAAACAATAGAAAAAAACAATCGTCTGTGAGGAAATCCATCGGTCAAAAATCCACGCATGCTCAGAATCAAGTCGACGCATGCTCGGAAGCATTGAACTTCATTTTTCTCTGCAGGTCGTTGTGTTTTACGTCACCGCGTTGAACACGATCAGATTTTTAACTGATGGTGTGTAGGCAAGACTGATGAAAGTCAGCTTCATCGGATATCTGATGAAAAAAATCCATCGGTCCGTTTTCATCGGATGAACCGATCGTGTGTACATGGCATTACACAACTCCACACAATTGCATACACCTAAAAATAATGTGAATAATAAAATAAAGAACAATCTCCAAAAAGTCTGTGAAACCACTTGTGTACTATAAATATTCTTCTCTCTTTGCAGTGCTTCTGGTGACCCACCACCAACAGATGAAGTGCTCATTCACCTTAAATATCTGACTGCACTACAGATTCAAATAAGCCTTTAATACACTCCTCCTATATAGAATGCAGTTAGATCTCCTTATTTTCCCATCCAGGGGTATATCTGCCTTCACACTTCACCTGTTGGTAGTGAGTCACTGGAAGCACTGGGAAGAGAGAAGAATATTTATAGTACACAAGTGGTTTCACAGACTTTGAGATTATTGTTTATTTCATATTTCACATTATTTTTAGGTGTTTGTAATTGAGTTGTGTTAGTCATTAGCAATTTTCACATCACATCATTAGTAGAATTCATATTTATTTCAATATTTTATTAGGTGGATTTAGATTTAGTAGTATCCACTCACATACCCGCTGCGCCACACTTACACATTTTTTAGGTAGTTTTGTACGGTGGTTGGCTGTGAACACACCAAGGGAATGTTGGCTACAGAGGTTGACCGCGATATTTTGTCAATCTCGCTCCCTTTCTCGGCGAGATTGAGCACTTGCGAGCTCCATCGCGGGAGCCAGCGCCGAGCTGGCTTGCCGCGATGGAGACAAAGCCGTCATAGAAGCGACGGGGATCCGACGCGGATTCCCGCCAATTCTACACGTGGGGGGAGTTTGTTATAAATCCTGAGAAGGAAGTCCCCGCCGGATTTTAAATAAAAATCCGGCATGGGTTCCCCCCTCAGGAGCATAACGGGCCCTTAGGTCTGGTATGGGTTGTAAGGAGACCCCCACAATCCATACCAGACCCGTATCCAAAGCACGCCGGCCGGCCGGTCAGGAGGGGAGTGGGCCCCCCCCCTCCTGAGCCATACCGGGCAGCATGCCCTCAACATGGGGGGGTCAGTTGCTCTGGGGCAGGGGGCGCACTGCGGCCCCCCACCCCAGAGCACCCTGTCCCCATGTTGATGAGGACAGGGCCCCTTCCCGACAACCCTGGCCGTTGGTTGTCGGGGTATGCGGGCGGGAGGCTTATCGGAATCTGGAAGCCCCCTTTAATAAGGGGGCCCCCAGATACCGGCCCCCCCACCCTAAGTGAATGAGTATGGGGTACATTGTACCCCTACCCATTCACCTGCAGGAAAAGTGTAAACACAAATAAACCACACAGTGTATTAAAATATTTTATTAGTTGGCCGGGGGGGGGGGGTGTGTATGATCGCTTTTATAAAAGCGCCCCCCTCTGGCGGGCTTCTGCGGGGGGGTGGGTGCCGCTGTTCTTCACCGCCGTCTGGTTCTCTTCCGCCGCCGGGGGGGGGGGCGCTTTGATAAAATCGCCCACCACCCGGCGGGCTTCCTTCGACATCTTCGGCGGTGGGGGCGTCTTCTCCCACTCTCCGGGGTCTTCTCCCACTCTCCGGGGGTCTTCTCCGCTCTCCGGGGGTCTTCTTCTTCAGGACTCGCCGCCGCTATCTTCATGCTCCGGTAGGTACCACGTGCTACCTACCGGAGCATGATGGGACTGCGACGTCACAAGACAGGCCTATATAACTCGCTGCGAGCCGCGCGCCAGCCATAACAGCGGAAGGAAGCGTCGCGTCAACATCTGGAGAAGAGAAGAAGAAGAAGACGTCACAAAAGAGGGGACACGCCGCCGCTAGTAATTGAGCTAACACGAAGATAGCGGCGGCGAGTCCTGAAGAAGAAGAAGACCCCCGGAGAGCCGGAGAAGACCCCCGGAGAGCCGGAGAAGACCCCCGGAGAGCCGGAGAAGACCCCGGAGAGTGGGAGAAGACCCCGGAGAGTGGGAGAAGACCCTCCCGCCGCCGAAGATGTCGAAGAAAGCCCGCCGGGTGGTGGGCGCTTTTATCAAAGCGCCCCCCCCCCCGGCGGCGGAAGAGAACCAGACGGCGGTGAAGAACAGCGGCACCCACCCCCCCGCAGTAGCCCGCCGGAGGGGGGCGCTTTTATAAAAGCGATCATACACACCCCCCCCCCGGCGGCCAACTAATAAAATATTTCAATACACTGTGTGGTTTATTTGTGTTTACACTTTTCCTGCAGGTGAATGGGTAGGGGTACAATGTACCCCATACTCATTCACTTAGGGTGGGGGGCCGGTATCTGGGGGCCCCCTTATTAAAGGGGGCTTCCAGATTCCGATAAGCCTCCCGCCCGCATACCCCGACAACCAACGGCCAGGGTTGTCGGGAAGGGGCCCTGTCCTCATCAACATGGGGACAGGGTGCTCTGGGCTGGGGGGCCACAGTGCGCCCCCTGCCCCAGAGCACCTGACCCCCCCATGTTGAGGGCATGCTGCCCGGTACGGCTCAGGAGAGGGGGGGGGGCGCTCGCTCGCCCCCACTCCCCTCCTGACCGGCCGGCCGGCCGGCGGGCTTTGGATCCGGGCCGGGTTGGATTGTGGGGGGACCCCCACGCTGGTTTTTTCGGTGTAGGGGGGTCTCCTTACAACCCATACCAGACCTAAGGGCCCGTTATGCTCCTGAGGGGGGAACCCATGCCGGATTTTTATTTAAAATCCGGCCGGGACTTCCTTCTCAGGATTCATAACAAACTCCGCCCACGTGTAGAATTGGCGGGAATCCGCGTCGGATCCCCGTCGCTTCTATGACGCACTCGCTGGAATGTGCTTTTACTATTCCAGCGAGTGCGAGATGTCGGCAGCCTGTCGCCGAGAATCGGCGCGATGCTGTCGTGCTATAAACACATTCTCGGCGGCAGGCACTGTACATCTTTGCCTGGGTTGTAAGGCATTATTTGTCTGTTTATTTTACAATTGGATGGTTGTGCTAATTTGGTAAATTATTTTATCTAGCCTGGTTATGACGAGACCCTAAGGCCGCGTACACACGATCAGACCGGTTCGATGAAACTGGCCTTAAGGCCAGTTTCATCGGACCAAAACGATCGTGTGTACGACCCATCGGACCGTTGTCCGTCGGACCAAAGTTTTAAAACTTCCTTTAAAATCTGTCCGACAGACGCCTGACCATCGGACCAAACCGATTGTTAGTACGTAAAAGCATCGGACTGCAAACCCGCGCATGCTCAGAATCAAGTCGACACATGCTTGGAAGCATTGAACTTCGTTTTTTCAGCACGTCGTTGTGTTCTACGTCACCGCGTTCTGACCTGATCGGATTTTGGCCCGATGGTGTGTACGCACATCAGACCATCAGGCCACTTCAGAGTAAACCGATGAAAACGGTCCGTCGGACCAGTCTCATCGGTTTGGTCCGATCGTGTGTACGTGGCCTAACTGTTGTGACAGTGGAATCAATGTACCATCATGCAGGGTGTGACAAAGCAGCAGTTTGTCTTCCTTTTTCCAAAGAAGAAATTTAGATTGATGAAGAGTAGAAGGATATGCAAGAGTCTCAAAAATAGGTTATAGTGGGCTAGGTCTAAACGTGAGTAAACCCTTCCCTATACAAGATTCCCATGTACAAAGAGTAGAGTTTACCAGAAGGGGCAAGGCGTCTGTATGTGATCTGTCTTTTGTGTTGGTCCATAGTAACGACGTGATGTCAGAAGTAGAGTTGAGCCGACACCTGTATGTTCGGGTTTGGCCGATCTTCGGAAAAAGTCCGGGTTCGGGACCCGAACTTTACCTGAACTGGAACCCCATTGAAGTAAATGGGGACACAGATTTTTTACTACTAAAACGTCTCTAAAAAAGTAATGGAAAGGGCTAGAGGGCTGCAAATGGCGGCAACGTGTTGGTAAGAGCATGGCAAGTACTCTGCAAACAAATGTGGATAGGGAAATAACTTAAAATAACATAAAATACATAAAAATAAAAAATTTATAATCTTGACCTAGGAGGACGAGGTCCTTATGGAGTGGGAGGTTAAGGTGGCGGTGGATGTAGCAATGGAGGAAGACGAGGTAGCCAACACAGGTTTTTGTTTTTAATTTATTATTTTTTTTTAAATTAGGGTACACCCCAAAAGAGTGAGAAAGATCAGAAATACAAGAATGGCTGGGTAAGGCCGGTATACGTGTCTATTCTGCACAAGGTACGGACAAGTCCTGTGGGATCTATGCCTGGTTCATTTTAATGAACGTGAACGTGAGCTTGTCCACATTGGTTTTGGACAGGCGGCTGCACTTGTCTGTGATAACGCCCCCTAAAAAATATATTTTTTGCACCAAACTGGGTGTTTTCTGAATAGAACAATAGAAGAACACTAGCTAAAGTGTTTATCTCACACGTACAGATATGGAGGAAACACTGCAAAATATTTTTATTTTTTTTGCTCTAAATGGGTGTTTTTTGAATAGAACAATAGAAGAACACTAGCTAAAGTGTTTATCTCACACGTACAGATATGGAGGAAACACTGCAAACACTGGAGGAAACACTGCAATATATATATGTTTTTGCCCTAAATGGGTGTTTTTTGAATAGAACAATGGAAGAACACTAGCTAAAGTGTTTATCTCACACAAACAGATATGGAGGAAACACTGAAAGCACTGGAGGAAACACTGCAAACACTGAAGGAAACACTGCAAAATATTTTTTTTGCCCTAAATGGGTGGGTGTTTTTTGAATAGCACAATAGAAGAACACTAGCTAAAGTGTTTATCTCACACGTACAGATATGGAGGAAACACTGCAATTTTTTTTGGCCCTAAATGGATGTTTTTTGAATAGCACAACAGAAGAAAAGTATCTTGTAGAGTATCTCACAGTAACATATGCAGTGCTGGTGTAATTAGATTTTAGAAGCAGGACAGACTCCTATATATTTCTCTCCCTACAAGCACAATCAGGAACCTTTCCCTAAACTATCTTGCAGAGTATCTCACAGTAACATATGCAGTGCTCGTGTTTCTGAAGCAGGACAGTCTGACTCCTATCTAAATCTCTCCCTGAGAGCAGCAGCGGCAGCCTTTCCCTACCCTATCTAAAGCAGAGTGACGAGCTGTGCTATGTGCCTCTAGCTTATATAGAGGCTGGGTCACATGCTGGGTCACATGCTGCACTGGCCAATCACAGCCATGACATTAGTAGGCATGGCTGTGATGGCTTCTAGGTCACACGAGTAAAACAAATGGTGATTGGCTGCCCTGCAGTGCGCCATTACATTGCCGAACACCGAACACAAACCCGAACTTACAGCAAATTGTTCGGGTTCGGGTCCGGGTACAAAAAATCCAAAAGTCTAACATATGATTTGCGATCTAGATTTTCCTGTTAAATGATATTTTAGCCTGATATTTGTATTTTGAAATGTCAACGGATTTCTGTAAACAATGTACAATGTACACATTGTCGTTCAATGTTTATGATAAACTCAATAAAAACTGATTGATGAAAAAAAAAAATCCAAAAGTCTGGTACGAACCCAAACTTTACAGTTCGGGTTCGCTCAACCCTAGTCAGGAGTAAGAAGGTCATTTTCTACCACCAGCTATGGTGCCAGCTATGGTGGGGAGATTCATTCTCACTTCCTGTTCAGGGTGGCCACAGTTGGCATCAAAAACCTGATATTTGTATTGTTGTCTTTGTCCCTCTTGCGGAGACTGCCCCTCATTTCCGGTCCTGGTGATATCTGCCACCAATAGCAATAAAAAAAAAAAGCAAGGTTGTTCTCCTCTCTTTCTTTCTTTAAATTTTTTTTTTTTAAAGTGTATCTAAAGCTAAAACTTTTCCCTTTAGTTTTTTTAGTGTGGGCAAGTGTTAGTAACTCTGTCAAGTTTTTAGTGACTTCTGTGCCCCACTAAATAATATGATTATTTCCTATGTTCATCAACTCCATCTAGTGGCCATAATGCTGAAATTCCTACATCAGGAAAATACTGCACTATGTAGAACTGACAATTATAAGAAATATTTATATTAGATATAATAGAATGAGATAATTTGTTATAGCTGAGTAAATGCTTGTGACAGTCATACATTTTTATTATTTTTCCCTAAATAGACCCCTTAGTGTTCTAACACCAGATTGTTACACTGTAGAATAACTGCCATCACAACCTTGTTAAGGCCTCGTTCACACATGGATCCGTTCAGGTCCGTCTGTCAGTTTTTCAGGCGGACCTGAACGGGCGCTCAATGCACCCCTATGGAGCGTCGGATGTCAGCGGAGACATGTCCGCTGACATCCGACCTGATCCGATCCGCTAAAAACAAACGTATGGGGCTCACGTCCCCATCCGTCCATGCGGATCGGATCGGGAAAGATCTGATGAAAACGGACATGCTGTCCGTTTTCATCAGATCGCTCCATAGAGGACAGCGGGACTCGACAAGCTCCTCCCCGCTCAGTGAGCAGAGGGGAGCTTGTCATCCGTCGGCTCAGCGGAGATCTGCGGACTGATCTCCCGCTGAGCTGGCAGACACAGGCGGACTCCGTCGGAACGGACTGCGACGGAGTCGGCTATGTGTGAATGAAGCCTAAATCAGTGCTTTTGCTTTAGCGCTACACACTGAGCAATCTGCAGAAGCTTGATACTTTATATTTGTATTTAGCCGCTTGAGGACCAGCGCACGACGATGTAAGTCGACACAATGGCACGGCTGGGCAGATGGATGTACTTGTACGTCCCCTTTAAGATGTAGTAATGTGTGCGCGCGTGTCGCCTGTCGCGAGCTCCGTGAGTCTTACCGCGGATTTTGTGGACTCGATGTCTGTGGGGATACCCACGATCGTCTCACGGTGAGGAAGAATGCGGAAATGCTGATGTAAACAAGCATTATCTTCATTTTTCCTAGTGACAGGACACTGATCACAGCTCCATGTAATCGGAAGCGGTGATCAGTGTGGTGTCGTACATAGCCCATCCCTAGGACACACTTAACCTCTTCAGCGCCCCCTACTGGGTAACCCCATTCACTGCCAGTGAAATTTTTACAGTAATCAGTCCATTTTTAAAGCACTGATCGCTGTATCAATGACAGTGGTCCCAAAATGGCGTGAAAAGTGTCTGATTTGTCCGCCATAATGTCGCATTCTCGATACAAAACGATGATTGCCGCCATTACTAGTAAAAAAATATTAATAAAAATGCCATAAAACTATCCCCTATTTTGTAGACACTATGGGCCAGATTCAGGTAGATGGGAGCATCTTTGCTCTGGAGTAACGTTTCTCATTTACGTTACTCTGGCGAAATTTTAGGAGCAAGTGCTGTTATTCATGAAGCACTTGCTCCTAAAGTTGCGGCAGCGCATCGCAAATGAGCCGGCGGAATTCAAATTGGGCGGGTACGGGGCGTGTATTATTTAAACTAAGCGCGATCCCGCGGCGAACGTACTGCGCATGCGTCGACTGTCAATGCATCCCAGTGCGCATGCTCCAAATTCTGTCAGTGAACGTCAATGACGTCAAATCCCCATTCATGGACGTTTTACACAAGCGACGCGATTATTTTTTTCGACGCGATGACGACGGCTATACTTAACATAGGATACTCCACTAGGGGGCTGCTTTATCTTTACGCCGCGTATCGCTTACGGAAACGTCGGAAAGTCACTGCGTCGCGCCCGAATACGATCGTGAATTGCCGATTCCCGCTGATTAACATTTTTTCGGCGTAAATCAGCGGGAACGCCCCCGGCGCCATTTTTAAATTAAAGTTGCGATGCGATGGCGAAATTTAATTGCGCCGATCACATTGGAACTCCAACCCGGCGTTTCTTGTTTTCTGGTTACAGAAAACAGAAACGCCGGCTTAAAGTGACAGTTAGGCTGGAGTATCACTGATACTCCAGCCTAACTCTACCTGAATCTGGCCCTATAACTTTTGCACAAACCAATAAATAAACGTTTATTGTGATTTTTTTACAAAAAATATGTAGAAGAATACGTATCGACC
Source organism: Rana kukunoris (assembly GCA_029574335.1). Classification (NCBI taxonomy): domain Eukaryota; kingdom Metazoa; phylum Chordata; class Amphibia; order Anura; family Ranidae; genus Rana; species Rana kukunoris. The sequence goes on along the minus strand of CM056055.1, from coordinate 61,524,126 downwards.
TAAACTGAGGAAAAAATTTTTTTTTTAATATATAAAAAAAAAACACAGAGGTGATCAAAAACCGAAGAGGTGACCAAAAAATCCTGTATTGTGAGAATGTTAATATATGATCCATTTTAGAACTAGGAGTGCTCAACTGTCACTAACAGCTGATGGTCTCAGACTAGTGATCAGGAACCAACCAGACAGGTAATCATTGTGATAACATGAGGTTTAAATATCTGCCACAGGGCCTCTCTCTCTCTCTCTCTTTGTAATATATGTTTTGACCTCTAGTTATGAAAGTGTCAACACCACTGCTTCCAGACACCAGAGAGTGGGAGGAGGCTTAAAGGGTTTGTAAAGGAATTTTTTTTTTTTTATCTTAATAGCTTCCTTTACCTAAATGCAGTGCTGTTTTCATGTCCTCATTGTACGTTTTTGCTCTCAAGTTGCTGTAATTCTTCTCTGATCTCCACACTTCCCGGTTGTCTGTTTCCTGATAACCACAGTGCTGGGAGCTTTCTCTCTGTGGTCACTAATCAAGTAGGTGTGATAACTGTGTGTCTAAAACCCCACAGCACCAATCAGTTTTGTTTTCCAAACCATCACTGCCCTGTATTGGCTCTGTGGCTCTGTACAGCAGAGAAGCAGGAAACAACATGCAAAAACGAAACTAGAAACTACAGGTACATTATATGAATCAGTTAACTATTATGTCTCTATACCCTGTAAACAGTCATTTCAGCATAACTTTTTTTATTTTATTTAAAACTCCTTTAATTACAGACTGAAAAGTGGTGCGGGGCCATGGGACACAACTTCATTAGCCACTTCACAGACTGCAACCCACTACTTCCTTACCCATTTCTTAAATTGACATTAAAGGGGACATTAAAAGTACACTGGCCAGTGGAAGGAACTTGAGAAATTGAAGGATGTTTTCAGGGTTCAGGTGCAGAGACACTTAGTCGGTTCACACTGGGGCGACACGACTTCCAGCACGACTTTCAGAGGCAACTCCAACACTTGAGCATGAACCACAGGGCGATCTGGGGAGATTTACAACACGACTTGAAGTCGTCTCCAGGACAGGAGACTTTCCAGTGGCCAATCAAACAACAATCAGCTCTGGGAGAGGGAGAGGGAGGGAGGGGTTTGCCTGAGAAATGTATGTTATCTTCCTGGAAAGTTGCTTCAGTTAAGACAGTGATCAGACTTGAAGACGACTTCCATTGAAATCGATGGGTACAAATCGCCTAGAAGTCGGATTGAAGTAGTACAGGCACCTCTTCTGAAGTCGGAGCGACTTCAGTAGTGTGTATTAAGACGGCACCCATTCACTTACATTGCTTCTCTGGACAGCGCGACTTGGGACGACTTGAGGCGACTTCAAGTCGGATCCAAAGTCGCCCCAGTGTGAACCGACTCTTAAAGTGGCCCTCTTATCCTTTGTGTTGTTCTACAAAATTGCTGCCATTTGGTTTTGCTATTGCCATTCTGTTTGTTACTTTGTGGGGGGTATTTTTCTGAAATAAATGCTCCTTTTTTAACCTTGACATGTCGGAGGATGTGGCACTGCCCGAAGGGTCATTGTCATTCAGAATCAGATGTCCTTCATTTCTTTGGGGGGGGGGGGGGGGTCACATGGCATTGATTTATCCACAAAAGGACAATATGGCAGACATTGGGATCTCTTGCTGGGATCTCTTACTGGAGCATCTCATAGTTCCATAGTTCTGCAGGTTCTAAATAAAAATATGTTTTTTGCAATCACCTGGTCAACAAGGGGCCATTAGTCCTGCCCACTGCTTTTTGAGCAAATCTTCCCTTTCTTAAAAAAGAAAGGATGACTCTCTTTGCTCCTCCTCCTTCCCCTTCTCTGTCTGTAAAAAAATGCTATTCCCTTTGCTCCAATTGTATAATAGAAAAACACCTCTTGTGCAAAGTATGGTACCCCCTGGATGAGGAGAAGGTTTTTTTTTTACCATTAAAGCTCATTCACAGATGTGCATTGCGCAGTAAAGCGTTGTATTCACATTGGTGTGTTGTGGCGCCATTCATCATGAATACTCAACGGAACACATTGGGCCAGATTCAGGTAGATGGGAGCATCTTTGCTCCAGAGTAACGCTTCTCATTTGCGTTACGCTGCAGAAATTTTAGGAGCAAGTGCTGTTATTCAAGAAGCACTTGCTCCTAAAGTTGCGGCAGCGCATCGCAAATGAGCCGGCCGAATTCAAATTGGGCGGGTACGGGGCGTGTAGTATTTAAACGAAGCGCGATCCCGCCGCGAACGTACTGCGCATGCGTCGAGTGTTAAAACATCCCCGTGCGCATGCTCCAAATTCTGTGAATGAACGTCAATGACGTCACATTCCCATTCATGAACTTTTTACGCAAGCGACGTGATTTTTTTTTTTCCCGACGCGATGACGACGCCTATACCTAACATAGGATACTCCAACCCCATGTAGGTATATCTTCGCGCCGCGTATCCCGTCCGGAAACGTCGTACCGTCATTGCGTCGCGCCGGAATTCGCTCGTGAATTGCCGATTTCCGCTCATTAACATATTTTTTGAGCGGAAACCGGCGGGAACGCCCCCGGCGCCATTTTTAAGTTGAAGTAACGATGCGATGGCGAAACTCAGTTACGCTGATCGCATCGGAGCTTCAACCCGTCGTTTCTTGTTTTCTGGTTACAGAAAACAAAAACGCCGGCTCAAAGTCACAGTTAGGCTGGCGGATCACTGGATCCGCCAGCCTAACTGTTCCTGAATCTGGCCCATTATGATTTATGTTGCAGTGTTCTGCAAAAATACAGCATGTATTAAAGTTCTGTGTGCTGAGGTGCCTTACAGCCCATTCAAAAGTATCTGCTATTACCTTTTACATGAAAACAACTCTTTTTAGATTTTGTAAAAAAATATGTATCTTGTTTGTTTTTCATTGTTATTTTTCAAGATTTAATGCATTCATGAGTCAATCATATTAATTTCTTCCATATGTGGGCTTTGCTACCTGTTTAGTTTGCACAATGATCGTTCTTCACTTGATCCAGGGGTTTCGCCCGATCGCCGTTCAGGGATCAGGAAGGAATTTTTTCCCCTACCAAAGCAAATTGGCATAGCACGGCTAGGGTTTTTTTGCCTTCCTCTGGATCCAGCCGGGAGGATTCACCGAATCCTCTCTCCATCGTCACCAAAAAAAAACTACTTTGCCCCCGGTGAATGGCGACCATGGCTAATCTGCGGTACTCTGCAGAAACCATTTGGGATCTGAAGAGTTGCGCCGCAATACTGCCAGCCATCACCAAAAAGACCCTAAGAATGGAGCAACTTTTGAAGATCGATCGACGATCGACTGTCAAAATTTTTAGCCATTTACCCCAGCTTAAGCACATTTCATGTGCTTTGATCAACACAAGATCGGCAGTAAAACACCGACTTGAAATCCATGATTTCATTCTACAACACGATCTAGATTGCCTCTTCATTACAGAGAGCTGGCTCACAGCCGACTGTAACACCATTCTAGGAGAACTGGTGCCAGAAAACTACCGTATTATAATGGAAAACAGAATAGGGCAAAGAGGAGGAGGCCTGGCAGTGATCCACAAGACTCACCTTGAGATCACTAAACCAGTCCTTCAAAACCCTCTTCCATTCATGGAAACCCTTACTCTGTAACTACAGACAAATTCAAAGGAGACCGTCCACATTCTGCTCTGCTATAGGCCACCGGGCCCAAAATCACAGCTGCTATCATCATGGACGGATTTCTTCTCCACTTACACCCTCAACAGCAAACACCTTTTGCTGCTAGGGGATTTCAACCTTCTGGGCCAATTCCCCACAAGACACCGTTGCCGATGCCTGTATTGACCACCTGGAAGATTTAGGGTTACAGCAACTAGTATGTGGGCCCACACATGCTTCAGGTCACACACTTGATCTTATCTTCAGACAAGAGCTGGAAATAAAAATTTTGGAAAATGAAAAGTTGCCATGGACAGACCACCATGCAATTAAATTCATTATTTCCACAATCCCCCCCCCGCAACAAAAACATCAAATCCAGTGACAACACACTGGACTGTCAGAAGAAGCTCCACTCAGAACTCTTCAAAACCACTTTAAGAAAAAAAATAGAAACAACTCAGCCGCATCAAACGGCGGCTGAAATACTGGATGCCATAAATTCGGCCATGCTACAGTCAGCCGACTTGGTAGCGCCGAAACGTAAAACCCACATCCGGAAAAACAACCGCAGCTGGTTTAACAACCAGCTGTCGTTACTGAAGCAAGAACGCAGAAGGGCCGAATCTGCCTGGAAAAGAAGTTCTTCAGAGCTAAACCTATCCATCTACAAGGCGGCGACAAGAAAATACCACAAAGAAATTTTCCAAGCCAAGAAAAATTATTTTTCTGAGGCTATCAACGGTGCCCTAAACCGCCCCCGCGAACTCTTCAAGCTGGTCACTCAGACCATGAATCCAGGATGTATTGATGCCCCCAATGAAGACACACAAGAATTTTGCAATGAACTATCGGATTGCTTCATTAATAAAAATCGAGGCAATCCATGAAAGCATTCAGCAAAACAATTCCCCCCTCAGTCCCCCCCACAGCCTCTCACACAACACCCATAGTAACTCTCCTATATCAGGTAAGTTCACCCTGGAACCCATCTCCATCGAGACCACTAAGAATGTAATTTGTACTCTGCGTAATAGCACAGCGCCAAATGACATTATCCCCACAAAACTGCTGAAGGAATGCGCCTACATCCTGGCTCCTCCCATCACGCAGCTTATCAACCACCTTTTTTGGAGGGCATAGTACCCTCACAGTTGAAAGAGGGTATAATCCAACCCATCCTGAAGAAACCCTCCCTGGACCCCAAAGACCCACTCCACCGCCATCCCATAACAAGCCTCAATGTACTCTCAAAGGTAATGGAAAAAGTAGTGGTACAACAGCTGCAACAGCATCTAGATACCCACAACCTACTTGACCCATTGCAATCAGGGTTCCCTCCCGGACACGGGACTGAAACCGCATTGCTCAAAATATGGGACGATGTTCTCGAGGCCGCAGACGAAGGAGAATCTTGTCTTCTGGTTCTGTTGGACCTAAGCGCAGCTTTCGACACTATAGACCACAAACTGTTACTGACTCGGCTTGCTGAAGTAGCCAGAGTCGCAGAAGGCGATTTATCTTGGTTCTCCTCTTTTCTGGAAAACCGATCGCAAACAGTGAAGTTAGGACACTTCACATCTGAGAAACGCACAGTAACATCCCTCAAGGATCGCCTCTGTCACCGGTGCTGTTTAACATCTACCTTCATCCTCTTTTTGAGATTATCAGCAGCCAAAAACTGCTCTATCACTCATATGCAGACGACACGCAACTGTATTTCCGCATCTGCAACAGAAAAGATCACCACCTCAATCTAGAGACATGCCTCTCTTTGATAGAGGACTGGATGACAAAGAGTTATCTTAAACTCAACGGAGCGAAAACAGAACTCCTCCTGTTTCACGCCAAGCGCAGGAATCAACCTTCAACAGCATGGACACCCCCGCCTATTCTGGGCAAAATTATCACCCCTAGCGCCAAAGTCAAAAGTCTTGGGGTCATTTTTGACTCCTTTATTACAATGGACGCACAAATAGGGTCAGTAGTCAGCGGATCTCACATCTGCTGCGCCTACTACGCAGACTTATTCCATTCATCCCCAAAGAAGATTTAGCGGTCGTGGTGGGAGCAATTGTCAACTCCAGGCTGGATTATGCAAATGCCCTTTACCTCGGACTCCCCAAGTACCAAATCGCTCGTCTGCAAGTCGTTCAGAATACGGCCGCCAGACTTGTGACTGGGAAAAAACCATGGGAATCCATCTCACCTTCACTGAGATCCCTTCACTGGTTACCAGTTAAAGACAGAATTGCTTTCAAAGCTCTCTGTCTTACGCATAGATGTATTCATGGGAATGCCCCCCTTTATTATGCGAGAAAATAAAAGCTCATAATCCCAATCGCATTTTGCGATCCACCTTTCAAAACCTGCTCCAGGTTCCGAAAGCCAACTACAAGACCAAAGGAGAAAGAAGATTCGCGATCCAAGGTCCCAGACTATGGAACGCTTTACCAACCAGCATTCGGTTGGAGGAGAACCACCTAGCATTCAGGAAAAAGCTCAAGACTCATCTCTTTTGATATCAAAGGAGACAGGAACAACAAGCGCCCAGAGGCGATTCAGTTCGCATGTGCTGCGCTATATAAGTTTTCATTCATTCATTCATTCATTCTTCATTATTTCTCATTCCCAGGACATGTTATTGCACAGGCTGGAAGTCTAATGCCGCATACACACGGTCGTTTTTTGTGATGAAAAAAAAAAACGACGTTTTAAAAAATGTCATTTAAAATCATTGTGTGTGGGCAAAACGTTGTTTTATGTCTTTAAAAAAACGACAAAAAAAAAATTCGAACATGCTTGAATTTTTTATGTCGTTTTTCTGAATGTCGTTTTTTGTGTCATAAAAAATGATCGTGTGTGGGCAAAACAACGTTTAGAACGACGTTTTTAAACCCGCGCATGCTCAGAAGCAAGTTATGAGATCGGAGTTCAATTGAACAGAGTGCCGTCGAAAGTGTCTTACGCAACCACGCTTTGCAAGAGCATTTTCAGAAAATGATGGTGTGTAGGCAACGTTGTTTTTTAAAATGAAGTTTGAAAAACTTTGGTTTTTTTTCATGAGAAAAAAACAACGTTTTTTACAAGACAAAAAACGACAGTGTGTACATGGCATAAGGAGAGACATTTAAAATCCATAGTATATGATGTACTCTTATGAAAACTTGGGAACAGCCAACATGTCAAGTGTAGAAGTTACATTAACGAATTGACCTCCGGTTTTACCCCCTTTATGACCAGAGCAGTCGCTCAGTCGTGCAGCACTGTACCCAAATTGAATTTATATTACTTTTTTTTTCACACAAATACAGCTTTTTTTTTTTCTGTGTTATGTGATCACCACCAGATTTTTTATTATATAAACGAAAAAGGACTGAACAAAAAACAATATTTTCTACATTCTGTTATAAAACATATCCAGTAAAACCCAAATTCTTCACTAATTTAGGCCACAATGTATCCTGCTACATGTTTTTGGTAAAAAATAAAAACAAAAAAAAAATCTGCCAAAAAAAAGGATACTGATCGAGTCAGACACTATACTCATAATGGCAGTGATCGGCGACTTATAGTGTAACTGTGATAGTGTGGCGCTAACTGATACTGGCTGTGAGGGACACTAACTGACTTTAACTGACACTATCTGACATCACTAGTGACATACCTCTCAACTTTCTGAGATGGGAATGAGGGACACCTATCAGCAAAAGTGTGCAGGCATAGGACACACTGCTTGCCACGCCCACTTAAAGGAGAATTGTACAAAAAAACAAGATTGGTTAAACCCACAAGTGCTTTTTTTACCACTATTATTCATTTTTCATTTATATTGGCTGTTAGCATTTACAAATGCAGCAATTTAGAAATCAGATGAAAGGTTTAGCGCTGAAAGACATTTTTGATAGATAAAAAGTGCATTTTTTTTAATACAACTAGTCTATTTAGATCAGACCAAAATAAGGGACAGGTGAGGAGGAATGAGGGACAGAGGGATATTGTTCCAAATCATGGACAGTCCCTCCAAATCAGGGACAGTTGGGAGCTATGCAAGTGACACTAATACAGTGATTAGTAATAATACTGTAAGCTGTCAGTGTACTAATGACTTTTAATTGTGTGTCAAATAAGTGTATGTGTCCATATTTTATTTACACACTGGCAGGCTTTTCTCCCTGCATTCAGCTCTGAACAGTAAGTGAAATCAGGGAGAAGAACCAGCCAGATCTGTATTGACTGTTTACTGACACACCCAGATGTCTGTGTTGTGGCTGGCCATAACCATCAGCAGACTGACAGCCAAAATCATTGGCTGTGAGCCTGCTAACAAACTTGTGCTCGAAACAGGGGATGCGTATCCTCGCGCACATGTAAACCAGGAAGTTCCCCTTGTGACGTACGGGTATTTCACGGGGGTACAACAAACTCGCCGCCCAGCAGTATATGGTAAACTGCTGGTCGGTAAGTGAATTAAACAACGTTTTAAATTAACTACATAAAATTCAACTCAGCAACAGCAGTTTGTGATTTTTGTGGTACAGGTTTTAACTGTTAAAAATGTATAGGTAAATCTCAAATATGCATTTCAGCATGACCTAAGAGTATTTGTGAATTAGAATTGTTTTGCAAGGAAACATGAAAAACACTTTTTAAGCAGAATTCCAGAAAGTTTGAATCGATAGAAGTGAGGGAGATGAGTGTACTAACTTACACTTCTCTTATTGACATTGTCGCCAGATCTGGTGCTTTGAATTCTTTGTTCCTACTGTTTAGCCAGTGCTCACACCTTTCTAGTACCTTTTAAGCAGCATTAAACCCAAAAGGAAAACATTTATGCTGCAGCTTAACCAATTCTTAGAAGTGATGGCTGTGTTAGTTTTCTTTTTTTTTTAGGCTTTTCTTTCTTTATTTTTATCTGATGTTCCTGCCCATATCTATGTCTGTTATTTTTCAAAAGAACATGCTGTCCTGCAGAATGTTTCAGTTACAGAGATGAGACAAACAATTTAACACCAGCAAGGGTGCTTACAGCTATTATTTATGTATGTAAAACCTGTCTTTCCAAAAAGAGCTGTAACTTTATATAAAGTATTAGCTGGAGTTCAGCTTTAATTTGTTAGTGTATTTAAATCTGCAAGTACATCTAACAATCCACTCTCCCAGACTGAGAATTCTGCTGTTCAAAGGTCCCCCCTGTGCTCCTTAATGCAGAGTGGGGGCCCTCTAATACAGGAGGTGTGTTACCGGCCAGATCACAAGGTAAAAAAAGGCTGAAAAAATAATAATGGAGCCACCACATCTATCGATTGGTAAGCTGCAATATATAAAAATGTTTGGTTTTGGGTTTAATACCTTTTTAACTATACAGTTATAAAGTATGCCTATAGAAGATCTGTGGGCATTTTCCAAATACGCAAGGTGCAAGGATTGAAAAAAATGCAGTGGCTAAACAGTAAAAAAAAAAGCCAAGATTTCAGTGCAATAGACTTGAAGGAAACCGTGGAGATAAGTGTAAATTAAACATTACACTTACCTTCCACACTTCCACTCATTTCCTGGAATCGTTTTTTTTTTTAAACAAGAATAGAACTGTTGGCTAGTTGATAGGAACATCTATAGGCTGTGATTTTTCTCAAAGAGCTTGTTAGCGAGTACTGACAGAAAAAGTAACATTTGTACGTATCTTCTTTTTATTTTCAGTTACAATTTGCTGAATTCATTCCTTTTTAACCTGTTGAGATCCGTGCTATAGCCGAATGACAGCTTCAGCGCGGATCTAAATATCCCACAGGCCGTCAATTGACGGCCTGTCACTAGCACATTCCCTTGGACACAGCCAATCACAGATCGCCGCGAACGGCCAATCAGAGTTCCCGCTGGAGACTTAATTCCGGCAAGGTCTGACGGCTGCGGGGCCTTTAGCCGAGGATCCCCGCTGCGCATGCGACGCTGCAAACGGCAGCGCATTGCGAGGGGAATATCTCCTAAACCGTACAGGTTTAGGAGACATTCTTTATACCTACAGGTAAGCCTTATTATAGGCTTACCTGTAGGTAAAAGTGGTAGTAAAGAGTTTACTACCACTTTAATGCTGCTCAGGGTTTCTGGGCTTCAAGAAAATGCAAGTCTCCAGCAAGAAGAAACGGAGCAATGCCGGAGGCAATTTACAGCACTCACTAATTTTGGTAGCATAATTATTAATGTGAAATGTATGTTCCTCCTTATAGAACATTATTTTTTTTTATCAGATTGGTATGGGTAAAGTTCTGCTTTAAGTACACATAAGGGAAGAGAGGAGTCTCTCCTTAACCACTTAACCCCCGGACCATATTGCTGGTCTAAGACCAGAGCACTTTTTGTGAGTCGGCTCCCAAACAAAATTGGCGTCCTTTTTTCCCCACAAATAGAGCTTTCTTTTGGTGGTATTTGATCATCTCTGCGGTTTTTATTTTTTGCGCTATAAACAAAAATAGAGCGACTATTTTGAAAAAAAATCAATATTTTTTACATTTTGCTATAATAAATATCCCCAAAAAAGATATAAAAAAACATTTTTTTTCCTCAGTTTAGGCCGATACGTATTCTTCTACATATTTTTCTTAAAAAAAAAATTCCTAATTAGCGTTTATAGATTGGTTTGCGCAAAATTTATAGCGTTTACAAATAAGGGGGTCGTTTTATGGCATTTTTATTAATATTTTTTTTTTACTAGTAACGACGGCGATCAGTGTTTTTTTCCGGTACTGCGATATTATGGCGGACACATCGGACACTTTTGACACATTTTTGGGACCATTGGCATTTTTATAGCGATCAATGCTATAAAAATGTCATTGGCAGTGAAGGGGTTAACACTAGGGGGCAGGGAAGGGGTTAAGTGTGTTCCTGCTTGTGTTCTAACTGTATGGGGGGGTGGACTCACTAGGGGAAATCACTGATCTTCTGTTCATACGTTGTATTAACAGAAGATCAGCGTTTCCCCCGCTGACAGGAACGAGAGCTATGTGTTTACACACATAGCTCTCGTTCCCCGCTCTGTAACGAACGAGCGTGCGTGTCCCCTAGCGGCCGCTAAAGGTAGGACGTAGAGCTACGTGCTCTCGCCCAGCAGTGCCACCGTCCCACCATATAACTGTGGTGGGCGGTCGGCAAGCAGTTAATATGTTTTCTAGTTAATGCTTTTTAACTGCAATTATTAGTTTGTTCTTCTCTTTTAAAGGGGTTGTAAAGGTAAAAGTTTTTTTTACCTTAATGCAACGTTTTTCAACCAGTGTGCCGCGGCACACTGGTGTGCCGCGAAGAGTCCCCAGGTGTGCCGCGGCAAAATTACCCCAAATATTGGCAGCTATGGCTGCTATCTAATGCAACACTACTGCTGGGCACTTCGTTATCATTTGACTTTACAGCGGTGTTGGTCGGCTGTGTAAAACTAATTTCCCGGCACTCAGGAAGCTGTGCTGGCTGTGAGGGCCTCCCGACCGCGTCTTGCCAACCGAATACGTCATCGGTTGCTATGGGAGGGTCGAACACACGCACTGCTTCTGTGACGTGAGAGCCGCGGGTACCTTCCTGAACTCTGCCTGGCACGCTTTTCCCTGAGGGGGAAGAAGAAAGAGTAGAGTCACCGTGACCGAAACTGCTCCCCTGCCCATAGACATTGCCACCCGCTCAGAGAGGGAGAAGGCCCTGAAGCTGAATGAGCAGCACCAGGCCATCCTGTCTCGTATGCTGAGGGAGGAGGACAACAAGTACTGCGCTGACTGCGAGGCCAAGGGTAAGGTGGTGAGGGGGGGGCCCTGCTATGAATACCCAGCTGTCTTAGTCACTGACACCCCACATCCTCCATTCATGGCTACAGCACTCTTGATCTGATTGGTTGTTGTGCAGCTCTGACCGTTCTTCTTTCAGTGTATGTGTACACATGTCTGTTAGTGTGTGTGTGACAAAAGTAGTTCTGATGGTACAGGGATAGGGGGGGTCAGGATTAAAAGTAACATACATACAGACAGATGTACGTGTGTCTGTTTGTGTGCGTGCGCATCTGTCTGTATGTATGTTACTTTTAATCCTGAGCCCCCTATTCCTGTATCATCAGAACTACTTTTGTAGGGTTCGAGATAGCAGCAAGGACTGTTGCTCCTCTGAAAAGCAATTTGTGTTCATATTGCTTTTCAGGGGCATTTGTCAGCCAGTAAAGAGGCATATCTTGCCTCCTCACCACCTGTTTTAAGCCCGTAAATGCAATGCACACAGTTGCGGGGTAGTTGCCATGCAGCCCCATTATCCCTGGGTATATCTCCAGCCACAGCATGTTTACACCCCCAGCTGTTGCCTCTGCAGCTAAAGGGGCAAAAGTTGGGGATGGTAAAAACAGCTCAACCATGTGGTTTTACTGCCCCTCCAGCCTGATATGTGAACAAGCTCTTGGTTCTGTGTGGATGCGTGCTGCGTGTAGGGCAGCCCATTCATTTTCCTACCTGCAGTAATGCGGGGAAAGAAGTCCCTGACCCTTTTTTTTAAATTGTGCCATAACAAAAGCAACCCATGTTTGCCAATGGATGGGGCACCATTAACAATTAATGGCACCCCTAAAGAGCAGAGCATTTGTCTGTGTGTCAAGAACAAGCGCGATTTTGCGCGTGTTCCGCAACACACATCGACGTGAACTAAGTCTTGGACAGGGGTGCCTCAAGACTGAAAATACTTTTTAAGGGCGCCCCGACTGGAAAAAGGTTGAGAAACACTGCTAATGCATCCTATGCATTAAGGTAAAAAACATCTCACAGCAATGCCCCCCCCCGAGTCCCCGTTTTACTTACCTTACCGTTCGAAACTCCCGGGCGCGTCCACGTCATCCTCTTCGGTTCCCAGCCTGGCAGTTGATTGGCTAGGCTGGGCGGATTGATAGCAGTGCAGCCATTGGCTGGCGCTGCTGTCAATCACAGCAGATGACGCGGCGCGCCGGGGGGCGGAGCCGAGTGATACAGTCGGCGGCTATGGCCACCGCTGTATCACAGGAGCGTGCTCGCAAAAGCTTTTCACTGTGCGAGCGCCCTCGCATGAAGATGGAAAGCTTTTGCGAGGAGGAGCCCAGACAGCCGCCGAGGGACCCCAGAAGACAGCTTTCCGGGCCACTCTGTGCAAAACTAACTGCACAGTGGAGGTAAGTATAACATGTTTGTTATTTAAAAAAAAAAAAGCCCTGACTTTAGTGTCCTTTTAAGGCAGTGCTTCTCAAATAGTGGGGCACGCCCCCCAGGGGGCCGCGAGGCTCCGTAAAGGGGGGCTCGTTTAACTACTTGCTGACGGCCGTACGACTTTGTACGGCCGCAGCGCAGCCCTGAATCCCCAGCGCGCACTCCCGAGCGCGCAGCGGGGAACTCCTGTGCTGGCCGTGTCCCACGGACACAGCCAAACACAGATCGCGGTAAATAGCCAATAACAGCGGCTATTTACAGCGCGATCTGTGCGGCCAATGGGAGTTGATCTCATATGTAAACATATGAGATCATCTCTCATTGCCGACTCTCCGCTCCTCACACAGACAGCGCGTGTGAGGAGGGAGAGAGAACTGAGCGACTTGGAAAAAAAAAGGTAACAAATCAGTGCCCCAGGATCACCTGTGCCCCCCAGTACCAAAGTGCCCACCAGTACCACAGTGTGCCCACCAGTACCACAGTGTGCCCACCAGTACCACAGTGTGCCCACCAGTACCACAGTGTTCCCTCCCAGTGCCACTGTGCCCATCAGTACCACTGTGCCCATCAGTACCACGTGCCCACCGTGCGCCCACCAGTACCACCGTGATGATACTATTTACAGCCGCGTGGGGGGGGGGCGCGAAATGTTTTCTTCTTCCTAGGGGGGGCATGACAGAAAATAATTGAGAAGCACTGCTTTAAGGTAAGATAATTGAGTTTTTGCTAATTTTGATAATTACATTTTATGATCTGATCACCAGTTAGTTTGGTATAAAATATTCTTTGTATAAGCATGTTTTTAACGTTTTTTTAAATTTTTGTTTAGCTTGGAATGTGGGCAGGATTTTTCTCCCCACTGAGTCTCTACGTATTATACTATATTATGGAGCCTTGACATCCTCTATCAACCGATGTCCCCTTAAGACGTTGGCTGTGACAACCTTTTTTTGGAAGGGGCCTTGGTAATGATGTCATCACACATGTGAACTTGACTAAGCGGCATGTTTTTATGTTACATGATGTCAGGGAGCTTGTGCAACAAGTGCTAATATCCATGCAGCAAGTTCTCATTCCCATGCTCATGTTCAGGGTTGTGAGAAAAGAAGCCTAACCAGATGGGCAAGGACAAGAATTCACATGAGCATTGGCACATATGTGCACACTTGCACGCCCACAGATTCTGGTGCCCAGCGGCCTATTTAAACCCAAGGTCTCCAGTGCCGATTTCTGTGTTCGTAAAACTCTGCTCCCTAGTTCCTGACCCAGCTACGTCTGATAAGTCTCTTGGATCACCCCATCATGTTTAATCTGCTGCTCACCTGTGTTCCTAACCAGGGCCGTCTTAATAGCATCTTGGGCACCTGGGCAAAGTAATGCTCTGGGGCCCCTACAATGATGACAGTGCAGGTAAACGGACATCAAGTAGGTAGAAGGCAGACTGGCCTCCCTGTGTATCTATCACTCTCAGTGCTATCATGGGGTCCCCAATTTCGGGGCGGTGTGGGCTCAAGGACCAGATGCTTGGGGCAAAGTGCAGGGGCCCCCTATGCATCTGGGGCCCCTGGGCAGTGCTCAAGTGTGCCCTCTCATTAAGACAGCCTTGTGTCTGCTTGCCCACTTCTGCACAGTATTGTTAGTGAGGAATGTGGGGTGGAGCAAGGTGGCCGCGATGAAACGTCACTTCCTGACGAGACAGCCGCCGGGTGTACCAAGATGGCCGCCGCTCCAGAGCTAGGCTGAAGCCGGGGACTTTCCTATGGCCGCATCCAAAAATCGTGGGTCACCCAGCCTGGAGATCGCAGGGGGGGGGGGGGGATGAAGGGTTGTACTTACTTTCGTGACATGCTGTATGTGATCTCCCGCACACAGAGGGGTGTACTTACTTTTGTGGGATTCTGTATATACAGTGCAGAAAATAAGTATTTGAACACCCTGCTATTTTGCAAGTTCTCCCACTTGGAAATCATGGAGGGGTCTGAAATTGTCATCGTAGGTGCATGTCCACTGTGAGAGACATAATCAAAAAAAAAAAAATCCAGAAATCACAATGTATGATTTTTTTAACTATTTATTTGTATGATACAGCTGCAAATAAGTATTTGAACACCTGAGAAAATCAATGTTAATATTTGGTACAGTAGCCTTTGTTTGCAATTACAAAGGTCAAACGTTTCTTGTAGTTTTTCACCAGGTTTGCACACACTGGAGGAGGGATTTTGGCCCACTCCTCCACACAGATCTTCTCTAGATCAGTCAGGTTTCTGGGCTGTCGCTGAGAAACACGGAGTTTGAGCTCCCTCCAAAGATTCTTTATTGGGTTTAGGTCTGGAGACTGGCTAGGCCACGCCAGAACCTTGATATGCTTCTTACAGAGCCACTCCTTGGTTATCCTGGCTGTGTGCTTCAGGTCATTGTCATGTTGGAAGACCCAGCCTCGACCCATCTTCAAAGCTCTAACTGAGGGAAAGAGGTTGTTGCCCAAAATCTCGCAATACATGGCCCCGGTCATCCTCTCCTTAATACAGTGCAGTCGCCCTGTCCCATGTGCGGAAAAACACCCCCAAAGCATGATGCTACCACCCCCATGCTTCACAGTAGGGATGGTGTTCTTGGGATGGTACTCATCATTCTTCTTCCTCCAAACACGGTTAGTGGAATTATGACCAAAAAGTTCAATTTTGGTCTCATCTGACCACATGACTTTCTCCCATGACTCCTCTGGATCATCCAAATGGTCATTGGTAAACTTAAGACGGGCCTTGACATGTGCTGGTTTAAGCAGGGGAACCTTCCGTGCCATGCATGATTTCAAACCATGACATCTTAGTGTATTACCAACAGTAACCTTGGAAACGGTGGTCCCAGCTCTTTTCAGGTCATTGACCAGCTCCTCCCGTGTAGTCCTGGGCTGATTTCTCACCTTTCTTAGGATCATTGAGACCCCACGAGGTGAGATTTTGCATGGAGCCCCAGTCCGAGGGAGATTGACAGTCATGTTTAGCTTCTTCCATTTTCTAATGATTGCTCCAACAGTGGACCTTTTTTCACCAAGCTGCTTGCCAATTTCCCTGTAGCCCTTTCCAGCCTTGTGGAGGTGTACAATTTTGTCTCTAGTGTCTTTGGACAGCTCTTTGGTCTTGACCATGTTAGTAGTTGGATTCTTACTGATTGTATGGGGTGGACAGTTATGCAGCTAATGACCTCAAACAGGTGCATCTAATTTAGGATAATAAATGGAGTGGAGGTGGACATTTTAAAGGCAGACTAACAGGTCTTTGAGGGTCAGAATTCTAGCTGATAGACAGGTGTTCAAATACTTCTTTGCAGCTGTATCATACAAATAAATAGTTAAAAATTCATAAATTGTGATTTCTGGATTTTTTTTTTTTTTGATTATGTCTCTCACAGTGGACATGCACCTACGATGACAATTTCAGACCCCGACATGATTTCCAAGTGGGAGAACTTGCAAAATAGCAGGGTGTTCAAATATTTATTTTCCGCACTGTATTTATTGTGGTCTATAAGTGGTTACATCTGGGTGGAGTATGCGATCCCCTTACTGTCAATATCGCCCCAAACGATGGGCAGGACTGCTTTTGAGAAACGGGCGTCCCGTCATTTTGTGTGATTTGTCAGGTGTCAATATTGTCCCATGATTGGGGGGCCATTGAAAGTAACGGGATCACAAGTGTGTCGCACGTTTTGCGGCAATTCGGGAAATTGCGGTAATTCCGCCCGCGATCCGAAAAAACCTAGGTGTGATCGCAGCCAAAGCTAAGCGTCTTCTATCAGTTGCTGGGTTCTCCTTCTATAAATTCTGGGGGAACGTTTTCTTCCTCAAACATTCCACACGTTCTCTTCATTCTTTATTCCACCGCTAATCTATACTCCGTATTGACCTTGTATATCGCTTTTCTCTCTGAGGACTCCAAGTATTGGAGATGGCGTTGGCCGGGAATCGAACCCGGGTCAGCTGCTTAGAAGGTAGCTATGCTTACCACTACACCACCAACGCAAAAGTAGCATGTCTTTGTAGTGTGGGAGGAAACCGGAGTACCCACAAAAGCACAGGGAGAACATGCAAACTCCATGCAGATAGTGTCCTGGTCAGAATCTGAAACCAGGACCCCAGTGCTGCAAGGCTTACCACTAAGCCTCTGTGCTGCCCATATGCGGCCTCTGTTCTCTAAGGCCAACCCCCGCTGAGCGGGGTAAATCACTTATGTTTACTCAAAATGCCTTCAGAAGAAATCCAAACCTCTCCTAAACTACAATCTATAAAACTCCTGTAATAAAACACCCCAAATAACAAAGAGGGGTTCAGTGTTCCCCAAATTAGCAACACAATGGAGCTAAATATTCCATTCACCCTTAGGCCTCATTCACTTGGGGGGTATGAATCCGTACCCCATGGGAGGGCCGTGTTTACCGGAATAGGGGTGCACAGGTGTTCCCAGCATCCCGTGTAGGCAGTCCTATTGCAGTCAACTGGGGTGCAGTCACTGTACCCAATGAGACACCGGTGTGGGTGCCGTTGCATGGCCCTGAACGCACCCACGGTGCGTCCGCACAGCTGCACCCACATGGATGTCCTTTTTGGGGTTAATGCAGCCCCCACACTGGGTACAGATTTATACACCCCGTGTGAGTGAGGCCTCGGACTTCTCCATGAAGGACCTCACTGGCGGGAAGAGTTCTCATTTCTCCAGCAAAGAAAGCCTAAAGAAAGCTGGAAAGACTTCTCCAACCTCTGAAGACAAAAAGAGTTCCAACCTCCACTAATAGCCAGACCAACACACGCCTCAAAAACATACTGGCCTCCAACCTCCCCTTAGCCGGTCCAACACACGCCTCAAAAATATACCGGCCTCCAACCCCCCCTTATAGCCAGTCCAACACACGCCTCAAAAATATACCGGCCTTCAACCTCCTTTTTTAGCCAGTCCAACATACGCCTCAAAAACATACCGGCCTCCACCCTCCCCTTAGCCGGTCCAACACACGCCTCAAAAACATACCGGCCTTCAACCTCCTTTTATAGCCGGTCCAACACACGCCTTAAAAACATACCGGCCTCCAACCTCCCCTTAGCCGGTCCAACACACCCCTCAAAAATATACTGGCCTTCAACCTCCTCTTATAGCGGGTCCAACACACGCCTCAAAAAAATACCGGCCTTCAACCTCCTCTTATAGCCGGTCCAACACACGCTTTAAAAACCTACCGGGCCTTCAAACTTCACAACATAATCAATTTCTTTATGCCGATGTTGAGATGTTGGTGGTAAACAGCCTGCTAGGCCCGGCGGGAACCAAACCGGGTCCTCCAAAAGCCGCCTCATATCCAAAAGTTGCCAAGAGTGTAAATGTATATGCTTTAAGGTTAATCAAAAATATCACATTCTAAAGGGAAAGGTAGAACAAGGGGGAAGGAAAATGGAAGGGGCAGAGAGGGAGGAAAGTAGGGGGGGTGGAAGGTTGCGGGTAGGGAAGGTGTGGGGTCCCCCCAAACCCTCACCCCCTTCTTCTTCCCCCAACTTTCCCTTCTCCCCCCTTTCCTCCCTCTCTCCCTCTTCCATACTCCCCCTTTGTTTCCACCGTTCCCTTTAGAGTGTTATATTTTTGATTAACCTTAAAGCTTAATGTCTACATTCACACTCTTGGCAACTCTTGGAGGGCTTGGTTCGGTTCCCCTCAGGCCTAGCAGGCTGTTTACCACCAACATCTCAGACACTTTTTTTTTTTACAGGTTAAAAAATGCTTGGGCGATGTATTGTCGAACCTTAAAGCTTCAGCAGAAGCCACAGAAAGGTAAATAGAGGGCTGATGGGAAGACCCTCCGGTTACTGGAGTGGCAGCCGCCACCAGTGTAGGGACCCTGGGAGGGTCCCTCAAACTTTTTCTTGAGTCTTCTTCTAGGAACAGCCAATTGTCTTGTTTGTCTAGGTACGTTTATAGTTGGTGATTCAGAAGCTGCTTATGAGAATCTTTTAGGAGATTGATGACGTAGTGGATTCCTGTCATGATGGCTTGAAATGAAGATCCTCCCTCTCATATTCACTAGCAAATCGTCCTCTTCTTATCGCCTAGTTTAAATTTTCTTCCAACATTTTGGCCACCTTCCTTCCCAAGAAAGCTGCACCCCTCTCATTTAAGTGCAATCCGTCACTACTATAATGATGGTAACGGCCTGAAAAGTCGGTCCAGTTTTCCATGAAGCCAAACCCCTCCTCCCTGCACCAGTTCCTCAGCCACTTGTTAAGTACCATAAGCTCTTGCTGTCTCTGTGGTGTGACTCGAGGTGCAGGCAGTATTTCAGAAAATATTGCCTTGGCGGACCTTTTCTTTAATATGGCCCCCAAGTCCCTGAAATCATTTTGTAGGGCACTCCATCTTTCTCTAACTTTGTCATTGGTACCAATATATACCATGACAACTGGGTCCTTTCCAGCGCCATCCAATAATCTGTCCATGCAATCTGCAATGTTCCGAACCCGAGCGCCCGGTAAACAACATACTGTTTGGCGATAATGGTCTTTGTGACGGATTGCCCTCTGTATTCTTCCAATAACTGAATCCCCTACCACTAGTATGTGCCTATCCTTTCTGGTATAAGTGAATGTGTAGGCTCTTGCGCCACCAAATAAATAAGGTGAAAATAAATGATAGTGCTGCTCAATCTGAATTGTGATAAATACTCGTAAATATGACAACAGTGAATGAAATAAAATTGATAAGCGCATAAATCATTTAACTCCGAGATATTAAATAAAAATATGTGCAAAGGTGCAAATGCATAAATAAAATAAGGAGTCCCAGCTCATTAATAATTCAACTACTAGAGTCCATATAGTGAATCACAATCTGTGCAAATAATAAAGTGAACTGTCCCATCCGTGGTGGTGTAGCAGGTTCTGTGATATGGGTGACTTTTCTTCAGGAAATATGCTCACATTGCGCTTACCTTAATAAGGCAAAATTATAGCCTTTCTATGTGTGTTGCTCTGGTTCTCCAGCAGGTGTCACTCCGTCCTTTTCAATGGGTTGGTATAATGAGGTTATGAGAATCTTCTATTCCACGGTTGGACGAGAGGGGGAAGTTCCAGAGTCACTCAAATAAAGAGGAATTGTGCCATGGTGAAGTACGTACAGTAGGTGACTGGGATATTGTGTCAATCTCGCTCCCTTTCTCGGCGAGATTGACCACCTACGAGCCCCATCGCGGGAGCCAGCGCCGAGCTGGCTTGCCGCGATGGAGACAAAGCCGTCATAGAAGCGACGGGAATCCGACGCGGATTCCCGCCAATTCTACACGTGGGCGGAGTTTGTTATGAATCCTGAACGAGAAATCCCCGCCGGATTTTTAAAGAAAAATCCGGCATGGGTTCCCCCCTCAGGAGCATAACGGGCCCTTAGGTCTGTTATGGGTTGTAAGGAGACCCCCTACGCCGGAAAAAACGGCGTGGGGGTCCCCCCACAATCCATACCAGACCCGTATCCAAAGCACGCCGGCCGGCCGGTCAGGAAGGGAGTGGGGGCGAGCGAGCGCCCCCCCCCCTCCTGAGCCGTACCGGGCAGCATGCCCTCAACATGGGGGGGTCAGGTGCTCTGGGGTAGGGGGCGCACTGCGGCCCCCCACCCCAGAGCACCCTGTCCCCATGTTGATGAGGACAGGGCCCCTTCCCGACAACCCTGGCCGTTGGTTGTCGGGGTATGCGGGCGAGAGGCTTATCGGAATCTGGAAGCCCCCTTTAATAAGGGGGCCCCCAGATACCGGCCACCCACCCTAAGTGAATGAGTATGGGGTACATTGTACCCCTACCCATTCACCTGCAAAACAAAAGTTTAAACACAAATAAACCACACAGTGTATTGAAATATTTTTTTATTAGTTGGCCGCCGGGGGGGGGGTGTGTATGATCACTTTTAGAAAAGCGCCCCGTTTCGGCGGGCTTCTGTGGGGGGTGGGTGCCGCCGTCTGGTTCTTTTCCGCCGCCGGGGGGGGGCGCTTTGATAAAAGCGCCCACCACCCGGCGGGCTTTTTTCGACGTCTTCGGCGGCGGGGGGGGTCTTCTCCCACTCTCCGGGGTCTTCTCCCGCTCTCCGGGGGTCTTCTCCCACTCTCCGGGGGTCTTCTCCCACTCTCCGGGGGTCTTCTCCCACTCTCCGGGGGTCTTCTCCCACTCTCCGGGGGTCTTCTTCTTCTTCAGGACTCGCCGCCGCTATCTTCGTGTGTTAGCTCAATTACTAGCGGCGGCGGTCCCCTCTTCTGCGACGTCGGCGTCTTCTTCTTCTTCTTCTGCTCTCCAGATAAAGTTGACGCGAGCTTCCTCCCGCTGTTATGCCCGGCGCGCGGCTCGCAGCGAAATATATAGGCCTGTCTTGTGACGTCGCAGTCCCATCATGCTCCGGTAGGTATCTAGTAGTGGTGTACCTAGTTGCTACATTGTTAATGCCTTCTTATATTGTAAGTAACCCTTAACCCTTAACCCTTTCTGTAACATATACTGGGCAGTGTGTGGCAAATATAAACAATAATAGGTATACATTCAGTACTGTGCATTAATGTATGAGGATATGCAATCTGTTTAAAAACATCTAATACAGTTAAAATATTTTAAAAATATATATATATAAAAATATATATATATAAAATATGTGTATAAACAATAGATAAGTAGAAATTGCAGTTTTAGACAATGGCCTGAAACATGCACCAGCAAAAAGTCTTAACAAATTTGACACCTACATAGGAATCCAAAAATATATTAGAAAAATCAATATCAAAAAATACATAATGAATAACCCCACCAACTTCACCACCGCCAAGTCCAATATCGAAAATGTACAATCCAGCAACCTGCGCAACAATTCAGTATTCAACCCGCAAGTTCACGACAACCACTTTATTGATGTGTTCAAGAAACTGGTACTTCAAGACCTAGACAAGTTAAAGGTAAAGAAAGCCACCAATCCGGTTCATATCCAAAAAGGCATTAAGTCACTAACCAAAAGGACGGACATTGTAATCCGACCGGCCGACAAAGGCGGAGGAGTAGTAGTGCAGTCAAAGGAACAGTACCAAAAGGAAATGGAAAGGCAATTACAAGATGAAAAAACCTACACTAAACTACTAAGCAACCCTCTTAATGTATACAAAAAAGAGCTAGGTAAACTGATACACCTAGGGGTAAAGAAATCAATCCTCAACAAAAAAGAGTCGCAATACCTTATTCCAGAACTGTGCAGGATACCCATCATCTATATGGTCCCAAAGCTACATAAAGACAGAGCAAACCCGCCAGGAAGACCCATTGTTAATGGAATCGACTCCCTAACCTCTAGAATGGGAGAATACCTAGACCATTACATACAACCAGCGGTCCAACAAACAACATCCTACCTCAAAGACACAAAGCATGTGCTACAACTACTAGAAGACACACCAGTATTAAAAGGAAGAACTCTACTTGCAACAGCAGACGTGTCATCATTATATACAATAGTAGAGCACCACCAGGCCTGTAATTCCACAAAGTGGCTTCTAAAGGAATACAGCTCCCTTATTTGCAAACAAAGGAAATTTTTAGTAAAGTGTATTGACTTCTGTCTAAAACACAACTACTTTTGGTACAACCAGACCTTCTATAAACAAACCACGGGCATAGCCATGGGGGCTAAATTTGCCCCCAGCGTGGCTAATGCTTTCATGGCCCAATGGGAGGAAGGTGCAATATATTCAAATGTCCCGATGGAATTAACACTCTATAAAAGATATATCGACGATATATTAATAATCTGGAATGGCAGCAAAGAAACACTCACAACATTTCTAGAAAAGTTGAACCAAAACAACCTCAACATTTCACTCACATGGAACATCAGTGATGAATGTATCAACTTTCTAGATTTAGACATTTCGATTACAGACAATAAACTAACCACCAAGACACACTTTAAAAATGTCGATGCAAACAGCTATCTCTCGATGAGAAGCTGCCACCATAAATCATGGTTGTTCAATATCCCAAAAGGACAACTGACAAGAATAAGAAGAAATTGCACATATGAAGAAGATTACAAATCCCAAGCGGCATTTATAGGAGACAGGTTTAAGGAAAAGGGATATACGGAAAACTTTATACAAAAACAAATCAATGAGGTATTAGAACGTAACAGACAAACCATGTTACAGGGACCAAAAATGAAACAACACAAAATAGAAGCACCAATGATTATACTTGACTACAATATACAACATCGAGAAATGGAAAAATCCATCAAAAAACATTGGTATATACTAAAAAGCGACAAACATTTGAAAAGTATATTACCAGAGAAACCCAATATAGTGTATAGAAGAGCTCCAACACTACGAGACTTGGTAGTCAAAAATGTGGTAGAACCCCCAAAAAGTGGACACAGTTATTTTTCTAGTAAAGGATTCCACCCATGCAAATATTGTTTTGCATGCAGACATTCAAAGAAACCACAGAAAAAAAGAACAGATTTCACCTCGACTACAACAGGACAAACCTATGAAATTAAAGACTTTATCAGCTGTCACACAGAGGGCGTAGTCTATGTACTACAATGTACATGCAACCTACAATATGTAGGACACACTAAAAGACCACTCATGGTAAGAATTGGAGAACATATACGAAACATCAAAAAAAAGTTCCCAAAACACAACGTCAGTAAACACTTTGCCCAGCACCATAATAGTGATCCTACACAAATGAGTTTCTGGGCAATAGAAAAATACAAAAAACCATGGAGAGGAGCACATTTAGTCAGAACCATCAGCCAAAAGGAATCACAATGGATTTTTAACCTACAAACAATGGTACCTGATGGAATGAATGTAGAATTTGATCTTAACTGTTTTTTAAGTAATTTTTAACAGTTCTAGGCTTTATCTACTTATCTATTGTTTATACACATATTTTATATATATATATTTTTATATATATATATTTTTAAAATATTTTAACTGTATTAGATGTTTTTAAACAGATTGCATATCCTCATACATTAATGCACAGTACTGAATGTACACCTATTATTGTTTATATTTGCCACACACTGCCCAGTATATGTTACAGAACGGGTTAATATTACTTACAATATAAGAAGGCATTAACAATGTAGCAACTAGGTATATACCTCTATTGCCTATCCTTCTGTACTTTATTAAACCCCTCTACATATGTAAGACCCTGGCAGTAGTATACTGGAGTCATGAAAAACCGGACTGTGTGTATAATAGAAGATCTCCAACCAACAAAATGGCGGCCGCCGTAAACGGAGACATACACTCCGATAAAATGGCCGCCGACACACTTCCGGTCCGAGCGTATAAATGACAAGGGTAACAACCAATCAGATATCTCTGATGAAGCTGCGTGACGCAGCGCAACATGTGCAACATGTAAGATCTGAACCCAAAACAGGAAGATAGACGCGGAACACGATCGTACTTGTTTGTTTTTACTTTGATGTAAGTCTCTTTTAACATTTTTATTAAACGTTCATACGTACTTCACCATGGCACAATTCCTCTTTATTTGAGTGACTCTGGAACTTCCCCCTCTCATCCAACCGTGGAATAGAAGATTCTCATAACCTCATCATACCAACCCATTGAAAAGGACGGAGTGACACCTGCTGGAGAACCAGAGCAACACACATAGAAAGGCTATAATTTTGCCTTATTAAGGTAAGCGCAATGTGAGCATATTTCCTGAAGAAAAGTCACCCATATCACAGAACCTGCTACACCACCACGGATGGGACAGTTCACTTTATTATTTGCACAGATTGTGATTCACTATATGGACTCTAGTAGTTGAATTATTAATGAGCTGGGACTCCTTATTTTATCCTTTCTGGTAACCTTGCCGTCACATGCTGGTGAAGCCTCTGTGTGGCCGTCACATGCTGGTGAAGCCTCTGTGTGGCCGTCACATGCTGGTGAAGCCTCCTCGTGAACGTCACATGCTGGTGAAGCCTCCGCGTGAACGTCACATGCTGGTGAAGCCTCCGCGTGAACGTCACATGCTGGTGAAGCCTCCGCGTGAACGTCACATGCTGGTGAAGCCTCCGCGTGAACGTCACATGCTGGTGAAGCCTCCGCGTGGCCGTCACATGCTGGTGAAGCCTCCGTGTGGCCGTCACATGCTGGTGAAGCCTCCGTGTGGCCGTCACATGCTGGTGAAGCCTCCGTGTGGCCGTCACATGCTGGTGAAGCCTCCGTGTGGCCGTCACATGCTGGTGAAGCCTCCGTGTGGCCGTCACATGCTGGAAGCCTGTGGCCGTCACATGCTGGTGAAGCCTCTGTGTGGCCGTCACATGCTGGTGAAGCCTCTGTGTGGCCGTCACATGCTGGTGAAGCCTCCGTGTGGCCGTCACATGCTGGTGAAGCCTCCGTGTGGCCGCCACATGCTGGTGAAGCCTCCGTGTGGCCGTCACATGCTGGTGAAGCCTCCGTGTGGCCGCCACATGCTGGTGAAGCCTCTGTGGTAACGCTACAATCTGCTGGAGTCCTGGTGGGAAAGTTACGTTCTGCCCGAGTCTCAACAAAATCGTTGCATGCTGAAGGAGTCTTCATGTGAATGACATGTGATTGATTTAAAGAAATTCCCAACTTTTGGGCTATTTTCTTTGCCAACAGAGTGGCACCCTGTTCATTTAAGTGCAGTCCATCCCTGCTGTAGAGCAAGTGACCAATTGAAAAGTCAGTCCAGGTCTCCATGAAGCCAAACCCCTCCTTCCTGCACCAGTTTTTCAGCCACCGGCTAAGCTCCCTAAACTCCTGCTGCCTCCTTGGTGCGGCTCGAGGTACAGGCAGTATTTCTGAAAATGCCTTTTCTTCAGTATAGCTCCTAAGTCCCTGAAATCATTTTGTAGGGAGCTCCATTTTCTTCTAATGTTGTCGTTGGTTCCAATATGTACCATGACAGCTGGGTCCCCCCCAGCCGCATCCAACAATCCATCCATCCGATCTGCTATGTCCCGAACTCGTGCGACCAGGAAACAATATACTGTTCGTCGATCACCGTCATTCTGACAGATTGCCCTTTCTGTCCCTCTAATGACAGAATCCCCTACCACCAGGATCTGCCTATCCTTTTCTGTAAGCTTGCCCTCGTCTTCATGGGAAGAGATAT
The DNA here is from genome assembly GCA_029574335.1 of Rana kukunoris. Classification (NCBI taxonomy): domain Eukaryota; kingdom Metazoa; phylum Chordata; class Amphibia; order Anura; family Ranidae; genus Rana; species Rana kukunoris. Next base: position 61,498,073 of record CM056055.1, on the reverse strand, counting down.
TCCAATGGCTGTCCTGTTGTTTTGTTGTGCTCTCAACATGTACATCACATTGTGCTGGAGTCTCAACATGAATGTAACATTCAGGTGGTGTCTCCATGTGAACATCACATGCTGGTGAAGTCTCCGTTTGAACCTGACATGCTGGTGAAGTCTCTGTTTGAACCTCACATGCTGGTGAAGTCTCCGTTTGAACCTCACATGCTGGTGAAGTCTCCGTTTGAACCTCACATGCTGGTGAAGTCTCCGTTTGAACCTCACATGCTGGTGAAGTCTCCGTTTGAACCTCACATGCTGGTGAAGTCTCCGTTTGAACCTTAAATGCTGGTGAAGTCTCCGTTTGAACCTCCGTTTGAGCCTCCTCGGGAACGTCACATGATGGTGAAGCCTCCGCGTGAACGTCACATGCTGGTGAAGCCTCCGCGTGAACGTCACATGCTGGTGAAGCCTCCTCATGAACGTCACATGCTGGTGAAGCCTCCACATGAATGTCATTTGCTGGTGAAGCCTCCGTGTAGCGTTCATGTTCTGTCTCGCTCACTAGGGCAGTCCTGCCTTGTGAGCTGTCTCTGCAGTAAATACTGCGTACATCTGCAATAAAAAAAGAATAATCAGGTTTAGCACTTTCACCTACTATATATATATCTATATATATAAATATATAGATATAGATATATATATATATATAGATATAGATATATATATATATATATCTCTATATATATATATATATATATATATATATATCTCTATATATATATATATATATATATATATATATATATATATATATCTCTATATATATATATATATATATATATATACATACATCAAATTAGACAGAGAAAAGTTCAAAACTCCAATGCCAGGGACAATAAATAAACCAGACATGATGGTGATCTTACTATAAAAATTCTGAGTCAGAAAGGGAACTGATTCTTAATTTTCATGTGCGGGGGAGTAATCTGCAGTGCTTCTGTTTCTTATTATTAAACACCCAGCCTCTATGGGGGCAGGGGGAGGGGGGGTGACCTCTGATCAATATCAATTTCCATTGCTATACATGTGTTACTTTGGACTCCAATAAAGATGTTTTTATAACAAAATATTTTTTTGCGTGTTTTGGCACCATTAAAACGTTTGTTATCCCCAAAAAGTAAATAAAGATCCTGTTCCTTTAAAGCCTGTTATAGTGCTTGTGCTGTGTATGAAATATCTGTCTGATCCTACCAGTTTCTACCCTCCCCCTCTCTGCACTGACTCCCATGTGTCAGGGCTGCAGAGTCCTGACACCAGAGTCAGTACGTGTCTCCATCATACGCTGCTATCTGCAGCTCTCCCTGTGTCTCCTCCCCCTCCCTGTACATGTCTCCATCATACGCTTCTATCTGCAGCTCTCCCTGTGTCTCCTCCCCCTCACCCTCCATGTACATGTCTCCATTATACGCAACTATCTGCAGCTCTACCTGTGTCTCATCCCCCTCCAAAACATGTCTCCATCATACGTTACTATTTGCAGCTTTCTCGGTGTCTCCCTACCCTCCCACTCCCTGCCTGTCATCTCTCACTATCCCTGATCTGTTCAACCCCCCCTCCCCCCACCCTCTGTCACATAAAAAGCTGCATCCCAGTGCCTGTGCTCTATAGACACAAAAAACAACCTTTCTACTTGTATTACAATGTATCCATCTTGGCCTCTGTTTAATCTTCAGCTGACATAACGCCGCACATGTGATCCATTATGACAGTTTGATTTGAGAGCACAATAAATGTGACAGTTGGCATTCCCAGCATGCCAGGAATAGAACTGTTTTTTAAACTGTTAAATCAGTTTTTGATGGGGCCATAGGATGGGGGCAATTTTGATGGTGCAGTTTTTGATGGGGCAATAGGATTGGGGCCAGTTTTTAATGGGGGGCCAGTTTTTGATGGTAGTTTGATGGGAGAAATTTGATGGGGCCAGTTTTGATGGGCGAAATATGATGGAGGCATTTTGATGAAAGCAGTTTTGATGGTAGAAATTTGATGGGGCAATTTTATGGGGCAGCTCCTGCAAAAGCTAAAGACTTTTAAAAAGATGCTAATTAGAGGGATTGCTGATTCTCACTTCAACTTTTTCTTACGGATTTAAGCTATTCATCCAGTTAGCTTTAGCAATTCATCTATTCAGCATTCCCACGCACTTTCTGCAGGAAATGCATTTTCTAGTTGTTGTTGTTATTATTATACATTTATATCGCTCTGACATATACCGCAGTTTTGTACAGAGATCACTGAGCTAATCACATCAGTCTCTGTACAGAGGAGCTTACACTCTAATGCCCCCTCCCCCCACAGTCACATCAGTCTCTGTACAGAGGAGCTTACATTCTAATGTCCCCTCCCCCCACAGTCACATCAGTCTCTGTACAGAGGAGCTTACATTCTAATGTCCCCTCCCCCAATCGCACCCTATTATACATTTATGTAGCTCTGACATATACCGCAGTGTTGTACAGAGATCACTGAGCCAGTTACCTCAGTCTCTGTACAGAGGAGCTTACATTCAAATGTCCCCTCCCCCCCCCCCCACAGTCGCACACTATTATTATTATTATTATTAGTGGGAATGGTCTCCAACATTCCCAGTATTGTTGTTTGTTTTTTGTTTTTCTGTGTTTTTTTGTCTCTGCGTAACTTCTGCATACTTTCAGCTATTAAAACTATTCAACTTTTTAAAATGTTCAACTCTTTTAGCTTATGATGGGACTTTTATTTTTTTTGTACTATTTATACTTTTTAAAACATTTTTTACTTTTTTTTTATTTTATTTTTTACATTGACGTCAATGAGAGCCTGCTTCGAATCCTTAAAATCTTCTTCCGCTCCCAAAAGTTTCAGCTCCTTCATACTTTCACCTACAGACACCAAACAAACTTTTTAAAGAGTTCACAAAATATTCAGCTATCCGGCTATATTTTTTAGTTTGATATCTTTTAGGCGGCGTACACACGACCGAGGTTCTCGCTGGAAACCAGCGAGAACCTCGCTGGAAGCTGCATTCCAGCGAGGACCTCGGCCGTGTGTACACAGAGCGCTCGCCCCGCCCGTCGGGAATCCCGTCGAGCGAATAGAGAGCAGGCTCTCTATTTGCTCGACGGCCCGCCTGGATGAATGGCTGGTTGCCATTCCCGACGGGCGGGTCGCCGATTTCGACGGCCGGCAGAGAACCTCGACGGGCGGAACGATGTGTTCTGCCCGTCGAGGTTCTCTGCCGTGTGTACACGGCCTTACAGTTTTTGTGAAAAGCTTTTTACGTTTAGTGATCATTTCAGGAAATTTTAGCAATTTAAACAGAGTGTCTATGGGGCTAGTTAGAGTGGATGATGTCATCGCTACAGCACGGAGCTTTACCAAAAATTATCTTTTTGTTCCTTTTCTATAAATTGCTCTCACAATTTATACATCCAGGGGCGGACTGACCATTCGGTCATTCGGGCAGTGACCGAGGGCCCGTGCCACTAGGGGGCCCCATCAGGGTGGCCAGCCTCAGTAAAACTAGGGACAGTATGTCAAAAATCTGTGTATTTTTACATGTGTTCTTGAAATGTCTGAGACCGACATTATTTTGATGTAAAAATCGGGAGTTTATAGCTGCCCCGCCTCTGCACTGCCCTCTCAGCCAATAGGAACAAGCTGTACACACCCCCTTCCACAGCGCGGCTTTTTTGACACAGAAGCAGGAGAAACTTCTGGAGGAGAGGAGAGGGAGGCGGGGACACAGCCTGCAGTGTGGGACGGACTACTGCCTGATAAGGTAAGCTGGCTGAGCTTTACAAAATGGATTCTTGTTGCTCCTGGAGAGCAGAAAGGGAGAGGATTTGTTACCTCCTCCTGTCTCTAAGGCTATTACATGAATGTTGTGTGTGATAAGTGCGCTGCTGCTGGAGGAAGGACATGTCCTGAATGTCTCCCCCAATCTCTAACTACATCTCCATACTCTCATTAGCTGCCCACCACTATACAGGCACAGTCCCCTCCTCACCTGTATTACCAACTCTTGTGTCTGTCAGGTGCTGGGGCACTACAAGTCCCAGCATGTCAGGAGATGGGGGCAGCAGTAGTGTGTTCAATCAGGCTGATTTTTGGGTTAAAAATGCTTAAAATGGTTAAAAATGCTGATGTGTATATAGTGTGTGTTTATATACTGTATGTATAGTGTGTGTGTATATACTGTATAGTGTGTGTATACTGTATAGTGTGTGTGTATATATACTGTATAGTGTGTGTGTATACTGTATAGTGTGTGTGTATATACTGTATAGTGTGTGTGTATACTGTATAGTGTGTGTGTATATACTGTATAGTGTGTGTATACTGTATAGTGTGTGTGTGTATATATAGTGTGTGTGTGTGTGTATATACTGTATAGTGTATAGTGTGTATATATATATATATACTGTACAGTGTGTGTGTATAGAGTGTGTGTGTGTATATACTGTATAGTGTGTGTGTATACTGTATAGTGTGTGTGTGTGTGTATATATACTGTATAGTGTGTGTGTGTGTGTGTGTATATATATACTGTATAGTGTGTGTATATACTGTATAGTGTGTGTGTGTATATACTGTATAGTGTGTGTGTGTATATATATATATATATATACTGTATAGTGTGTGTGTATATACTGTATAGCGTGTGTGTATAGTGTGTGTGTATATACTGTATAGTGTGTGTGTGTGTATATACTGTATAGTGTGTGTGTGTGTGTGTATATACTGTATAGTGTGTGTGTGTGTGTATATATTGTATAGTGTGTGTGTGTATATACTGTATAGTGTGTATATACTGTATAGTGTGTGTGTATATACTGTATAGTGTGTGTGTGTGTATATATTGTATAGTGTGTGTGTATATACTGTATAGTGTGTGTATATACTGTATAGTGTGTGTGTATATACTGTATAGTGTGTGTGTATATACTGTATAGTGTGTGTGTATATACTGTATAGTGTGTGTGTATATACTGTATAGTGTGTGTTTGTGTATATACTGTATAGTGTGTGTGTATATACTGTATAGTGTGTGTGTATATACTGTATAGTGTGTGTGTGTGTGTGTCTGTGTGTATATACTGTATAGTGTGTGTGTGTATATACTGTATAGTGTGTGTGTGTGTATATACTGTATAGTGTGTGTGTGTATATACTGTATAGTGTGTGTGTGTATATACTGTCGTGTGTGTATATACTGTAAAGTGTGTGTGTATATACTGTATAGTGTGTGTGTATATACTGTATAGTGTGTGTGTGTGTATACTGTCGTGTGTGTGTATATACTGTATAGTGTGTGTGTGTATATACTGTATAGTGTGTGTGTGTATATTCCGCTGGCTCTATGACTCATAGTTCAGAGGCGGCAACAAGTGGATTTTTTCTAATTAACAGCTTTTTCCTGACAGCTGCCTGCCATACCAAACCACATGCTAAGGTGCAAATGTGTGTGTAAGGGTACACTGCCGTAGGGTGGCACACTGGGGGGCACTGCCGTAGGGTGGCACACTGGGGGGCTCTGCCGTAGGGTGGCACACTGGGGGGCTCTGCCGTAGGGTGGCACACTGGGGGGCTCTGCCGTAGGGTGGCACACTGGGGGGCTCTGCCGTAGGGTGGCATACTGGGGGGCCTCTTTAGTAGGGTGGCATACTGGGGGGCCTCTTTAGTAGGGTGGCACACTAGGGGCCTCTTTAGAAGGGTGGCACACTGGGGGGGCTCTGCCATAGGGTGGCACTCTGGGGGGGCTCTGCCAAAGGGTGGCACTCTGGGGGGGCTCTGCCAAAGGGTGGCACACTGGGGGGGCTCTGCCATAGGGTGGCACACTGGGGGGGCTCTGCCATAGGGTGGCACACTGGGGGGGCTCTGCCATAGGGTGGCACACTGGGGGGGCTCTGCCATAGGGTGGCACACTGGGGGGGCTCTGCCATAGGGTGGCACACTGGGGGGGCTCTGCCATAGGGTGGCACACTGGGGGGGCTCTGCCATAGGGTGGCACACTGGGGGGGCTCTGCCATAGGGTGGCACTCTGGGGACTGTGATGTATATGGAGAATGTTGGGACTTTGTTGTAAGGGAGGACTCTGATGTGAGCGTGGAGCTCATCCTGACTGTTGTACTCTATATGTTGTTTTGTTACTTACTCCTGGCGTGACGGCCATCTGTAAACCTAGGGGGGCCCATAATCTTCTATTGCCCGGGGGCCCCATGAGTTGTCAGTCCGCCCCTGTATACATCGTAGGTATTTTTGTCTAGTTTTAGGTAGAGCTGCACGTTTCTGGGGAAAAATGAGAATCGCGATTCTTTTGCATAAAATGAAGATCACAATTCTCAAAAATTTATTTTTTCAAAGTTATTTTCAGCACAAAACGGCGCTTATGTGCTTAAATCCAGAATATGTAAATCTGACAGACTGTTTACATGTTACATTTTAAAGCCGCAGCAAACCTGCTGACCTTACATGCTTGCTAATGTGACAGAACACCTCTGATTTTCACATTGAACTAAATCTGAAAATCGGAGGTGTTCTGTCACATTAGCAAGCATTGTAAGGTTTGCTGCAGCTTTTTTGTGTTTAACCACTTAAAGCGGATCTCCCACGCCAAATCAATTTTTTCTTTATGGGCTCTTTAAATGTTTAATAGCACTGCTGTGCTGAACTCACGGTTCTGGTGTCCCTCCGCCGCATCGCTGTGATTCTGTCCCAAATAAATAGTTATATTCTCGTTTTCCACCCGTTGCCATCTTAGCTTTGGGCGTTCTAATCACACACGCAGGCACTTCCTCTTTGCGGTGGATGCTGTCCCAGCATCCACCGCTCGATCCCGCTCATGTGCACTGTTAATGGTGACCGGCGGCTACAGTGTCTGTTGTCATCGCGCGATGTTTGTGCTAACGGAGAGAGAGAGAGATATTATAATTAGGGAGCTCTGACACACACGCTCCCAGGAGACACAGCGCGGCACAGGAAGCAGGAGAAAACCCGACTTTAACCCGAGGGGGTGCAGACCGGAAGCCTGGCTTTTTACTAAGGTACTCTAACGCTGATTTATCTACAAATAGCCGATTATGCATTTATTAGGAGTAGTATGAATATTAAACTAAAGTCGAATTCAGGGTGGAGCTCCGCTTTAAGATCCGGACCTTTGAGCAGCTAAAGGACCTGGCCAGGTTTTGCGATTCGGCACTGCGTCGCTTTAACTGACAATTACGCGGTCGTGCGAAGTGACTCCCAAACAAGATTGGCATCCTTTTTTTCCCACAAATAGAGCTTTCTTTTGGTGGTATTTGATCACCTCTGCGGTTTTTATTTTTTGTGCTATAAACAAAAAAAGAGCGACAATTTAGAAAAAAATTCAATATTTTGTTACTTTTTCCTATAATAAATATTCCCCAAAAATATATAAAACATTTTTTTCCCTCAGTTTAGTCCGATACGTATTCTTCTACATATTTTTGTTTAAAAAAAATCACAATAAGCGTTTATCGGTTGGTTTGCGCAAAACTTTTAGCGTTTACAAAATAGGGGATAGTTTTATTGCATTTTTATATTTTATTTTTTACTACTAATGGCGGCAATCAGCGATTTTTTTTTCGTGAGTGACTGCGACATTATGGCAGACACTTCGGACAATTTTACCCCATTTTTGGGACCATTGTCATTTTCACAGCAAAAAATACATTAAAAATGCACTGATTACTGTGAAAATACCAATTGCAGTTTGGGAGTTAACCACAAGGGGGCGCTGAAGAGGTTAAGTGTGACCTCATCTCTGTTTCTAACTGTAGGGGGGTGGGGCTGTAGGTGTGACACCATTGATTGTGTTTCCCTATAAAAGGGATCACACAGTCGATGACGGCGCCACAGTCAAGAAAGGGGGAAGCTGTGTTTACACTCACCTCTCCCCGTTCTTCAGCTCCGTGGACCGATCGCGGGACTCCAGCGGCCATCGGGTCCGTGGGTCCCAGAGCTTCGGACCGGGTCGCGTGCACGCGCCGGCATGCTCAACCCCACAGCTGGGCTTAAAGGGCAACGTACAGGTACGTGGATGTGCCCAGCCGTGCCATTCTGCCGACGTAAATGTTTTTAACATTACATTCAGCCGAGTTGTGAGAATGACATTAGGCTGTTTTTTTATTTTATTTCATTGCCGTACATACCGTATTTTTACCACGGCTTCCGGGTATGTAATCTGCGGGACTGGGCGTTCCTAATTGATTGACATGCTTCTGACCGGCGCATACAGCGTGTCACGAGTTGCCGAAGGAAGCCGAACGTTGGTGTGCAGGCGCCGTATAGAGCCGACTCGCAGTCCGGCTTCTTTCGGCAACTCGTGATGCGCTGTATGTGCCGGTCTGAGGCATGTCAATCAATTAGGAACGCCCAGTCATTCTCACAACTCGGCTGAATGTAATGTTAAAACATTTTAGGGGTTGAACCCCCGCTTTAAGTGGTTAACCACTTCAATACTGGCCCATAGTCATTTGACGTCCACAGAGGGGATCTCTTATACTGGGTGGCTGTCATATGACGTCCTGGACTTTGTGCAGTGATATCTCAATGATGGGAGCAGCTAGAGGCTTCATTCAGATATCATTCATTAGTGCCGGCGATTCTGTGCACGATAAGTTCCGCCGCTTGATCGTTCTTATAGGCGGCAGGAGGGGACATACCCCCCTCCCGCCGCCATCCGGTACTTCTCCGAGCTCTCCCGTGCGATCGGGGGCCCGGAGAAAGAATTGTCCGGCGCAGGCAGGAAGCATAGAGATGACTGGTGACCATATGGCCACCAGTCATCTCTATGACCATCGAAGACCCGGGCGCGATGTGATGCCGTCACGCCCAGGTACCCGTAAGTAAACAAAGCCGCGATTACAGCTAGTAAGCAATACCAAGCATGAGATCGGTGAATTTTTTTTCATGATTTCCAGCCTGGAGGAGAGATGTGGGGGGAGGGGAGGTCTTATTGACCCCGCATCTCTCCATAAATAGGACCTGTCACACACATTTCCTATTACAAGGGATGTTTACATTCCTTGTAATAGGAATAAAAGTGATACAAAATAAAATAAAAAAAAGTGTAAAAAATAAATAAAAACAAAATTAAAAACGCCCCTGCTCCGGTAGCTCGCTTGCAGAAGCAAACGCACACGCAAGTCCCGCCCACATATGTAAACGCTGTTTAAACCACATGTGTGAGGTATCGCCGCGTGCGTTAGAGTGTGTGCAACAATTTTAGCATTAGACCTCCTCTGTAAATCTAAACTGGTAACCTGTAAAAAAATTCAAAGCTTTGCCTATAGAGATGTTTAAGTACTGAAGTTTGGCGCCATTCCATAAGTGTGCTCAATTTTAAAGCGTGAGGTATCTATTTACTCGGTGTAACATCATTATTCATATTTTACAAAAAAATTGGGCTAACTTTACTGTTTTTTTAATTCATGAAACCATTTCTTTCCCAAAAAAAAGGCGTTTGAAAAATGATTGCGCAAATACCGTGCTAGATAAAATGTTGCAATGACTGCCGTTTTATTCCCTAAGGCAGGGGTGGCCAATCAGTGGCCCGGGGGCCACAAGTGGCCCGCGGAGCCCTCTGATGTGGCCCGGGACCTCCTGCTCTGGAATAACGGGTTGGCAAGCCCAGATCACAGGTCTGCCATACCACAGCATCAGTGTTGTGAATGAAGCTGTTGGTAGAGGAAGAAAGCGGCTGTGTACCAGAGCCCCATAAGCTGATGTTTCCTCTACAGCGCCGGCTTAGCCACAGAAGGAGTCTATAGCAAAGTTCAGCTAACCCGCAGGATAGACACAGGTGCACTACGTTGCACCCGCAGTGTGGGTAAACCACAGCACATCAGTTAAAATCAGTCTTAGGCCCTTTTCACATGATCAGCCCGATCAAATGGGACCCTCAATTCACCTCTACAGATCGACAGATGTCCATTTACGCCCGCCTACCTCCAATCCAAAAAACAGAAGGGAATTCGTCCCCTTCCATCTGGGCAGATCGGAGGGCCCATAGAGTAGCCGTGACCTGTCATCCGCCTGCTCCGCTCATTGTGGCCCACGACTGGTTACCAAATTGATTAAGTGGCCCTTGCTATTCAAAAGCTTGGACACCCCTGCCCTAGGGTGTCTGCTAAAAAAACCATATATAATGTTTGGGGGTTCTGAGTAATTTTCTAGCAAAAGAATGATGATTTGTACATGTAGGAGAGAAGTGCCAGAATAGGCCCGGTATTGAGGTGGGTATAAAAGCCCGGTATTGAAGGGGTTAAAATAAATGTGAATGCTACGTTGGGTGTAACAAGATGTCCTCCTCACCATAGCTTGTACCTCTGACTATGATTTCCGCCTTCTGACTTGGTACCCTGCTGCCAGCATGTTACTAACTCCTGTCTGACCTTGAGCATGATTTTGACCTTGCAACAGGTTTGCAAGGCTGCTGCTGAACATAGCTTGTGACTGGCACCTGCGCGCTTCCACTTCCCTAGCAGTCCCTGTCTCCCAGTGGTGCTTGGGTGGGAATTGCGCAAGAGGCCATCCTCATTTTGGGCTCTGCCGTCAGGTACATGATATATGCTGTTATTCATCCGAGTGTCTTGTGAGTAAATTTTAACTTAATAAATAAGTGTTCCTCTGTTCACCTTAAAGCCACTTGGGACCATGTTGGTGCTCCAAAATCTGCTGACATTGCCATTAAAGGTACCAAGCGCCTGTGGTTTTACTGCTGTCATGTTTTGATGCCGCAGTGTTGTGAAGTTGGTGATACTCATTCCTATGGCTGCCTGGTGGTCCAAAAGCACAGTTCTATACACAAGCATTGTTGACCTCTAATTATCTGGTAAGCAGGTGGTACGCATATGTGGTGTTGGAACACTGAAGTTTTATAAAGTTTGCACCATGGATTGTCTGTACTTGCAGGGGCGGACTGACAACTCATGGGGCCCCCGGGCAATAGGAGATTATGGGACCCCTGGGCAATAGGAGATTATGGGACCCCCGGGCAATAGGAGACTATGGGGACCCCGGGCAATAGGAGACTATGGGGACCCCGGGCAATAGGAGATTATGGGGCCACACAGTATACATACAGTATACATACACAGTATACAGACACACAGTATACACAGACAGTATACATACACACAGAATACACATATACACACACACTGAAAAGGTACTGGAGAGGCGGGGCAGCTATAATCTTGGGATTTTTTTTAAAACACAGATTTTTACATACTGTCCCTGGTTTTACTGATACTTAGCGACATGTTTTTATGACCGATTTTGATACCGTTTGGCATTACTCGCACCATTTTTACAGTTTATGTAGCTACATCGATTTTATCTCCAGTGCAATATTTGTTTGGTTACCAACTTGAAGACTATAAAAGTTTTAATGCTATTCCCATTGAGCGCTGCCTTTGTGTGTTTTTCAGTGGCGGAATTTTCATAGGTGCCGCAGTCGCAGTTGCGACTGGGCCCTGTGGTTTAGCCAAGTCGGGGGGGCCCGCCCGCCGCCTGTCAGTTTGAGGAGAGGAGCCGTTCTGCCACTGGATCGGGTGCCGACAAGGCACTGGCAGTGGATGCAGGGACGGCATCGCAGCAACCCCCCTAAGACCTGGCATCTCCCCCTGCACCTCTGGCTGGCCGTTTAGAGTGCAGTGGGGAGATGTGGTAGGAGATGGAAGATCGGCAGGCGGCAGCTCTATGGTGCCTGTGTGGGCAAGTCTCCCTGGGGCTTGTAGTACTCGAGTCTCGAGTGTCAGTGTATACAGAGAGGGGAGGGGCCTCTGACCCGGGCAGGTATCAGTTTCACTTTCTCTCTGCTTGCACACTGTTGTTGATGCCCGGGTCAGAGACCCCTCCCCCTCTGCTGTATACATGAATCGGAGAACTACAAGCCCCAGTGAGATCCCCCTGCCTGTGGACACCATAGAGCTGCAGATCGCCACCTCCACCAGCCGGGTACAGGGGAACTTTTGCAAGGGGGAGTCAGCTGTTTGGGGACCCTGATGTAAGAGGGGGGGCTTCTGGGGACACTAATGTAAGGAAGGGGGCCTCTGGGGACACGAATGTAAGAGAGGGGGGGCTTCTGGGGACACTAATTGAAAGGGGGGCTTCTGGGCACACTAATGTAAAGGGGGGGGCTTCTGGGGACACTAATGTAAGAGAGGGGGGGCTTCTGGGGACACTAATGTAAAAGGGGGACTCTCTGGGGGGGAAACTCTCTGGGGACCCTGTGTAGGGGGAGACTCTCTGGGGACCCTGATGTAGGGGGAGACTCTCTGGGGACCCTGATGTAGGGGGAGACTCTCTGGGGATCCTGAGAGGGGGAGACTCTCTGGGGATCCTGATGTAGGGGGAGACTCTCTGGGGATCCTGATGTAGGGGGAGACTCTCTGGGGATCCTGATGTAGGGGGAGACTCTCTGGGGATCCTGATGTAGGGGGAGACTCTCTGGGGATGATGTAGGGGGAGACTCTCTGGGGACCCTGATGTAGGGGGAGACTCTCTGGGGACCCTGATGTAGGGGGAGACTCTCTGGGGACTGATGTAGGGGGACTCTCTGGGGATGTGTAGGGGGAGACTCTCTGGGGGATGTAGGGGGAGACCCTAATGTATGGGGAGACTCTCTGGGGTCCTAATGTATGGGGAGACTCTCTGGGGGCCCTGATGTAGGGGGAGACTCTCTGGGGACCCTGTTGTAAGGTAGGGTTCTCTGGGGACACTAATGTAAGAGGGGAGACTCTCTGGGGGCCCTGATGTAGGGGGAGACTCTCTGGGGACCCTGGTGTTAGGGGTGCTCTCTGGGAATCCTGATGTAGGGGAAGACTCTCTGGGGACCCTGATGTAGGGGGAGACTCTCTGGGGACCCTGATATAGGGGGAGACTCTCTGGGGACCCTGATATAGGGGGAGACTCTCTGGGGACCCTGATGTAGGGGGAGACTCTCTGGGGACCCTGATGTAGGGGGAGACTCTCTGGGGACCCTGATGTAGGGGGAGACTCTCTGGGGACCCTGATGTAGGGGGAGACTCTCTGGGGACCCTGATGTAGGGGGAGACTCTCTGGGGACCCTGATGTAGGGGGAGACTCTGGGGACCCTGATATAGGGGGAGACTCTCTGGGGACCCTGATATAGGGGGAGACTGTAGGGGGGGCTCTCTGGGGATCCTAATGAGGGGGAGACTCTCTGGGGGCCCTAATGTAGGGGGAGACTCTCTGGGGGCCCTAATGTATGGGGAGACTCTCTGGGGGCCCTAATGTATGGGGAGACTCTCTGGGGACACTACTGTGAGGGGCAGGCTCTCTGGGGATACTAAAGTAAGGGAGGCTCTCTGGGGACCCTGATGTAAGGAAGGGGCTCTCTGGGGACACTAATGTAAGAGGGGAGGCTCTCTGGGGACCCTGATGTAAGTAGGGACTTTCTTGGGACACTAATGTAGGAGGGGAGACTCTCTGGGGACACTAATGTAAGAGGTGGAGGCTCTCTGGTGACCCTGATGTAAGGGGGGCTCTCTGAGGAGTCCCCTATGTGATGGTGTGTGTGTGGGGGGGGGGGGGGTGGCATTGAAGGACCTGGCCTTGGGGCAGCAAAGTGAATAAATCTGGGCCTGGGCAGAGGCAGCGCTGAGACTGGGGGCTGACACCAATGAGAGAAGGCGGGGGAGGAGCTTTCCTCTCTGCGCGGAGTACCTATGCCGTTTACCTATGAGACAAGAAGGCATCCTGGTGGGAGATTAGAAGGCACAGTGATGGTGACGGTAACTGATCGAACGGAATTCCCAGGGATTCGATTGATTGACAGTAAGTGATGGCCTTCATGATTTCTTGCACCGGGGCACTGAAGTCTCTAGTTACGCCTCTGGTGTTTTTGTATCCTGCTATCCATTTTTCCAGTGGTTGGGAGCTGCACTGGGAATCGGCCTGCAAGGAGATCAGCTAAAAGTAGTTGGATCTGTATGTGTGTTATAATTAATCAAAATTAGTCGATTAATCGATTAAAAAAAATAACGATTAATCGAACACAAAAATTTTGATCAGTAACAGCCCTAAAAAAAATGCTTAGATCCTAAAAACTAAATTGGAAACACTACAAAGAATAATGTACTCTCCAAAATAAATGATGTGACTTGATCAAGATAACTGGCAGAAGTGCTTATTCTATAATCTTATTTCTTGAAGTATAAAAACTTTCATACTTCATATGAAGCAAAATGGTAAACAAAAAAAACAATCAAATTTGAACTCACTGTGTACTTGTCTTTAATATACAGTATATGCCAATATTTAATACTATAGGGTTCTAATAACATTACAATATATCATTTTTTTTTATTACCTGTTAATTTTTAAAGATTTTGATGTACATAAAGATTTTGATGTACATAATATTTTATATTCTAATATAAATGACTACAATTAATACAGATATATTTACATGGAATAATACTTGCATTTTGACATATTTAATCACAGGGTCAGTGCTGGAATGGAGTTTGTTCTACCAACAGGTGAAACTGCTTCTGAAACTTACCCGACATGGCTTAAGTTCCACATGGGAATAAACCGCTATGAGCTATACCCTAGACAAGACCCTCTTATTCCTGTCTTGCTGAAAGAGATATCTACACACCGCATCCTTAATTCTGGTAATTATATTCCTTCTCATTCTTGGATCCTTGGTTTCTATCTCCTACTAATTGGCACATATGTATCAGAGCTAATGATAGTTTTGTGTGGGTTAAAGGAAACTTGTCATGTCGGAAACTGCCATTGACAAGGCTGTCATTAAGATATAAAAGATAAGAGGCACTGTTTAAGTCAGTAGTCAAGACAGAGTTTGTAAGACTAAGAAAAATCTCTAACAGAACCATATTTAGATCAATCTGGTATGCTGAGAAAAATGCCTGTTATTGAATAGTTGCTGCAGGAAGGTTTAGGTGTCATAGGAGTTTTGGTGCACTAGTCCAGGGGTCTCTAAACTTTTTAAACAAAGGGCCAGTTTACTGTGCTTCAGACTTTAGGAGGGCCAGACAGTGGCCATTGGAAGTAGAAAAGGTCCCAGCGTCTATCAGAAAAAACAAGGCCCCATCTTTGGTGTCAGTGGGGGAGTTGTGCCCCATCATTGGTGTTAGTGGAAGGGATTGTACTCCTTCCAAAATGCAATTGGAAGGAATTGTGTCCCATCATTGGTGTCACTTGAAGAAATTGTGTCCCATCAATGGTATCACTGGGCCCTATTGTTGGTGTTGTTGGGAGAAATTGTGCCCCATCATTGGTGTCATTGGGAGGAATTGTGTAATATTGTTGGTATCATTGGGAGAAATTGTGCCCCATCATTGGGAGAAATGATGCCCCATCACTGGTGTCATTGGAAAGGAATTGTGTCCTATTGTTGGAATCATTGGGAGAAATTGTGCCCAATCATTGGTGTCTTTGGGAGGAATTGTGACCGTTCATTGTTGTCAGCGGGGGGAACTTTGCCCCATTTTGTGTATCAGTGGATAAAATAGTACCTCAAGGGACAGATGAAAGCAAGCAAAGGGCCGCAGTTTGGAGACCACTGCACTAGTCCATTGTACATCACCGATAATTCAAAAATGATATGCATAGAAAAAGCATCAGAAAGAACCATATGTGCAATATCATCATGAGATGTCAAGTATGCAACACAGCTCTTTAATAAGCCAGGGCATTGTGGAACTAAATGTTAAAGTAAAGCTTCACCTAAAAGGGGAAGTTATACTTTAAGTCCTCCCATGTCTCTGTCACATTTCGGAGGTAATTTTTTTAGAGGAGGAGTGGATACCTCTATTTGTCAGGTACCTGCTCCCACTTCTGCCTAGGCGAATCAATGGGATGTTCTCCTCTTTCCCCCTCCCTCCTCGCAGTCTTCTGGGACATGTCACAGGTCCCAAAAGACTGCAGGACCATTCACAAAGTGCACAGCGGCTCTCGCAACTGCAGTGGGCAGCTGACTGTGAAGCCGCAAGCAGCACAGTCAGCGGGCCACAGTTAAGATGGCGGCATTGGGAACCCAGAGGTTAGTGAAGAACTAGCATGACTGAGGATAGTGCTGGACAGTGGCAGCTGGTGCTCAAATTTTTTGGGGGGGCGCAAACGAAAAAAAACAAAAAAAAACAATTGCAGCCTCACTGGGCTCATCAATTATAACCACTGTGCCATCAAACGCAGCCACTGTGCCATGCCATCAAATGCAGCCACTGTGCCATTAATTGTCACCACTGTGTCATGCCAAACGCAACCACTCTGCCATGCCGTCAAATGCAGCCACTGTGCCATCAATTGTCACCATTGTGCCATGCCATCAAACGCAACCACTGTGCCATGCCATCAAAACGCAACCACTGTGCCATCAAAACGCAACCACTGTGCCATGTCATCAAATGCAGTCACTGTGCCATGCCATCAAACACAGCCACTATGTCATCAATTGTCACCACTATGCCATGCCATCAATTGTTACCACTGTGCCCATCAATTGTCACCACTGTGCCCATCAATTGTCACCACTGTGCCCATCAATTGTCACTGTCCAGACATCCTTCCACCTCGGGGCTTTATATTATAACCTGCTGGGACTTGTAGTTCTCCATCATCTCCTGGGGCTCAGGTGCATGCAAGCCACCATCTGGTGGCTTGCATGCACCTGAGCCCCAGGAGATGATGTAGAACTACAAGTCCCAGCAGGTTATACATACAATAAGGCTCTGAGTTGAATGGGTGTGGATTGCATGCACCTGAGCCCCAGGAGACGATGGAGAACTACAAGTCCCAGCAGGTTATAATATAAGGCTCCGAGGTGGATGGGTGTCCAGACATCCATCCACCTCGGAGCCTTATATTATAACCTGCTGGGACTTGTAGTTCTACATCGTCTTCTGGGGATCAGTTGCATGCCATGCAATCCACCATCTTTGTCCAGTTTTTCTCTCACTGCTTGGACTGGGATCTTCTCCTGGTGCTCAGATGCATGCAATCCACCATCTATGAGACTACAAGTCCCAGCAGTGATGTACATGTAGAATAATGAGCAGAGGGGAATGTACATGTTACATTCCACTCTCTGCTCCTCTGCTCATTATTCTTATGTGCTGCCGAAATAGTGGCCGTTACCCCCCCCCCCCCCCCCTTGCTTATTAACTAAATGTCTTTTACAGTAAAAGACATTTAGTTAATAAGAGGGGGGTGGGGGTGGGGTTGACGGCCACTATTTCGGCAGCACATAAGAATGAGGAGCAGAGAGTGGAATGTAATGAAAGCCATTATTCAGTCAGTAAGCGAGGAGGGGGGGGGCTGAGGGGTCGTGGCAGCTACTATTTCAGCACTGTACATTACTCCCGAGGGGGGAGTAAAGATAACAGTCAATGAGCACATGAGCGGAGGGGGATGCATACCTTAATGTCCGGGAGTCGGGACCACACAGGCGCTGAGCTGCAGAGTGTTCCGACGTCACTTCCTTTACATCGAGTGACGTCGGATCCCTATAGCATGTGCACCTGCTCTGCGATAGTAAAGTCCATCTCCCGGAAGTTTGTGGCGGGATGGAGAGCACCACAATGGCATTTTTTTGCCTGCCAATGTAGCGCCTCGTCTGCAATCTTATGATTGCACAGACGTGGCGCTACCTGTACCACACTGGGCACAGTGCACATAAGGACCATTTTTGGGAAAAAAAATCTTAAAGAGACATGTTTTAATAAAAAAAAATAAAAAAATATATAATTTTTTTTTTCACTGACTGGGGGAGGGGGGGGCGGCGCCCGGGCGCCCTCTATGGACGGGCCGCCACTGGTGCGTGGATTCCTGGACAAGAAAGCATCCTGGTAGTAAAAGTCAGCAGCTACAGGAAAATAGCTTGGCTACTTGGAGATAAAAAAGAAGCCTTTGAAGTTTTCTTGATCTTCCAACCATAAGGGTGATCTATTAAATATGAGGGTGAATATGCTATACTTTAGACTTCTATGGCAGCAGGCTCAGGAAATATCAAGGTAGATTTGCAAAAAGCAAATAGGCAGTACTTTGCATGGGAATTTTCCTCTACCTAAGGTGGCGTACACACGGCCGAGGTTCTCGCTGAAAACCAGCGAGAACCTCGCTGGAATGTGCATTCCAGCGAGGACCTCGGCCGTGTGTACGGTCTCGGCGAGCTTCCCGTCGGGAAGCCCGTCGAGCAGAAATAGAGAGCACGCTCTCTATTTCTTCGACGGCCCGCCTGGATGAATGGCTGGTTGCCATTCCCGACGGGCGGGTCGCCGATTTCGACGGCCGACAGAGAGCCTCGACGGGCGGAACGATGTGTTCTGCCCGTCGAGGTTCTCTGCCGTGTGTACGCGGCCTTAGGGAACGTGGTAAAAAAGGTAAAAAAACACATTGCAAAGAATACCCAATCGCTAGCAAGGAAAATAATAGTATAATGAAAGCTTGCAGATCTTCACCTCATTGACTTTTCTAATGCCTTGTACACACAATCCGTTTTCCTGGCAGTAAAAAGTCCGCCGGGAAAACCGAGGGGAAAACTGAGAACCTGCTCGGTAGCTTTTTGTTCATACACACAGCCGGGTTTTCCGACAGGAAAACTGCCATGAGAGCTTTGGTCGGGAAACCCGGCCGTGTGTATGCTCCACCGCAGGTTTTCCCCATAAAGAAACTGCCGGCTTAAAAACCACCCCCAATCCCGGTGGGAAAAAAAGAGATCATGTTCTCTTTTTTCCCACCGGTTTTCCTGTCGGGAAAGCTGCGATGGAGCATACACATGGCCGGAATTCCAGGCCAAAAGCTCCCGTGGCAGTTTTCCAGACAGGAAAACTGGTCGTGTGTACAAGGCTTAAGGGAAAATTCCCTTGCAAACTGAACATTCTATGCTCAAAATTTTTGGGGAGGTGCAAAAAAAAAAAGAAAAAAATTGCAGCCTCACTGTGCCCATCAAACGCAGCCACTGTGCCATCAATTGTCACCACTGTGCCATCAATTGTCACCACTGTGCCATGCCATCAAATGCAGCCACTGTGCCATGCCATCAAACGCAGCCACTGTGCCATCAATTTGCACCACTGTGCCATGCCATCAAATGCAGTCACTGTGCCCTGCCATCAAACGCAGCCCTGTGCCATCAATTGTCACCCCTGTGCCATGCCATCAAACGCAGTCACTGTGCCATGCCATCAAACGCAGTCACTGTGCAATGCCATCAAACGCAGCCACTGTGCCATCAATTCACACCATTGTGCCATGCCATCAAACGCAGCCACTGTGCCATGCCATCAAACGCATCCACTGTGCCATGCCATCAAACGCAGTCACTGTGCCATGCCATCAAACGCAGCCACTGTGCCATGCCATCAAACGCAGCCACTGTGCCCTGCCATCAAACGCAGCCACTGTGCCCTGCCATCAAACGCAGCCACTGTGCCATGCCATCAAACGCAGCCACTGTGCCATGCCATCAAACGCAGCCACTGTGCACCCTGTACGTTCCCTGGATAAAGCTTCCGGGACCATAGGGCTGTACTCGGAGCCGCTGGCTCTGATAGGCACTTCCCACAGCCAACCAGCGGCCGTTATTCAGGTGGTCAGCACTCAATGTCCAGCTACCTGAATAGTGGAAACAATAACATCCCTTCATGCAGGCATGAAGGGATGTTATTACAGTGGCGTGCTAGAGCCAGAGGGGGCAGCACCCTCTATGGACGAATAGTAGAAACGACTCTTTAAGGAAAAGGAAAAATCTTAAAGGGCCCTTTTTTTTTTTCTTTTTTTTTTTTAACGCCACTGGTACTTATTAATCACCAAATCCTAATGTCTAAAGCCCAGTACACACATACTACCAAAAGTTGTCCAGTTGAGCAGAAATGTGTATACCTAGCTGTAAGTTAATGTCCCACAGTCAATCAAGAGACTGAAAAAGCGGGCATGCTTACTTTAAATGGGAATTTAAAGCCAATATTAAGTAAACTGACACTGTTCTGTTAAAAAAACAAAAACTGAACTAAAGTTTTTTATTTATTTTTTATTTCAATATTTCTCCTCTAGTTCAAAAACCTGGAGGGACGCAGCTTAAACTTCTCATGACTTTCCCAGACTATGGACAAGCTCTCTTCAAACCCATGAAGTGAGTACTGAAAAAATATTTATCAAATGTGTAGCTGAATTTTCAAAATTTGAAATAAACAAAAACATCTGTTTTCTACATGTCATCTACTCACCCACTGCTGATTTTATTATCCAATCATGTGCAAGCTAAAATGCTGTTTTTTATTTTCCTTGCCTGTCCCCCTCAGATCTACAGTGACTGCACTTCCAAGTACACTGCAAGTTAATTACAGTTAACAATTAAGCTAGCCATACACTAAATACCGATATACATGTATCGAAAGTCAGCTGGTTCCGGCCGACTCAGGGTACATGTGTACTGCTGTCTGTTCAACAGAAGCCGGTCTTATGAATGGCTTCTGTCAAACAGTCTTGCTGAAAAGCCTGCATTCGATCAGCCTATCATAATAATGACAGGTTGTATGCTACATCTGGGCTGCCTGGACACAGAAAACCTGGCTGAAATAATGCTGAATAAGCTCAGGAAGTCCTTGTGCAAGAGCCTTAAAGTGTTAGTTCATCTTTACAAAAAAAAATAACTGTGCAGTTGAATAATGCCCTTTATATAGGTGTAGACCATTTTCATACCTCCTGAAGCCTGACTGAAATACTCTCAGGACATTGCTAGGACATTGGTCTAGTCATTACTGCTCACCTCCACCATCACAGGAGTGAGCACTTTCTCTGATTCAAACCACCTCACATACTCTTTTTCTCCCCTGATGCAATAGCTCTGAGCCCAACATATGAGAGGTCACTCCTGTGATAGAAGAGATGAGCAGTAATCACTAGGCTTCACTTAGCAATTTCTCAAGGAGTATTTCATTTAGGCTTCAGAAGAGAAGTAGATAGCCTACATCTATAGCAAGGACATTATTCAACCTTAGGCTGGGTTCACACTACGATTTTCCCGTCCGTCAGCCGCATACGATTTCAGTTTTGAAAACGTACGGGCCCGTACGGGAAAACGCATACATAGACAATGCATTGCAAATCGTATGCACTCAGATGCATCCGGGTGCGTACTGGCAAAACGTTTTTAAACAGTACACAAAACGGTGTTCGACCACGGTTTTGAGTCCGTTTTTGAAACCGTATGGCAAACGCATACGTTTTTTTTTAACATTAAAGTCAATGGAAAACGCACATATGTGCGGTTCCATACGTATAAACCGTATGCGTTTTTCGTCTGCGCATGCACATTTTCAAAACAAGAAAATCTTTATTTATTAAATGACACTAATTCCAAAAACTTATGCGTTTTTTTAATCAAAACCGGATGGAACCGTACGCACTTTTGAAACCGTATACGTTTTATAAACGCATACGTTTACGTACGGTTCAATCCGTTTCAGCCGCATACGTTTTTTCATATAAATCATATGCGGCTGACGGACGGGAAAATCGTAGTGTGAACCCAGCCTTAGTCAAAGCTGCACAGTTTTTTTATCTACAGACTCCCCTTATCTGCATAGGCAGTTTTTTAACCATTAAGCCTTGTACACACAGTCAGATTATTGAACTAATTTTCGTCATTTTTTTGTTGGATGCTAGGCTCAAATCAAAACTGAAGAGAGTACTCACCATCAGAAATTTTTCTGACGACAGAATTCAATGTCAGAAGTGACATAATGGGGGTTATTTACGAAAGGCAAATCCACTTTGCACTAGAAGTGCAAACTACAAGTGCAAATTGCACTTGAAAGTGCAGTCGCTGTAGATCTGAGGGGGACATGCAAGGAAAATAAAAAACAGCATTTAAGCTTGCACATGAGTAGATGATAAAATCAGCAGAGCCTCCCCTCATTTCAGATCTACCCTTCAGATTTACAGCGACTGCACTTGTAGTTTGCACTTGTAGTGCAAAGTGAATTTGCCTTTTGTAAATAACCCCCAATGTGTTGACTTGTTTTGTATGTGTTCTTTAATTTCTGAGCATGCATAGTCTTGGTCTTCAGATTTGTTTGGGACAGAAAACCATACTAATGAAAAGAAAATCGGACATTGTAGTCACATGAGACAAACATTTTTGAGCCTGCACGTCCAGTTTTTGTCTGACGAAAATTGATAATCAGCTGTCAAAAGCACATTTACCAAAACCATATAGTACAAGGGCCTGGCTGATTGCATACAAATTGAAGCTTCTAAGGTTTGACCTCATATTATATGGTTTTGGTAAATCCGAATACAAAAATCTGCAGAAAATCTAATAGTGTGTATGGGGCTTCAGGCTGGCTTCACAATTATGCTGGATGCAGTCCGGTGCATTCTTGTTCTCCGTTTCAGGGATGAATCAGGCCAAATTTTTGCCTAAATCCGGACCTGAAACAGAGTCAAAGACGCACAGGACTCCTGTGCAAACTGCTCTGCAGCTGCTCCGGAAAAATGTGAACCGGCTCCATTGAGAGCCTGGCACACTCTCCTGTAATGTGAATTGGATGGAGGCAAACCCCGCATCGAATTCGCACTAGTGTGAACCCAGCCTAAATTCTGCTTCTTCCACCATTGCAGAACAGAAGTTGATTGCAGGTTTCTAGTACTTGTTAAAACGTTTCAGAACAAACAGGTTAGTGTTTATTGATCGATGTAAGGTTGATGCCTTTTCTTGATTATTACTTTTTATACTTCATAGAACTGAGTTACCTGGCATGGAGTAGAGATGTCATTCACTTTAAAATTGCAGATTAGATTTGTTTTTATTGTGCAGTTTTCTGCAAATGTAGACAATTAAATCTGAAATCGAGGCAGATATGAAGGAAACAAATTACCCTTTCTATGGACACCAACAACTGTACACTTAAAAATTATATTCCTTTCCTATTCCAATCATCTGAACCATTAATTTACAATTTTTTCCTGAAATGTGAGATATTCATGTACAGTACTGTCTTCTACCCATATGAAGTACAGTGGAACCACGAGCATAATCTGTTCCAGGAGAATGCTCGTAATCCAAAATACTCGCATATGAAAGCGATTTCCCCATTCCCGCATTGACTTCAATGGCATGCAATACTGCAAGCGGCCAGAGGCGGGGGGGGGGGGGTACACGGCCTCGGTAATGGCCGAAAAGGCCCGAGGACACCTCGGCAAACCACAGGAAGATTTAGTTCCCGAGATTTACCAAGGTCAGCCTAGCTGTCCTCGGGCGTTTCCGTGCATTTCCGAACGGTGCCCCCCCCCCCACCTCAGGCCAAATACGCCGATCGCATCGGAACTCCAAACCGGCGTTTCTTGTTTTCTGGTTACAGAAAACAGAAACGCCGGCTTAAAGTGACAGTTAGGCTGGAGTATCACTGATACTCCAGCCTAACTCTACCTGAATCTGGCCCATAGTGGGGATGGTCACTAGATCAACAAATGCGCCATTCACAAAATGTCTTGCATTTTTCTTAATGAATGCTAGGCATTTTCTGATTGAATAATGTGGAGAGGCAGGGTGGTAATGTCACAATCTCTACCTCATCCTCAATCAGAGATTACCTTGCTTTAACCACTTGCCGACCAGCCGCCGCAGTTATATGGCGGCAGGTCGGCACGGGTGCGCGAGAGCCCGTAGCTCTACGTCGCGCCTTTCGCGGCCACTAGGGGGCGCGTGCGCGCCGCCGGCGGCCCGCGCGCGCGCCCCCCGCTCGCCCCCGAATCCCGTGCGTGTGCCCGGCGGGCGCGATCGCCGCCGGGCACACGCGATCGCTCGTTACAGAGCGGGGAACGGGAGCTGTGTGTGAAAACACACAGCGCTCGTTCCTGTCAGCGGGGGAAACGCTGATTTTCTGTTCATACAATGTATGAACAGAAGATCAGTGATTCCCCCTAGTAAGTCCCCCCCCCCCCATACAGTTAGAACACAAATAGGAACACACTTAACCCCTTCCCCGCCCCCTAGTGTTAACCCCTTCACTGCCAATGGCATTTTTATAGTAATCCAATGCATTTTTATAGCATTGATCGCTAAAAAAATGCCAATGGTCCCAAAAATGTGTCAAAAGTGTCCGAAGTGTCCGCCATAATATCGCAGTACCGAAAAAAAACGCTGATCGCCGCCATTACTAGTAAAAAAAAAAAAATAATAAAAATGCCATAAAACTACCCCCTATTTTGTAAACGCTATAACTTTTGCGCAAACCAATCAATAAACGCTAATTGCGATTTTTTTTACGAAAAATATGTAGAAGAATACGTACCGGCCTAAACTGAGGAAAATTTTTTTTTTTTTATATATTTTTGGGGATATTTATTATAGAAAAAAGTAAAAAATATTGCATTTTTTTCAAAATAGTCGCTCTGTTTTTGTTTATAGCGCAAAAAATAAAAACCGCAGAGATGATCAAATACCACCAAAAGAAAGCTCTATTTGTGGGAAAAAAAGGACGCCAATTTTGTTTGGGAGCCACGTCGCACGACCGCGCAATTGTCAGTTAAAGCGACGCAGTGCCGAATCTCAAAAAGTGCTCTGGTCTTTGGACAGCAATATGGTCCGGGGCTGAAGTGGTTAATTGAGAAGAAAAAAAGGCGTTCTGTCAATGGCACCTGTGCCGAGTAAGTAACCCCCTGTAGTTACTATGTAGCAGGGTAGCCATTCAACATGGGACCCGGAAGACAGCAGCGATCACAATAGTAGTGGCCACAACAACAGCGATTCTCCACACACACCCTATATTATCAAAAGTATTGGGACGCCTGCCTTTACACGCACATGAACTTTAATGGCATCCCATTCTTAGTCCGTAGGGTTGGCTCACAGTCTCTGCTACATACCAAAGGTGTTCTATCTGGTTGAGGTCAGGACTCTGTGCAGGCCACTCAAGTTCCTCTACCCCAAACTCGCTCATCCATGTCTTATGGACCTTGCTTTTTGCACTGGTGTGCAGTCATGTTCAAACAGGAACGGGGGAATCCCCAAACTGTTCCCACAAAGTTGGGAACATGATATTGTCCAAAATGTCTTGGTATGCTGACGCTTTAAGAGTTCTCTTCACTGGAACTAAGGGGCAGGCCCAATCCCTGAAAATCAACCCCACACCATAATTTCCCCGAGTTTGGGGTCAAGGAACTTGACTGGCCTGCACAGAGTCCCGACCTCAACCTGATAGACAACCTTTGGGATGAATTAGAGCAGAGTCTGAGAGCCAGGCCTTCTCGTCCACATCAGTGCCTGCCCTAACAAATGCACTTCTGGAAGACTAAAACATTTCCATAGACCAGTGATGGCGAACCTTGGCACCCCAGATGTTTTGAAACTATATTTTCCATGATGCTCAAATACACTTCAGAGTGCATGAGCATCATGGGAAATGTAGTTCCAAAACATCTGGGTGCCAAGGTTTGCCATCACTGCCATAGACGCACTCCTAAACCTTGAAGACAGCCTTCAGAGTTAGAAGAGTTGAAGCTGTTATAGCTGCAATGGGCGGGCTAACATAATATTGAATTGCATGCATGTATGTATGTATGTGTGTGTGTGTATATATATATATATACACGGTAGCTCACAAAAGTGAGTACACTCCTCACATTTTTGTAAATATTTTATTATATCTTTTTATGTGACAACACTGAAGAATTGACACTTTGCTACAATGTAAAGTAGTGAGTGCACAGCTTGTATATCAGTGTCAATTTGCTGTCCACTCAAAATAACCCAACACACAGCCATTAATGTCTAAACCGCTGGCAACAAAATTGAGTACACCCCTAAGTGCAAATTTCCAAATTGGGCCAAAAGTCTCAATATTTTGTGTGGCCACCATTATCTTCCAGCACTGCCCTAGCGCTCTTGGGCATGGAGTTCACCAGAGCTTCACAGGTTTCCACTGGAATCCTCT
The DNA here is from genome assembly GCA_029574335.1 of Rana kukunoris. Lineage (NCBI taxonomy): Eukaryota > Metazoa > Chordata > Amphibia > Anura > Ranidae > Rana > Rana kukunoris. The sequence continues at coordinate 61,472,100 of CM056055.1, read as the reverse complement.
TGCACTCTTCCATGATGACATCACGGAGCTGGTGGATGTTTGAGACCTTGCGCTCCTCCAACTTCCCTTTGAGGATGCCCTACAGATGCTCAATAGGGTTTAGGTCTGGAGACATGATTGGCCAGTCCATCACCTTTACCCTCAGCTTTTTTAGCAAAGCAGTGGTTGTCTTGGAGGTGTGTTTGGGGTCGTTATCATGTTGTAATACTGCCTTGTGGCCCAGTCTCCGCAGTGAGGGGATCATGCTCTGCTTTAGTATGTCACAGTACATGTTGGCATTCATGGTTCCCTCAATGAACTGTAGCTCCCCAGTGCCGGCAGCACTCATCCAGCCCCAGACCATGACACTCCCACCAACATGCTTGACTGTAGGCAAAACACACTTGTCTTTGTACTCCTCACTCAGTTGCCGCCACACACGATTGGCAGCATCTGAACCAAATACGTTTATCTTGGTCTCATCAGAACACAGGACATGGTTCCAGTAAACCAAATTAAACACACCTGCTTCCCTATCACACCCAAGACCTTGTAGCACTAACAAGTCACATGACACCGGGGAAGAGAAAAATATCTAATTGGGCCCAATTTGGACATTTTCACTTAGGGGTGTACTCACTTTTGTTGCCAGCGGTTTAGACAGCGATGGCTGTGTGTTATTTTGAGGGGACAGCAAATTTACACTTTTATACAAGATGTACACTCACTACTTTACATTGTAGCAAACTGTCATTTCTCCAGTGATGTCACATAAATGTGAGGGGTGTACTCACTTTTGTGAGATACTGTGTGTGTGATATATAAGATTTCCTATAAACATGATGAATGTAAATGACTCTTTTCAGTTTTGCTTTGTGTTGTCTATTATTTTATTATCCATGCATATCACTTCTTTCCCTTTTTTTAAAACCACGCAGACAGGAACGTGATCAGGAGACGCCTCCCGATTTCTTCTATTTCTCAGATTTTGAGAGGCACAATGCTGAGATTGCAGCTTTCCACCTGGACAGGTACATATAAGCCACCTTTACTGATGCATTACGACTGTATATAGAAACACATCTAATACATGGAAGGCGTATGAAATGTTCCTTATGTGCAACACCCCAAAATGGTCTTTTATTATCTCACTTGGCTGCAGACTAGATCAGATAGTAAGATTCCTGAAAATTATTTTATACATGAAGAAATCTGGACAATACACTAGTGGTCCTGGTAGGGCTGAGCTATACTTATCAGCAAGCAGTGCTGGCAAAAATATACCAGTCATTCTTTTTTTTTTCATTATTGTGCTCATTAGACCTAAAAAAGAAAAAAAGAAAAAAAAATTGTTTTACTCATCTGGAAATGCCTGTTGCTATGCGGTCCCACGAAATCTGCCCTTGGAATCACCTAGGATTCTAAAATCATCTCCCTCTAATGCTCCTGGGAAATGTGTGTCATAATTTCCCAGGATGCAGTGCGCTGTCCATTTATAACTTCCCATCCAAGACTTCCAGGAAATAAGTGCTTGTTGGCTTCACAATGCCCACAAGCAAAATGACAACCGTGTAGACATAGTTTTTGTTAAACTATCTTTTTTGAATAACTATGCGGAGCAGTGGCGGATTGTAAAATAGTAAGTGACCGGATTTATATTATAAAAACGCAGGATGAAAGGACATACATTTAAAAAATGCTAATTGTGGTTGGAACCCCACTTTAAGTACTATTTCACTGTAGTGTTGACAAATTAAGTCTGACTAGCCATTGCACAATGCTGCTTACTGAACAACAATACTATATACAATTATTGGTGTATTTTGTAGACATCAGAAATCAGAAAAAAGTTAAAATTCACCTATTTGTCATAATTTACTTTGCCAACCACTGGTGACTAGGTAAGGTTATTGCACATTACGTGCTGTCCCATGTGTGTTTCCTGCCCTGCTTTCAAAATGCACTGCAGTTGTGATCTGCAGCACGTGTCAATGGTAATTTGCTGACACCCAAAATGCAGGTTGCAAATGCAGTGCAATTGCCTGCACTAGATTGCATGGTACAGAAGTACCATGCATTCCAATTGCACTGTGTTTTTTAAAGTAGTGCATGCACTACTTTTGGTGTGGTCCAGTGCGATTCAACCCATTTAAAACTAATGGGCTTAAATCACACTGCACTGCACCCCATGTGAATCGCACAGCGCATTCCTGGTCTGAACCAACCCTAAGGGCTCTAAACAGGCATGTTAGTTTGTTTTATTGCAGAAGAGACTTAGCATGTCTATCTGCTTGCATTTTTTTTTTCTTTTTACAGTTTAGTTTCTTGGGGGACGGGGCTCGTAAATACATATTCTACTGGCTCCTTCCTTTTCTAAATGAACATAGTGAGTGATTGGTTCCGATCACTCACTATAACCATCCATAACTGCAGCATAGTAGACTATGCTTACTATGCTTCAGTTTGTGAGTGAACAGAAAGCCACTCAGCACAGAGCACTTCCCATTCATTCACTGTGCAGTGTACCTGAGGCTGGGAACTGAGGAATCTCTGTCCTCAGCCTCTTTCTCTGTCTCAAAAGTGAGACATCGGTGGTCTGTTTAAACCGCTGATATTTCACCAAAACCCCCAAGGGGCCTTTTTTTAAAAAAAATTATAAAAATAATAAAATATTATATTGTAAATAAAATTAAGCAAAATTGTAAAAAAATTATAAAAAAGAAATAAACTACTGACACTGCAGACTGTAGCTACTTTGTCTAGGAGCAGCTTTATTTGGATTGTGATGGTGATTTCAGAGTTCAGTAATATCCAAGGCACTAAGGATATTAGTAGGGTTGAGCGAACCCGAACTGTAAAGTTCGGGTTTGTACCGAACTTTGTTTTTTTTTGGACCCGAACCCGAATAATTCGCTGAAAGTTTGGGTTCGGGTTCGAAGTACGGCTATGTAACGGCACGCTGCACGGCAGCCGATCGCCATTTGTTTTACTTGTGTGACCTAGAAGCCATCACAGCCGTGACTACTAATGGGATAGCTGTGATTGGCCAGTGCAGCATGTGACCGAGCATGTGACCCAGCCTCTATATAAGCTAGAGGCACACAGCACAGCTCATCACTCTGCTTTAGCTAGGGTAAAGAAAGGCTGCTGCTGCTGCTCTCAGGGACAGATTTAGATAGGAATGTGCTGCTTCAGAAATCGAATTACAATACTCAGCAATCTACATAGCATTAGCTACTGTAGGGAAAGTTTCCTGATGTTCTTATAGGGAGAGAATTAGATAGGGGTCTGTCCTACTTCACAAATCTAATTGCAGCTGCACTGCATATTTTTCTGTCAGATACTCTGCATTACATAATTTAGGGTGAAGGTTCCCGATTGTGCTTATAGGCAAAGACATATATAGGAGTCATTCCTACTTCACAAACCTAATTGCAGCTGCATTGCATATGTTCCTGCCAGATACTCTGTATATTGCACCAGCATTACATATGTTCCTGTGACATACTCTGCATATTGCAGCAGCATTGCATATGTTCCTGTGAGATACTCTGCATATTGCACCAGCATTGCATATGTTCCTGTGACATACTCTGTATATTGCAGCTGCATTGCATATGTTCCTGTGACATACTTTGCATATTGCACCGGCATTGCATATGTTCCTGTCAGATACTCTGCATATTGCACCAGCATTGCATATGTTCCTGTGACATACTCTGCATATTGCACCAGCATTGCATATGTTCTTGTCAGATACTCTGCATATTGCACCAGCATTGCATATGTTCCTGTGACATACTCTGCATATTACACCAGCACTGCATATGTTCCTGTCAGATACTCTGCATATTGCACCAGCACTGCATATGTTCCTGTAACATACTCTGCATTAGCTACTGTAGGGAAAGGTGCTTATAGGGAGAGAATTAGTTAGGAGTCAGTCCTACTTCACAAATCTAATTGCACCAGAATAGTGTCCCATCATTGGTATCATTGACAGGAATAATGTCCCATCATTTGTGTCAGTGGGAGAAATAGTGCCCCATCATTGGTATCATTGGGAGGAATAGTGTCCCATCATTTGTTTTAGTGTGAGAAATCGTGTCCCATCATGTGTGTTTGTGTGGGAAATAGTGCCCCATCATTGGTATCAGTGGGAGGAATAGTGTCCCATCATTTGTGTCAGTGGGAGGAATAGTGTCCCATCATTGGTATCAGTGGGAGGAATAGTGTCCCATCATTTGTGTCAGTGGGAGAAATGGTGCTTCATCATTGGTATCAGTGGGAGGAATAGTGTCCCATCATTGGTATCAGTGGGATGAATAGAGTCCCATCATTTATGTCAGTGGGAGAAATAGTGTCCCATCATTGGTATCATTGGGAGGAATATTGTCCCATTATTTGTGTCAGTGGGAGAAATAGTGCCGTATCATTGGGAGGAATAGTGTCCCATCATTGGTATCATTGGCAGGAATAGTGTCCCATCATTTGTGTCAGTGGGAGAAATCGTGCTCCATCATTGGTATCAGTGGGAGGAATGGTGTCCCATCATTTGTGTCAGTGGGAGAAATAGTGCCCCATCATTGGTATCAGTGGGAGGAATAGTATCCCAAACCATTGGTATCATTGGGAGGAATAGTGTCCCATCATTTGTGTCAGCGGGAGAAATAGTGCCCCATCATTGGTATCATTGGGAGGAATAGTGTCCCATCATTTGTGTCAGTGTGAGAAATAGTGCCGCATCATTGGTATCAGTGGGAGGAATAGTCTCCCATCATTGGGAGGAATAGTGTCCCATCATTGGCATCATTGGGAGGAATAGTGCCCCATCATTTGTGTCAGTGGGAGAAATAGTGCCCCATCATTTGTATCATTGGGAGGAATAGTGTCCCATCATGTGTGTCAGTGGGAGAAATAATGCCCCATCATTGGTATCATTGGGAGGAATAGTGTCCCATCATTTGTGTCAGTGGAAGAAATAGTGCCGCATCATTGGTATCAGTGGGAGGAATAGTCTCCCATCATTGGTATCATTAGGAGGAATAGTGTCCCATCATTGGTATCATTTGGAGGAATAGTGTCCCATCATTTGTGTCAGTGGGAGAAATAATGCCCCATCATTTGTATCATTGGGAGGAATAGTGCCCCATCATTTGTGTCAGTGGGATAAATAGTGCTCCATCATTGGTATCAGTGGGAGGAATAGTGTCCCATCATTGGGGAAGGTTCCTGCTTGTCAAGATTTTAATTTTTATGTATTTTATGTTATTTTAAGTTATTTCCCTATCCATATTTGATTGCCGAGTACTTGTCATGCGCTTACCAACATTTTGCTGCCATTTGCAGCCCTCTAGCCTTTTCCCTTCGTTTTTTAGAGACATTTTAGTAGTCAAAAATGTGGGTCCCCATTGACTTCAATGGGGTGACTTCAATGGGGTTCGGTCCGGGTTTGGGTCAAGTTCGGGTCCCGAACCCAGACTTTTTTCCGAGGTTCGGCCGAACCCGCTGAACCCGAACATCCAGGTGTCTGCTCAACTCTAGATATTAGCCCAGTGCTATTTCAGTGCTCAAATTTAATTGTGCAGAGTGTTTGCAGGGGTGTCTCTCTACTTTGATTTTTTTTGTCTGCACATTGAGCCATTGGGTCATCTATTCAGGATCGGGACTCGGAGCACACGTGCTGACATTAACCCCTTGTCATCTGGAGTTATGGTATACACTAAGTTTCGGTGTACTTCAATCATGATAATGAGTTTTTTCTTATGTTCTATTTTTTATTCATAATTATTTTCATCTGACACTTGTGTTTTTTAATTTTAACTTTAGCGGGCATCCAAAAAATTTGCTTGATTGGACACATCCATTGCAACAGTTTATTTTTCACTGGTCCCATTAAGCACTGCATTTTTGCTTATTTACTCCCCTACTGAATTCAATCTCTGCCCTGCTGACACGTCTACAGCTCTGCTGATTCCATCTACTTCCCTACTGCCACCATCTTCTGCCCTACTGCCATCGTCCACTGATCTACTGACACCATCCTCTGCCCTAGTAACACTGTCCACTGCTCTACTGACTGACACTGCTCATTCTTAAAGTGGAAGTAAACCCATCCATAAAACAGTTTAATTTCCGGCACGTGCCGGAAATGTAACACTCCCATTGGTTGTGCTCTCAACCAAACTGTCAAACCATCCAATGGCTGGTGTCATAACGGATCACATGTGCAGCATCATGGCCGTTGTAGATTAAACAGAGGCAAAGATGGCCGCTTCCTTGGCTGAAAACGATAGGAGGGTTTACTTACACTTTAAGGCAATGAAAGTTTATATTTTTACAGTGACATTTGTTTTATTTCATTTTTTAAGTTTCCCTTACTATTTAGTTAGGCAATGCTAGTTTTTTTAAAAGAAAAAGGGTGCCATACTCCAGTGATACTTAACCAGTTAGTCACCGCCCCATAGCCGAATTACGGCTACAAGGCGGTTCCTTAAATCTGGGAGGACGTCTATTGACGTCCTCTCAGAATCGCGCTCCCGCGTGCCCCCTGGGGAGCACACACGGGAATGTCCGTGACCGCCGGGTCTAGAGGACCCGGCGCATCACGGATCACAGTAAATTGCCGATGATAGCGGCCATTTTCCACGTGATCGCTCCTTCCAATGATGGAGCGATCACATGTAAACAAACAACGCCGATTCCTCCCTCCTCTCTCTGTACCGATCGGTACATTGTGAGAGGGGGAGAGCGGGTGGCAGCAGCTCTGTGGCTGGATCTGTGACTATTTCAGTCACATATCCATCCATCCCTGCTCAGCTATCCCTGCAAAACCCCCTGCAATACTCTGCAATACACCCTGCAATACTCTGCATTACCCCCTGCAATACTCTGCATTACCCCCTGCAATACTCTGCAATACCCCCTGCCAATACTCTGCAATACCCTGCGCAATACTCTGCAATACCCCTGCACAATACTCTGCAATACCCCCGCACAATACTCTGCAATACCTCCGCACAATACTCTGCAATACCCCCGAACAATACTCTGCAATACCCCCACACAATACTCTGCAATACCCCCGCACAATACTCTGCAATACCCCCGCACAATACTCTGCAATACCCCCGCACAATACTTTGGAAAAAAATGTGTTTTAACCACTTCCTGCCCGCCGTCATATGACGTCCTTGAATTTGTGCAGGGATATCTGAATGATGCCTGCAGATACAGGCATCATTCAGATATCATCTTTTTTAGCCGGAGATTCCCTACACCATAAGAATGATCATGGCGCCTGTTCCGCCTCTTGATCGTTCTTACAGGAGGCAAAAGGGGACGTCCCCTCTCCCTTCACTCTCTGGAGCTTCTTCTGACTCACCGCTACGATCAAAGCCAGGATCGTTTTTTTTTCAGGCTTCCCAGCCTTGAGGTGAGATGTGGGGTCTTATTGACCCCCATATCTCACTGTAAAGAGGACCTCCCATGCTATATTCCTATTACAAGGGATGTTTATATTCCTTGTAATAGGAATAAAAGTGATCAAAACGTTTTATTTTTTGGGAAAAACATGTCAAACTAAAATAAATAAAGTAAAATGAACAATACATTTTTTTTTTTTAACGCGCCCCTGTTCCCGTGTGCTCGTATACAGAAGCGACCGCACACGTAAGTCCCGCCCACAAATGAAAACGGTGTTTAAACCACGCATGTGAGGTATTGCTGCGAACTTTAGAGCGAGAGCAATAATTTTGTCCCTAGACCTCTTCTCCAACTCAAAAGATGTAACCAGTAAAAATATTTAAAGCGTCGCCTATGGGGATTTTTAAGTAGCGAAGTTTGGCACCATTCCACAAGTGTGTGCAATTTTGAAGGGTGACATGTTGGGTATCTATTGACTCGGCGTAACTTCATCTTTCATATTATGCAAAAAAAATGGGCTAACTTTAATGTTTTTTTTTTAAAGCACAAAGCTGTTTTATTTCCAAAAAAAACGTGTTCGAAAAATTGCTGTGCAAATACCATGCGCGATAAGAAGTTGCAACGACCGCCATTGTATTCTCTAGGGTCTTTGCTAAAAAAGCATATATAATGTTTTGGGGTTCTATGTAATTTTCTAGCAAATAAATGATGACTTTTACATGTAGGAGAGGAATGTCAGAATTGGTCTGGGTGTTCCAGAACGCCTGATGGTGCTCCCTGCATGTTGGGCCTCTGTATGTGTAAAAGTCTCACACATGTGGTATCGCCATACTCGGTAGGAATAGCAGAATGTGTTTTTGGGTGTAATTTGTGGTATGCATATGCTGTGTGTGAGAAATAACCTGCTAATATGAAAATTTTGTGAAAAAATAAAAATAAATCTTGATTTTGCAAAGAATTGTGGGAAAAAAATGACAACTTCAAAAAACTCACAATGCCTCTTGGAATGTCTTCTTTCCAAAACGGGGTCATTTGGGGGGTATTTCTACTTTTCTGGCTTGTTAGGGTCTCAAGAAATAAGAGAGGCTGTCAGTACATCAGGTATGATCAAATTGATAAATTTTCAGTAATTGGTACCATAGCTTGTAGACCCTATAACCATAGACGTGCGCAAGGGGTGTGCCAGGTGTGCCTGGGCACACCCTAATCCTGGGGTTGACAACCTGTCAATGGTGGGCAGGTGACAGGTAAACCCGCAATCTTTTCTTGCCGCTCCTTAGAACCTGGACAAGAAAGGTGGCGAGGGGAGTGGAATTTAGTGGAACCGATCTGCATTTTCCTCCTGCAGCAGCTGAAAGTAGGCTTATCCTCATCTTCCTTTTGTCAACATTCAGCTGCCATAGGAGGAAAATATAGAGGATCATTACTAATATATTCCACCCTGTTCCTCTTCTTTCTGTTGCCTGGGTCCCCCATGTGCTTTCTTGTTCTTTATTTTCTCCCATTGTTTCAGGATGGAGAGAGGGGAAGAGGCGGTAAATATGTCAAATGCATATGTATTGGAGCTTTGGGGTGCACACCCTAATGCAAGAGGCTGCGCACACCTATGCCTATAACTTTCACCCAGACAAAATAATATCCATTTTTTTTACCAAAGATATGTAGCAGTATACATTTTAGACCAAATTTATGAAGAAAAAAAACTTTTTTGCAAAATTTTGTAATAGAAATTAAAGCGAATCTCCACCCTAAAGTGAAGATCCGCTGATCCGAACACTCCCCCCCTCCGGTGTCACAATTGACACCTTTCAGGGGGGAGGGGGGTGCAGATAGACACGTATCTGCACCCACTTCCGGCCCAGCATTCACGGGCAAAAGACGGGCATTACATCACATCCCGTCTCCCGCCCGTTGTGTGCTGGGAACACTCGGCTCCCAGCACACAGCTGGAGCCAATTCGCGGGCGCAGCGCGACTCGCGCATGCGCCGCAGGGAACCGGGCAGTGAAGCCGCAGCGCTTCACTTCCTGGTTCCCTCACCGTGGATGGAGGGGGGAGCAGCAGGGTGACGAGCGATCGCTCATCCTCTGCTGCGGACGGCGCTGGACTCCAGGACAGGTAAGTGTCCTAATATTAAAAGTCAGCAGCTGCAGTATTTGTTGCTGCTGGCTTTTAATATTTTTTTTTAGCTGAACCATCCGCTTTAAGAAAACATTATTTTTTTTCATTTATAGCGAAAAAAATAAAAACCGCAGAGGTGATCAAATACCACCAAAAGAAAGCTCTATTTGTGGGGAAAAAAAGGACAACGATTTCATTTGGTTAAAGACATGTGGCTGAATACATTTTGGCCTAAATGTCTGACTAAAATTTAGTTTATTCGATTTTTCTTATAACAAAAAGTAGAAAATATTATTTTTTTTCCAAAATTTCGGTCTTTTTCCATTTATATCGCAAAAAATAAAAATCGCAGAGACAATCAAATACCATCAAAAGAAAGCTCTATTTGTGGAAAGAAAAGGACCCAATTTTGTTTGGGAGCCACGTCGCACGACCGCGCAATTGTCTGTTAAACGCAGTGCCGAATTGTAAAAACACCTTTGGGCATTTAGCAGCATATTGGTCCGGGGCTTAAGTGGTTAAACCAATGACACCCCAGGATTGGTGTCCAGATGGGAGCATGTAGTGCCACTTTAGGCATAGCTCTCACCCCCACCTCTTTGCACCTGAAAGATCCCTATTTATATTTACAAAAAAAGAAGCATTGCACACATGTCTATTTCAAAATGTAATGCTAATGATGACTAAGGAAGGAGCCACTACTCTGCTACACATTTTAAGCCTTTTAAAGGAAGATTATATACTAGACTTTGTCTTTCTTGCTATACTTCTCTCTCAATAGGGTATTTCTTCTTTTTCTAAAAGTAGATAAAGGCCAGTATCATTTTCCAATGTATATGCTTTTGAAGAGAAAAAAATTATCTTAAAAAACTAGCCTGAACTTCTTACCTAAACTATGTTGGATCCTTTCTCATTTTAAAGATGAGATAATCAAAATACATCTATCTTTTCATCTGTAGGGCCAGCCAAAGTTTTTGAAACTTTGATCAAAGCTTTTTGTCATGGGTTCTTTTTCATTTTATGTTCATAGATTACATTCTGCCTGAGACGTCTGGATTTATACAAGAATGGCTTCCAAAATATAATTCGATCTTATAAAGATTAAGATATACTTTTTTTTTTTTTTAAGTTAACACTGAAATGTCAAATCTTCATGCAGATAATTTTTTTCCAAAAGGAGTAAAAACTTCTGGATCATGCCATGTTTGCATAGCAGCACTTTATGAAAATTTTCAACCACTTTTTAAAGCACCATAGCAAGCTATTACAAGTCTTTGTCTAAAGTAGAACACCGGCTTTTGGACAGCACTACTTCGGTATCGAGCTGGTCATGTGTAAAGTGCCATAGGAGTTACTTTACAGAAGTACACCAGTGAAGATATTTTAGACAATGAGTCGGGTGTTCCAATCAATCCAAGTGTGAGTTTTCCCTAACCTGTCACACAAATAAAAAATGATCAAACAATTTCAGGCAACTGGTCATATTAAAAGAAATTTAATATTTACTATAAGCTTTAGAATGAGTCATAGCTGGAGCAAGATTTAAAGGACAAGTTCACTTTTTGTAAATGTATCCTAACCCCTCTGAGTGCACCCTGCTGTTTTAAATACAATACATTCTTTCTTCCCCATCACAGTGATTTTTACTGTGTGACCCTGTGACCCTGACCAGAATTACACAAGCTTTCCAGTGAAAACTTCCGTGCCTGTTTCTCGTTTTTTTTTTTTTTTTCAATACATTTTTATTAAGTTTTAGAAGTACAAAGAAAGGCATTACCATACCCTGCTCCTTTTCTTAATGTGCACATTGCCGTATTCATTGCTATGGGTGAGCTGTACACGAGATATACAGCCAAACTCAGCTCACCCATATAAATGAATAGGACACATGAGCAAGTGGAACCAGCAGGGACATTTTTTACTGGAAAGACAGTGTAGTGCTGTGCAGGACTGCACAGTAAAGATCACTGGAACAGAGAGGGTGGTAAGTATTTAACAATGCAGGTTGCACTCAGAGGTGTTCTGAAATTCATTTTTAATATTTAACCTTTTTTTTTAAATAACCAAAGACAGCACAAAAAAAAATATATACCCGTATTTATCGGGGTATTGCACGCTCCTGCGTATAGCGCGCACCCCTAAAGTGGACCCGCATTCCTGTGGAAAAAAGATTTTTGTACTTACAGTTTTGGTGTCTTGCGAGGCGTCCATTGGCGGCCTCGTCGGGTCCGGCGTCCGTCTGCGGCTTCGGGTGTCCTCTTCGTCAGGTCCGGCGTCCTTCTGCGGCGTCCTCCCTGCTCGATCCCCGCTTTCCCGCGCCGAGTTTGAATACTGCGCCGGCATATACTGAGCGCAGTACACTCGTGTATAGTCGGGCAGGCTCGGCTACTCTCGCGCTCACGTTCAAACTCGGCGCGGGAAAGCGGGTACCGGCGTATATCACGCACCCACGATTTTGCCCTGATTTTCAGGGTATACGCCGATAAATACGGTATATATATACCTATACACTATATACTAGAAAGCGGTGTGAAGAAGTCATATGTGCAGCCTGTGGGATCCTGATCAGGTTATGAATAAGGCCTTATAGGCTGAAATGTGTCAACTGTTTTTATCTGCGTTTGTTCACTGTGGCATATCGAGCACCCGGGAGCTCTGCTATCTATGTGTTTTATGGGTAGTAGCACTGATATTTCAGTTTATACTTGGGATCCTGATCAGCCCAACACAATCACCAACTGCTCCGCTAAATACAGAGGAGCACAAAGGAAGAAAAAAAAATTACCTGACAGCCTACCACCTAAATAGGAGGGTACTACAGGGTGCTCTTTTCTTTATCGTACATCACGGGACACAGAGTCTTAGTCATTACTAAGTGGGTTATATGTTCCACCTTCAGGTGCTGGACACGGGTGTAATCAATTAAAACAGGAAGTTCCCTCCCTGTATAACCCCTTCCATACTGGGAGCACCTCCGTTTTTTCATCAGTGTCTAAGGTGTTGGTCACGAGTGAACATGTGCTCTGAGGAGCTCCACTGGAGGGATCCATGCTGGATTTAAAAAGCCTCCATAAAATCCGGATCCGTCCAAGGTGCTTCATAGCCAAAGTGGACGGTACCCGGGCCTCGGTACGAAGAACGAGGTTTTGCCTATAATGCCTCTCTTAGGAGGGCTGGACCCTGGGTTCCAGTACTTCGTGCCTTACCAAGGACCAAATGTTTTCTCCTGCCAGGGTGCTTTATAGGTCCAGGGGAGTGGTGTTCCTGCCCATGGACCCCGGTCCCTAAAGGTCTGAGACAATACCCACAGTAAAGGGTGAAGATTGGGCCCCTTGCTTGGCAACACCCTGCGGCGTGGAAAGGTAAGAGGAGGTAAGAGGAACTCGGTTCGACAGTAGGTCTTCCATGAGGGACTATGGGTCTCGCCTATTTTTTATGCTTCTATGCATGGGCAACTTTAACCACTATGTTTTTTGAGACAGGATGGCTCTGGCACCCATATGCCTCCCCTAGCTGGTCCTAGTCCTCTCCTGATGGGGCTATTGGGTCTTGCCTATAATACAGGTGTGCCTGGGCAAAGAGACCACTATGTCTGTTGAGACAGGATGGCTGTAGTACCCATAGGTCTCCCCTGGAGAGGGCTGGTACCCCTAAGTCCTATGAAAAAGGATTGTCATGAGTAGCTGCATGTCTTATCTGTTTTCGACCACTAAAGGCAGTAAAAAGACATGCCTGGTGTTTCGCTTACCATGCTTTCCAGGAACGGAAGCTCAAGGTTAGCTGATCTATGGTGCGGCTTACTTCCTCCGCTTCAGGCTCTGCCACGATGGGGGGGTCCCTCGTAGTCCGGGTCCACGGCGCTCCTTGGGGGACTATGTGGTTGCTGCTGGCGCATGCGCTCGTGCTCGTCGGCTCATGGTGCAGATGCTTAGACGTCAGAGCTCTGTAAAGCCAGGGGGACACAGTAGCTTGGGGCACGTTAGCACCTCCTGTGGATTGGATGCAGATCAGCAGGCATTATTTTGCTAGACTAAGTTCAGCTGTTGATGCACCAGGGTCAAGTTCCTCTGCTTTTGGCTTAGGACTTTTTGTCTCCCCATAAAAGAGGGTCCAGGAGACGGAATATAAAGGGTATCACCACCTGAATCTGGTGGCCCTTTATCATGCTTGCATGATACTATCCTCCCCTGTAGAGACTTAGAACAGCTCAAAGAATGAGCTATCAGCTCTGTCAGACGTTGCAGCCTCCCCCAACATTGCAGTCACTCTGCATATGTTTTGTTGCATTGCATTGCATTTATGGGTCTTTAAGGCCCCATACACACGAGCGGACAGATTTGTTCAAATCTGTCCGTCCGACAGCAGACAGCGCGCTGACGTGTCGGTGACGCTGCTCTAAATCCTCAAACAGGGGGATTTAAAGACCTGAGGATGTAGGTTCACTGCCAGAGGACAGGTAACAGGTGCCTAATGAGGAGAAGCTATCAGAAGCCCCACAAGCTCTGCTTGCATCCGCAGTCTTTTCAGAGATTCAAGCTGCATATAACTTCCCTCAGCCTGGACGGCCAGAGCCTCTGTCTCCATAAGGTCCTCATCCTGGTGTTGGCTTCAGGCTAACCAAATGCACAACTGGGGGATGCACAGTTGCTGGTGCACATGGCTAACGTCGCAGGTTTGCGGAGACGCGCATCTGCAGAGCATAACTGCCTCTTTACCAGTCCACATGTTTGCATGAAATACATGATTTTGGAATGTTCAAAATGCATGTGGGATAAAAACAAGTAACAGAGCATGTTTTATTGTTGATCACATAAAGATACATGTTGTTTGTTGGTATGATTTTACATGGTCACATAAGGATGGTTAATCACATCAAAGTGCCTAAAATCGCATAAAAATGCTTAAGTGCTTAAGGATGCAGGATCATACATGGTTACCTGATAACCCGAGTTCTTGATTACCCTAGAATATTTGGTCACACAGAGAGGCTTGTTTCCACAGGAATGCCTAAAATCACATGAAAATACTTAAGGGAATAAAGATGCGGGATCACACATGGGGCTAGATTCAGGAAAGAAATAAGACGGCTTATCTCCAGATAAGCCGTCTTATTTCTGCGTCTGAGCCCTCCTATCTATGTGACTGATTCATAGAATCAGTAACGCATAGATTTCCATTAGATTTAACTGGCATAAGTCTCTTACGCCGTTGAATCTTATTTTTATATTTTAGGCTGGACGCTAGGTGGCGTTCCCGTCTAAAATATGCAAATGAGCCTATACGCCGATTGTTAAGTATGGACGGCGTGCCAGCGATTTTTTTCACGTCGTTTACGTAAAACGTTCGCGAATAGGGCTTTGCGTAAGTGTCGTTCACGTCGTTTACACGTCGTAATGACGTCGTGATTTGGAGCATGCGCATTGGGATAATTTCACGGCCGGCGCATGCGCAATACGTTCGGCGCGGGATCTTTATTTAAATAATACACGCCCCCTACCTGCCGAATTTGAATTCGGCAGGGTCATTTACGCTACGCCGCCTCAACTTTACAGGCAAGTGCTTTGAGAATAAAGCACTTGCCTGAAAAAGTTGCGGCGGCTTAGTGTAGATACCCTACGCTAGGCAGGTTTAGATTTAAGCCGCTCCTACCTGAATCTAGCCCATGGTTACCTGATAACCCGAGTCCTTGATTACCCTAGGATATTTGGTCACACAGAGAGGCTTGTTTCCACAGGAATGCCTAAGATCGCATAAAAATGCTGGAGTGCATAAAAGATGCGGGATCACACATGGTTACTTGATCACCCTAGTCCTGGATTACCCAGGCATATTTGGCCACACAGAGAGGTTGTGTCCGCAGAAATGCCTAAAATCGCTTAAAATGCTTGATTGCGTAAAGATGCTGGATCGCACAGGGGTGCTCGGTCATACTAGAGTCCTTGGTCACACAAGGGTACTTGTCCGCACAGGAGTGCTAAAAATGCATTAGACGTTTGATCGCATGAAAGATGCTGAATCGCATAAGGATGCATGTTTGCCTAAATTTTGCGTGGTTGCTTAATGAGGCATGATAATTAGGTTTCCTTAATTATACAGGATTCCTTGGGCTTACATAGGAACACGTGTCTGCAGGGGTACATGTTGCACAATGCTGCATAACACGTTCAGAGCGCACGCTTGCAAGATGCTTGTCCATAGCTCACATACTGTATGTATGTATCCAGCACGCCCCTTTTTCTTATGTTTCGTGCCTAAAACATATTTGTATGAATTCATGATCACACGCTTCCATGAACACATGCTTCCTTAGAGGCATATGGCTTTAAAGCTTGCCACATACACATATGGGGAGCCATTTGCAGCAGAGGTTGTCTGCATTTCGCAGGGGAACAGCCCTATATCCAGTTGGTGGTCTTGCCCCTTGGGTTAGCTACCATGCCTAGGTTAATAGGGGGCTAGGGCCCGCCTCTAGCAGGGCTAAAGGCCCAGGGTATAGCAGTAATGGCATACCAAGGCAAACTCCTGCTGAAGGATCAGTCAGTAGCATGGTTGGAAAAAATTGGTATATACCTAAGTATGTACACTCACCGCGCTACTAAAACAATGCAGCAGCAAACATAACTAAATGATCAATTTAGCAAACACAGTAAATATAAAGAAAATATGTAGCGCTTAGACATAAATAGAAAATAAAAAATAAAAGGCGAATAATATAAGCTAGATATTAGACACCAATGGTGCACTTGAAGTGTCCTTAGAAGTGATATAGAGTCCACAGGGATCAATAAGGTGACTGAGTGAAAGTGATCCACCACCGTAGGTTAAGTTGAAGAGGCTTACCAGATGGATAGCGACCACAATAAGTGTACACCTATTTGGTCAGCTATAGCTTAGGGTTAAACGCTGTTCTCAGAGGGACTCAGAAGGGATGAGTGACAAAGATATCCGATCGATTGAAGAATCAAACTTAAAATTTTCACTCCTCTTCTCAATGCATTCAGCCGACAACATGACTCGGAAGGCCCAATGGCTGCTAAGTGATGATTATCCAGACTTCAGATTGTGCACCTAGGCTGTCCTGCAGGTTAATCTCTGGTATGTCTGTCTATAGCACAGGAGGCCCCAGGAAAAGGCAGGCAGCGTCTAAATCAACTGTTGTCAAAGGTTGATTCATCAGGTTATTATTCAGGCTTGTGGTTAGGCTGTTTCTTTTGGGGTGCACCCTACCAGGATAGTAAGCACTTCATGCGGGGTGCATTACCAAGCCTTTTTAACTCAGATTTGCCAGGCCGCAACTTGGTCGTTTGTGCTTACGTTCACTAATCCCTATCAGGTGAACATAAGTCGGCAGGAGGATGCAGCCTTTTGGCGCAGTATGCTGCAGGCAGCATTATAGGTCCTCACGACTGAGGGCGGTCTGTGTTGTTGGTGTCTCCCCCCCGTCAGTAAGCATTGCTCTGGGACATCCCACTTAGTAATGACTAAGACTCTGTGTCCCATGATGTACGATAAAGAAAATAGGATTTTTATAACAGCTTACCTGTAAAATCTCTTTCTTGGAGTACATCACGGGACACAGAGTTCCCGCCCCTCTTGTTTGGGGATATTGGGACACTTATTGCTTTTCTTCAAAAACTGAGGTGCTCCCAGCATGGAAGGGGTTATATAGGGAGGGAACTTCCTGTTCTAATTGATTACACCAGTGTCCAGCACCAGTGTCCAGGTGGAACATATATCCCACTTATTATTGACTAAGACTCTGTGTCCTGTGATGTACTCCAAGAAAAGGATTTTACAGGTAAGCTGTTATAAAAATTATATTTTTGCACTCCTAGTTTGTCATATGGCCAATAAATATGCTACTATTAATTACTAAATAAAAGGGTTCACACATTTTTTTAGTTAGTTACCTTTATCACTCAAACAATCACACAACTTTATCACTTGAAAAAGATCTGACAATGTAAGATGTATAGGATGATCAAATAAAGCCTTCCTAAGCCATCATGCAGAAACCTAAAGATTTGTAAACAGTTCACAATTTTTTTCAACCAGCTTTATATATTAAGTATTTGATTTTTATTCTTTCCTCTCGCTGTGAAGAATCCTGGATTTTCGAAGAATTCCTCCTGTGGTTGGACGTCTATTGAATATTGTTAAAGAAGTAAGAGATATCACTACAGATAAAAAGTTATTCAAAACGTTCTACATCTCCCCAGGTAAGAAAATATCCCATTGGAATAATTCATAAACAGACATTAGTCTTAACATGAAATTTTCTATGAAAATAAATAAAATGAATGTTGCAGTTGCTGGCTTGCTTTGACGTTTTCTTGTACATAGTACAGACAGAAAAAGATAAGAAATAATAGAATTGTATTTAGTGCAAGACCAGGGTGTGCCAAGCCTTGATAACAATAACATGTTTTATAATTAGAGTTGAAGTACCGTGATACCTCGAACGAACCAAGGGCAATTTTCCCATAGTGTTCAATGTAAATCAGGTTATTCCATTCTGAACTTTTTTTAGTTTTTTGAACCACAAAAATATGAAACAAAGTACAGTACAGTGTGAAGAGAGAGAACACTAACCTTGCTTGAGATGACTTCTGCCGTGGAGGAACATTCTTGCCACTTGCATTACCGCTCAGCACATTCTTGTCACCTGCATTACCACTCTGCACATTCTTGTCACCTTCATTACCGCTCTGTGCTTTCTTTTCAATAGCATGCTTGCTCTGAACAGTCTTGTCACCTTCATTACTGCTCCGCACTTTCTTCTAACCACCATGCTTGCTCTGAATTTTCTTTGGAGCCATACTGGATGGTCGGTACAGTACAGTATGTGGTAAAAAGCACACAAAAAAGCTTTACAGAAAGTGTGCACAGGGAAATAGAGTGCAGTACTCTACAGTATATGCTAAAACGCACACCAAAAAGCTTCTCAATACTGCAAGTGTCTTAACAGTACACTTATTGTCTCTCTGTGACCGTGATCTCACAGGAAGTCATGACCACATGTCGAAGTACAGGAGATGGCCGCAGCTCATGTTCGTGAACCAAAGCAAAGTTTACGTACCAAAGCAATTTTTTGTGAACTCTTCTGTTCGCGAATCAAGTTATTCGTGAACAGAAGCGTACGTGAACCAAGGTATCACTGTATATAGGACCATGTATGCTATGCCATGGGTATAGGTTCAGAAGCACAGAAGTGCTTTTTTGTAGTATGAAACAAAAATACATCACCAATTATTTAACAATCATTTAAAAATGTAGATATAAAATATCATCATGAAAATTTGACAAGAAGGAATGTATATATTTTACGTAGATGTAAACCCTCATATATACCCAGTGAAGTGAACAGCCTCAGATGATAGACAGAGATTAAACAAATCTCCCTGCGTAAGTTTTACATGTATATCTGCTGTCTTCAACTTTATATACTGTTTAGAATGTTCAGATCGTGTTCGATTTTCTCTTCCTGTTTAACACTGCAGTGAAGCCTGGGCATACAGCCAAGACAGCTGATTGGAGGGAAGGCACACACCCCCTCTCCACATAGGCATAGGCAAAGACTCTCAGGGGTATTCCGTGAAACAGCAAGCTGCCTGCTAATCTATTTATAGCTCACTCCCCGACACAAATTTCAGGCTGCTTTGTCAGAGTATTTGTCAGAAGTTATCAGACTAAAAACGGAAGAACAGAGCAGGAGAAAACCATGGGACATAGTGGTTTGAAGAGAGATAGGAAAACACTGCAGATATATATATATATGTCCAGCTCAAATTTCATGAATCAGGTTTACGTCTACTTTAAGCTGAAGTTAAACATATAAAAAAAATGTTATGCCTTTCGTGAGCTAACGTATCTGTAATAAAGCATTCCTCACATTGTTGGAGATCCTGTAGAAAACCTCACTGCAGGAATGCCTCTTCCTGTCTGTGATCTTTTGCAGAGTTAATATGTTCTAGTCTTCTGTGACGCTACTGTGAAGAAGTCCCCAACAGGGTCCGAACACCTCCTCCCTCCTCCTACATTGAAAAAGGTTCTTTCATTGCTTTCACTGCTTGTGACATGATCTGTGAATTGGGAAAGTTTGATGAGTCACAAGATTCTTTCCCCATTCACAGATCGTGTTACAAGCAGTGCAAGAAATGAAAGAACTTTCTCAATGGAAGAGGAGGGAAAAAAGAGCAGGTCCTTGTCCAGAACGTTTTTACAGAAGCTTCACAGAAAACTTGAAGATATTAACCCTCACAGCACCAGAAGTTTAGCAGCAGGAAGAGGACCGGGCATCACTACAGTAATGATTTCTTCAGGATCCAGCTGCCTGCATGTTGTTGGATATACTTCATTACAGGTAAGTTAGCATAATGAAGACAAAGAAAAATGGATAGCCGCACTCCAAAACCTGATGGGTGGTCTTTTATTCAATAGACAGCTTGTACATGCTGTATATTGAATAAAAGACCACCCATCAGGTTTTGGAGTGCGGCTATCCATTTTTCTTTGTCTTCATTTTGCTTAGTGCACCGCCAGCACCCTCGGTATCCTGCACCACCTGTAACCATTTAGTGATCCCACCTGGAGCGGTGACTCCTTTCTCTCTAATGGCCCATACACACAATCCGAATATCGAACGAAAACGATCGTCCGATGATGGATCGTACGATTTTCGGATCGTGTGTACACTACTTTCGACAGCCGATCACGACCGTTCATCCGATTAAATTAGATCGGACAAGCGCGAAAATTTTTCTCGTCCGATGTCCGATCGTCCGATTTTCGTTTAGTCAGTACAGCCGTCGTCCGACAATACAATACAAATACATTACAGCACGTGACATCACTTCCGATCGTTTTTCTCTATCGTACGATAATTTTCGTGAGTTTAAAACCTATTTTATTTTACTCGCGATTATTAAGCGAAAAAAGTCGTACGATCCGTCGGCCGATATTCGGATCGTGTGTATGGGCCATTAGTTAGCATAATGGTAACAGTAAACAGGACAAATAGAAAGGGCGAATCTCCCTAATGGGGGCACTGACAGCAAAAAAACACACCTTTTATCCAAATTGGAAAGAAAATGTTTTGCCTTTTAGTTATACCAAATCCCACCCAAAACATTTGCAAACACCAACATGCATTATTACCTACTAACATAAATGGCAAACATACAGTTACAATACCAACAGAAACAAAGGTACATACAGTGGGGATCAAAAGTTTGGGCACCCCAGGTAAAAATTTGTATTAATGTGCATAACGAAGCCAAGGAAAGATGGAAAAATCTCCAAAAGGCATCAAATTACAGTTTAGATATTCTTATAATATGTCAACAAAAAGTTCGATTTTATTTCCATCATTTACACTTTCAAAATTACAGAAAACAAAAAAAATGGTGTCTGCAAAAGTTTGGGCACCCTGCAGAATTTATAGCATGCACTGCACCCTTTGCAAAGCTGAGACCTGCCAGTGTCATAGATTGTTCTTAATCATCGTCTGAGAAGACCAGGTGATGTCAATTTCAAAGGTTTTAAATACCCAGACTCATCTGACCTTGCCTCAACAATCCGCACCATGGGTTCTTCTAAGCAGTTGTCTAGAAACCTGAAACTGAAAATAGTTGACGCCCACAAAGCTGGAGAAAGCTATAAAAAGATAGCAAAGCATTTTCAGACGTCAATATCCTCTGTTCGGAATGTAGTTAAGAAATGGCAGTCATCAGGAACAGTGGAAGTTAAAGCAAGATCTGGAAGACCAAGAGAAAATATCAGACAGAACAGCTCGCAGGACTGTGAGAAAAGCAATTCAAAACCCACGTTTGACTGCATGATCCCTCCAGAAAGATCTGGCAGACACTGGAGTTGTGGTACACTATTCCATTATAAAGAGATACTTGTACAAATATGGTCTTCATGGAAGAGTCATCAGAAGAAAACCTTTTCTACGTCTTCACCTCAAAAATCAGCGTTTGAACTTTGCAAATGAACATATAGACAAGCCGGATGCATTTTGGAAACAAGTTCTGTGGACCGATGAGGTTAAAATATAACTTTTTGGCCGGAGTGAGCAAAGGTACGTGAAAAGAACCTCTGTCCAACTGTTAAGCATGGGGGTGGATCAATCATGCTTTGGGGTTGTATTGTAGCCAGTGGCAGAGGGAACATTTCACGAGTAGAAGGAAAAATGGATTCAATAAAATTTCAGCAAATTTTGGATGGTAACTTGATGCCATCTGTGAAATAGCTGAAGTTAAAGAGAGGATGGCTTCTACAAATGGATAATAATCCTAAACACACCTTAAAATTCACGGGGGATTACATCAAGAGGCGTAAACTGAAGGTTTTGCCATGGCCTTCACAATCTCCTGACCTCAACATAATTGAAAATCTATGGATAGACCTTAAAAGAGCAGTGCATGACAGACAGCCCAGAAATCTCAAAGAACTGGAAGACTTTTGTAAGGAAGAATGGGCAAAGATACCTCAGACAAGAATTGAAAGACTATTGGCTGGCTACAAAAAGCATTTACAAGCTGTGATACTTGCCAAAGGGTACAAGATATTAACTCTGCAGGGTGCCCAAACTTTTGCAGACAGCATTTTTTTGTTTTCTGTAATTTTAAAAGTGTAAATGATGAAAATAAAATCTAACTTTTTTGACATATTGTAAGAATGTCTAATCTGTTATCTGATGCCTTTTGGAGATTTTTCCATCTTTCCTTGGCTTCGTTATGCACATTATTACAGATTTTTACCTGGGGTGCCCAAACTTTCGATCCCCACTGTATGAGGATAGATGGGTAATGCAGATCTAAACAAAAAAGAAATACAGTTAAAGTGGAATGCAGTCTGCACTTAACTAATCTTAAAAATGCCCCCCCCCTTCCTCCCCATAACACCTATGCTGACTTACCTGTGTAAAAAAGATGTATATACACCACCCATAGGCTGCTATGGCACAGGGGTGTCAGATTGCGCGGCCTGCAGGCATGGACTGGCCATAGGAACTACAGGGAGTTTCCCGGTGGGCCGATGGCTCAGTGGGCCGGTTTCAGTGACAGCCTGTCAAAGTAATGGCTGCGCAGCTCGCCCTCCACTTCATGCAGTGATGTGAGAAGAATGAGGAAAATACAGAGGAGAATAAGTGAAATAATAAAAGAGGTGAGTGAGGACTCCTTATGTTATGCTACTTATGTTTTTTTGCACAATTGCGTATAGTTTATATACTGTTTTTGTTCTTGTTTGCAAACATAAAGTGGGCCGGTCTGGATAAAGTCCAGGGCCAAATTTTGGTCTCAGTCCATCCCTGGCGGCCTGAGTAGCCTGAAAATAGGTAAATATACACTGTATTTATTGGCGTATAACACTCACTTTTTTACCCTGAAAATAGAGGGTAAACTGTGCCTGCGTGTTATACACAGGGGGCTGTGGAAAGTTTTTTTCCTGAAACTTCCCTCTTAAATTTAAATATGGTACATCTTTTTTACAGAGGTTAATCAGAATGGGTGTTAGGATGAGGGAGGGAGCATTTAGGTGTAGCTTCGAATTCCATGTTAAAGACAATCCAAACACACACTTTTAGAATGGAATTGGTTGGAAAGCAATGGAGTAAAAGTAACTTTAAATTTAAATTCTTTCTACTTTTTTTTTACAAACTTTAGTCAGCCTACCAATGTAACACAGCACAATGACCTTTCTGTAGACAATGCATAGCACCACATTGTATAGTACAAACACTTTTATCCATCTCTTTTCTCTACGCCTCTCAATATCAAATATTGTTTTGAAGCAACCAGAATGATAGTTTCCATGGATACTTTAGAGATATGGGCCCAAGCTTTTTCCACTGAAATGTAGATCAGAACTGTATTCAGGTATAGGGCACCATAAAGACTTCTCAGTGTTTTATAGTTGAAATCATTACTCATAATAATCTTTTGTTGGTCCAATGTTCGTATAAAACCTGGAAGTTTAATAGCAGATGAGACTCCCTGTGATTCACACAATGGCAAGCAATGACAAGCAACCACTTCTAATTGTATGATTACTGTCTCCCATTCACCTAGATTATATGACTGCACAAAACAGCTGCCTCATCTATAATGACTACCACGTCCTTGCCCTCTTCACAATGTCTAAATCTATGTATTTTTAGTATGTCCTCTCCCTACAGGAAAAGACTGCTACTAAGATTTATAACAATATCAATAATAAAACATCTAGGACTCGGATCACTAAAAAACTGTGAATTGTTCCGTACAAAATATCTTTGTATGATGCTTCCTTCTCCTACCATTTGTTTTGCCATGGGACTACATGTAAAAATGAAATACTAGTTATTATTTATCCATTCACTTTAAGTAAATAGGATGACCTAAAATTATTGGTAAGAAAGTTACATGCTGCTCTTAGTCCTTGTTATGTTTTTTACAGGCGTGGTACTAAGAAGGTTACATTTATTTATGATTACTTTTATGTATTTTTCCTCCTCAAACACCAGGCCTAGCAAACATGTTAGTCTCTCCATGCCTGGTTATTCAGCAGTGGGGTGCCCCTTTGTCCCTCTACATACCAAGTTACAGGCTCTTCAGAACCTGAGGGGTGAATCCACAGTGAACCCCCTCTCACAGCACCCCAACCTAAGGCTGATTGGCATTAAGTTCTTCTTAAGCACCACTAGTACCCAAAATAAAGTATTTAAGGAAGTGGTCTTCTAAAAAAAACACCTTCATCCAGTTATAGCATTACATGAATTACGTCACTTTTATACCTAGTATGTAATACCTTTTAGGTATACAATCCCTATAGTATTGTATAGGTAGGACAGAATAACTGGTGAAGTTCTCCTATCCTGAGTTCTTACAAGATGTCAAAGTGTACAGGTTCATCAATATATGTATAGCGTTCAGCAGGATGGTATTCAGGATATGACAGCTGCAGAATGTTATCGGAGCACTGTGTTTGGAAATCCAGGAAGGGTAGTCATGCTGTTGGGAGGAGCGTGGAATGTATATAAAGGAAAACAAAAGAGGGCGCCACTAAGACTAAATGAGAAAAATTCACTCGTGATAGCTAAGTGATTGCTTATATAACATAGGTAATAAAAACAACAATGGAACAATTCAGCAGCATAAGAATTAAGATCTATGTATCTATCAATACATGGTAAGGGTATATAAATAAATGAACAATTGTAAGTCCACCTGGAATCCCAAAATTATATAATAATGAAAAAATTAATAGTAAAATGTCAGGAAGATCTTCTTATTGTAGAATAGTTGGAAAAACAGAGTCCGTGCACAATTAAATCAGGATTGTGATGTGCTGTTTCTGGGATGTGAAAGAACCTTCACCAATTGAATAAATCGTGTTCCACCTCAGGTGCTGGGGAAGTGCTAAATGCTTACCAGATGAGAAGACCTCTCTGTTAAAAGTAGGTCTGATGGGCAAGTTAGGATTAGTGCCTGAACACTATGGGCATGCTGAATCGCGTAGTTCCACAGTGCTAGCGGGTATGCTCATACATAGATGGAAATATGAATGGAAAACATCATGGTACAATAACGTTTTATTAAAATCAAATAAAAATGCACACACAGCCGAATGGCCTCCTACCCCAGCTAGTGCCTGCCTGGCACTGGGAGTATAGCGTGTCACTGCTCCTATCTCCAGTGGACCACCGAATGTTGTGGATAGCAGACAGGTCCGGGCTTGGTAGGCTCAAACGGAGGGCTTGTAAGCCGTGCAGGATGCCAGTGTAAAGCCGCCGACATATGTTTCGCACGTTGTGCGTCTTCAGGGGGGCGTGGAATGTATATACCCCGGAAGTGATAGTTCCACATATTAATGAACTTTAACATCTTGTAAATGTTTTCAATCTTGTTTGGGCAACTAAAGTCTAGTGTCTAAGTGCCTTCTTTTTGCTTTGTTTTCACTGGAGTATGCTTCTCTCTCTTGGAGTGCTGCTGAGGTGCTGTACCTGATACCAATTACCTACCGCATCCTCTGCCTGAGCCACACCATGTACTTTTTCCTTAAAAAGGTCTACCTTACCCAGAGCACCCTATGACCTATTCTTCCTTCAAGTTTATAGATGACCTATTGCTATCTTAAAGAAACTGACCTATATTACTTTTTTTCCCAGCCAATAATGTTTGCTTCTATGGCGAGTGCTCCTACTACTGTTCTACAGAGCATGCACTATGTGGCAAGCCTGACCACCTGGAAGGCTCACTTGCTGCCTTCCTTCCAGACACTACACTAGCCAAGAGGAAATCATGGCGCAGCCCTTGGAGACGGTCCTATCATAAAAGTAAAAAGGCTGAGTGAGTATAAGATATTTTAAAACATACTAGATCTTCAACATATGTGCCACTTGTGCTTTGGCATGAATGTTTATTGTTGATAGTGATATCAGGCAACTCTGTCACCTATATTATAATAGAAAAAACTTTCAGAAAATAGCCTCTGCAAAAGAAGATTCCTAAAGTGTTTATAAAAGCTAAACTTTATTTTATGCTGTCTGTGCCCTGTTGGAGAGATTTTATTTTTTTTACCAAAAACATGTAGAAGAATACGTATTGGCCTAAACTGTGGAAATTTTTAGTTTTTTTATAGATTTTTTGGGGGATATTTATTATAGCAAAAAGTAAAAAATATATGTCCTCGATCTTTAGCGAAAACTTCACTCCGCTCTGTGGCTCTGTTGCAGAGGATCTTGAGAGGTGGCACAAAGGCTTTTTCTCGTGGTTTGGGCGCGCAGCAATTATTAAGATGACTATACGCCCGAGATATATTTACTTAATTCGCACCGATACACATCCCACCCAGCTTTTTCATGACCCTTACCAAAGTCCTCCGCAAATTCCTGTGGGCTTACAGAAGACCTAGGATAAAATACCCCATGCTGCTTAGACTAAAGGAACAGGGTGGTTTGGGACTGCCCAATTTCAGAAGCTATTATTGGGCGGCTCACCTAACAAGGATCATTGACTGGCATTGCCATCAAGACTTCAAGGATTGGGTGGGTCTAGAAGGTGATTTGAATCCTGCTCCCCTCAAATTCTCTCCCTGGATAGCCTGGTCCAAAATCCCGAAGGGCATAAAATGCCACCCCATCACTGGCTCCACTCTACGTTCTACGTGAGGCTGTTCAGGGATCGGACCTCACGACTTCCGAAGGCCCACTCACCCCAGTGAAGGACAACCCTGATTTTGCTCCTGGGGTAAATAACATACATTTCCAACCAACCTCAGGTGGGGGCCCTCTGCTTGCTAAGGACTGTTGTCACCAGTCCACTATTAGGGAGTGGTCTACACTGAAAACAAGTAACGGCCTAACTGACCTCCCTTTCTGGGCTTACTTACAACTTCGTAGCTTCCTCCAAAGCAAAGGTAAATCGGTTACATTTGGCAGGTCCTTGACAGAGTTTGAGTCGGTGTGCTACACAGGTGAGCGTTTCCCTAGAGCAACATCGTGTGTTTACGCCTGGTTGCAGAGGCCTGGAGATGCGCCGAATGATAGACTCAGGAGGACTTGGGAGGCAGATTTACAGGTAACCATATCTTCCAAACAATGGAAGAATGCTTGTATCTTGACACACAAAAGCTCAATTAGCACGAGAATGCAGGAGATGGCATACAAACTGCTGACACACTGGTACTTAACACCTACTAAATTACATGTCTGGAATCCTTTAAAAAGTGACAAGTGCTGGAGGTGCAACAATGAGAAGAGCTCCTTGTTCCATATTTGGTGGAGTTGCCCCCTAATACAGCCGTTTTGGGCAAAAGTTAAAGTTAAAGACTGGATCATTAAGATTACTGAGACAACCCTGCCACTTGATGCTGCATGCTGTCTCCTGCATATCTCCAATTGGCCCTTGCAAAGAGTTCGCTCACGATCCACATGGTGAATGTGGCCAAATCCCTTATTCCAAATCTTTGGAACACGACTCGACCTCCCTCCGTGACGGAGTGGCTCCACAAAATTTCAGAGGTCTATGAAATGGAGGATACACGGGCCCAGTCCAGGGAATCGGTTGAGGGTTTCCATGAAACATGGCGCCCTTGGTTAATTTTCAGATATTCTGAGGCATACTCCACTGCCCTAGGGCTACAGACCGGGGAGAATGAAACCCACACGTAAATTCCTGGAATTTCACGACCATATGGTCGTACGGTCCTCTGCCTTTGAGCTTCTTTTACACAAGTCAAGATCGATCCACACTTGAATATTTTCGTTCTTTTTACGTTTCTTCCTCTTCCTGCTTTTCGTTCTTTTTCTTCCCGTTTTCCTTTATTTCCCTGACATATCTTACTCTTGTTCAGGACATAACAGGGAATCAGCTCTGAGAATTTTTACATAACGTCAGTTTTGACTAGTTGTGGTTATATTTACATACGATTGCAAGTAACAAGTCGTTGGGGTTTACCCTATGTCATTTTCTTCATATGTGCTGTAAAAGCTTTCTTTTGGGTTAATTGAAGATTGGAAGCATACCCATCTGTTATGTAGTTCTGTTACTGCACCCGTTTTTGTGTGATTGATTACCCTGCGATGTATTGTACTATCTTTTGTAATAAACTTCTAATGTTAAAAAAATATATATATATATATATATAGAATGTTTTTCAAAATTGTCGCTCTATCTTTGTTTAAAGCCCAAAAAATAAAAATTGCAGAGGTGATCAAATACCACCAAAAGAAATCTCTATTTGTGGGGAAAAAAAGGACGTCAATTTTGTTTGGGAGCCACATCGCACAACCGCGCAATTGTCAATTGAAACCGACGCAGTGCCGAATCGCAAAAAATACTCTGGTCTTTGGCCAGCGAAATTGTCTGGGGCTGAAGTGGTTAAGATATTGGTAAAAATGTTGGCGAATCAAATGAAATATATTATGCCTCACATCATCCACCCTGACCAAACTGGCTTCATTACTTGACGTGAGGCCAGAGATAATTCCATTAGGATGATTCAACGTATACGTTGGGCTAGACATAAAAAGGAACGACATGAGACAGGGGTGCCCTCCTTTTCCAGCCTTTGTTGCGTAAACTTTTACCTATCCGGATATCCCCGGCCAAGGCCAATAATCTTAAAATCGCTTTCCCTTTTACTTGGGCATCATCCTCCTTGAGATAATTAGGCGTTTAGCTAACAGACAGCTTCGACACACTATACGCAACTAATCACCCTCGGTTGGTGACCGCAGTTTAATGTGATCTTTCGCAATGGACAAAAACTTTCACTTGGCTGGGGAGGGTGTCCCTAGGATACTATTTTACCTGCAGATGCTCCCAATCCCCCTGCTCAGAAGTTTCTTCACCCAGTTATCCAGCATATAAAAAAATCACTGCATAGCTCTGACAGTATTGAAATTCCCAAAGTTTGGGAATTCCGGACATACAGACATACTATCGGGCGTACTCCAGCCAGGGCTGGACTGGGACAAAAATTTGGCCCTGGACTTCATCCAGACCGGCCCACTTTAATTTGATAAAATGCTGCCCCCCCCCCACCCCCGAAAAATCTCCCAACAAAAGGCCCCTACATCCATTATTGTATATCATGAGAGGGTGAGAGAGAGAAAGGAGAAAGAGAGAGAGAGGGAGGGTTGAGGGAAAGAGGTGGGTGAGAGAGGGTGGTGAGTGTAAGAAAAAGAGAGTGAGTGTAAAATAGAGGGGGTGAGTGTAGGACCTCTTTCACATTGAGCCATTTTTCAGGCGCTTTTGGGCTAAAAATAGCCTGAAAAATGACTCCGCTGCAGGCCTAGTGTGAAAGTCTGAGTGCTTTCACACTGGGGTGCTGCCAGGGCATCACTAAAAAAGTCCTCCAAGCAGCATCTTTGGGGCAGTGGAGGAGCGGTGTACAAATCGCCTAAGAGTCAGGGAGTGAATGCAGAGGGGGGGGGGCTGAGAGACAGAGGGGGGAGCTGAGAGACGAGGGGGGGTCTGAGGGATGGAAGGGACTGAGAGACAGGGGGGTCTGAGAGAGTCACCATTTAAAAAAATAAATACAATTTAAAACGGCCCACTGAGCCATCGGCCCACCGGGAAACTCCCTGTAGTCCCTATGGCCAGTCCATCCCTGACTCCAGCGGATCCTGAACTGGAGCTTTCATACCCACTCTAAACTCTGGGTCTCTATGGAGAAGTATATGGCAGGCAGAAATGTATCATATGCCCCGTGGCTTCCTCGGGAGCACAGGGGGTTGTCAGAAGATACATCCCCATTGACGACCCTTGCACTTAAGACATGGGATTGTGTCAATCGAATGCTAGCTTTGGCTCCAGCTGTGTCCCCACTGGCGCCACTGGGAGGGTTTCTCCCTCAGTGGGGGAGATGTCTTTCTTCAGAACCTGGGTGGATGATGGAAATGCTAGCTGTGGGAACTATTGAGGAGTGGCAGGCTGATACCCTTTGAGTCTCTGACAGCTAGACCCAGAAGACCTCAATGAACTTTTGGAGGTAAAGGCAATTACATCACTTTTTTTGAAGTGCACAGCAGCTCCATAAGAGATATTACATTCCTTACATATTTTGAAGGCCTGATGAACCCGTATCACATATGGGGGTCAATTCACAAAGAGAAATGTTATTGGTTTTCTTCAGGTGTTAAATTAGCACTCCTTATTTAACGCTAGCAAACATGGTATTCACGAAAGCTATAATCGTTATTTAACACAGTCGTTATGGTTTTCAACTGACTCTTTATCCAAACGTTATTCTAACTACTCAGACGTTATTATTAAGATTCGGGACGTTAAAATAACTCTTAAGATCGTTAAATAATGCTAGAGGGATGCATTCTGGGAGCAGAAGGGGAGGAGAACAGCTGCATGTGGAAAAGAGCAGATACAGAGAGAGAGAGAGAGAGAGACACAAGCAATACACATGGAGATTGAGCATGTGATGTGCAAAACTTCTAGTGTGTGCTTTTCTAAAGCCATGTGTATTTCCTCATACAGAGAATAAATCATGGGAGATGATAATCGGAATTTAGCTATCACCTGGGTTTCAGAAAAGTCATCCAAAATAGTATGTGAACGGAATACACATTTATAAATCTGAACAACATTCTAACGTGTTCTTCTTCACCTCTGGATAATTTTAAGTTCAAATAGAGCACGGTTCTAGCTTGCCCAACACTACACTACACTACAAAAATCGCCAAAAGCTTCCTCTAACAACAAAATATCGCCTGGGAAATGTCATAACGCCACCCTGAGGGAGGTGTTAATTTAACGATTGCTTAACGATTGATAACTGTCCAAAAAATCTTTGTGAATTGCACTTCTGTACATATTTAACGATTTGAATCTTTAAAATAACGATTTGAATCTTTAAAATAACGATTTGAATCTTTAAAATAACGATTTGACTCTTTAATAAGGATCCACACCTTAAAATATCGTTTCTGTGTAGGGAAACGTTATTTGATGATTTTTCAGAGCGTTAAATCGTTTAGTGAATTGAACTAGCTTCAATAACGTGCAAAATCGTTAAAATAACACTCGCAATCTGAAAATAAAGCTTTGTGAATTGACCCCATGGTCTCAGAACTTTACCAACTGCTGGGGTCCTTCTCCTTAGCTGCTAAACCTGTATATATCTGGGCCTGGGAGAGAGAAACTTAAGACTGGAATTTTCTGCATTCAACTGACACCAGCTTACGCATTCAAGTTCTATAAACTCTAAGGCCGCGTACACACAATCAAATCTACCTGCTGAAACGGTCAGCCCGACCGTCCCAGCAGACAGTTTCGATCGTGTGTACGGGCGAGCCGACGGATTTGGCCAGCCGACAGATTTGAAAGCATGCTTTCAAATCTGTCGGCTGGGAACCCGTCGGCCCGATATGTCTGCTGGTTAGTACGCTAACCAGCAGACATATCTTCTCGCACATGTGTCGAATTGATTCGACGCATGCGCAGAAGTAATTCACTTCCCGGTGCGGTGACGTGGCGGCGTCAACGTCACCGACACGTCAGCACGCCATCTGCCGGCAGGGATTTTGGTTTGATCGTGTGTACACGATCAAACCAATACATCCCAGCAGACAGATTTGTTCAAATCAGTCTGCTCGTGTGTACGGGGCCTAAAATGCAGGAGATGAATTACAAGATCTTGTCACGCTGATATAGGGTGCCTACCGACATGGCCCGGATATATCCTTCCACCTCTGAGTTATGTTGGCAGGGCTGTGGGGGCCATGGTACACTGTTACACTTATGGTGGGATTGCCCAGTGATTGTGCCATTCTGGAAGAATTTAGAGACCAGGTTCTAGGTTCTAGGTTTAGATATCCCTCTCTCTCTGGTACATTTTCTCCTGCACGTTCCTCCCATGCTAATAAGTCGGTATAAAAAGAGTGCGCTGCCTCACCTGTTGAACGCAGCCAAGAGACTGCTCCCTATTTACTGGAAGCAAAAGCAGGTTCTGACTCAAGAGGAGTGGGTGCACAGAGTGAATGAGATCAGAAAGGCAGAGGTTTGGATCGCTACCTGAAGAGGTTCCACGTATAGGTTTACCAGCGTATGGTCCCTGTGGGTGGGTTATATTTCTGACTGCAGAAGTGTCCTTGAGCTTAGATGTAGCACTGCTGGAGCTGTCAGAACCGATTCTTAGACAGAATACTTGAACTCACTAGTAATAAGAGTAGATTTCCCCTTGATTGGAGCACCAACTGAGAACATTGCCTCTCTCTGCCCTGGAAGAAGATGCAGATGTCCTGATGGGGGGGAGCATGGTGCAGGTGATGACAGCAACCAAGAGCTTATAGGTACGATCCTGATCTTTCTTCCTTACTTTTTACTTTTTTTCTTC
The DNA here is from genome assembly GCA_029574335.1 of Rana kukunoris. NCBI lineage: Eukaryota > Metazoa > Chordata > Amphibia > Anura > Ranidae > Rana > Rana kukunoris. Next base: position 61,439,737 of record CM056055.1, on the reverse strand, counting down.
CTTTTCCCTCTTTCTCTACTCCTTTCTCATTTTCACTCTTTTTTTTATATTAATACTGTACTGAGGTCGGGTCTACATGCCCCACAGGTTGCCATGGCTGATCAGTGGGATTAATGCCCTGCCGGCGGATGGTGGGTTGTCAAGTAGATAGCAGTACTTCTCTGCCCCCCTCTGGTGCTCTGGAGGGGCTTGGATGTGGCTTGGGCCTGGGCGGAGTACTGAAAGAGGTTTGTTGGAGGCACTAGTTGCCCCCCTCCCCAAGTGTGAGCTTTGGGCTAGGTGTCATCAGAGTCCATCTAGACGAATGCACTGGCCCAGCCCACTCCTGCTGGCAGATACATGGTTGTTGACTGTAACCTTAAAACAATTTTAAGCAGTAGGCCGACGATGCTACAGAGTTGTAACGGCACCCCAAATGGGAAAGGGGTTAAAGCCGTTTAGAATATGCCATTCCCAAACACAAGGCAGCTACCGACACTCCACATTCAGGCAAACGCAACCCATAAGAATAATACAAGACACAGCTCTGTATGGAGTTCAAGGAGGTCTGACCCTTTATTGAGAAATACAGGCTCTTATATACAATTTAGGATACTGCAGTAACCAAATAAACAATGACCCAACTCCACCCACACCATCACACAATGTTTACCTAACGAGCCCCCCACAATACACATCATCCTTAATAAATCTCTTTAGCAGACACCCTGTCTCCAGGACCTGACCTAATTTACATTAGCTAATTAACTACAGCTGACGACTCAGACACCTGACCTTTAGGCTGTCTGTTAACTTACAATACACATTATTACAGGACTCCTTCACACAATACAGGGTCAATTAGCACAAGCCCCAATGAAAGATCCTTAGAAGTTAGTCTGGATTCAATTTACATTACGCAGGCAGCCAGGTAGCTGGAGATGATGACATTAACATCTTTCAATTAACCTGTTGAGTTCAGAATCAACAAACAGTAATTCGTTCTTTACAGATATCCTGGAATATATTGTGGATAATAATTACATAATAGTCCCATCTCAGGTAGTCCAAGATATATTCTGAATGTCCATTATTTTTTGGCTCATGCTTTCTAAGAGCTTCTGGGTTCCACGGGCCCTCCCGTTACAAGAGTCATTTAGCCTCTTACTAAAAGTTACCACCCTTATATTATGTGTGCTTCTATCTATTATATGTTCTTGTTTACTATGGAGCAAAGATAAAATCTATGTCACTACTGTACTGAATACTGCAAATGTCTGTCAAGATATGTGACTATACCAAATAAACAAAGTTTAACAAAATAAAGAAGCTGCTCCTAAAGACAAAGGGTATTTGTCAGCAGAGGATAACCCAACTAGTCAAACAAGCTGTCAGGTTTTCCCAGATGTATACTGACATGCTCCTTGCTATATAGCCCTGAATTTCTGGAAGTTTCTACAGTCATCTATAGCTACAGTGAACGTGTAAGGTCAGATATGGAAACCCTGGACAGCTATCCAGTTGGGCAAACAGTACACAGTCTATTTCCTACATGGGTGTTTCCTCAGGCTCACTCCTGCAGTAAGCAGTGACTATCACTTGTGTTCCAGTTCATACAGGACTCCAAATCCTGTGACATGTATTTTTTACATTGGTATTACCTGTTGCTGTACATTACAGGGGAACTGAGTGTTTTTATAGTGACTTGTGTTTAATAATGCTTTGCAAGTTGTTTGCAAGTTGGCCACCCGGGGGGGGACCTTCTCTTTATTTATGCTCTGGCTTGATAAGAAAATTGGTACTGATTATTTTTCCTGCCTCCTCCCTGAATCCCAAGGACACAGTTTTCATAAGATAGGGTGTGCGATATTGGTAAAACTTTTGCTAGGTGCCAGGAGCGTACTCCTCAGAACACTTATAGCTGTTTAAATCGCGAGTGGATTTAGGCTGGGGGCGAGTGATGACAGGGCTGCATGACCAATCTCCCTGCAATCTGTGCCTACACTTAGAGTCCCGATGAGATTGGCGGCCGAAGAGGAAAGGTGCAGCTTGGGAAAAGTAGTCTGGTGAGCCGCGCACAGGCAGAGCAGTACACAGGTGCTCTCCTTACAATTCTCATTAAGCCATGGGATCTAACAGTATGACCTCTCTAAACCTGCCCCGCTCCCCCCGGGTCCCGACCAATGTAGCTGGAGAGCAGAAAGTAATGAGTGAGGTGGAGGATTGTGAAAATTACCACTCCGGTGCAGCGCTTACTGAAAGTTGCCCTGACATGAGAGTGGCAGCCTTCCAGTTTGTGCACTTTTCTTCTCCTTGTGTTCTATGTAAGTGTCCAACAGTTCAGCCTGAGCACTGTAAACAGACTGGTCTCAATGTGTGCTGTGCGGTGTCAGTGTGCGCTGTGCTATGGTGTCAATGGCTGTGCAGTTGTGTGGATCTCAGCGCTGGATTGTACTCCCTCCCGCCGTGCTGCAACTCCTCTCCTCTCTGCCTGCCTGAATAAAAGGGGGAAGTGGGGATATGCAAGCGTGGAGCCGCACACACAGGCTCCTGATGATGAGATGAATGGGAGAGAGAGAGAGGATGGATGGGAGTTGCAGAGGAGACAGCAAGAGAATGGGGAAGAGACCCAGTTCTAGTGCCATGTCCCTCTGGTCTGCCCCCAGTGCCCTGTCCCTCTGGTCTGCCCCCAGTGCCCTGTCCCTCTGGTCTGCCCCCAGTGCCCTGTCCCTCTGGTCTGCCCCCAGTGCCCTGTCCCTCTGGTCTGCCCCCAGCTCCCTGTCCCTCTGGTCTGCCCCCAGTTCCCTGTCCCTCTGGTCTGCCCCCAGTGCCCTGTCCCATTTTGTTAAAGTTGTTGTTGGTAATATTTAATTTTGTAACTTGATTCTGCATAAAACATTGTCATTCCATGAGATAATCTACGAGGGCGTGTTTACAGGTGCAATTACGCACAGGGCAGTGTATGAATTAGGTGGGGCAACTGGTGGCGAGTAATTCTTGAGGCCTGGCTAGTAGCTCAGGACTTGAAATTTTGAGCCCTGCTATACTAGGCCGTTACTAGTGTTGCTCACGAATATTCGAATTGCGAATATTCGGCTCGAATATTGCATATTCGAGAAATCGCGCAATATCTCGAATATTGTGCCGAATATTCGCAATGTCGAATATTCGGATTTTTCTCAAATTTTTTTTAACACAGATCACATGCTAGTGATCTCCATCGACGTGTAAAAGCAATGGTGGTATGATTAGAGGGACCCTGGGCCGAGTAGCGCATGTGATCCTTTTATGCTGCCGAATATTCGCAATGCGAATATTCGGCAATAGCAATATCGCGCGATTTTTTTCCCCGCCCTTCATTCACATCACAGCCAATCAGAGTTCCATTTCCACAGGTGTCAGAGGTTAGCAACCTCCACATCAACCAATAGGAAGCTGCCTCACGACCATTATATAAACTAAGTGCCAGCATGTGCTCATTGCAGATTCACAAGGTGGATATAGAGGGAGAAGTGTTTCTGTGCTCTGTGTTATATTGCATCAGCATTGCAGTGCCTTTCAGTTCTGTGCTCCTGTTCAGTGTTCAGTTCATTTGAGTATTAGCAGCTGCTAGTGCTTATATTTCTAAACTGCTTTTTTAAAAGCAAGAAGAGACCAAACAGCTTTTTTTAAAGCTACTATTTGTGTGTTTGTGTTCCAGTTTCATTTAGTGTTAGATAGATAGGTTTGAGTGTACTTGTACACCTCTGTAAGCTAGCTAGCTTAGTTTAGTGTGTTTATTTAGTTAGATAGTTATCTGTTTTATAAAAAAAAAAAAAAAAAAAAAAAGTTATTTTTAGTTTATTCAGATCTCTGGCTCTGCTGTGTTAGCAGAGTCACTGTTCTATCTATATTAGTTTCTTTATTGCTCTTATTCGTTGCCCAGTCAGTTTTTGTCTGTTGTCTGTCAGTCAGTTAGTTAGTTTAAAAAAAAAAAAAAATTTAAAAAAATTTACCTTTCGTTTAATTGTTGTTTAGTGGCATAGCTACTAGTTGTTTGTCTGCGCGCCTGTTTTTTCTATTATCACATTTACCCCCCCCCCCCAATAAAGTTTACCCACCCCCCCATATCAGCATGAGCAGCATCCGTGGTCGTGGCAGCAGGGGTAGGGGAGTTACTCCCAGTGCTGGGTCGCTGCCAGCACGGGGTACCTCTCGCGCCCCTACTACTGGTAGAGGATCGGGTGGAAGGGGAGTCCGCCTCATCCGGGAGTTTTTTACTTCGGGCAGCCGCCCGATATTGCCTTCACAGGCTCCAGCAGTGGTGGAGTACATGGGGCACAGCAGTGCCACTCAGTCATCACCAAGTAGCACCACCACCATCAGTACACCGGTGCCTTTAGTACCCAGCCCCAGCGAGTCCAGCCTCATGCTGTTTGATGGTGAAAGTGACATGGATATCTTGGGGGAGGCCCTCGATCATGCAGACATTGATTTATGTGCTGATGGTCAGGACCTTTTTGAAGGGTTAATGGAGGAGGAGGAGGATGGGGTACTGGCTGTCAGTAGCCCAGAGACCTCCCTTCATGGTGGTGCTGGTGGTTTTCTGCAGGAAACACCAGCACCTAGTCAGACCCATGCGTCTGTGAGGGGACATCGGAGCCAGGCTAGCGGCTCCATGTCAGATGTCTCCTTCAGACCACCACATGTCAGCCCTGGGTCTGACATATCTGGGGGCGAAGAGGAGGGTGACCCAACATGGGTGCCACCTGCCTCGTCGGTTCACAGCATCAGTGACGACGAGGAAGGTAGGCACCCTGGGGAAACGGTGCGCCAGGTCACCAGGGAGACCAACGTCAGGGTCTCCACTGGTGATGGCAGCAGGAGGTGTCAGCAGCAGCAGCAGCAGCAGCAGCAGCAGCAGGCAGCTCCACCTGTGCGCACCGAGTCCCAGCAGGTGGAAGTCAGCGTCACCCCATCTGACAGGAGGGCGACGCTGAAGTCACCTCTCTGGGCCTACTTCACCTTGGTAGCAGATAACCCGACAGTAGCCATCTGCCAGCTCTGTCGTGCCAAGGTGAAGAGAGGGAAGTGTTTGGCTCGGGTGGGTACCACGGCACTCAACCAGCACCTGCGGATTAATCACTGGCAGGAGCATGACCAGATGAAGCGTGCTGGTGGTAGCAGCGCCACCACCACAAGTGTGCAGGGTACAGCAGCCCCTGCCACAGCTTCATCGGCTACCAGCAGGTCATGCCCCCCCGCTCCCTCTAGTAGAGGTACTGCTACCGACAGCCAGACCTCCACATCATCACCCTCCTCTTCGGTGTCCCGCACTGCCGTCCGGCGCCAGGCGTCTCTTTCTGACGCCTTTGAACGCAACACTCCCTTCCCCCCTTCAGACCGACGTGTGCGTTCCCTCAATGGGCTCCTGGCAAGGGTTATTGCCCAACATCTGCTTCCCTTTAACATAGTGGACTGCAACCCCTTCAGGCAGATGTTGGAGCAGGCCCAACCCCAATGGCGTGTCCCCAGCCGCCATTTCTTTGCCAGGACTGGTGTCCCTGCCCTACACCAGCACATTGTGCAGAATGTAACCCTGTCGCTGGATCATGCTGTCAGCAACAGGGTGCATCTGACAATGGATGGCTGGACCAGCAGGCATGGGCAGGGGCGCTACATAAGCTTCACGGCCCATTGGGTTTCCCTCCGAGGCGCCGGGGAGGGATTGGCGGCATCTGATTTTGTGGTGCCGCCCCGGGGTGTCCAGGGGAGAAGTGCTGGTCTCCCTCAAGCCACTGTCTCCGCAGCTGCTGAGCCTCCCAGCAAGCGCCCCCGTAGCTATTCAAGTGTGGGGCACGTGCGCTGTCAGGCCGTGCTCCAGCTTGTTAGTTTAGGGGAACGGAGACACACTGGACGAGAAGTGCTGAGCGCACTTCAGGCTCAGGTCCAGAAGTGGCTGACACCCCGAAGGCTCCAAGCAGGTCTGGTTGTCTGTGACAATGGCAGCAACCTCCTCTCCGCCCTCCAGGCTGGCAGTCTGACACACGTGCCCTGTCTGGCACATGTCCTCAACCTAGTGGTGCAGAAGTTCCTGCGCACCTATCCCGGGTTGAGTGACATAGTGCTAAGGGTACGCAGGATTGCCAGCCACTTCAGGCGCTCCCCAACCGCTACCGCGTCCCTGTCAAAGTTGCAGCGGGACAACAGCCTGCCCCTTCACAGGCTGATTGTGGACAGTGTGACGCGGTGGAACTCCAGCCTCTACATGCTGGAGAGGTTGTGGGAGCAGCGAAGGGCGGTGAAGGAGTACCTGCTGGAGCAAGGCACTGGCGGGCCATCACAACACACACTCCCGTACATCACCAGTCTGGAGTGGGGGCAGATACACCAGGTCTGCCATGTGTTGGCCCCTTTTGAGCAGGCGACCAAGATGGTGAGCAGGGAGCATGTCGGCCTCAACGACGTGCTCCCTATAGTGTTCCTGCTGGACAGGGCACTAGATCGCCTGCTCGGAGCTGGGGAGAGTGCCTTGGTGGAGCAGGAGGAGGCAACACTGCTCCACCAAGACCAGGCCCAGGACGAGGAGGAGGAGGAGGATCATGATGATGATCAGGAGGTGACTGGTGGCGTCCTGGAGTCAGGGCCTGGTCAGGAGGGAGAGCCGGTGTTGGGGGCACCGATAGTCCGGGGGTTTGGCATGACTGACCGCGAACAGCAGCGCCTCCATGACGAGGAAGCGGACGTCATGGACCCAGGCAGCCATGAGGAGTCACAGCGGGCTGTGCTCTTCCCCATGGCTGCCCACATGCTGAGATGCCTCAGGAGGGACCCCCGGGTTAAAGCCATCAAGGAGAGGGACGAGTTTTGGCTGGCCACCCTTGTAGATCCCAGATTTAAGGGGAAACTGGAGCAGTTCCTCCCAGCCAGACGGAGGCAGCCCCGGATGGAGGAACTGCAGGCATGCCTAGTCAGCCGTTTGGAGCAGGCAAGTCCCCGGCCTCCAGTTGTCCCCCCTCATCTCACCCAGCAGGTGGCTGCACCCAGCAGCAACATCAGCAGCCGAGCAGGGGACCTAATGGGTGAGATGAGGATGTTCATGCAAACTGAGCGACCCAGTACCAGCAGCAGCAGCAGCAGCAGCAGCCATCACCACCAGCGGCTGGCCCACATGGTGGCAGACTACATGGGGTCCGTCAGTGCTTCTGACAGTATGAGCACCGACGACCCCATGGAGTACTGGGTTGCCAGATTGGACACCTGCCGCGAGCTCGCTCAGTATGCGCTGGAGTTATTGTCTTGCCCCCCCTCCAGCGTACTATCTGAGCGGACATTCAGCGCGGCAGGTGGGGTGGTCACGGACAAGAGGACCCGTCTGTCCACAGACTCCGTGGACAGACTCACATTCATCAAAATGAATGAGTCCTGGATCGGCGGTGACTTTCTGGCACCCGCCGTCGCTTCAGGGCGCTGAATGGTCCCTTGTCAGTTACCAATACCTCTCCTATCTCTTTATACCAGGGGTGTCAAACTCAATTTCATCGTGGTCCGCATCAGCATTATGGTTGCCCTCAAAAGGGCCGGTTATATCTGTAATATTATATGTCCAGCGCATCCCCTCCCCTTACATTCGATGTCAAAGGCCACCCCACCATCCTACCCCACCATCAGAAGTGGAGTTCCCCCTCTCCCTTACATCACAGTGCATCTCCCTTTCCTTATGCTGCTGCTGGGAAGAAGGTGGATATTTTTTTGTTTTTTTGAAAAGCCTGTGGCGTGCAAAACACAACCCAAAAACTCCACCCGGTGCCACAGCTACTTAAGGCCTGTGTCATTCTGCTTTTCAAATGTAATCACCATGCTAATGCAATTTCAAGCTTTTGTAATTTTGGCACTATATGGGCTCCTACTGCTAATGCCAAAAGGCTGAGTGATTATGTACCGATATATTACTCATACTGGTGCTGTTACCTTTTGTCTGTGAGATTTGCCACTTTCTTACTACTGCTGGTGCTGCTGCCACCTCTTCCACGACCACGAGTGAAAAAAACACTTAATTGTGTACTGGTACTACTATGCTGCTGCTTCTGCCAGTGCTCAGATACTTATGTGACAAGTTCTTTGGCACTATATGCTACAATTATCAACGCTGCTGCTATCCTGCTGCCACCTCTTCCACGACCACGAGTGAAAAAAACACTTTATTGTGTACTGGTACTACTACACTGCTGCTGCTGCCAGTGCTCACTTACCTATGTGACAAGTTCTTTGGCACTATATGCTACAATTATCAACGCTGCTGCTATCCTGCTGCCACCTCTTCCACGACCACGAGTGAAAAAAACACTTAATTGTGTACTGGTACTACTATGCTGCTGCTTCTGCCAGTGCTCAGATACTTATGTGTCAAGTTCTTTGGCACTATATGCTACAATTATCAATGCTGCTGCTCCTATGCTGCTGCCACCTCTTCCACGACCACGAGTGAAAGAAACACTTAGTTGTGTACTGGTACTACTATGCTGCTGCTTCTGCCAGTGCTCAGATACTTATGTGTCAAGTTCTTTGGCACTATATGCTACAATTATCAATGCTGCTGCTCCTATGCTGCTGCCACCTCTTCCACGACCACGAGTGAAAGAAACACTTAGTTGTGTACTGGTACTACTATGCTGCTGCTTCTGCCAGTGCTCAGATACTTATGTGTGAAGTTCTTTGGCACTATATGCTACAATTATCAATGCTGCTGCTCCTATGCTGCTGCCACCTCTTCCACGACCACGAGTGAAAAAAAACACTTAGTTGTGTACTGGTACTACTACACTGCTGCTGCTGCCAGTGCTCACTTACCTATGTGACAAGTTCTTTGGCACTATATGCTACAATTATCAACGCTGCTGCTATCCTGCTGCCACCTCTTCCACGACCACGAGTGAAAAAAACACTTAATTGTGTACTGGTACTACTACACTGCTGCTGCTGCCAGTGCTCATATACTTATGTGTCAAGTTATTTGGCACTATATGCTACAATTATCAATGCTGCTGCTCCTATGCTGCTGCCACCTCTTCCACGACCACGAGTGAAAGAAACACTTAGTTGTGTACTGGTACTACTATGCTGCTGCTTCTGCCAGTGCTCAGATACTTATGTGTGAAGTTCTTTGGCACTATATGCTACAATTATCAATGCTGCTGCTCCTATGCTGCTGCCACCTCTTCCACGACCACGAGTGAAAAAAACACTTAGTTGTGTACTGGTACTACTACACTGCTGCTGCTGCCAGTGCTCACTTACCTATGTGACAAGTTCTTTGGCACTATATGCTACAATTATCAACGCTGCTGCTATCCTGCTGCCACCTCTTCCACGACCACGAGTGAAAAAAACACTTAATTGTGTACTGGTACTACTACACTGCTGCTGCTGCCAGTGCTCATATACTTATGTGTCAAGTTCTTTGGCACTATATGCTACAATTATCAATGCTGCTGCTCCTATGCTGCTGCCACCTCTTCCACGACCACGAGTGAAAAAAACACTTAGTTGTGTATTGGTACTACTACACTGCTGCTGCTGCCAGTGCTCACTTACCTATGTGACAAGTTCTTTGGCACTATATGCTACAATTATCAACGCTGCTGCTATCCTGCTGCCACCTCTTCCACGACCACGAGTGAAAAAAACACTTAATTGTGTACTGGTACTACTATGCTGCTGCTTCTGCCAGTGCTCAGATACTTATGTGTGAAGTTCTTTGGCACTATATGCTACAATTATCAATGCTGCTGCTCCTATGCTGCTGCCACCTCTTCCACGACCACGAGTGAAAAAAACACTTAGTTGTGTACTGGTACTACTATGCTGCTGCTGCTGCTAGTGCTCACTTACCTATGTGACAAGTTCTTTGGCACTATATGCTACAATTACCAATGCTGCTGCTGTGCTGCTGCCACCTCTTCCACAAGTGATACAACACTTTATTGTGTACTGTTAATACTATACTGCTGCTGCCAGTGCTCAGATACCTATGTGACAAGTTCTTTGGCACTATATGCTACAATTACCAATGCTGCTGCTGTGCTGCTGCCACCTCTTCCACAAGGGATAAAACACTTTATTGTGTACTGTTACTACTAGACTGCTGCTGCCAGTGCTCAGATACCTATGTGACAAGTTCTTTGACACTATATGCTACAATTTCAAATGCTGCTGCTGTGCTGCTGCCACCTCTTCCACAAGTGATACAACACTTTATTGTGTACTGTTACTACTATACTGCTGCTGCCAGTGCTCAGATACCTATGTGACAAGTTCTTTGACACTATATGCTACAATTTCAAATGCTGCTGCTGTGCTGCTGCCACCTCTTCCACAAGTGATACAACACTTTATTGTGTACTGTTACTACTATACTGCTGCTGCCAGTGCTCAGATACCTATGTGACAAGTTCTTTGGCACTATATGCTGCAATTACCAATGCTGCTGCTGTGCTGCTGCCACCTCTTCCACAAGTGATACAACACTTTATTGTGTACTGTTAATACTATACTGCTGCTGCCAGTGCTCAGATACCTATGTGACAAGTTCTTTGGCACTATATGCTACAATTACCAATGCTGCTGCTGTGCTGCTGCCACCTCTTCCACAAGTGATACAACACTTTATTGTGTACTGTTACTACTATACTGCTGCTGCCAGTGCTCAGATACCTATGTGACAAGTTCTTTGGCACTATATGCTACAATTACCAATGCTGCTGCTGTGCTGCTGCCACCTCTTCCACAAGTGATAAAACACTTTATTGTGTACTGTTACTACTATACTGCTGCTGCCAGTGCTCAGATACCTATGTGACAAGTTCTTTGGCACTATATGCTACAATTACCAATGCTGCTGCTGTGCTGCTGCCACCTCTTCCACAAGGGATAAAACACTTTATTGTGTACTGTTACTACTAGACTGCTGCTGCCAGTGCTCAGATACCTATGTGACAAGTTCTTTGACACTATATGCTACAATTTCAAATGCTGCTGCTGTGCTGCTGCCACCTCTTCCACAAGTGATACAACACTTTATTGTGTACTGTTACTACTATACTGCTGCTGCCAGTGCTCAGATACCTATGTGACAAGTTCTTTGACACTATATGCTACAATTTCAAATGCTGCTGCTGTGCTGCTGCCACCTCTTCCACAAGTGATACAACACTTTATTGTGTACTGTTACTACTATACTGCTGCTGCCAGTGCTCAGATACCTATGTGACAAGTTCTTTGACACTATATGCTACAATTTCAAATGCTGCTGCTGTGCTGCTGCCACCTCTTCCACAAGTGATACAACACTTTATTGTGTACTGTTACTACTATACTGCTGCTGCCAGTGCTCAGATACCTATGTGACAAGTTCTTTGGCACTATATGCTGCAATTACCAATGCTGCTGCTGTGCTGCTGCCACCTCTTCCACAAGTGATAAAACACTTTATTGTGTACTGTTACTACTATACTGCTGCTGCCAGTGCTCAGATACCTATGTGACAAGTTCTTTGGCACTATATGCTACAATTACCAATGCTGCTGCTGTGCTGCTGCCACCTCTTCCACAAGTGATACAACACTTTATTGGGTACTGTTACTACTATACTGCTGCTGCCAGTGCTCAGATACCTATGTGACAAGTTCTTTGGCACTATATGCTGCAATTACCACTACTGCTGCTGTCAAGTCTTGCCCAAGTGTTTAGATGCTGTCTAGTACTATTACCACTACTGCTTGTAAATGTTGTGTGTGTGATAATTACTTTATATTTGAATACTACTGCTGCTGCCTTCATGCTGAGTAATGCTTCATGACCTCTCTGTCACAGCGGATCCACAAACAGCATCCGCTAAAAGCTACCAGACCGGATCGTAACAAACAGCAAGTGTGACTAAATGACTGAACGTTATGTTAAACCCTGGTTTGTGGCCTTTTTACTGCAACTTTTAGCCTATCTGCAAGAGCAAATCAGCACTCTCTTTCTCTTTCTCGCTCTCTCTCTATATCTATATCTATATATATATATATATATATATATATATATATATATATATATGTATATATGTATATATTGTAGCTTTTGTTATAGTAATTTTTCAACAGTTTAGTTTGTGTTAGTAGTGTCTGTGTCCGTGTATTTTGTTTTTTATTAGATTTGTGTTAAATAAAATAATAGTATGAAATGTTTTTAGGTTATTATGAAGTTAGATGTGTTGATGTTGATGTGTTAGATGTGAAGTTAGATGTGTTGAAAGACCTAAGAATCTCAATAAGAAAGGAAACATTTGAAAAGAATAACAGGTTTAATAACCAAAAATATAAATATTTACATGGATTTTTTCAAGCGCTTGTAAATCTCAGCCAGCTCCTTGAAATTTTTTCTCTGCTGTTGTAACAGCTGTTCATTCTCGAGGTCCAATTTTTTTATTTTGCGCCGATTGGACAGGACTTTTTGATTGGTCCTCTCCATGACATAGGATTTCTCCTGAATCTCTTTCAAAACTGTTAGGATATAAGAAAAAAAAAATTAGGATTAAATACTGTACTTTTTTATATCTACATCTTATTGTTGAAATGTCATTAATCGTTGTGCACATATTTACCCTCCTGACTGATGGTCATCACAGGCGCTGTGTCATCCTCCTGCTCCTCTTCTGCATCATGGCATTCACCAGGAGGTTGGGTGGGGGGAAGTTGCAGCTCCTCAGGAGCTGGGGGTGGTAAGTCGGAGGGCCCTGGCTGCTCCTTATCCCTCTCCTCCTCTGCATCCTCCTCTTCATCCTCCTCTTCTTCCTCCTCCTCCTCTGCGGCCTGTCGCCTTGTGCGCTTGGGGCGCACAGATGGTAGAGGAGATCCTATAATAACACAATGTTTATATATGTAAAAATGATTTCTAATAACATATGCACATTCTGTGTACTCTGCTGTATTGTATATGAATACACATTTATTTATATAGACAGTTAACCAATGGGATAATGTTATACTAAAGGGTCTTGCTGGCACTACAGGGGACTGAGTGTGAGCTGGGCTGCCACCATGGTAAAATTAGCTGTTTGTGTTTCCTTTGTATTATTCTGAAGATCTCATGTTAAAAAAAGGGCCTGATGGAGTACACGTGATTACTATGATAACCCCACGCCTAGCACAGGAATTTAGTGGTAATTGAGTTATAAAATACCACCCTTTCCCCTTGAAACCCACCACACCACCACTTTAATTCCATGGTTTAACTTGATGGAATAATGTCTTTTTTCAACAGTACTATGAATACCTTCGGTGGTGATATATGTTACCACAACATGGCGTCTGGGTTAACAACATCTGCCCTAAGGTTAATTACATATCACCTTACATGACTGTCACCAATAACTTACCTGGATGAAATTCATCGCGGATCTGTGTGACCCGGTCCATGTGGCGCCTCTTCAAGTCTGACCATTTTTTGAGAATGGCCATGTGGTCATGTGACCCGCCATGAAACTCATGTAATTCCTCCAATACGGACTGGACGATTTTTTGTTTATCCTGCTGGCACCTCATTAGGTCGTAACCATGTTGCAGGAACCTCTGCAAGATGAAGAACAAAGTATATTATAATACTTTTGTTTAAACCCTTATGGATATATGACGTAAATGTATGGTATTCAATAATTGGAAGCATTCTCGCCTTATTAATCACTGACAGTGGTAACATGACAGATTTTATATGTTGCCATTTTGGTCACCAGCTTTTTGGAATAAATATAGCAGCCATTATCATTTGCATAATTATGTATATATGAGTAACATCACAGGATAGACGTATAGGGGAGAAATGAGTTGCTATTCATCTGACCACTATAATAATTTTTTGAGCCTTACACTGGCCCTGTACAATAGATTATTTTTTTTAATCCCTATCTTTACATATGAAAAATAATATGTTTGTTTCTTTTCACTTTTTGATGAAAAGGGAGAACTCTGTGGACTCTGATGTAAAAGGGAGAACTCTGTGGACTCTGATGTAAAGGGAAAACTCTGTGGACTCTGATGTTAAGGTAGAACTCTGTGGACTGTGATGTTAAGGGAGAACTCTGTGGACTCTGATGTTAAGGGAGAACTCTGTGGACTCTAATGTAAAAGGGGAACTCAGTGGACTCTAATTTAAAAGGGGAACTCTGTGGACTCTAATGTTAAGGGAGAACTCTGTGGACTCTAATGTAAAAGGGGAACTCTGTGGACTCTAATGTAAAAGGGGAACTCTGTGGACTCTAATGTAAAAGGTAGAACTCTGTGGACTCTAATGTAAAAGGTAGAACTCTGTGGACTCTGATGTAAAGGGAGAACTGTGTGGACTCTGATGTAAAGGGAGAACTCTGTGGACACTGATGTAAAGGGAGAACTCTGTGGACACTGATGTAAAGGGAGAACTCTGTGGACTCTGTTGTAAAGGGAGAACTCTGTGGACTCTGATGTAAAGGGAGAACTCTGTGGACTCTGATGTAAAGGGAGAACTCTGTGGACACTGATCTAAAAGGGGAAGTCTGTGGATCCTGATGTAAAAGGGGAAGTCTGTGGACTCTGATGTAAAGGGAGAACTCTGTGGACTCTGATGTAAAGGGAGAACTCTGTGGACTCTGATGTAAAGGGAGAACTCTGTGGACTCTGATGTAAAGGGAGAACTCTGTGGACACTGATGTAAAGGGAGAACTCTGTGAACTGTAATGTAAAGGGAGAACTCTGTGGACTCTGATGTAAAAGGGGAAGTCTGTGGACTCTGATGTAAAAGGGGAAGTCTGTGGACTCTGATGTAAAGAGGAACTTTTATGATTAATTTCATATGGTTAGAAATGTTATTTAATAGCGACATCTATGCAAACTAAGACAAAAAATTGCTGTGCGACGCTGAAGTGTTCGGGTTTGAAATGAACAAAAGGTGGCAACCCTGGGCATGCTGGGAGTTGTAGTTTTGCAACCGCTGGAAACACACTGTTTGGGAAATACTAATATCTGATCTTGCATCCTAACTTTTTAACTAGTCTAAAATGCAGTTAAAGATAATGAAATAACAAGTGGTGAAATTACTTACAGTAATCAGCAGTTTTTCCTCACTGGATGAAAAGTTACTCCCCACCATCTTCGCTTCGCAGGGCAGCAGTAGATTCGCAGGGCAGCACTAAATAGCAATCCGAATATACACTGGCAAAGAATCCAGGAAATGATCGCCGTTTTCGCGACCGCGTGTTGTCCGCGCGCATGCGCGGTCGAGAATTTCGCAATAAATTTCGCATTTGCGAAATTTCACGTTAGCGAAATTTCGCAATTTTTTTTTTGGATGAAATATCACGAATATTCGAAATTTACGAATATTTCTCGAATATTCTCCTATATATTCGCGAAATATTGCGAAAGCGAATATGGCGTATTCTGCTCAACACTAGCCGTTACACAAGTTTATAGGAACAATGGGTCTGGGAGGAGCAATCTGCTTGTCACAGTAAATCAACTTTGTACTGTTGGTGTTGGTTTGGAAGATGTGTGACATTCATGACTATAGATTTCCATTCTAAGTGCCCTCTGCTAAAAACTGCTGTTGATTTTGATCTGCTATCTCCTGTGTAGATATTATTTGGAGAGTTTAGATTTAAATTATCTCCTTGTTAATATGCAATTGCTGTTGTGGATTCTTTTGTGCAGTTGTTCCCTTGCAGCTTCACCTGTCTTGATGCAGGTTTCACACAGCTCACCCCATCGCTCTGAGTGACCAGTTGAAATGTTTCTGGTTTCTTTATGGCCATTATCTACAGGTGATACTCCAAAAATTTGAATATCATGCAAAAGTTCATTTATTTCACTAACGCAACTTAAAAGGTGGAACAAATATAATATATAGACTCATCATATGCAAAGCAAGATAGTTCAAGCCATGATTTGTCATAATTGTGATGATTATGGCTTGCAGTTCATGAAAACCCCAAATCCATAACCTCAGAAAATTTGAATATTGTGAAAAGGTGCAATATTCTAGGCTCAAAGTGTCCCACTCGAATCAGCTAATTAAGCCACCTGCAAAGGGTTTCTGTGCCTTTAAATAGTCTCTCAGTCTGGTTCCGTAGGAATCACAATCATGGGAAAGACTACTGACCGTTGTGCAGAAAACCATCATTGACACACTCCATAAAGAGGGAAAGCCTCAAAAGGTAATTGCAAAAGAATTTGGATGTTCCCAAAGTGCTCTATCAAAGCACATTAATAGAAAGTTATGTGGAAGAGAAAAGTGTGGAAGAAAAAGGTGCACAAGCAGCAGAGATGACCGCAGCCTGGAGAGGATTGTTAGGATAAGGCCATTTAAAACTGCCGGGGACTTTCACGAGACATGGACTGAGGTTGGAGTCAGTGCATCAAGAGTCACCACACACAGACGGATCCTGGACATGGGCTTCAAATGTCGTATTCCTCTTGTCAAGCCACTGCTGAACAACAAACAATGTCAGAAGCGTCTTACCTGGGCTAAAGAAAAACACACCTGGTCTGTTGCTCAGTGGTCAAAAGTCCTCTTTTCTGATGAGAGCAAATTTTGCATTTCATTTGCAAACCAAGGACCTAGAGTATGTAGGAAGAATGAAGAGGCACACACTGCAAGATGCTTGAAGTCCAGTGTGAAGTTTTCACAGTCTGTGTTGATTTGGGAAGCCATGTCATCTTCTGGTGTTGGTCCACTGTGCTTCATTAAGTCCAGGGTCAATGCAACTGTCTACCTGGAGATTTTGGAGCACTTCATGCTTCCTACCGCAGGCAAACTCTATGGGGATGCTGACTTAATTTTCCAGCAGGACTTGGCACCTGCCCACACTGCCAAAAGCACCAAAACCTGGTTCATTAGATGTGGAATTACTGTGCTTGATTGGCCAGCAACCTCGTCTGACCTGAACCCCATAGAGAATCTAGGGGGCATTGCCAAGAGAAAGATGAGAGACATGAGACTGAACAATGCAGAATAGCTGAAGGCTGCTATTGAAGCTTCCTGGTCTTTCATAACACCTCAGCAGTGCCATAGGCTGATCGCTTCAATGCCACGCCGCATTAAGGCAGTAATTGCTGCAAAAGGGGCCCAAACCAAGTACTGAGTACACATGCATGCTTATACTTTTCAGAGGTCCGATATTGTTCTATGTACAATCCTTGTTTTATTGATTGCATGTAATATTCTAATTTTCTGAGATTGTGGATTTGGAGTTTTTATGAGCTGTAAGCCATAATCACCACAATTATGACAAATCACGGCTTGAACTATTTTGCTTTGCATGTAATGAGTCTATTTCATATATTAGTTTCACCTTTTAAGTTGCATTAGTGAAATAAATGCACGATATTCAAATTTTTTCAGTATTGCCTGTATTCTTTAGTCGGTATAGAGCTCCTCTTTGCCTTTGGTATTGTAATATATCCAGGCAGTGTGGGGTTAGTTTGAGTCCTAACCTTTAGCTTGTTTTGTTTAGCCTTCCATTCTATCTCTGCCAAAGAGAAGTTGGGTCCCTCTGTGTATGCAAGCAGGTTTTAATTCAGTTTTTTTTTTTTTTTTTTTGAGAAGGGAACTTCTTATGGTCTAGTTCAGCTGTCTGCTGGTGACCACCTCTGACCCATGGGTTATTTCCCCCCCCTTCCTCTTCTAAATCCAACTGTCATGCTGGCTCTTTGTTGTTTGAATCAGGATCCCTCTGCGGATCTCTTCTTTGTGTCTTTATAATCATTCAGACCAATTTCAGCCTTCATATATTGTATCGACGTCTGAGAAATTATATTCTTCTTATTGTGGCTGTGACGGTAATCGAACATATCCCCGTCAAGCATTCCCTTCTTCTCTAATAAAAGAAATCACCCAATATTCCATGAGTAGGAATATCCCTGGAATCGCTGAATAATCCACACATGAGCCATGGCTTAATGCTGAATGTAACAGGACACACTTTATTGAAAGTACACAGCACAATTTTATACAGGATTTGGAACATCCCACCCCCAACAACCGCTTTCTTATTGGTTCTTTTTACAGTCCCATCAGTTCCCCCTCAGATCCACCTTCCATGCAAATGAGGACTTGAAAATGACACAGCAGAGATTGGTCACAACGGTTTGAATAGAAGCCTGTGATGTGTATTCAGACAAAAACCCCAGGGAGTCAATCAATATACACAATAGCCAGCCACAGAACAATGAAACTGTCTGGAGACCAGAGACAGGGCAGAAGTCATTTACACCTGATAATAGAAAGGCTTTAAATAGGGTTATCACACAATGGACAATGAGTATCTCTTATGAGTCTGTTGACCTGGCTGGGGTTCAGAATAAAATCTCCTGTAATACATGAATTAGGATTTCACGTAGAAACCCTTCCGTATTTCATGGTCCATGACATTACTCCCCCTGGCAAATAGTTCAACATCCACAGTGGGACCCAAACGAGTCACTCGAGGATGTTGGGCAAGTAGTCTTAAGGTTCCAGGACTGTCTGCCAGGATAACCCATCCGCCTTCCTGCTTTGAGGCCCTGGCCCATAATCGGACTGCAAGAGGCTCGCATTCAGTCCTCTCCAAAAGCCCCTGTCCCGGCTAGGCCTGTCACACATCTCCCCTTTTGGCAGGGGACTAACCCAGTAGGAGACACCAGATGGGTTGTCTCTGAATTTAGTCAGTAGTTCCAGTCCCCCAATGCCGGTATCCATACAGTACCCCAAATCACTTGCTCCAAACCGAGCATTACTCACCCCGCCATCCTCTGCCTCTCTCAGGGAACATGTCTGCCGCTGGGGAGAGGCCTGGACTAGCCCTTCTCCCTGGAGTCCTTTCAGCCGCTGGAGAGATGACAGGGTGGCTGGGCTCAGTCCAACATGCTGTTGGGGATCTGGGCCAACTGGCCACTATTTATGGGGTATACCAGTGGAGACTGAAGTCCCATCCACTGGTGTGAGGTGAAAATCCCCCAGTGCTTGCAAAGCAAAGCCGACATCCTCCTGTTTCAGTCCTGTACCATTTTCTGGGGTCGTGCCAGTGGAGACTGAAGTCCCATCCACTACCCCAGGAACCCCTTCTTCTGTTAGGTGAAAGCAGAGGCCCGGGGCACTCTTCCGCTGGGTTGCTGTGAGTGGAGGCCACAGTCCCATCCACCGATATCCACTCAAGCTGTAGTGGGGTGCAGCCGCCAGTAGCATCCTGTCCTGCTGCCAGTGATTCAGCTGGGAGTAAGAGCTTTTTCACCTCAGCTGGTTGCTGGGGAGGGGGGCCAACCGCCCCGGCTCCCTGGAACTCCACAGTTGGTCCCGGTGCTGGGCAGAGATGGCTGGCACTCTGCCCTGTTGCCAGCACTTCTGCTGGGGGTGCATAATCCATAACATCCTCTGAACAGTCCATACATTCTGTAATCTGTGGCTGGGGAGTGATCGCCATCTTCTCACCCTGAGCCTCCGAAACTGCCACAGGGGTGGGGCAGAGGTCTTGAACCCTCTGTCCGGTGACTAGCGCTTCAGCTGGGGAAGTTCCTTGTAACTCCACAAATACTGCTCTTGGTGCTGGGCAGAGCACAGTGAAGTTTGGCCCTGATCCCAGCTCTTCTGCTGGAGGCCCATCAGGTTGTTTTTCCTCAGCAGAAAAATCTATTAAATCCCCTGTCTCTGCAACTGGTGTCTGGGAATAGAGGTTCACCATCTCCTGTCCATGTAACCCAGAAGATGCTCTAGGTCAGGGGTGTCCAAACTTTTTTCAAAGAGGGCCAGATTTGATAAAGTGAACATGCGTGAGGGCCGACCATTTTGCCCGACATTCTTTGAACCATTAAAATTGTGTTTGTTGGATCACTAATACACTGTCCAACAAGAATTAGGCACACACACACACACACACACAGGCACACACTTACACATACAGGCACACACATACAGGCAGGCACACACACATACAGGCAGGCACACACACATACAGGCAGGCACACACACATACAGGCAGGCACATACACATACACATACAGGCAGGCACACACACATACAGGCAGGCACATACACATAGACACATACAGGCACACACACTCACACACATACAGGCACACACACTCACACACATACACACATACAGGCACACACACACTCATACAGGCACACACACACTCATACAGGCACACACACACACAGGCATGCATACAGACACACACACACATATACAGACACATACAGACACTCACATGTATGAAGCCCTTTTAAAACAAATCTGGGTTTCTAGCACAGTACCTTTCAGTTTCCTTGTTCAGTCGGGTACTGCACTCTAGGGGGAAGCAGAGAGCACAGCACAATCCCCTGCATTTACTTTTACTTTTGAGGCTGATGAAGCTTCTTACAGTGCCGATGGGGATCAGGAGATCGGGCTCATCTGACAGCTCTTATCTCCCCTGATAGCGCGGCACACCTGAGAACCAGGCGGGCCGCCCAAAACCAGCCCGCGGGCCGCGATTGGCCCGCGGGCCGGACTTTGGACATGCCTGCTCTAGGTACTGAGCAGAGGTTAGCAGAGCTAACCCAGCTCGGCCCAGCTCGGCCCAGCTTTGCGAATGGCAATCTCCAGATTTTCCACTGCCGATTCACTGGCATACTGCTGGACAGGCACATTCCTCCATTCAAGATCGTCCCATGCAGAAACGGGATCATCAAGGTCAGTCGGCACTTGCTGCATTTGCCATATAACCTCCTGGTCCATAGCTGCAGGGGCAGGTTGGAAAAGCACACTGTTACCCTGCCACATGGACGATTCTTCAGCCAGGATTTCAGCATTGTCCACTGGTATTTCCCGATAGTCCCAGGCAAAGGGAGCCTGGCCCTGGCGCTGAGCAGAGTCTAGCAGCTGTTTGTAGGCGATCTCCAGGTCCCATTCCCGAGCGGCCAGAAATTCCAAATCTTCCTGTAGCCAGTGCGCTTCCGAGATATTCAATTTTTTCTCTCTGTGCTCCATTATGTCCTCCAAGCGCCACTCCCGATCATCCCCAAAGTCGGGATCACTGGACATCCTCCAATACATCAATCCCAGGCCATCATAGTCATAGCCTTCTGTGGGGCTGTCATCCGCTGACCATGGGCACTCTTGGGCTACATACCACCGGAGGGCTCTGTAGCTCTCATCCAGCTGCATCTCTGCCCGGATCAGCCTGTTTAATTCCGCTATCCACTCCTGCTTCGGTTGTTCCCCCAACAACGGCATTCGTACGTCATACTGCGGCCAGTACCTTGCATAGATGTAGGGCAGGACCTCTCCTTGGTGTTGCTGCTCGAGAGCTAGCGCTTCCTTCCAGAGTTGGCACCGAATTACATCCGCCCATCCCAGCAGGACCTCTTCTGATACTGGTCCTGTGTGCTGTATCTGCTTCTCTCGCAACCTCCTTCTGAATTTCTCTTCTATGGTTACTGGTATCTGTACCTCTCCTCGTCTTTCATTTGGTGCTGATTCTTTAGGCGTTGTCACCGATCGTCGTATTTCTGCAATTCTCAGCTCATGTTGCCGCTCTCGTTCTTTCTCATCAAAAGCTTTAACAGCGCTAAACGGAATCTTCCTTGTGTCTGCTGTGCTGTACTCACTGTTTGGAGAATGTGCGGCTGCTTGTTGGACTGCTGCCAGTTTTAACTGTAGCTCTGCGTCTCTTATTTGTTTAGCCTCCTCCGCTAACAGGGTCATCACTTTTAGCACCACATCCGCCGTTGGGTTCGGACCGAACCATGCTAATTTCTCTCTTATTAGCTTGTTGGCTGGTGATTCCTCATCCTGAATCACTGGTGTCTCCATCTCTTGTACTGCTGGCGTTGCTGCAACCGAGTTCTCCTGGTCTAGCTCCATTAATTCTGCTATGATGACACGCTCGGTTTTGTTGCTAGCAATCCTTCCACGAACTTCCAGTAGTTCTTTCAGTGTATTTCTTTTAAGCCGGGTGTACCAGTCTTCCATTCACTGTTCCCAGTGTCTACTTGGAATCCTGGTGAAAAGGAAAGTAGAAGGGAAAATCCCGCTGCTGCCAACCAGTTGTGACGGTGGTAGAACATATCCCCGTCAAGCATTCCCTTCTTCTCCCATAAAAGAAATCACCCAATATTCCATGAGTAGGAATATCCCTGGAATCGCTGAATAATCCACACATGAGCCATGGCTTAATGCTGAATGTAACAGAACACACTTTATTGAAAGTACACAGCACACTTTTATACAGGATTTGGAACATCCCACCCCAACAACCGCTTTCTTATTGGTCCTTTTTACAGTCCCATCAGTTCCCCCTCAGGTCCTCCTTCCATGCAAATGAGGACTTGAAAATGACACAGCAGAGATTGGTCTCAACGGTTTCAATAGAAGCCTGTGATGTGTATTCAGACAAAAGCCCCAGGGGGTCAATCAATGTACACAATAGCCAGCCACAGAACAATGAAACTGTCTGGAGACCAGAGAGAGACAGGGCAGAAGTCATTTACACCTGATAATAGAAAGGCTTTAAATAGGGTTATCACACAATGGACAATGAGTATCTCTTATGAGTCTGTTGACCTGGCAGGGGTTCAGAATAAAATCTCCTGTAATACATGAATTAGGATTTCACGTAGAAACCCTTCCGTATTTCATGGTCCATGACAGTGGCCATCACATTTATTCTTTAATCTAGTCATATTATTGACTCCTGATTGCACCCTGTAGAAGTAATGCAGTAGGCATGGTCAAATGGATGTAAGTTGTTTAATTTTAACTGTGCTGGTTTATTAAGCCTTCCGCATGGGCACCCTAGTTATGGTGCTGAACTGCAGACTCCTTATATCACAAACATTTACTCTATGTGATCTTGGAAGGACAACATCTCTTTGAATTTTTTTCAAGATGCTATTTAACTATGACAATACTTACTGTAAGAACACCCATCTTCATCTGAAGATTACTAAGTTTTTAACCTCCTTTGGCACTCTGTAAACCAGTTTCCAATCCACCCACTAGGTCTGGCACTCACAGATTGTATCCCAGAGCTACATACTGGAGTTTTGTTCTCTGACTTTTCTCACCTCCAACCTTCATGTGTCACCCCACAGATTGGCAAATTTCCATTACGCTCTTTTGGGTCTTCTGCATTATAGTGTCATAGCCCCAGGGGCTGTGGTGGAACAATTTTGGGTTATTTTTTTTATCTCCAATTTATTCTTTGTCTCATACACAAAGGGTGCATTCATACTGAATGTCAAGTTATGAACATCTGAATCCAGAAATTTCATATGGAATCCACAAAATTTGTCATCACCTCCCTTCTCTAAAGATACTTAATGGCCTTTTAACATCAAGGATATGTGCTTGTGCTTTCCCTATATCTGGCTCACATATGTTTATGTTTTGCTGTGGATCCCCTCCACTACAATTCATGGTTCTGACTTTGGCCTCTTGTCTGCACCTTGGGTGTTCATTACAGTGCTAACCCTACTTTTAGCTCTGCTATGCTTTTATGAAACCCCCCATTGCAGAAAACTTAGACAACCTCCCATTGAGGGAACAGTCAGCTTGTTTTCTTGACTGTTCCAAAGCTGCAACAGTTTGTGGGGATCCTGAACCTTCCGAATTTGTCACTGAAACCAGGCAGACAGATCGATTAGTTTGGCATGAGGTCCAAGTTGTCGCTAGCCTGGTGGTGCAGAAAGGCTGCTCTGAAATGTAAAAAGTCCTTTCTTCCCATATTTTAGTAGATCCTTATGATGGTTTTGATTGGGGAGGAGTCTTGGAACTGTTGATGTACCTGGTCATTGGAGTTTTGCCTCCTGATAAACATCCTAGGGCTTTAAATGATTTGGCTATGTTTGTAGAATTTGCTCACCCTACTGGAAGGTCATATGCTCTACATTTTGTCAGACAACCTTACAGTGATGGCATACACAAATCTTCAAATAGGAATCAATAGTCTCCTGTGGTAAGACAGAAAGTTTAGAGAACATGTGCCGCAGGAGGGCAATGCTAATTATTAACTTTATGGATTCCAGGTATTCCGATGATCCTCATTGCTCCATATTTGCTAAGGTGGACGTCATGCATTGACCTGGTAAGACTCCTAGAACACGCCATGTGGGCTCTGTCAGGTGGACCATTTGCCATCCTACGTCACAGTCACTGGCTTTAACAGATTTGCTGTTGAAGTCTGGGTTTTGAGGGACAGGGACATCTCTGAATTTGTGTTTCTTATGATGCTAGTAGCTAGGAAGGGATACTTCCTTTTAAGGTTCATCATTGGGGTTCGACTTGGGGTTTTCACCCTAGGAGATTCCCAGTGGGATGAATCCTCTATCCTGTAGATAGGTCTGGACCAGCGTTTGGATCTCAGGACTCTTAAGAGCCAGAATTCTACCCAGTTTGCCTGGTTTTCACCTCTGTCCGCTGCCCTATATCTCCATAGAACCTGGATCTGGTTAATTTTTTTGCTTCAGAAACTGAAACCACTGTTTGAACCCATTAGAGGCATTTTACTATCTTTCTTAACGACAAAGTGGTGTTCTTAAAACCGTTTCCCTTTGAGAGGCTAGTGACTGAACTGGCAGCCTTATCCTACAAGAGTTATTTCTGGTTTTGCATAGGGACAAGTTAGTTTGAGATTTAAGACGTTCTTCTTGCCTAAAGTAGTTTCTCCCTTTCACTTCAACTAGGACATTGTTCTCCTATTTCTCTGTTCAGTTTCAGTTCACCAAAAGGAAATGTTCCTCCATTTTCTTGATATGGTTTGGGCAGTGAGACTCTGCCAAAGTCTATTTATTAGTAACTGCTTCTTCAGGAAGACTGATTCCTTTTGCATTCTGGATGGATGGCAGGGTACCTGACCGTCTTGAGGTGACATAGGTATAACATCATCTAAACATAGGGTCTGTGAGTGCTTCTTCTCTTTTTGGCATCAGGCAACTTTTCCAAGTTTGCAAGGCTACCACCGGATCTTTTGTTTTAGTCTAACGTTTACCAGACAGATTTTTAGGTCTCATCTGATGCAAGCTTTGGATGTCAGGTTTATTGAAGCAGTTCTTTAGGCTATAGGCAGTATCATTTATGTTGTATATTTCTTGCCGTTATCTTTTGTTGCTCACCCTTCTTCTGGACCACTTTTGGACATCCCGACAGTCTATGAATTCATGTGTCCCTCAATGGGTGATAAAGAAAATATTTTTTTTGTTGTTTAACCTAAAATCCTTTTATTGAGTCCATTAACCACTTAAGCCCCGGACCAATATGCTGCTAAATGCCCAAAGGCGTTTTTACAATTCGGCACTGCGTCGCTTTAACAGACAATTGCGCGGTCGTGCGACGTGGCTCCCAAACAAAATTGGCGTCCTTTTTTCCCCACAAATAGAGCTTTCCTTTGGTGGTATTTGATCACCTCTGCGGTTTTTATTTTTTGCGCTATAAACAAAAATAGAGCGTCAATTTTGAAAAAAATGCAATATTTTTTACTTTTTGCTATAATAAATATCCCCCAAAAACATATATAAAATGTTTTTTTTCCTCAGTTTAGGCCGATACGTATTCTTCTACCTATTTTTGGTAAAAAAAATCGCAATAAGCGTTTATCGATTGGTTTGGGCAAAATGTATAGTGTTTACAAATTAGGGGATAGTTTTATTGCATTTTTTTTTTTACTACTAATGGCGCCGATCAGCAATTTTTTTCGTGACTGCGACATTATGGCGGACACTTCGGACAATTTTGACACATTTTTGGGACCATTGTCATTTTCACAGCAAAAAATGCATTTAAATTGCATTGTTTATTGTGAAAATGACAGTTGCAGTTTGGGAGTTAACCACAGGGGGCGCTGTAGCATTTGTGTGTGTTTACAACTGTAGGGGGGTGTGGCTGTAGGTCTGACGTCATCAATCGAGTCTCCCTATAAAAGGGATCACTCGATCGATGCAGCTGCCACAGTGAAGCACGGGGAAGCCGTGTTTACATACGGCTCTCCCCGTTCATCAGCTCCGGGGAGCGATCGCGAGCAGACGGCTAGAAACGAATAGCCGCGCCCTCGCCCCGGATCGCTCCCCGCAGATTTCCGACCACCGCATGTAGCGGGAGGGGGGATCCCGATCGGACCCCTGACCCGCGCAAAGGCAGGGACGTAAATATACGTCCATCTGCCTGTACGTGCCCTTCTGTGGACGTATATGTACATGCGGCGGTCGGGAAGTGGTTAAGGGACACGGGCACCCCTGTATATTTTTCATGACTGTGAGAAGTGTTATCCTGTGCTGGACAATGGCTTTCTGTTGCCAGTGTCCATTTCTCCTGTAGGTGGCAGTGTAACCAGACAGTGTGTGTCCACCAATGGACTCCAAGAAAAGGATTCTATGGCAAGTACAAAAATATTTTTAAATAAACCTATAACGTACCTTTTACAAAGAAAACAACTCCACCTTTTACAGACTATTTAAAAAAAATGATTTAGACAATACTTTTGCAACTTTTGAAGTTCGCAATCCTATTGATTATTCAAATATTTCTATTAAAGTGACCTATAACCTGTATTATAATTCATCAAATATTTACTATGATATATCTTCACACTTTATCATACAATGATACTAAATGAATATTTATTTATCTATATATTTATTATAAATTTTAATTGTTAAAATTCAACTGGATATTTGTTATTTGATGTTCTTTATTGTAACATTGTTTTGTTATATACTTAATATTTAGCCAATAAAAATATTGAAATAATACTCTACTGTACTGTATGTGGCATGTATACAAAAAACCCACAATCCCGCTCATATGTTGACGGTACATACATATTTTATTAAAAGGATTCGCTGCCACCTGCTGGCTAGAAAATCAAATTGTTAGGATGTTTCTTCTTTTTTTTTTTAACAAAGAAAAGGGTGGATTCTTAATTATTATTATTGTTATTATTATTATTATAATTAATTGCTTATGTGTTACTGTATAAAGTGATAAAAAAAATTGTGATTATTGCAAATATATGAAACTTTTCCAGTGATAATACATAAATTAAAAGATAAAAGAGAGAGAGTCCATTACAAGCATGGAGACAAGTGGATTTATCAAACTGATAAAATTGTTTCCACCTTTATAGATCAAAAGGGAAATTCCAAACTTAAATAGGGTGGGTGCATAAATATTCTCAAGACAGAAGCCCAAGCTAAAAATGTTTTGGATTTGAACAAATTTTAAAATGTAATGGTTGGAGAAAAATGCTTTACTGATTTTTCGCACAGAAAGGGTAAACTGCTCATTTCGCACAAAGAATGATACATACAGGTGATACTCGAAAAATGTGTATATTGTGCAAAAGTTCATTTATTTCACTAATGCTACTTAAAAGGTGGAACTAATATATGAGATAGACTCATTACATGCAAAGCAAGATAGTTCAAGCTGTGATTTGTCATAATTGTAATGATTATGGCTTTCAGCTCATGAAAACCCCAAATCCACAATCTCAGAAAATTCGAATATTGTGAAAAGGTGCAATATTCTAGGCTCAGAGTGTCCCACTTTAATCAGCTAATTAAGCCATAACACCTGAAAAGGGTTCCTGAGCCTTTAAATGGTATCTCAGTCTGGTTCAGTAGGATTCACAATCATGGGAAAGACTGCTAACCTGACAGTTGTGCAGAAAAACATCACTGACACCCTCCATAAAGAGGGAAAGCTTCAAAAGGTAATTGCAAAAGAAGCTGGATGTTCCCAGAGAGCTTTATTAAAGCGCTTTATTAGAAAGTTATGTGGAAGGGAAAAGTGTGGAAGAAAAAGGTGGCTGCAGTCAGTACATCAAGAGCAACCGCACATAGACGGATCCTGGACATGGGCTTCAAATTTCGTGTTCCTTTTGTCAAGCCACTCCTGAACAACAACAAACAATGTCAGAAGCGTCTTACCTGGGCTAAAGAAAAACACACCTGGTCTGTTGCTCAGTGGTCCAAAGTCCTCTTTTCTGATGAGAGCAAATTTTGCATCTCATTTGGAAGGCAAGGACCAAGAATATGGAGGAAGAATGGAAAAGCACACACTGCAAGATGCTTGAAGTCCAGTGTGAATTTTCCAAAGTCTGTGTTGATTTGGGAAACCATGTCATCTGCTGGTGTTGGTCCGCTGTGCTTTATTAAGTGCAGGGTCAACGCAGCCGTCTACCAGGAGATTTTGGAGCACTTCATGCTTGCTTCCACAGACGAGCTCTATGGGGATGCTGACTTCATTTTCCAGCAGGACTTGGCACCTGCCCACACTGTCAAAAGCACCAAAACCTGGTTCAATGACACTGGGATTACTGTGCTTGATTGACCAGAAAACTCGCCTGACCTGAACCCCATAAAGAATCTAGGAGGCATTGACAAGAGAAAGATGAGAGACATGAGACCAAACAATGCAGAAAAGCTGAAGCATCCCGGTCATCACCTCAGCAGTGCCATAGGCTGCTCGCTTCCATGCCACGCCGCATTGAGGCAGTAATTGCTGCAAAAGGGGCCCAAACCAAGTACTAAGTGCATATGCATGCTTATACTTTCAGAGGTCCGATATTGTTCTATGTATAATCCTTGTTTTATTGATTGCATGTAATATTCAAATTTTCTGAGATTGTGGATTTGGGGTTTTTATGAGCTGAAAGCCATAATCGTCACAATTTTGACAAATCATGGCTTGAACTATCTTGCTTTGCATGTAATGAGTCTTTCTCATATATTAGTTTCACCTTTTAAGTTGCATTAGTGAAATAAATGAACTTTTGCACAATATTAACATTTTGAGTATCACCTGTATACCTCTTTCCTTGCTCCCTCAGCAACCAACGTTCTCCTCCACTGTCCTGAATTGTGATTGCTCGACCTGCAATGTATGGGATGAGGTCAGAGAGCTGCAACTATTGAGAGGCGGAAATGGAAAACTATAAGAGTGAATAATAAGGTAAGTATTTGCATTACCTTATTTATCATCACTTAGGCAAATTGAGTGGGTGACCATGCAGTGAATAACCTTTAAAGGTTATTTTTTCTTTTTTTAGAAGTATTTAAAGCCTAACTATGTGTAAAAGGCTCACTATGTACAGCCCAGTATAGTAAAAAACTGGGAGACCCAAAGAGACCGTGATGGCAAAATGCATAAGTAGTGTGTTACCTTAACTGAAAACTGCAAGTCCAAACTAGGGTTGCCACCTCATCCCTTTAAAATGGAACACATATTAATTACACAGGTTCTGTGGCTTAAACTTACTCGGTGTCTTATCTGCATTAAATTAGCCTCAGAACCTGTGTAATTCATATGTGTTCGAGTTTAAAGGGATGAGGTGGCAACCATAGTCCAAACAGTAATCCAAAATTATAAGCAGCTTTGGTTGTATGCAGCTCTTGACTTCTCATGTAAAGTCAAGCTTAGTCCTGACCCCACCCTCCTCGTGAATCTCTTTATTGGTTCTTTAGTTAAGGTAAGAATTATTTTTTATACATAATCCAAAAAATAAAAATGGGGCAGATTTGATGGACCAATTGGTCCTTTTTCTTTTTTTGAAATTTTTTATTTATCAAAAAGCCAGGCCGCGTGGGCCTTCATCATACAATCGTAACATTTAGAAACAGAAAATACCCTTTGCCGGGTGAATATCAAGAGATTGTACAGTCACATACAGGGGTAAATACCTCTCACATCTTGACCCGGTAGCTAGGCCCCCACGAGCCAGCTTCCCAAACTATTTTCCATTTTCTAAGGGAATTTAGAGTAGCAAAGAATAAAGGTAAAGAAAAGAACAGAATGAGATTAAGTAACAGAGGAGGAAGGGGGGAGGGGAAGGGGGGTGGGCCGCACGAGCAGGGCTAGCCCCAAAAGCGCCTCAAAAAGGCGTATCAGAGTTCTTCACGTATCTCCCAGGCAGTCAGGTCATCCCGAATACTGGGGACCCATCTACATTAGGTTGGGTTGGTAGAAGGCTATCTGTCTCCCTGAGCCTCTGTCCCTCTTCTGAAAATCTGAAAATGTTGTACAATTGCCACGTATCCGAGTACGTCTCCCTTCGCTGTTGACTGGAAAGGATCAGGTCTTCCATTCGGTTGATTTCATCTACTTTGTTGAGCCACATAGCTATGGATGGCGGGTGAGGGGACTTCCAGAGGAGGGGCACGCAGGCCTTGGCTGCGTCCAAAAGGTGACACACCACCGATTTTTTATACACCCCAGGCGATAGGTCGTTAGCGTGCAAAAGAAAGTAAGCTGGGTCATCCGGAACAATACTTCCCGTAAATTGCTGGGTGACCCGTCGTACCTCTCCCCAGAAGCCCCTGATCCGTGGACACGACCAAAATATGTGTAGAATGGTGCCTCTTTCTTGTTGGCATCACCAGGGGGCACGACGGAGGGGAGTCCTGCTTTGACTTTGCTCTACCCGCGTCCAAAGTTTAATGTGTCCATGTCGGCACCAGTCGATCAATCTGACAAGGTGCGCAGCATGGTAGTAGGTTCGTACGTCTGGTAGCGCAAGGCCGCCGTTTAATTTGGGGAGAGAAAGTATCCCCCTCTGGAGCCTCGATTTTTTTCCTGCCCATAGGAAGTGGGAGAACACAGTGCGTATTTGACGAAAGTATTCTCCCGGGATACGGATCGGGAGAGCCTGGAGGAGGTACAAGAATTTCGGTAGAATAGACATTTTTAGTATATTGCATCTACCTAGCCAGGAGTGGAGACCCCCCGCCCATTGTGTTAGCAACCTCCGGACTTCCGTCAGAAGAGGGGGGAAGTTTAGTTTATACAGCTGAGGCAGGGAGGGAGGGATGTATGTACCCAGGTATTTTAGCACCACCTCTGTCCACCTGAATCTAAAGTTCTCCTTAAGGCGTGTAAGTTGGTGTTGTGGAATCCCTACCCCCATTGCCTCTGATTTTGTCATGTTTATCTTTAAGTTTGATAACTTGTCATAGATCTCAAACTCTCGTAGAAGGGCCAGGAGTGACGTGCTTGGGTCTGTGAGGGAGAAAAGTAGATCATTCGCGTAGGCGGAGACCTTGTATTGGGCGCCTGTTGTATGTATACCTGCAATGTCGGGATTCTGGCGTATGTGGCACAAAAAGGGTTCTAGGGCAAGTGCGAAGAGCAGGGGCGAGAGGGGGCATCCCTGTCTCGTCCCATTGGAGATGATGAAATCCTCTGACAGCACTCCATTGACTCTTACCCGTGCCATCGGCTTCTTGTATATTGCCGCTACCCAGTTCCTCATTTTCTCCCCCAGGCCTATGTGCTCTAGAGTGGACGTCATAAATTGCCAGTCTACCCGGTCAAATGCCTTTTCGGCATCAGTCCCTATGAATAGGCTGGGTGTCTTACTGGAGGAGGCTATGTGCAGGAGATTAAGTACCTTAACCGTATTGTCACGGGCTTCCCTGGTGGGTACAAAACCCACTTGGAATTGGTCCTTTTTCTGCCAGAACTTGTTTTTATGTTACTATTAGTGGTCTTATTAGCTAGTAAACCGTTCCAAAAAAGTAAAAATCTGCATTCCATACCCCTGGCCATATTAATCATTGTCAGGCCTCGTACACACGACAGTTTCCCTCGACAAAATCCATCAAGAAACTTGGTGGCAGAGCTTTTTTGCAGAGGAAAACGGTTATGTGTATTTCTTTCGTCGTGGATCTCGACGAGAAAAAAAGAGAACAAGTTCTCATTTTTCTCGTCGGGAGTCTCAATTTCCTCAACGTGTTTCTCGTCGGGCTGGTTTACGACGAGAAACACATTCGCATGTATGCTTAGAAACCCGCGCATGCTCAGAATAAAGTGTGAGACGGGAGCGCACCTTCGGTAAAAGTAGCGCTCGTAATGGAAATGGCACATTCGTCACACTGTAACAGATTGAAAATCAAGAATCGTCTCTTACCAAACTTTTACTTAAAGCGGAGTTCCAACCACAATTAGCATTTTTTAAATGTATGTCCTTTCATCCTGCGTTTTTATAATATAAATCCGGTCACTTACTATTTTACAATCCGCTGCCGCTCCGCATAGTTATTCAAAAAATATAGTTTATAAAACTATGTCCACACGGTTGCCATTTTGCTTGTGGGCATTGTGACGCCTACAAGCACTTACTTCCTGGAAGTCTTGGATGGGGAGTAATAATTGGACAGCGCACTGCATCCTGGGAAATGACATACATTTCCCAGGAGCATTAGAAGGAGAAGATGTCAGAATCCTAGGTGATTTCAAAGGCAGATTTCGTGGGACCGCATAGCAACAGGCATTTCCAGAGGAGTAAAAAAACATTTTTTATTTTTTTTTCCTTTTTTAGGTCTAATGAGCACAATAATGAAAAAAAAAATTGTGATGGAAACTCCACTTTAACACGCAGTAACATGAGATTAGCAAAAGCAGCCCCAAGGGTTGTGCCAAACATGGTGGCGTAAAACACTATGAGAAAAATTAAGTTCAATGCTTCCGAGCATGCGTCGACTTGATTCTGAGCCTGCATGGATTTTCTACCGATGGACTTCCACACAGACTATCGTTTTTTTCTATTGGTTTTTTTATCCATAGGAAAAATTTAAAAGATGTTCTATTTTTTTTTTCACCAATCGAACAAACCGGCTGTAGGCTTTCTTTTATCATATGCTGAGTTTGAATTTTCCAAGTTTATGTTAACTTTGACTGTTATAGTTATAAATCTCATTGTGCCATATGTTTTTTGTTTAGCTGGGAACTTAATCCTAAATACTGTGACACAGTAAAAGTGACTCCACCCTACAATGAAGGAACCCGACTTCTTGACTTGATAGATCTATCCATCTTGGACTTTTTCATGGGTATGTTAATAAAATATTTTTTTTTCGGAAGGATTTGCCCCCTTAATGACCAGAGCAGTTTTTTACAATTTGGCACTGCGCTGCTTTAACTGTTAATTGCGCAGTCATGCAATGCTGTACCCAAACAAAATTTCTTTCTTTTTGTGGTATTTGATTACCTCTACAGTTTCTATTTTTTGCAATATAAATGAAAAAAGACCGAAAATTGTAAAATTTAAATATTGTATATAAATATTGTAAATATTTTCTACTTTTTGTTATAAAACAAAAATACAATAAACTCAATTTTGGTAATATCATACATTTAGGTCAAAATGCATTCAGCCTCGGTCAGTCTCGGGTAAAAAAAAATGCAATAAACGTATATTTTTTGATTTGCGCAAAAGTTATAGCGTCTACAAACTAGGGTACATTTTCTGTAATTTTCCCAGCTTTTAGTTTATGACTGCCTATCTCATTTCTTGAGATGCTATAATGGAAGGGCAGTACAAAACCCCCCAAATGACCCCATTTTGGAAAGTGGACACCCCAAGGAATTTGTTGAAAGGCATGTTGAGCATATTGATTTTGAAAAATTACAGCAAAAAAAAAAATGTTTACAGAATGTTGTCACTGAAATTATGTATTGCTTACACATGCCATGGGTATATGTGAAATTACACCCCAAAATACATTCTGCTGCATCTTCTGAGTACGGGGATACCACATGTGTGAGACTTTTTTGGAGCCTAGCTGCGTACAGGACCCCAAAATCCAATTACGCCTTCAGGACTTCTAAGGGCATAAACTTTTGATTTTACTTCTCGCTACCTATC
The DNA here is from genome assembly GCA_029574335.1 of Rana kukunoris. Classification (NCBI taxonomy): domain Eukaryota; kingdom Metazoa; phylum Chordata; class Amphibia; order Anura; family Ranidae; genus Rana; species Rana kukunoris. Next base: position 61,406,114 of record CM056055.1, on the reverse strand, counting down.
ACAGTTTTGGGGGCCATGAAATCCCAAGATAGCCCAACCCCCCCCCCCCCCCTCAATGACCCCATTTTGGAAAGCAGACACCGCAAGCTATTTTCAGACAGGCATGTTGATTATTTTGTATATCTTCCTTTTTGTCACAAAGTTTTGAAAATTGAAATTGGCTAAGCTCTCAAAAAGTCTCATACATGTGGTATCTCGGTACTCAGAAGAAGCAGCAGAATGTATTTGGGGTATCTCACATATACCCATGCCACGTGTGAGCAATATATATTTTAGTGACAACTTTGTGTAAAAAAATAAATAATACAATTTTCCCGAAACTTGTGGCAAAATATAAAATATTCCATGGACTCAACATGCCTATCAGCAACTAGCTTCGTTTTTCTACAGTCCAAAAAGGGGTCATTTAGGGGGGGGGGGGGTTTGAACTGTCCTGGCATTTTATGCACAACATTAGAAGCTTATGCTACACATCACCCACTCTTCTAACCACAAAGCCCCTTTTGACACTTTTTTTTTTTTTTAGCAAAGGCCTTGCAGATTAAACTGGTGGGGGTTGCAATTTTTGTTTTTACACGGTATTTGCGCAGCGATTTTTCAACCTTTTGGGCAAACAAAACACTTTTTTTATTTTAATGCACTAAAACACACTATATCGCCCAAATGTTTGGTAAAATATAAAATATGATCTTATGCAGAGTACATGGATACCAAACACAACATGCTTTAAAATTAAACACAGCCGCGCAGCGGCGTCAGACTACATACATTTTTAAACGACACAAGACCGTCTCATGCGTTCACTTTGCGCTCGAGCACGGGGGCACAGGGGTGCTCTATTTATTTATTTACTCATTTATTTTGCTTTATTATTTTATTTTTACACTGTTCCTTTTATTTTTTATAATTGTTATTGTTATCACAGGGAATGTAAATATCCTCCTATGATAGCAATAGGTAGTGACAAGTACTATTTTTTTAATGAAATTGAGGTCTATTAGACTCTAGAACTCTCCTCTACGCTCAAAGCATCTGACCACACCAAGATTGGCCAGGACAGGAGGGACAAAAAAAGCAGGTATTAAACCTGTATCTGTGTTTCCTACAGACACGACATGTTCATCCACCGTCTGGATAATCTCTTCCTTTAATTTTAGGAAGGATCCAGTTCATCCTGACGCTTTTTCTAGCACATAAGCGTTCAGCAGAGCCAATTGATATACAGCAGAGGCGTAACTGGAACCTTCAGGGCCCCGGTGCAAGAAACCATGATGGGCCCCCCTTCCATCCGAGCCGGGGCTTCCAATTTTAGGAGGGTGTCCGTGGACAAAACCATGCTTCGTGCATGCCCCCTGGGATGTTCATCCAGTGCAATAACATTGGCCTTTTACGATGTGATCAGCTGCCACCTATCAGTACTCTTCAATGCTGCCCATCAGAGCCCATCAATACTGTCTGAGTTCTGCCTATCAATGTTCCTCGGTGCCCATCAGTACAGCCTATGAGTTCTGCCTATAAGTGCTCATCAATGCGCATCAGTGCCACCTATCAGTGCCAATCAATGCCTCCTATCAGTGTAGCCTATCAGTGTCCATCAATGCCTCCTATCAGTGCTCATGAATGCCTCTTATCAGTGCCCATCAGTGTTTCTTAACAGTGCCCATCAGTGTTCATCAGTGACTTCTATCAGTGCTCATCAGTAAATCCTAACAGTGCCTATCCATGCCTCCTGTCAGATCAGCTGTGTTTCCTCTGTCATCCTGTGCGAGAGAGGATGGATGGAGGAGGAGATAGAATTGTCAATGTCGGTGTTTCTGTGCTGCTTTTCCATAAGAGACACGCTCTCCGCTCAGGTCCATGTGAATGGCATCCCCACTGGGGCCCCCGACAGTGACGGAATGCCAGGACCCCGTCGCAAGTGCAACTGTTGCAACCCTGGTAATTCTGCCACTGGTATACAGACACTTTTTTGTACCAGCGTCTGGCTCTATGGGCAATTAAGTACTGCGATATCAACTGATCGTTGAAGTCCACCCCTCCCATATTAAGGTTGTATGCGTGGACACAGGGGGGCTTAACAACACCAGTCGCCGTTGAAATTTGGACAGTCGTATGTGCGTGAATGCAGGACAGAAGGAAAACATTACGAGTCTGTCATATTGTTCTAGTATGTGATGCATAGCCATGCTGTTCCTTCAGAGCTGTGCCGTAAACTGTGAGGTGCCGTACACACGGCAGAGAACCTCGACGGGCAGAACACATCGTTCCGCCCGTCGAGGTTCTCTCCCGGCCGTCGAATTCGGCGACCCGCCCGTCGGGAATGGCAACCAGCCATTCTTCCAGGCGGGCCGTCGAGGAAATAGAGAGCGTGCTCTCTATTTCGGCTCGACGGGCTTCCCGACGGGAAGCTCGCTGAGACCGTACACACGGCCGAGGTCCTCGCTGGAATGTGCATTCCAGCGAGGTTCTCGCTGATTTTCAGCGAGAACCTCGGCCGTGTGTACGGGGCCTGACTCCCACATGAATGCGCAGGAGTGACATCATCGCCAGCTTGGTCATTAATATTGTCAAAGCCTGCAAACACGGAAAGAAGACCGGGTAAAGATAGAAGCGCCTTCATCAGTGACAACGTGCCGCTGGAGGGCTTTGTTTTTAGGTAAGTCTGTCATATTGTTCTAGTATGCGATGCAAACTAGTACATTATGACTTAAACTGTTTGGTTTACTACTGCTTTACTACTGCTTCCATTCGATTTGGAAGTAAATGGGTTTTACCATATGAAAACCACATTCACTGTTAAAAATCTCAATCACTGAGAAAAGTTTTTTAATTTTTGCTCCTTCAAATTTTCTCTTCAGCTGAGGTTAGAAGCTCATTGGTTTCTATGCAGAAGTGAGCCTGATTTTGCGCTTTCCAGCTTTAGTAAATAAACCTTTTTGTGTACTTAAAAGTGGGGTATGCCTATACTGTAATTATAATACTGTACTCTTGTCACTTAGGAGTTATAGCCAGGCAGTAGTAATTGTATACTGTAAGGCCCTGTACACACGATCAGACCGGTCTGATGAAACTGGTCTGCAGACCAGTTTCATCGGACCAGTTCGATGGTGTGTACGGCCCATCAGACCGTTGTCCGTCGGACCAAAGTTTTAAAACATGCTTTAAAACCTGATGGACACCTGTCCATCGGACAGATTCGATGGTGTAGTGGTGTCCGGGATGTATCCTGCAATAGTCAGGCTGAAGCACTCTCTAGCCCATGTGGCACTCTGGATGAGGAGCCCACTTGTGAACCTGAGCTGATCATTCACTCAAGTTTGCATAACAGTTTACCTTTGTCTGTCCCAAAAACGCACAGCCAGGCTAACTTGTCTGCAAGTTCTGCAGTCGATACGCCTTGTGATGAGATTCGGGAAGTCGCTACACCTGACTATGCTGTTCACTCTGCCGCTGCATCAGTTATGCCAGTCCAGCCTATGCCCAGTGAGCCTCCTACTTTTTCTTGTTCAGGACATTCTGCAACCTCGCCTCATCCTAATACCATCCTTTGCCATCCCAATCCATCCTTTGGATAGACTGCCTCATTCGGTCAGGTGGGGTTTTCAACCTTGTTTTCAGGGCTCTCTGCATTCTGCTGGTCTTTCTGCTATCCAGCTTGACTCCTGTGTCATGTCACCCTCTAACCAACCTGACCTCAGGGTTCCTCTGACCTCTGCCCAGTCTGATGGTCCTGTGCTAGATGCCCAGTTCATCTTTAAGGGTCTGAGGGATCCTCCTCAGATTCCTGTTGATCCTCTCTTGCTCTTGCTTATTCCTAAAAGGCCTTTGGTCCTCAATGATTCCTCTCGTCCTCTCCCTACCTCAATTCCGCTTTCGGAGGATAATCTAAAGTACGAGGTTGGTCGAATTCTGGATTCTCGGCTCTGCAGAGGCATTCTTCAGTACCTTGTGCTTTGGAGAGGGTTTGGTCCTGAGGAGGTGTCTTGGATTACTGCATCTGAGGTCTTTGCGCCTCGTTTGTTGAGCAGGTTTTATCTGGGATTTCCCTTTAGGCCTGGGCCCAGGCGGGGGAGGGGCCATAAGAGGGAGGGTACTGTCATGGATATGTAATATTGTATGGGAGCTTACCTGTCTCTTTGTGTGTTCATTAGAGGCCTGACTCTCTTATCTTGCTGCCTTTATCATCTCTCCTCCCTATATGGCTCCACCCCAGGCCATCCCAGGAACTCTATATTAACCACTGCACTGCTGGTCTGCGGTGCTAATCAACGTGTTTGTTAGTATTGTGTATCTGCTTGCCGTGTGCTACGTTATTTCTGTGTACTGGCTTTGGCTTGTCTCCGACTACTCCTGTTTGCCTGTGATCCTGACCCTTGGCCTGTCCCTTGGTTATCCTTGTCTGTCTGTTGCCCCGACCTTGGCTTACTCTTCACTATCCCTTGTGTCCTGAGTGGCTGCTTCCCCTCTCTCCCTACGGAGCATGACCTGGGGGACTTCGGGGGCCGCGACCTGGGTTCAGATGCATCGAAGGCCATCCTCACCACTAGAGGCTCTGGTGAACACCAGCTAGGCCTTAGATTCCGCGCCCTGGGGAATCTTGGGCTCAAGCTTTTTGTCCATCCGCAGCAGTCTGCTATAGGGTTCACTACCTTGCGGTGCACCCCTGACTCCAACAGGGTGCATTTGTCATCTGGCCACAGGTGACCTGACAGGTGGGACTATAGCAACTTAATAGATAAAACATCAATATAAATCCCTTGACAGGTGGTAATAAAAAAATAAAAAAACAATTTTATAACAATTTATCTGCTTCCAGCGAACACTAATATGTTGGAAAAGTAATAATTTGAATATGCCTAATTATGCTAATTAAGGGATTGACCATGAGACAGAGAACATTCTACTCCCATTAAATGATGCTTTGATCACTGACCTCTGTAGTCACCAATTTTCACTAATACTCAATGTTAACAAAACTTGGCTATATATATATATATATATATATATATATATATATATATATATATATATAAAAAAATGATATTTTTTGTGCAATAATATATATATACACATATTCTCTTTCCTCTCCCATAAATTGCACATATGTATTTCATATGGAGATATTTATAAAAATAAACGTAACTATAACAGGAGGAGGGAAGGGTATGAATTTATGTTTAGGAACAACCTCTTGTGATGATGAACTACTTGCATATCTCATCTCATATATATATATATACACACACACACACACACACATACACATATTTCCCCAAGAACGTGATATATGTTCTCTGAATTCTTTTGTTATCCATTCTGCCTCAAATTTTGACATATTGTATATACCTTAACAATATCACACTCAAACAGTTCGTCTTTAACATACTATGTCATTCTTTAATATATTCCACAAAAGGCAACCAAGACCGACACCATTATGAGACATTTGAGAAGTTTGGAAACCAAACATTCCTCCTGCATTTGGACAATGGAAGAGGGTAAATATGCTGAGTTTTCAATAAAATTACACTCCATTTTGACCTTTACTAAGATGATAATGTGTACAGTGGACACATGAAGGAATAAGAAGGTAAGCAAATAGAAGATTAAAACAAAAAGGTCACCTTGAATATAGAACAAATCAATTTGGGTAGACCATGACCAAAAAAGGAGAAAGCTTGTAAGTTAAAGTGGAAGTTCTGAAACATCACTTCAGGCTGGCCCCGTTTACAAGCATAGCTATGTAAAATATAAAAAATAAGTGCCTATACTGTTTTAAATCCAGTAATGCAATGTCTTACCCTGCTCTGCACATGCTCAGTTGCTCTCTATTCTCTGCACTGTGCCTAAAATCAGAGCCACTAGAGGTCAATCAGCTGACCGTATTAAGATTTACTGTTGCTGAAGGGGGAGAAAGCATTGCACAGACTGTGCAGAGGGAACACAGATTTGAGAAGGAGAAAAGGAAAGCAAGCAGGAGTGGTGGCAGGACAAACTCTGCTGACAGGGGGAGACAAAAAAGAGTTACATTTACATAGTAAAGAGGATAGTGTCTTATCTCCCTGATATTCTCTCCTTTCTCCCTCATTTGCAGCCTGTGAACTTCAGCACTGTAAAGCTTCTGTTAACCTTCCTCTCTAGCAGTGGTGGCCTGTAATGCAGGGCTCAGGGGCACCGCCCCCTATCCATGCTTCTGGCCCTCTAATCAACATGCGGGGCTCCGGACACATGGATTACAATGTTTTTTTTTTTAACAACATGATTAGAGCCAGAGCCTCTAATAGGCTTCAAAAACGGGTGGGCTCGGGAGACAGAGCACTGCGTCCTAAGCCCAACCAGTTGAGTGACAATAGCAAATTAATATTCGCTATAGTTTTCCTAATTATCCTCCCGGCCAATTAGGAAGTGGGTCATGAGACCCAATAACCAATTGGCCGAAAGGAGAACTGATCCTATTGGCCACCTAGGCGAGGAGATGCATGGCGGAAGCCGATGTGATGCTGGGGAGGAGCAGGGGAAGCCTTTGCTCGTCACCCCGGAGAAAGCACTCCCCGATAGTAAATCAACCCCAATGTTTGCTGAATGTCAGATGTGTCTGCTTTATAAATAGGCCCCTTACATTTTATACTGAATTTGATTTCTGCTCGTTAATATTTGGTTAATGCAGCATGCGTCTGAGCTGCTTTTTTCCCATACAAGTCAATGTACCGTATATACAAACAGAGGCAGGCCAGAAGCTGTTTAAATGTGTCTCTAAAGCATGACATATCTCTAAAATAATTTCACATTTGTGAGTTTAAAGACTGTGCCTAGTTCTTCTCTGAAAGGAAAAAAATGTCCACTACAGGTTAGAATTTGTTAGGCCCCGTTCAGATTGAGTAGAATCTGAAATCCAAGAGGATCCGCCTGCTCAGCTGGGGATCTTTCTGCTGATCCCTGCTAAGCAGGCGGATGACAAGTCTGTACCCCGATCCACCAGAAGGATGGGGAACAGATACCATCCGTCTGTTTTTAGCAGACCTGATTGAATCATATGCCATCAGGGGGCAGTGGGCAGCGCTGACATCTGCTGCCCCATAGAGAACAATGGGTGGCCGGATTGGATCCGCCTGAAAAATAGACAGGCCTCATACACTTCACTGAACCCTACAAGCAACAAGCCTTCTGTGTGCACATGTACACTTACTACTCAGATGCTTTTCACCGATCTTAAAGCAGCCTGAGAGTCACCCAGCAGTGGTGAGTTTCAGACAGCCTCTTAAAAGTCCACTAGTCCAATAGTTGAAAAGGGTAATTGATCAAGAAGTAAAAATTTTGTTGAAACATTAGGGCATGTGTGCATAGGTGTAACTGATTTGCATTAGAAGTACTTTGAGTTGCTTCTGAGCAAACAATTGCTCGTGCACATAGCATAGCATACGCGCTCATTATGTAATACTCACCTGAGATTGAAGCCCTCACTGCAGTGCCCGTACACAGCAGCAGCCGGTGACATCACTCCCAGAGGTTACTTTGCGTGGGAGCCACAGGTAATGGGACAATGCTTTAGTAAATTGCTTCAATTTGCTTCAGTGCGCATGTGCCGATGACATAGGCATGTAGGGGACAGGGGATCTCCTAAACCGTGCAGGTTTAGGAGATATCCTGGGTAGCTACAGGTAAGCCTTAATATAGGCTTACCTGTAGGAAAAAGTGGTCTGCAAGGGTTTACAACCACCTTAAGCCCTTCGTCTGAAATTTTAACAGGGATCAAAAAAATAAAATTGGAGATATATAATTGTGCAAGGTGATTGTTTAAAAGGCTAAGGACTCCTGTGACCAAATAATGTTGGGGAAATAAAATATGAAAGATAAAAAGCAGAACACAAATACACAATTTAAAGGAAAGGAAAAGATGTGATCGTAAATACAGATTTAGGGCCCTTTCACACGGGGCGGATCAGTATTGATCCGCCACCGTGTGTCCGTTTGCTCAGCGGGGAACGCTCTGTAAATCCCCGCTGAGCCGTCAGATGACGGGACGGTCTCCACACACTGTGCAGAGACTGCCCTGTTTTTTCTCCACTCTCCCCTATGGGGGAGCGGATGAACACGGACCGTGTGTCTGTGTTCATCCGATCCGCTCTGCAGACGGAGGAATAAATAGGGTTTTCTTCCATCTGCAAAAGCGGATGTTTGCGGAGGCGGACAATTACGGGTGTCAGCGGTTGTTCATCCGCTGACACCCGCTATCCCACAGGGATACATGTATGTCCGTATTTCATCTGAAAACGGATGGATGAAATACAGACATACGGTCCGCATGTCTGAAAGGGCCCTAAGTGCTTGGCAACCTGTTTGGTGTGCAAAAATAATGACCTGTATAAACTGAGTGATAAAACCTTGGGTCTTTTTAAAGTGTGTTATGAGTCCAGTGGTAGGCAGGTAGAAGTAGGACATCTACTTCTGCACTGTATATAATCTTTTACTCTGTAAAATTATATTTGGAGTCTCAGAATTGGCTCTGAAATGGATTAAGTCATATATCACCGATTGCTGTCACTTTGCTTCTCTTGTTGGATTCCAGTCTGAAGTCAGTCCAGTCAAGTATGGTGTTCCTCGGGGCTCAATCTTAAGTCCCTTACTTTGAGAAGCTACCTTTTAAAGGCGCTATATAAAATAAAGTTTATCATTATAACGTGCAGCCAACCTGGAAGCACACTATTAAAGCACATTGCATATTGCTGCATTGATTTAAATCAAACCATTGGAAAAAAAAATGGCCCATGTCTCATACAAATTTTTTGTAATGTCCTAACCTAATGTTCAGTCACAATAAATACACAAGTTGGGGCTGATTTACTAAAGGAAAATATACTGTGCACTGCTCCAGAGCTCAGTGAATGAGGTAAAGCTTCACTTTGCAAAGAATACTTAATTGCATGCAAGAAAGGAAAAAAAAAACATAATTTTTGTTTGTACATGATTGGATGATAGAAACCAGCAGAGCTTCCCCTTGTTTCAGAGCTTCCTCTCAGATCTAGAGTAATTGCACTTAAAATGAATTTGCAGTGCACAGTATATTTGCCTACAGTAAACCAATCTTCCTGTGTTTTAACCTATTGCAGTCCCTAAGACCCCTTTCACACTGAGGCAGTTTTCAGGCGTTTTAGCGCTAGAAAATAGTGCCTGTAAAGTGCCTGAAAACTTGCTCCCATTTTCTGCCATAGGTACTTTCACACCCAGGCAGTGCGCTTGTGGGGTCCCTTGGCCTTCCCAAAAATTGTATACAAGCCAGCAGGTGGATTAAGCTTCACTTTTAGTTACACAAAGCTACAGTCTTTCATTATGCACCATTATGACCTTCTAGCCATTCTCATTTTAACAACCTGATAAGGAGGATGTTGGTCACCTGCATGGCATCATCTTTGACCTTTCTCTACCCCTCTCCATCAGCACTGGGATCACAATAGCTGATTGATGTAGAGAAATTGAGGCAGAAGAGAAACATTGGAATACCAGTCAGTACCAGTGTGCAAAATTAGCTTTGAAAGAATAAATCACCTCTATCGTTGGGCGTTCTACATGTGGATGTTGCTGCTTTATGTAAAACTATTATAATAGTTTTTTACATTTTAGAATAAAGTGCCCTTAGATTGTGCAGAATTTTAAAGGGTGCCTTGAATGAAAAAAAGGTTGAAAAAACACTGCATTACTCAATTAACATATTAATATATTTTATTTTGTAGGTTTGGACGTCATTCGTATGATGACCTTTCCATTCTGGCTCCTCTTCAGCAGTGCTGCAGGTCAGTACATGTGAATGAAGCTTGATTTTAAATTATAATAATGTACAGAGATTTGATAGTTTTGGTAACACAGTCCGGGAAACAGATACTACCAATCTTTCAATGATGCAAAGAAAACTACCAATCTACTGTTGGACATCTACTGTTGAATATATTAGCCACCTTGTTCAACAATTTTAGCAGTTTTATTATGTGGAGCTAATGACAGCAGAAATGATAGATAAAAGAAGAAAAGTTTCATTGGGTCAAAGCTCTCACTTTTATGTGGGAAAAACACCTACGTACATTCTGACATCTATTTGAAACGTTCACTTGTTAATTACATTGTGGTTTTGGTTAAGGATCATTGTGTTTGCAATATAAAAGAGTTCTTGTGTCTGCCTGGTCCCTAATTATGTGTCATTTTATCTTTCACATACTTCTTATTGCCTAAACCTCTTTGTCTTTGTAGAAAACAGCATTTCTGCACATTAATTACTCCAACTTTTTTTTTTTTTTTAACAATATCTAATTTCTTGTAATATTTTGACAGTTCTTTTTTTAAGGTTTTAAAGTATGCAAGGCTGTCAATTTTTCCTTTCACTTTGTAGCATATATACGTATTATATGCAATTGAATTCATTTTTCTAAATATTTGGGAACTGGTGGAATATTTTCATGTAATCCAATTTCAGTCTCCTGAGGTCCATTGCAATGCATTACTGCACAAATATTTGAATGTGTGGTATTTTGCACATTAATGTGTGAGCAATATACCAAGGGTGTGGACCCGTAGCATAAGAACAGAGCACCATGGTGCTGCATGGTGGTCCTTTGCTGCTCCACATTCAATGGGCTTGAGGCGTTAATGTGTGTGTGTGTGGGGGGGGGGGGGTGAGGTGAACCTTGTACAGCGATTTCTACAACTCAATGATTTAGTTCACATCTTTATTAAAGTGTATCCAAACTCACCATCATGTTATACAGTATTTTAAAGATTAGGTGAGATGAATGTATTTTCTTTTTTTCAGACTTTTTATACATTTTTAATCTTGTGAATAACACACTTCCTGTCCTTGGGTGGCTTTGCTCACTCCCCACTGTAGCCAGTGATGCATTTAGGTTTTGTGCTGCCCTAGACCTGACTAGACTTGTGTACCCCCTAATTTAAATATGACCCACCCCTTCCTGTCAAGGCCACACCTCTTTCTGTTCTGCCTGGGGGTAATGGATTCACTTAATTTGCACAGATTTCCTCTCACTTTCTGTTTGGCTATGGGTCAGGGATGGTAAAAAAAAAAAACTGACAGGGGTTATAACCCTCCCTTACGCTATCCAAAATGAAAAATAAAGTGTTGCCTATAGTTCTACTTTGAGCACAAATTTCTGATAATTTTATGGAGAGGACTAAGAAGATATAACCATGCCAATGGTGCAGCAGAAAACATATAACACAGTGCAGAAGGTCCAGGGTGATAGGACAGTCAAAATAAGAAGCAGCTTGTGTTACACTAACAGTGTAGCGCAAGCCGACGGGGACTCTTTCCATGCTGCCCCCCCTGCAAGGTGCTGCCCTAGGCCTGGGCCTTGTTGGCCTAGGCCAGGATACAGCATTGACTGTAGCTATGGAGGAAGCTATGGTATGTCACCCATCCTGGATTTCAAACATGTCAGCCTTTGTTCATGTCCATTACATGGGTATATGAAAATTAATAATTTATAGGAAAAAAGTAAGGTTGCTTTTTCCTTTCATTTCTAGCCTTACAAATTAAAACAAATGCCGCTATCATATCTAAAGTCTGATAGCTGTAATATATTACATTTTCGTTAATGGGTTTAGATATTTTTTAATATTCAAAGAACAGTACAGCCAATGCATTCTGGAGATTGATGCACCCTCTTCCTCAGGAATAACACAGGGGATCATTTGGTAACAACTGTAGAAACAATGTATACATATAAATAGTACTGGATCACAATCTTATAACTTGATAAAGATTGCTGGTTTGGTGGTAACACAAATTTATTAATAAAATCCTAGAGGGGATTTATATATATAAAAATCTCTTAAAAATATATAAATTGTAAAAGTGTAAAAAGAAGTTTAAGGTGTCACATAGTAAAGTAGCTAAGATGTAAATTGATTGATTTAATACAAATTTGAATATGATAAAAATTTGACACTGACCTAACATATTTTTTTTCAGTACAAGACATAGGCACGTTAATCTTTACCATGGGTTTACATTTAGCTACCTTCCGGTGACTGGACACCTGCAAATGGGCTGCAAGGACACCCCCCCCCCCCCATATAATCCCTCCCATTCACCCTAATATTTTTGGTAGTGTACTTCCACCAGCAGAGCCCTGTCCCAGATGGCCCCTGCAGGGATATGCCTATTGTGGAGGATGAAGCCTAGATTGGGGTTTATCCCCTTTTAATCCTGCCTGCTTAACTACAGCAATGAGTACAGGAGGGAATCGCTTTAAAACATTCATGCCCAAGGTGCTGTTGAAATTTCAGAACCTCTTGGCATGTATTGGTGCCAGTGATCACCCTCTTGTGGTCATGGTGAAATAGATACCCCTAGATCAAGCAGAGTACTGCTAATCTTCCTGCTGAGTCAAATTATGAGAGCAAGAAACGACAGACTGTTCCTGCTTCGTTTCCCGTGCCAAGAGGCAGGGTGGAGCCTTTACTTCTCTTTTTATAAACAAAATGACATCATACACATAAGCTCAAGTTTCTCGTCGAAAAGCAGCCCAACGAGGAACACGACGAGCCAATTTGACTCCCGTTGAGGAAAAAGAGAACTTGCTCTCTTTTTTGCTCGTCGAGTTCCTCGATGAAAAACGTACACACGACCGCGGTTTCCTCGGCAAAAAAGCTCTTCCACCGAGTTTCTTGATGGATTTTGCCGAGGAAACCGGTCGTGTGTACGAGGCCTTAGTTTTAACTCTTGATAGCATTATCAACTAATCAGTAGTTAAGGATCACCAGTTTTTGTACTATTTACAGTATTTAAACTTAAAGAAGGCTGCACAGCACAACTCTAGTCTGCTTGGAGAGACAAATACCTTAGGTGTCCTGAAAAGCTTGAAACTTCAAATTTTAATGTGTCAAACAAAATGTCTAGGCAAATCTCCCTTTTCTATTACCCCGGTTTACCCATTGGGTTCCAAATATGGACGATGAAAAGGGGACTGACAACTGTCGATTTGGGGATTCAGTTCAGGACATAATAATGGCCTTGGGTTAATGGTCAGCATTAGTCAAGAGGAAGTTAAATGCTAAAATCCCTCTCTAAAATAGAAATGCCTTTTTTAACTTACCTAAAGCCATGATCACGTGACACCGCCATCCCACATCTTTTTTTCTTTTGTTTACTTCCTGGAACGGTCCTCTTTTGAGTGCCCGTGTCACCAGACGACATCATCACAATGGGATTGCCCAGAGTTTTAAAAGACAGATTGAGAGAGTTTAATGTGTGGTGTTTAGGGTGGGGAGGGGGGAAGAGTACACCTATACTTAAAATCTAAACTTTGCTATGAAACAGGGATTCATTAGCAAGGTTTAAAGCAGAACTAAACCCTCCTGTCATTTTCAGCCAAGAAAGCTGCCATAATAGTCTCTGTTTGATCTGCAACTGCCATGTTGTTGCACATGTGATCATATGTGACAACCATTTGATGGTTTGACAGTTTTGTTGAAAGCACAAGCAAGTGTGAATGTTAGAATTTCCGGCATGCCTTAAATGTAACAGTTTTTTTTTTCAAATGTTACATCGATGGGTTTAGTTCCCCTAATGTGACAAAACAAATCAGTACAAAAATGTACCTTTTGCATCTTCGTGAGCACTTCTGCCCACATGACAGAGCCTAGCCACACCCTATTTATCAGTTGATAGGCATACCCTGTCTTCCCCTACTTCTAATGAATAGATTACATTGCTGTGTCATCAGGGGATGGGGGTCTGAAAGAGCAAACAGAAAGAGATGTTCCACAGAGACAGAGTGCAATAGATGGTAAGAAAAGTCAATTGAGCCCTGGTTCACACTGATGCTACTTTGAAATCGCACTACTTTACTTGTAGTAGCGCGATTTCAAAGTAGCAAGGTCAGCGCGATTTCAGCTGCTACTTGATAGACATCTGTGTGGCTTCATGCACAGATGTCTATTGAAGTCGCACCTGAAATCAGCAAAAGTAGTGTAGGAACTACTTTTGCAAATCGGTACAGCACTGCAAAATTGTTGTCGCACCGATTGGAACAGTGCCACTGCCTCCAATAGGCTGCGACTTGTCATGCGATTTGAGAAATCAAATCGCATGACAAATCGCTCCAATGTGAACCAAGGCTGAGGGACTTCTTTTTTGTTTGGTGAATAAGGTTGCGTGAGTCTAGGTCCACTTTAAAGCTGAACCCTCGGCTAAGATCTAAACGCACAGATGCACTACATATACAGGAGCATTGTTACTTGCTAAGGGACTTGCATTTCTATCCATTAGGTTCTTTGATCAGCCATTCTAAACCTGTGTTCTGTGAAACCCTAGGGTTGCTCATGAAGTTGCTAGGGGTTTCTTGAGCCTGCTGCTCAGATAAGTAACCACTGACACCAATAATCGTTTTAACTATCTGTAAGGAGCATTGTTCCCAGTGATCATAATACACTAATGTACTGTGAACTTTAGATTTAGCAATTGATAACAAGGGTTCCCTGGAACCACAAAGTTATTTCAAGGCATCCTACATGTTAAAAAGGTTGAGAAAGGCTTGCTTAGATCTACACAGAGAGCAAAGCAAGGAGGATGTTGACATAGTAAAACATGGGTGTGATTAAAAAAGCATGATTTATTGTGACACACCTTTTTCATAAATACTGTATATGCTAAATAAAAAGACCATTGTAAAGAACTAGATATTTTATGAATAATTGAGATGTCGGTCTGAATATAGATTCACAAAAATGAAGTGCTAATTAAAATACCATACACTTGATTAGCTGCTGTATTCATTTGGGTCCTCCGGTCCTGTTGCATTGATGGTCCTCCTTGTGCCTTAACCTCTATTAAGAAGGGAAAGCTCTAAAAGGGAAGATGGGTGAAGCAATAAAGAGTAACAGAAATGTATCACAGACAGGATGAGTACAGTCTCAACTACTGGTGCAGACAATGTCAGAAAATAGCACAATCAAAAAAAAGACTCATTTATTATGCAACCCATCTATGAGTCCCAGTTGCTGACTAGCCTCTAGTCAGTCAATAATTAAATATAGTTGTAGGCAGGTGCCTACTAAGGTTAACATATATTTAACCTCTAAATGGCTAATGCCATGTGTGGTAGAGGTTAATGTGCAGTGCTGTGTTGTGCCTTCTCCTGCAATTTTCTGCTTCTGAGGTCATATAGGCAGCAGCAGACCAGATTTCACACTCTGTCTATGCATGGGAAGTGAAGAGCGTGCATGAATATGTAGTTGCCTATGCAGAAGAGTCTACCACTTAGGGGGATCCCATCATGGGTCCTGAGAACCGGACTCTGGACACTCACTATCTGTAAAAATGGACTTAACTATTATTAAGGTATGGGCAGCAACACTTGTTACAACACAGCTAACAGCCTGGTATCATGTAGCTGAGAAGAGAAGAAAGAATTTATTAAGTAAATGGAGTTCCTGTTTAACCACTTTGCCTCTCACACCTCTACACCCCATAGAGCATTTTTTACATTTATGCTGTCACCCGTTTATTCATGGATATCTTTGTCATTACTAGGGTACAAGGTAATACATTTATTGTTTTTTAAGGAAACAAGGTTTTCATTTAATTATTTTGTCTTACAATAATGTTTCATACAATTTTTTGAAACTGGACAAGACTAGGGCAGACCATAGCTAAGGGATAAATTGCACGGTAGGGTGAGCCACGGGAAACCAGCTCAGAGCATTTTCCAAACTTTTTATAAAATGAAAAGTACCATAGAGCCGTAATGGCACTGAACAGAGGAACAAGGAAAAGATGATAGAGTGTAAGAAGAAGAAAAGAGCAAGATTATAAAGAGAAGCGAAAGGTAATAAGAAGGAGAGGGAGAAAGTGAGAGAAAAAAAAGGGGGGGGGGGGGTGAGAGATGTAAAATGTGAAATCCAGGAGCTGTGGTGGCTCAACGTGATTGGCACTGCGCTGACAAGCCGTTCACCTCTGCAGCCAAGGGTTCGGATCCCGGTCTCGGCTACATGTGAATTGAGTTTGGTGGTCTCAGCCCGGCTCCCGGTGGGTGTGCTATGCAAGGTACGCCTGTGCTTAGTACGCCCACCCCCCCCCCCCCCACAAAAACCACCACACTTGCACGCACACAAAATTGGTTAATACGCACGCACTTTGGCCATGCGGTCTCCTAAAGAGAGGCGAAGGACCTACGGGGCTGGCTTGGTGGGTCAGGCCCCCTCACTCCCTCATAGGGGGAGTCCCTCTGCCCCGATGGGGTCCTGTTGGGCCCCAGTTGGGCTCCCAAGTGGAGCAGGTAGGGCGGGGTGAGGGGGAGGCCCCCCCTCACACCCGCCATTGCCACCGGGGGCATGGAGAAGGATGGCGATTGCCTCCGGGGGGAGGGTCTGCCTACTCCCAACTCCTGCAGTCCGGCTCCTCTCTCGAGAGTTCACGCACAAAATACACTTTAAAAAAAAAAAATGTGAAATCCCGAACTACACCAAAGATAATCGGAATGCATCAGCAGTCTCTCCGAAGTACCAAATGTATTCAGAGTCCTAACAGGCCCATTTTAGTCTACAGAGTCACATTCAAGAAGGGTTCCGCTTTTATCGGAGAGGACAAACATGTTCCACAAAGACCAAGTTTTGGAGTAACGTTCCTGCTTATGCCATGCCGAGAGGAAAAGATCCTCTAATTTGGTAATTTCCTCCACTTTTTTGATCCACATTCCAATAGTTGCAGAATGTGAAGATTTCCATTTAAGAGGGATGCATGTCTCAGCAGTGTCAAGAAGATGGCGAATGATTGAGTTCTTTTAGACCCTCCTGGAGGTATTGGAAGCATGGAGAAGAAAAAAGGCTGGGTCATCTGGGATCTGCCGTGAATTTTTGAGCCATTGCGCCTAACTTCTTTCCAGAAGTGTTCTATCTTGGGACAGGTCCAAAAAATGTGTAGAAGCCTTCCCCCGTTCCCCCTGGCACCGCCAGCATCTTAAGTTATGGGATTTTTTTTTTTAGTAGCCTCACCAGTGTCCCATACCATCTGGTTAAGATTTTAAAATTAGTTTCCTGCACCCTTATGTAGATGGAAGGTTTGTATGTAAATCTAAGAATATGTTGCAAGCTAAAAGTGCGACTAAGATCTCGCTCCCACTCCAATAGATTGTAGGTGGTCGATAGTGTATGTGGCATCACCCCCTCCTCCAAATAATACTCCTCCAGAGTTGTACGATTTTGCACTGGGCAGGGGGAGGGACCTGAAGAAATTAGTGGGTTGGAGAGCTCTCCAAATCTCCAGGCGGAAGGATCAAGCCAATACTGACCAATATTCAGCCCATGTGTACCAGGCTTTAGACAATAAAATGGGACAAAACTAAACACTATTTTAGCGCAGTGTTAGTTTACAAATGAATAGTGTTACTGAAGATAAAAAAATGTAAATTTTTTCTGTACTTTGCACTGTTTAAAATTTCACTAAAATTATGATTCTGGAACAAGGCATTGCAAAATTATTTAAAATTAAATAAAGTGTTTTTTTTTTTCTCAATATTGCGCTTTTTTAAATGAGAAATGTGTAAATATATGTTAAACCTGTAGAAATAATAACAAACAAGACAAAAACTAAAAAAAAAAAAGTTTAACTATTAATGGTTAACAAATAGAAACAGCTAACAAATCTGCAGAAAAATAGTTATTAAATGGAGAAAAAGAATTAGGAGTTAATTAGGGCTGCTTAGAGTAAACTAAGGGTTAACTAAGGGTTAATAAGGAGATAAACAGATCATCATTTTTTTATTTTTTATTTTTACTTGCCAGATTGCTCTAACTGACACCTGCAGATCAAAGTTCAAAAGTAACATTGTGTATCTTTCTATATTGTGTTTGGAGCAGTGTTGTCTACAAACACTGACTGCTTTTTTGATAGCTGCAGCTGCCTACATTTTCTATGATGACACCGCAATCCCAGGTTTGATAAATCGAAGGTGCCAGACCATCAGGCAAGTGCATGGTCTGATGCTGAGGTGGAGAGTCCACCAAATTGTCAGAATGGTAATAGTGTTTAACCACTTGACCACTGGGCACTTAAACCCCCTTAATAACCAGACCAATTTTCAGCTTTCGATGCTCTCACAGTTTGAATGACAATAACTCAGTCATACAACACTGTAACCAAATGTTTTTTTTTGTCCTTTTTTTCCCACAAATAGAGCTTACTTTTGGTGGTATTTGATCACCTCTGCGGTTTTTATTTTTTTCGCTAAATGAAAAAAGAACGAAAATTTTGTAAAAAAAATGATTTTTTCTTAATTTCTATTATAAAATTTTGCAAAAAATGAATTTTTTTTCATAAATTTGGTCTAAAATGTATACTGTTACATATCTTTGGTAACAAAACAAAAAAAAATGTGGATATTATTTAGTCTGGGTGAAAGTTATAGGGTCTACAAGTTATGGTACCAATTACTGAAAATGTATCAATTTGATCACATCTGATCAAGAAGACATTCCAAGGTATTTAGAAATAGGCATTGTGAGTTTTTTGAAGTTGTCATTTTTTCCCACAATTCTTTGCAAAATCAAGATTTTTTTTATTTTTATTTTTTTTCCACAAAATGTAAATATTAGCGGGTTATTTCTCACACACCGCATATGCATACCACAAATTACACCCCAAAACACATTCTGCTATTTCTCCCGAGTATGGCGATACCCCATGTGTGAGACTTTTACACAGCGTGGCCACATACAGAGGCCCAACATGCAGGGAGCACCATCAGGCGTTCTGGAACACCTGACGAATTGTGACATTTCTCTCCTACATGTAAAAATCATCATTTATTTGCTAGAAAATTACATAGAAAACCGTTTTGTGCTTTAAAAAAAAAACCAGTAAAGTTAGCCCAATGTTTTTGCATAATATGAAAGATGAAGTTACGCCGAGTAAATAGATACCCAACATGTCACCCTTCAATATTGCACACGCTTGTGGAATGGCGCCAAACTTCGCTACTTAAAAATCCCCAGGCGACGCTTTAAATGTTTTTACTGGTTACATGTTTTTAGTTGCAGAAGAGGTCTAGGGCCAAAATTATTGCTCTCGCTCTAACGTTCGCAGCGATACCTCACATGTGTGGTTTGAACACCGTTTTCATATGTGGGCGGGACTTGTGTGTGCGGTCGCGTCTGTATACGAGCACACGGGGACAGGGGTGCTGTAATTATTATTATTTTTTTTTATTGTTCATTTTACTTTATTTATTTTAGTTTGACACGTTTTTCCCCAAAAATAAATGTTTTGATTACTTTTATTCCTATTACAAGGAATGTAAACATCCCTTGTAATAGGAATATAGCATGACAGGTCCTCTTTACAGTGAGATATGGGGTCAATAAGACCCCACATCTCATCTCTAGGCTGGGAAGCCTAAAAAAAAAAAAAAAACGATCGCAGAGTATTGCGCGGGGAGTATTGCGCGAGGAGTATTGCGCGGGGAGTATTGCGCGGGGAGTATTGCGCCGGGGGGTATTGCGCCGGGGGTATTGCGCCGGGGAGGATTGCGCCGGGGGGTATTGCGCCGGGGGGTATTGCGCCGGGGGTATTGCAGAGTATTGCGCCGGGGGGTATTGCAGAGTATTGCGCCGGGGGTATTGCAGAGTATTGCGCGGGGGGTATTGCGCCGGGGGTATTGCAGAGTATTGCGCTGGGGGTATTGCAGAGCATTGCGCCGGGGGTATTGCAGAGTATTGCGCCGGGGGTATTGCAGAGTATTGCGCCGGGGTATTGCAGAGTATTGCGCCGGGGGTATTGCAGAGTATTGCGCCGGGGGTATTGCAGAGTATTGCGCCGGGGGTATTGCAGAGTATTGCGCCGGGGGTATTGCAGAGTATTGCGCCGGGGGTACTGCAGAGTATTGCGCCGGTACTGCAGAGTATTGCGGCGGGGGTATTGCAGAGTATGGCGCAGGGGGTATTGCAGAGTATGGCGCAGGGGGTATTTCAGAGTATGACAGGGGGTATTGCAGAGTATTGCACAGGGAAGGAAGGGGTTATTGCAGGGATGGCTGAGCAGGGATGGATGGATCTGTAACTGCAATAGTCACAGATCCATCCCACAGAGCTGCTGCCATCCGCGCTCCCCCTCTCACACTGTACCGCTCGGTACAGAGAGAGGAGGGAGGAACCGGTGTCATCAAATGACGCCGGTTTGTTTACATGTGATCGCTCCGTCATTGGACGGAGCGATCACGTGGTAAACGCCCGCTATCAGCGGTAATTTACCGCGATCCGTGACCCGCCGGGTCCCCTGGACCCGGCGGTCACGGACATTCCCGGGTGCGCACCCCAGGGGGCGCGCGGGAGCGCCATTCTGGGATCACGTTATATAACGTGATCCCAGAGTAAAGCAACCACCTTGCCGCCGTTATTTGACGGCGGCTGGTTGCTAAGTGGTTAAAGGGTTTTCCGCTGGCAGGGTAAACAGGGGTAATGCTATCATTGATATGTTTGCCAAGCTTACTCCCAGACTAGACAATGTGGCAATTTTTAATACAGGCTTGGAAAGTCATCTCCCCAGTAGGTGCAGTTGACAGACAACCCAAAAAATGTGCTATAGACATAGAGAAAAGCCAGTATTTGAGATATGTCATTGGCAAGCATCTAACTAAACCAGAAACTAGCAAGGTAGGAACTATCACCTGCCAGTGACCAAAAAGCAGGTGCGAACCGAGTTTGCTTGGTTACTATAGGTAATTTTCCATATTTTGCCATTGTGTCCCCCTTAATGGGCCTAACCAACAGCAAAGTGTGCACAGTGGTTACATGGAACCCTGAAGCAGAATGTTCCTTTCAGCCGCTAAAAGCCACAGTATGTAAAGAACAGGTGTTAGTGGGTCCTGACTTCAAAAGAGAATTTGTGATTTAGATAAATGCCTTGTGTGTGAGCTTACAGTATCTCACATAAGTGAGTACACCCTCATATTTTTGTAAAAATGTCATTACGTCTTTTCATGTAACAACACTGAAGAAATTACACTTTGCTAATAACACAACACACAGCCATTAATATCTAAACCGCTGGCAACAAAAGTAAGTACTTCCCTAAATGTCCAAATTGTGCCCAATTAGCCATTTTCCCTCCCAGTGTCATGTGACTCATTAGTGTTACAAGGATTTGGGTGTGAATGGGGAGCAGGTGTGTTAAATTTGGTGTTATCACTCTCTCTCTCTCAGGCTGGATTCACACTTGTCCGACAAACGCTCCGACATTGGGAGCTCATGTAGCATGACGTGTGAAAATCAATGTTTCCCTATAAGAGCCGTCTTAACTGATCCGACACATGTCGGTCCGACTTTGAAAACGCTCCCTGTACTACTTTGCTCCGACATTCATCCTACTTCAGCTCATTGAATATCATTGAAGTCGGACCAAAGTAGGAGCCTTGTCCTTATCAGACATCCGACATGTGATTACAGCAGCAGTAAAAGGAATTTATCTCACTCTGGGATTGTTTTGATTGGTCAAAGAACAAGTCAGACTATCACAAAGTCGGTTCAAAGTAGTATCCTGTTCATGAAAGTCGGATGGATGTAGGATGAATGTAGAATGAATGTAGGATGAATGTAGGACAGATGTCGCAGAGCAAAGTAGGATGAAAGTTGTACTGCTGTCGTGTAGTATAGTGTGAACCCAGCATCAGGCTTGTAGGAGCGTTTGTAGGACAAGTGTGAACCCAGCCTGAGGCTGGGTTCACACTTGTTCCGACAACGCTCCTACATTGGGAGCTCATGTAGCATGACGTGTAAAAATCAATGTTTCCCTATGAGAGCTGTCTTAACTGGTCCTACACAAGTCGGTCCGACTTTGAAACTACTCCCTGTACTACTTTGGTCCTACATTGATCCTACTTCAGCCCATTGAATATCATTGAAGTCGGACCAAAGTAGGAGCCTTGTCCTAACCATCCGACTTTTGCCATCTGACATGTGATTACAGCACCAGTAAAAGGAATTTATCTCACTCTGGGATTGTTTTGATAGGTCAAAGAACAAGTCAGTCTATCACAAAGTAGGACCAAAGTAGTATCCTGTTCATGAAAGTAGGATGGATGTAGGACCAATGTAGGATCAATGTAGGACAAATGTCACAGAGCAAAGTAGGATGAAAGTCGTGTAGTGTAGTGTGAACCCAGCCTTACTGGTCACTGAAATTCCACCATGGCACCTCATGGCAAAGAACTCTCTGAGGATCTGAAAAAATAATTGTTGCTCTACATAAAGATGGCCTAGGCTATAAGAAAATTGCCAATACCCTGAAACTAAGCTGCAGCACAGTGGACAAGACCATACAGCGGTTTAACAGGTCAGGTTCCAATCAGAACAGGCCTCGCCTCGGTCAACCAAAGAAGTTGAGTGCACAAGCTCAGCTTCATATCCAGAGGTTGTCTTTGGGAAATAGACATATGAGTGTTGTCAGTATTGCTGCAGAGGTTGAAGGGGTGGGGGGGTCAGCCTGTCAGTGCTCAGACCATACGCCACACACTGCATCAAATTGGTCTGCATGGCTGTCATCCCAGATGGAAGCCTCTTCTAAAGATGATGCACAAGAAAGCCTGCAAAATGTTTGCTGAAGACAATCAGACTAATAATATGGATTACTGGAGCCATGCCCTGTGGTCTGCCTACAGTCAAGGCAAGACACACTTGTCTTTGTACTCCTCACTTTCAGCATGGTGGTAGGAGTGTCATGGTCTGGAGCTGCATGAGTGCTGCAGAGAGCTATAGTTAATTGGGGGAACCATGAATTCCCACATGTACTGTAACATACTGAAGCAGAGCCTTATCTCCTCCCTTCATAAATTGGGCCACAGGGCAGTATTATAACATTATTACAACCCCAAACACCTCCAAGACACCCACTGCCTTGCTAAAGAAGCTGGGGGTAAAGGTGATGGACTGGCCAGGAATTTTGTCAGACTTAAACCCTATTTAGCATCTGTGGGGCATCCCCAAATGGAAGTGGAGGAGCGCAAGGTCTCTAATATACACCAGCTCTGTGATGCCGTCATGGTGGAGAGGAAGAGGACTCCAGCGGTAACCTGTAAAACTCTGGTGAACTTCATGCCTAAGAGTGTTAGAGCAGTGCTGGAAAATAATGGTGGCCACACAAAATATTGACACTATGGGCCCAATTTGGACATTTTCACTTAGGGGTGTACTCACGGTTTGTTGCCAGCGGTTTAGACATTATTGGCTGTGTGTTGAGTTATTTTGAGGGGACATTAAATTTACATTGTTATACAAGCTGTACCCTCACTACATTGTAGCAAAGTGTAATTTCTTCAGTGTTGTCACATGAAAAGATGTGATACAATATTTACAAAAATGTGAGGGGTGTACTCATTTTTGTGAGATACTGTAGGTGCAGTCCTATTGCAGGGGGTAAACAGAGAGGACCACTCTGTAGTTTACCCAAGCCAAAGACTGAACCCTTTGTAAAGGAATTATAGTAATGGAGTGAAGTACCTGGTGATTAGGTGTGCCATGGAGTCCCTAAAGTACTCATTCTGGGGAAGAAAATTTGCCAGGTTACAGATCACCCACCACTCAAGTGGATGTGCTACAGAGCACAGAGCTGGGAAACCACATCCTAATACAGATGACCTCCCCAGAACCCACTGTCTCCTAGGGAAAAAGAAAAGTGGGTGGTTGGGGGGGTGACAGAATCTTGGCATAATGACAGACAAGATGGTGGATGGGAGTAATCTGTTGCTTCAAATGTGGATTAGGATGGTCGTGGATTTTCTGATGAGGAAAATAGGTCAGTCTTCCCCAAAGAGGCTGATCACAAAATTGTTCCTCTGTTGTAACTGAAATTCAGAGATTAGGTTGGTCCAAGGCCGCTGCCATGGTGCCAAATCCTTCTGCTAGGATACATGGTCTTTCTTATAGAAGGACAGAAAAGCTTCACAGGAAGGAACTGTGCAAAGGACTATTAACAATTCTGTGGAGGATGAGCTCACAGACTGTTGTTTCTCTATGACAGGGGTGTCCAAACTTTCTTCAAAGAGGGCCAGAATTGATGAAGTGAACATGCACGGGGGCCAACTATTTTGCCTGACATTCTTTGAACCATTAAAATTCAGTCTAAGTGTGTTTGTCCGAGCACGAATACGCCGCCCAACAAGAATTCTCTTGCCTTTGTGGCTGTGTGTGGTGAAGAGATGAGCTTGGGCGTGTTATTTGGATATACTGTATATATTTCTTTTGTGGCCCCAACGAATCCCAGAGTGCCGCTCAGGACTAAGGATGAGCTTGGGCATGTTATTTGGATATACCGTATTTATCGGCGTATAACCATTGCAACCATCACAGCCTCACCATTGCAACCAACGCAACCTCATCATTGCAACCAACGCAGCCTCACCATTGCAACCAACGCAGCCTCACATGTGCCATCAGTGGAGCCTCACATGTGCCATCAGTGGAGCCTCACATGTGCCATCAGTGCAGCCTCACATGTGCCTCAGTGCAGCCTCACATGTGCCATCAGTGCAGCCTCACATGTGCCATCAGTGCAGCCTGATCGATGCCCATCTGCAGCCTCGGCGGGCAGAGGGAGGGGGGCGAGACAAGTGCCGGCAGATTACAAACAGGGGGATATCTTGTTTACTCTATGGCCTCTTTAATACAAAGTCCCGCCTCCTACGATAGACAGAACAGTCATCCAATGGCATCCCAGGAGACTGGACTTCCAATACAGACACTGCTGAGTAAACAGGAGATTCTCTTCATGTAATCCGACGGCGCTTGTCCTGCCCCTCCCTGTCCCCTCCAATGCAGCACCAATAAATACGGTATATATCTTTTGTGGCCCTGGGGGCCACAAACAATGTATATATCCAAATCCCCAGGGGGGCCATATTAAATCAACAGGGGGCCGCATTTGGCCCGCGGGCTGGACTTTGGACATGCCTGCTCTATTAGAACACATGGAGGTTTCACCTACCAAACTGTGAGTTTGCTAATTCTAAACAAAAGCCTACCATATGGACTGGTGTATTTGCTGAAGTAAGCAAGACTTTGTTTCTTTATATTTTACTGCTGAGGTTAGCCAGGTTAACCACTTAAGGACCGCCTCCTGCACATATACGTCGGCAGAATGGCACGGCTGGGCACAATCACGTACCTGTACGTCCTCTTTAAGTGCCCAGCCGTGGATCGCGGGTGCACACTCGCGACCCGGTCCGAAGCTCCGTGACCCGCGCACGCACGACCCAATTGCCGCCGGAGTCCCGCGATCGGTCCCCGTTCACAGCTTCCCCGTTCTTCACAGTGGCGCTGTCATTGATCGTGTGCTCCCTGATATAGGAAAACATGATCAATGATGTCACACGTCCAGCCCCGCCCCCAGCCCCACATATAAGGTCACACTTAACCCCTTCAGCGCCCCCTAGTGGTTAACTCCCAAACTGCAATTGTCATTTTCACAGTAAACAATGCATTTTTATAGCATTTTTCACTGTGAAAATAACAATGGTCTCAAAAATGTGTCAAAATTGTCCGATGTGTCCGCCATAATGTTGCAGTCATGCTGATTGTCGCCATTAGTAGTAAAACATTTTTTTTATAACAATGCAATAAAACTATCCCCTATTTTGTAAACGCTATAAATTTTGCGCAAACCAATCGATAAACGCTTATTGCGATTTTTTTTACCAAAAATAGGTAGAAAATACGTATCGGCCTAAACTGAGGAAAAAATATGTTTTTTTATATATTTTTGGGGGATATTTATTATAGCAAAAGTAAAAAATATTGCATTTTTTCAAAATTGTCGCTCTAAAATAAAAACCGCAGAGGTGATCAAATACCACCAAAAGAAGGCTCTATTTGTGGGGAAAAAAGGACCCAAATTTGGTTTGGTAGCCACGTCGCACGACCGCGCAATTGTCAGTTAAAGCGACGCAGTGCCGAATCACAAAAAGGGGCCTGGTCCTTTACCTGCTTTTTGGTCCGCAGATTCATCCATCTAGTTCAACAAGTAGAATACATAAGTAGAAAACCTCTATGAACAGAATCCTATACCCAAATTTGATCCAGAGGATCCAGAGGAAGGCAAGCTTACTTTAAAAACTGCAGCTTGACATTGCATGCTATTATCCAGAGTGGCACCAGGGGGGGAGCATGGGTGTGCTTTAACGCCCCACAAATTTCCAAAGCACCCTCATCAGCAGCTGCCCTGGGCACTTTGGGTAAGAGGTTCACAGTTTGCCGCCTGGGTCTCCTGGCTGTCCTGTTGACTGCAGGCCGACCCAACTTCTGATGCAAGTGGTGCTCCTGCCCCCATGCCTGCCTCTATGTGTACGTGTGCTGCATAACTCCCAAAAGTCACTGATTTCGAGGGACTGTCCCTGATTTGGCGCAATGTCCCTCTGTCCCTCATTCCTTCTCATTTGTCCCTCATTTTTGTCTGATCTATATAAAAACTGTGAATGTGAACATTCACAGTGTCTCCCTGCAGGGATTTAGTCCCAAGGGTGGGGACGAGCACGCTGATTAACCCCCAGCCAGAACCGCTCGGATGATGGGTGCAAGCTTACTGAGGAGGAACAGGAAGTGGGAAATTCAGACAAAGAAAAAAAACATTTAGAAGGGAAATCGAAGGAAACGATAAGGGAACCAACAATGCACTAGCTTAAAGGAACATATTTGGAAAACAAAAAACAAGCCTTTACAACCCCTTTAAGGGGAAAAAACATGAAGGTTTACAACTCCTTTAGGTAGGCCAGCAAGCAAACACATACTCACTTTCTCTTCAGCACTGTTCTCTCTAGAATCATGGACCTCATTCTGTGTTTTTTATTTTTGTTTTTTTTAATAAGTCAGAGTAAAAGTAATACAATTTTATTGTGATAAAAACGAAGGTGATAGAAAAAAATGCAATCTGTAAAGAGTTACTAAAGAGATACATATGTATAATATAAAGGTTGTAACATACTGTTTCTTTCACGATAGGATCAAGAAGTCAACTTTGCAGAGGCTTGAACTCCTTGGTACTGATCCTTATCTATTGAGCGATGTCATGCGTGAATCTCTGTCTGCAGACCCTCTCCCGCCCATCCTATCAGAGCCTCATCTTTTTGCCCTTAATCGAAGACTGGGCCTCATTCTAAATGCTGTAAAGCAATGTTTCCAACAGGAAGGCAAACACAAAGTGGTTTATGATGATTTAGCCAAGATATATCACAATAGAAGATTGTAGGTTTCTCTTTTGTTTAAAGTACTCAAATTTGTGACCTCCTGTAAAAGATATTCTGAAGGACCACAAATGATGTCAATAAAATTAACATATTGCCTAAAGAAAAATGCACCATTCTATTTCTTCAACTTAGGCCAGGGGTGTCAAACTCAATTTCATTGTGGGCCACATCAGCATTATGATTGCCCTCAAAGGGCTGGTTGTATCTAAGATTAGATGTCCAGCACATCCCCTCCCCTTACATTAGATGTCAAGAGCCACCCCACCATCAAAAGGTAAGTCCCCCACTCTCCCTTAAGTCAGCACTTTTTGTAGCTGCTGACTTTTAATGAACACAAAAATGACTGCACTCCACTTTAACCCCTTCAATACCGGGCTATAGGGGATTTACGTCTTGAACAACCCCATGCCGATGAGACTGGCCATCACAGGACGTCCTGTCTTCACGGCGTTCTAGGGCGCGCGCGCGCGCGCACCCGTGATCCCGTGCGTGTACCCGACAGCCGCGATTGCCGTCGGGCACCCGCGATTACCGCTGATCACGGCAGGAGTGTGGATCTGTGTGTGTAAACACACAGATCCACCTCCTGTCAGCGGTACAGAGGAACACACATCGGTCTCCTCCCCCTGTGAGTCCCCCTCCCCCTACAGTTAGAACATACTTTAGGAAACATTTGAACCCCTTCAGCGCCCCCTAGTGTTAACCCCTTCCCTGCCAGTCACATTTACACAGTAATCAGTGCAGTTTTATAGCACTAATCGCTGTGTAAATGTGAATGGTCCCAAAAACGTGTCAAAAGTGTCCGATATGTCCGCCGCAATGTCACGGTCACAAAAAAAAAACGCAGATCGCCGCCATTACTAGTAAAAAAAATAAAATAAAAATGCCATAAATCTATCACCTATTTTGTAGACGCTATAACTTTTGCGCAAACCAATCAATATATGTGTTTTTTTAACCAAAAATACGTACAAGAATACGTATCGGTCTAAACTAAGTAAACAAAAAGTTAAAAAAAAAATTGTGATATGTATTAACCACTTAAGGACCCCCGCACGCACATATACGGCCACAGAATGGCACGTACAGGCACAAGGGCGTAAATTTACGTCCCCGCCTAAGTGCGGTTCGGGGGTCCCCCTGGCTCCGGGAGCGATCCGGGATCTGGGGGCGGATGTCGGCGAATACCCGCCCCCCCGCGATCGCTCCCAGCCAATGGGAGCGCGCTCCCAACCTGTCACTTCCTCCTCCTGTGTTTACACAGGAAGGAGGAAATGATGTATTCTCTCATCGCAGCGCTGTTTCCCAGCGCTGCTGATGAGAGAAGACATGACAAGTAAGTGTGCACCAACACAACACTGACACACACTCACATAGGCATATTAACCCCTTGTGATCGCCCCCCCCCACCCCCCTGTCACAGTGTCACTGAATGCAGTGATCTAATCACTGCATTTAGTGTCAGTGTGACAGGCAGTGTAAAAAACAGTTAGTGTTAGGTTCAGGATAGCCCCCCCACCCCCCCTAATAAAGTTTTAACCCCCTGATCACCGCCCTAGTTAACCCTTTCACTCCCTATTGCCAGCATCACTAAGCGATCATTTTTCTGATCGCTGTATTAGTGTCGCTGTTCCCGCTAGGTAGCTATTTTTTTTTATTGCGATTTTTTTTTTTACTAAAGACATGTGGCTAAATAAATTTTGGCCTAAATGTTTGACTAAAATTTAGTTTATTTGATTTTTTTTTTTAACAAAAAGTAAAAAATAGTGGTTTTTTTTCAAAAATGTCGCTCTATTTTTGTATATAGCGCAAAAAATAAAAATCGCAGAGGTGATCAAATACCACCAAAAGAAAGCTCTATTTGTGGGAAGAAAAGGACGCAAATTTTGTTTGGGAGCCACGTCGCAATTGTCTGTTAAAGCGACGCAGTGCCGAATCGCAAAAACACCTTGGGTCATTTACCAGCGTATTGGTCCTGGTCTTAATTGGTAAATAAAAAAGTTTAAAATATTGGCCCAGATTCACAGAGCAATTACGCCTGTCTAACTGGTGTTAGACAGGAGTAATTTCAAATTTTGCGCGCCGTATCACTAGTTTGAATCCTCAAACCATGATACGGCGGCTTCGGGCTTCGATCCGAGAGGCTTACGTCTTCGTAAGCCTTCGGATCTACGCTGCGATATTTTTGCGGCCGCTGGGAGGAGTTCGCGTCGTTTTCATGCGTCGGGATATGCAAATGAGTTTTTACGGCGATCCACGAAGATACGAGCGGTCTTCGCAATCGCTTTTGTCTATTTTTTTCTACGTACTGTTAGACCAGCTTTTTGCTGGTCTAACGGTGCGTAGCCCATGTTAAGTATGGCCGTCGTTCCCGCGTCGAATTTAAAAAAAAAAATTTTTTTTCTACGTAACTCGTTCGGGAATAGGAATGTCCGTAAACGACGCTACTCAAGAAAAAATGACGTAACAACGTGATTTCGCGCAATGCACGGCGGGAAATTTCTGAACAGAGCATGCGCAGTTCGATCGCCGCGGGAACGCGCCTATTTTAAATGCTTCACGCCCCCTAATCGCGTAGATGGATTGCGCCGGGAGAAATACACTACGCCGCCGTCGTTTACTGGACAAAATCTACCTGGATTCCACGTAGAGCCAGGTAAAATACAGCGGCGTAGTGTATTTGGGAAACGCTACGATAATCTAATTCTATGTGAATCTGGCCCATTGTGTTTTTTTAAAATTGTCGCTCTTCCTTTAAAAAATAAAAACCGCAGAGATGATCAAATACCACTAAAAGAAAGCTCTATTTGTGTGGGGAAAAAAACATAACGATTTAATTTGGGTACAGTGTTGCATGACCGCGCAATTGTCATTCAAAGTGCAACAGCGCTGAAAACTAAAAATTGGTCTGGGCAGGAAGGGGGTGAAAATGCCCAGTATGGAAGGGGTTAAGGTATTTCAGAAAGCTATATTGCATTTTGTCTACTAGACAATACAGGAATGAATCTAGTACAAAAATATGGGGAAGTTTCATTCAGCCAAATGTTTCTGTCATTCATCAACATAGTTGCATAGTTAGTTACATTGAAAAAAGACACAAACCCATCTAATTGAATCAATAGAAGAAAAAAAACTTCCATACACACAATCCTGTACACACAACTGACCCAGAAGGTTTCATAAATAAAGATCACATCAAAAATACATCCAAAAAAATACATTTTTGTATTCTTATTCCACTAATAAAACTTTGTTTGCAACTTTAAAATGAATAAAATGCTGCCATTTGTTATTTTAATTGCAGGAAGTAACACAAAAAGAGGTCTGGAATGGAATGAGCTCCAGCTCAAGACACCATTGCTCGGCTCCATGCTATTTTCAGCCCCTCTCCAGCTCCAGAAACTCGGTTCTAGCTCCACTGTAACTCTGGGGCTCATCTAAAAATGTTAATTATTTCTGCCCCAGCTCTAGAAAATATAGCCAGTTCTGAGCCCTGGCAACCCAAGTTTAAACCACTCAAAAATAAATCCTAATGGAAATAAATATTTATAAATTACTCCACAGTAGTGAGGTGCACACCACTACATCACAACACTGTTGCTATACTTACATGGGTTTATTTCCACCAGGAACTTGAGTTTTGAATGGTTTCACTTTCAAGTGGTATTAAACCCAAAACCAGTCAGTGGGTGTGGTGGCTGCGTCTGGTTTCTTTCCTTTGGCTTTTTTCCCTCTGTATTCACACAGTGATCTGGCCAGTAACGCACCATCTGTATTTGTGAGACAACACTCTGGATCAATGAGAAAAGGTGGCACAGCAGCATTGTCAGTTGTGGGGGGGGGGGGGGCGGCGGGGGGTAAGTTTAGTGGTACCCGATTTAAATAAACTAACAATTTGAAGCCAAACTCTAGCTCACACTTTATAAACTGTTACAGAAAACATTTTTCCCCCTTTTGGGATAAAGGTTTTACAGGAATAAATACATTCTGATCATTTTATACACCCCTGTCATTGTTAAATGGTTTATTGCTTCCATGTAAATTAATACATTCAGCTGGAGAGTTTTTTCTTTTGAAAAACAACAGACTTGCTGGCTGGATCACCAGATGAAAATAGAAGAAAGAAAGTCTTAAAAGGAAAATGAATGCAGCCATCACATCTTAGAATTGGTAAGCTGGAACAGAATAAATGTTTACTTCAGTTTATTACTACTTAAAAAAATTCACAGATCATAGATCTATGATCAGACAGCATCTATTTATGAATACCGATGTGACACAATTTGCTAAAGCTTATGCATTGAGCACATCGTGTTCTGTCAAACAAACCTTATCATATCACAGTACTCACTAGATGCATCTGATATATGCAGACACACAAGGGAAGTGTAGTGTAAGAATGCACAGACTATCAAGCACAAGTCAACCAGTGTTGTCAACCTACCAGATTGACATTTACTGACACGACACCCGAAATTTACTGGCACAGCCAAGTTTTTACTGGTATTTCCAAAAGTTACAACATTTTAATTTAAGTACAAATTTTAGTATTTAGGCTACAAATAAGTACAATATGCAATTATAAATATGTTTTAAGGTAGATAGTAAGGCAAAAAACATCATTTTAATTTTGTTTTTGATATAGTAAGTAAGTAGCTCAGGGAAAGGACTAAGGAGGGCAAGAAATTAGAAACCGGCTGGCACACACACATGAAAATTACTCTCACAGTGACACTGATAGCAGTATGCAGCAGCAAAGATCACCCTCCTGAGTGACAGCCTATCTCTACACCAGGTGGTCCCTCCACTCCAAACAGCACTAACAGTCCTGCTTCTGGCTTGCCTTGCTCCTGTCCCTCCCAAGGTTTAGGCCGCTCCACTTGGCTCCCTTGTACCATAACATTACATGACACTCTAATGCAGGGATCCTCAAACTACGGCCCTCCAGCTGTTGCGGAACTACAAGTCCCATGAGGCATTGTAAAACTCTGACATTCACAGACATGACTAGCGCATGATGGGAATTGTAGTTCCTGAACAGCTGGAGGGCCGTAGTTTGAGGACCCATGCTCTAATGCATCACCTCCACCAGTCCAATCCCCTGCCGACACCGGCAGAACACCCTGTAGCAGGCACTTGAAAGGTCTCAGCAGCCTCAGGACCCAAACTGTTCATGCAAATTTCAAGTCACAGCCATATTTTTTACTGATAACTTTTTCCTCTTACTGGCATTTACTGGCAGGATAAAAGTGCCCATTTTTTAATGGCTGCCAGTAAAAATACTGACGGTTGGCAACACTGAAGTCAACGAACAGGGTTAAAAAAAAAGGATGCATGTGTCATACATGAAGGACTGCTATACAAACTGACAATCACTGTAGTAGTCAGTGCTACTACAGTGACCACTGCAATCCAATATGTCCTGAACTGAGCAGCTGCCCAATGCACACTGACCACAGAGGGAGTCATTTGCCTGGCACTGCTGACATTCACTGTATGTTTTGTATTTTTTTTTTCAGTAACTAGAGGGCATTCTCTAATCCAGGGGTGTCCAACCTGCGGCCAAGGGCCCGCATGTAGCCCAAGGAAGCAATGAAAGTGGCCCAACATAAAATCATAAACTAACTTAAAAATTATTATTATTTTTTTGGGGGGGGGGGTGGATTTTTCATAAAATGCAGTTACACTTAGCTAACGCATGCGGAAAAAGAAAAAAATGTATACTGTCTCTTTAGTCCCCTTTCACACTTATACGACTTGTCCCACGATTTTGGACTGCAAAATCGTATGACAAGTCATTCTCCATTATTTTCAATGAACACCATTCATACTGGCACGACTTTAAGGCCGCGTACACACGATCAAATCTGTCTGCTGGAAACGGTCTGCTAGACCGTCCCAGCAGACAGATTCGATCGTGTGTACGGGCGAGCCGACGGATTTGGCCACGCGACAAATTTCAAAGCATGCTTTGAAATCTATCGGGTGGGAATCCGTCCGCCCGACATGTCTGCTGGTTAGTACACTTACCAGCAGACATGTCGTCTCGCACCGGCGCCGAATGGATTCGGCGCATGCGCGGAAGTGTTTTACTTCCTGGTGCGGTGACGTGGCGGCGTCAACGTCACCGACACGTCAGCGCGCCGTCTGCTGGCGGGGATTTTGGTTTGCTCGTGTGTACACGCGAGCAAACCAAAATCCAAAGAAACAGATTTGTTCAAATCGGTCGGTCCGACCGATTTGAACAAATGAATTGCCTCGTGTGTACGAGGCCTTAGTTGTGCCTACTTCAAAGTAGTCCTTGAACTATTTTGGTCCGATTTTGATACCACTTACACAGGCATTCATTGAAATCACGGCCGCAAATCGCGGAAAAATCGCAGCCGCGAAATCGCGGTAAAATCGTGCGACTTTGAAGTCGTACAAGTGTGAAAGGGGGCTAAGTGGACTTTAAGTTTTATCTTCCCAGAGAAAATGATCTCACTCTTCACAATCATGCCTTATTTGTGTCATCAGTTTTCCGCAGCACCTACTGTATATTTATGAGCAACTATTTTCAAGGATGAAGCAGGCAAAGGGCAAAATTAGTACCAAAATATCTGACGAGCACCTTGAAAATTCATTGGAAATTGCTACTACATCCATCGAACCAGATATTGAAGCATTAGTTTATCAAAAACAGTGTCAAATATCTCACTAATTTTCTGTTGCCCTTTTTTAATTTTATAATAGTTTTTTTTACAAAAAAATAAGGTGTTATTACTCAGATAGGTACATTATCTACATCAGTGATCGTTAACATGTGATCTGCCTGACTTTTTCTGCTCATCAGCTATCCTTATTGTTAGTGTATTTTATGTGTGGCCCAAGACAATTCCCTTTCTTACAATGTGGCCCAGTAAGGTCAAAAGGTTGGACACCCCTGCTCTAATCAGACGAGGTGAAGAGAAAGGAAGGACAATTATGTTACAATCTCTACCAAAAATTCTGAATGAACAAAATAGTAGCGGTAAAAAATACCTAAAAGTTTCTAAATATTAAACAATATATTCGTGATACAGAAAATATTGTGAGGAATGCAGGAATATATAAAAAATGAAAAATGTATATAAATATATGTGAAAAAAGTGTCCACATAGAAAATCCAAAAGTGATAATATTCCAGGTGTAAACAATTAAAGTACAGAAAAAACAAGCAAACTCCTGCACACGGGTGGATTGTCCAACACTTATTCGAAGATCTTCATAAAAAGTCATACAATTGTCAAGAATGGTAATAGCAAAGACCTTGCTGCCCTTCGTGGATGGGGAAGTCCTGGCAGAAAACAGAAAAAGAAAGAGAACATCAGTACTCTGCTGAGCTCTGATGAAGAGGCCCCAGACGCCTCGAAACGTGTCAGCCAGCAGCAACATACTTCCAGTCCCCCCATTGTGGAGTGCGGTCTGAGGGGAATATACCTCATTGCCTGTTGACAAGCCTGTTTTGTTATGTCTTTTGTGAGTAGTTTTTAATATTTTTATTATTCAATAAATTGTCAAGCGGTAATACACCAGACTGATGCGTGTTTCTTTTTCTTTTTCTGTAAACAATTAAAGTGTCCAAAGGAAAACAAATCTTCAAGAAATCTTCTTAATTGGAGACCTTTCACCACACCAAAGTGCTCAGTGACTCCACACCCATAGGAATTGCGCTTACCAATGCGATATGCCTTGCATTCTCATGCTTGGTACAAACAGCAAAATATTTCTCCACACAAACTGATCAATTCCACCAGTGATTCTCACAAGCCAAATTGTTGTTCCACATGAAAAGTAAAGTGACTTCAATGGTGAAGTATATCAAACTTATTTATTAAAATCAGTAAAAAAGCTTCACACATTGCACTCACATTAGATACAGCAAATCAAGGCACTTCAATAGTGAACTAAGCAGCGGGTTCCTCACAGGTGATTATCTTGTTGCATTATGGTCCCAGCGGACCTAAATGAAAACCGTCAGCCTCACCCCCTGCTCCATTCGTCTCACTCATAACTTCAAAAACACACTACACATGCGATGGTCGGTGCTCGGACACTTCCTTGGTGTGCCATGTAACTTCCCCTAGACTAGTTTTATATATTCCTGCATTCCTCACAATATTTTCTGTATCACGAATATATTGTTTAATATTTAGAAACTTTTATGTATTTTTTAGCTCTACTATCTTGTTCATTTAGAATTTTTGGTACACATTATTATTAAGTAGCTGCTTTTTTTGAGGTTCGCAGTCATTGGGGCAGTGGGGTGGAAGGAATCAGAAGGAGCGCCTATTATTCTCTTTTTTTCACTATTTGTTTAGTACTTATATTGCAATCTCTACCTCGTCGAATCTGAGAATGCCATGTATGCAGCGACTCAGTGTTATAATACCTCAGGAACCATACCTGGACCCCAAGCTGTGGTGAAAGTCTGTAATGTTGCTTTGTGAAAGGAATACTGCAGGATGCTATTCAGCTCCATGACCGTGGTCCATCCCCATCAGGAATGTGCAGTCAGGGGAGGCAGGTGAGGCAGAGCCTTGGCATGCCATGGCCATTAAAAAAAACCAATTGACTTTGAGGGTCGTAGCTCGGCGACCTGGGTTCACAGAAGATTTGGGGGTAGATAGCTGAAGTCCTACCCACCACTGGGGCTCCTATCATCTGTGGTCCTGGAGATATGGGGCTCCTTGCGCAGCCTGTCAGAAGCTACATACAGAGCAGCCAGTTTAAATACACGCTGGCACACTCTGTTTGCAGCAGACTGAGAGGATGGGCTCACAGTGCGTCTCCTCACTTCTTGTCAGAGGCACTGAGCTCAATGGATAGCTTGGAGTCTTGGACCAATGGTAAAGTACCATTGGCCCAAGCTGTCCAATAAAAATGCTGCAGTGGAGGTGTGCCTCTCACTGCAGTGTCATAGAAAGGGGCATGTGTCTAAAAGACACATGCTCCCTTCTAGCCCTTCCATCCGCATTTTTTTTTTAAGTCAGCAGCTACAAACACTGTAGCTACTGACTTTTAATATGGACACTTACCTGTCCTAGGTGCCTGCAATGTCAGCCCCCCCCCCCAGGCCGAATCCTCGATCGTGGCGCAGCCAAAATCTTCCCAAAGACAGTCAGATTTGCAGACTGCTATGAACCATTTTGCAGGGAGAAGTTGTTTCCCCTCCGAAGGGCAGGTTCAAAGTGTTCTATTCAAACCCGTTCACGGTGTCAAAACGTATTGAGGATATTCAGTCTAATCGGGACCTACAATCACTGAATAAGTACCTTTGTGTTACACAATTTTGCATTGAATCCACAAAGTCAGTAATTGCCTCTTTGAGACAAAGGGAATATCTGATATCAGTAGACATTTAAGATGCCTGCCTACATATTTCCATTTACCAACCTCATCAGTGCTTTCTGCACTCATCAGTAGGAGGCAAACCATTCCAATTTGACATACTGCCATTCTGCTTATCCTCTGCCCCTAGATTATTCACAAAGGTCCTTGCATCCCACTATCTAGCTTAAAAAATAATGGCATCCAGGTAACGGGGTACTTAGACAACCTTCTTCTGAAGGAATTGTCTCCCTCAAAACTATCTGTACACATCAACAAGTATTTTCAGATTCTTTAGGCCTCAGCTGGGCAACCAACTTTCAAAAGTCTACCCTCCAAACTTACCTTAATTTTGAGTACTTAGGCCTCATTCTGGAAATGGCCCAGGAAATAGTTTTCCTTCCAGCAGACACACTTGCTACCTAAGATCTCATGTTAAGACCATTAAGATCAAAAAAGATATCCCTCAGTAAAAGGCTTCATGAGGGTCCCGGGCCATGTGGTAGCCTCATTAAAGGCTTTTCTTTTTGTCCAGTTCCACTTGAGGCTCCGTGCACAGTAGTGTTTTCTTTGTTTTCTTAAGTCAGAAGCTGTTATTAGCATTTTTTTCTGCTCCTAGAATCTAAATAGTGTTATTTTCTGTGTCCATGCACACTATTTATGCTATTAGCATTTTCTGTGAAAAAATTATGTTTTCATAGAGTTTGTGGGAGTGTTTTCCCGGCAGAAAAAAACGCAAAACATTTCTAAACTAAAATGCTACTAGCAGCTTTTCTCGAGCAGTTATTTTTTTTCATGTATTGTAAAATCCTTTAAAAGCTACTAATACACTACTGGAAGCCGGTACAAAAATGCTATTATCTGCATTTTCATCCAATGTTTTTCTCTAGCATTTTTTGAGCTTATAAAAAAAAAAAAACGCTAAACGTGCATGGAGCCTTTGGCCTCTTAAACACTACATTATATTAGCCTAGGGCAAACACACTCCTTCTCCTGATCTCCCTATGCTTCTCTCTAGTCAAGTAAGGAACTCCCTAGCTTGGTGGCATTCGAATCCAGCCTTAGAAATGTGGACATTGTGGTTTCCAGATTCATCAAATTACACTTGTTTGTGGCCAGAACCAAGGACCCTCTAGCACTGGAATCAAATGAACTGGTAATTCCCTGAACTCCAGTGCAGATTCTTCCCAGGGGTCATGTCCTGGGGAAAAAAGTGTGGGAACTCCCACCCAAGATCCAATCCCCCCCCCAAAAAAAAAAAAATAATACGCTCATATGCACAATTATTAAACCACATGTTTTTTTCAAACAACTGAACCTTAGTAATCCTTTGTTACTGGCCGCTTCCTGTATATGGATTCATCGGGTAGTGTGTGGGTATTCCGTCACTTCCTCGATGCCGCAATGTCTCCTGGGAGCTTTTGTCATTGTTCCCAGGAGACATTGTGGAGGTCTGCCGCGAGTTATCACGGGATTCA
The DNA here is from genome assembly GCA_029574335.1 of Rana kukunoris. Classification (NCBI taxonomy): domain Eukaryota; kingdom Metazoa; phylum Chordata; class Amphibia; order Anura; family Ranidae; genus Rana; species Rana kukunoris. The sequence goes on along the minus strand of CM056055.1, from coordinate 61,368,058 downwards.
GAAAGAACTTTAAACAGACCTCTCCAATGTCTCCTGGGAACAATGACAAAAGCTCCCAGGAGGCATTGTGGAATCAAGGAAGTGACGGAATACCTGTACACTACCTGATGAATCCATATACAGGAAGCGGCCAGTAACAAAGAATTACTAAGGTTCGCCTGCCCCTGACAGTGACTCGAGCTGGGCATCACCGCTTAGTGAAGGATTGGCTCGGGCGGCTCAGCTGCTCTCGGCTGCTCTAGTCCTGCAAAGGGAACTGCGTTCCTGCTGTGAAAAAAGTGCAGGGACTCTGTTCCCACGTGTTCCTGCAGGACTTGAGCCCTGATTCTTCCTCAACTGTTCTTCATAATAGCGTAAGAGAAGAAATTGGTGATTCGTATCGCATCAAATTGGCTCAGAAGAACCTGGTACACAGACATACTCAAACTTCCAGTAGACAACCCCTAGCTTCTTCCAAGCAGGCCAGACCTGCTGGCTCAAGGCCCCTTGTTCCATCCTGATTTCCAGTCACTGGCTTGAAATGGCATGGCTGTTGAAACCCAGATTTTGAAGGACAGGGGTATTTCTGACCTTGTCATTTCCACCTTACTCAGAGCCAAAAAAGACACTTATGCCGCGTACACACAATCACTTTTTGAGATGAAAAAAAACGACGTTTTATGTGACGAAACAAAACAATGTTTTTCAAACTTCATTTTCCAAAATGACGTTGCATACACACCATCGTTTTTCCAAAATGCTCTAGCAAAGCGTGGTGACGTACACCACGTTCGACGGCACTCTGTTCCATTGAAGCTCTGTCTCATAACTTGCTTCTGAGCATGCGCGGGTTTAAAAACATCATTTTAAACGTCGTTTTGCCCACACACGATCACTTTTTATGACACAAAAAATTACATTTTGAAAAACTACACAAAAAATTCAAGCATGTTCGAATTTTTTTTTGGTCGTTTTTTTGAAGACATAAAACAACGTTTTGCCCACACACGATCATTTTAAACGTCGTTTTTTTTCATTACAAAAAGTGATCATGTGTACGCGGCATTGGGCCGTGTACACACTATCAAATTTATCTGCTGAAACTGGTCCGACGGACCGTTTCAGCAGACATCTCCCATCGTGTGCACAGGCTAGCGGACATGTTTTCCCAGCGGACAAATTTCAAAGCATGCTTTGAAATTTGTCCGCCGGAGACATGTCCGCTGGTTAGTACACGTCAACGTCACCGCCACGTCACCGCGTTCCCTGGCCGAGGAGATTTTCACCTGATGGTGTGTACACACCGTCGGACGAAAATCCGGAGGAGACATGTCCGCTGGAAACGGTCTGTCGGACATGTTTCAGCGGACATGTCCCTCCGTGTGTACGCGGCCTCAGAGAAAAATATACTACCTGAAAACTTTTTTTCCTGGTTTGAATACAGGCTTTTTAACCCCAGAGGTTCTACTGTACCTCACATTGTGGCCTTTCTACAACTGGGACTGGGACCAGAATTTGGCCTTAATTACTCTTAAATGAGAATTATGGCCAAGCTCTTTTGGCCATAATATTCCTTTGGGTCACAGGAATGCACTTAGTTCTGCACTGCTGTGACCCAGATTTAGCCGACAGTGGGTTCAAGTCTGCTGTTGGATGATGTCATAGAGCCAGTCTAGGCTCTGCAGGGATCCCAACAATAATGTTGGGATCCACCCAGATGTCTGACCGGCATCTGGCTCAGCTTTTTAGCATGCCGCTAAGAGCTTAAGCCAGCTGCTTCTTTCCCCAGTGAGTGCTGGAGGGGCAAAGCAGAGAGTCAGTGACAGACAGTCGTTGCTCTCTGCTCAGTGAAAACCTAGAACTGAGTGGTCACTGGTCATATGATCGCTGGGTTCTTAGAGCCAGCATGGGACAGATACAGCACTGAATCAATGCTGCATCTACGTAGGTGAGTATCAATGTTTGTTTTTTTGAAAACCCATACTTCTGTTTTAAGGGACATGTTCTAGCCTTATCAATTCTATTTCAGACCCCCTTTACAGCACCTTGTGCTTCCTTTGGGATCTTAGCTTAGATCTCTCTGGAGAAACTACTGTTTGAATCCATTAGGGAACTCCTCTTGAGTGATCTCTCCTGCAAAGTGGCCTTTTTGGTGGCTATCACACCTGTCAGATATGTTTCTGATTTAGTGGTTCTCTCTTGTAAAGAGCCATTTATGCTTCTTCACAAGGATATAGTGGTTTCACATCCAAGACCCTTCTTTTTACCTAATCAGCTTTCTAGCTAAAGGAGGATATTGTCCTCTCTTTGTGCCCTGCTCCACAGCGCCGCAAAAAAAATTGCTCTCTATTGTCTGGACATGGTCACAGCTGTCAGGGTCTATCTAATAGCCACAGCCTCTATCCAGAAAATGGAGTCTCTTTTTGTATTGCTGACAGGATCTCAAAAAGGACTTCCTACTTCTAAGTTCAGTGCCAGAAGGTTCATCCCCCTTCCTGACCAGGCCATTTGTTTCTATACTGCACTGCTTTGCTTTAACTGGCAATTCCACGACCTTGCGTTTTTCTTCTTTTTTTTTTTTTGCGCTATAAAGTGTAAATATAATAATAAATATAAACCAGTTGCTGCAAAACCTAAAAGTGTTTACATGACACACATAACAATCAAGTGATAATAAATGATCTTGCGCTACTAAAAAGACAATGATAATAATAATAATAAAACACGTGCCTTAAATAAATGAATAGAAGATATATATAGATAAATATATATAAATAAATTAAAGTCCACAGGTGCATAAAGTGCAAATAGTGAATAGGTGTTAGTCAACGACAGTCTGTGTCTCATCCAGTGTTCACAGCAGAGCTTTTTTTCTCAGAAAATAGGTGCAGGAACTCAACCACGACCCGTTCAGATTTCACAAACAGTAGAAGGGTCTTAAAGGGGCATTAAATACCAGAATTGCATTAGATACCGTGTGCAGAGTTCAGGGGGTTACAAAGCAGTCACTTGTAAACACAGAAACCAGACTTCTGTGTTCACAAGTGATTGTGGTGAGCGGGCACCAAAGGGTCTGAGCCAAAGGTGGTGGAACTGAGTTCCCCCAAGTTCCCCCAGAAAAAAAGCCCTGGTTCACAGTAATCGTGCAGGTGCGACTCCGTGGGAACAAACAGCCTCACAGGCCTCTCACCTCACTGACACAAAATATTTGCATCAAATAACCTCAGGTATCTCCAAATCTTTCCTGTTAAGTATGTTGGGTCCAACAGTCATCCGGGACCTCACAGAACCAAAAGTATCTATACCAACTCAGGAAACAGAAGGGAAGAAACAGAGACTCCCATGGTGTAGTATCATCAAACAACGATAATTTAATAAAAGTAATCTCCTTACATCAAAGGAATAAAAAACAGCTTTAAAAAACAAACGGCATTAGCCGGATCCTCACGTCACTCCAGGTGTCCGTCAATCCCTACGCGTTACGGGCCACCACTGGCTGCGGGTCAGGAATGACCCGGCTCCCCACTTATTAGACTAACAAAGAGCAAGTGTGGAGTTTAGTTAGAGATGATAACAACAAGACCTGGGGAATGCCCAGGAAAAAAACAGGCCTCCTTACCGACCAGCCTGCAGAACAACCAAATTAACCTGTCTAACAGTATGCGTTAAAAACAGGGGTTTTGTCCACACGCATCTGCAAACGCATGCGTGAGCCACAGAGCTGTGTCAAGGCACCCTGTAGTCTGTGGTTCTAACACTAAACAATTAGCATCCCCACAATGGAGGCACATGCATTCTATTGGATAGATGAGGGCAGGTGGACTAAAGGGGAGCCACCCCTCCTTAAAGGTACAGGAGCCCACCAAACACCCAGCATGTAGCACAATGGCTGCATAGGTGTTGGTGCACTGCTGGACCAATATAAGCACCACAGGTGAAACAAAAACGTGTCCACCGCCCACATCTACTGCTGGAGATGGGGCAGTGGAGATGAGTTTAGACGAATGCCGTGATCGATTGATTACCTGGGAAGGAGTGAATTTACTCCCTATATCAGGGATATGCAATTAGCGGACCTTCTGCTGTTGCAGAACTACAAGTCCCATGAGGCATAGCAAGACTCTGACAGCCACAAGCATGACACCCAGAGGCATGATGGGACTTGTAGTTTTGTAGCTGGAGGTCCACTAATGGAGGGGGTGTTTTGTCCTGTCACTGCTATGGGCTAAGTCTATAGCAGTGATGGCAGGACTTAAGTCCTGCGGGAACGCGTGGAAACGGAGTTCCTGCACTTTTTTCACAGCAGGAACGCAGTTCCCTTTGCAGGACTAGAGCAGCCGAGAGCAGCCGAGCTGCCCGAGCCAATCCTTCACTAAGCGGCGATGCCCAGCTTGAGTCACTGTCAGGGGCAGGCGAACCTTAGTAATCCTTTATGTTACTGGCCGCTTCCTGTATATGGATTTGTAGCGCCCCCTACTGTCAGTTATGGCCGCTATTGTAAATTTAGTGGGGGGATGAGAGAGTTACCTTGCTCTCATCCATGTTAATTCCTTAAATTTGCATTTCGGGGCTGGGCTGCCTGTGGTCCCATTCTCTGTGCTGAGGATATGTTACCATCCTTGGACAGCAGATGGCGCCAGAGGGGTTCCAGAACAGAGCCGCCTTTCCTCAGCAGCCAATCAGAGGAGTGTTTCCCTCGCTGGGCATGCTGGGAGAGGGTATATCTGATGCGTGTGCCTTTTTGTCCGGGTCTTCTACCCGGGTCTCCTACCCGCAGCGGGTCGCAGGTGCGGCACCCACCTTCAGGGTGCGCGCACACCACGAGGCCGCCACTACAGCCTACCTGGCCGGGGCCTACACTACGCGGAGCTACGAACTTTGAGCTTCATGGCTCAAGGGCAATTGATGCTGTCAGGGACCCCAGTGACTTACTGGGTTCCCACTTCTACTGAGAAGACCCCAAGCTGGATGCTGTTCGATGGGGGATCGGTCTGAGGAGAACCCGGAGGCAGGTGATCCAACAGGGCTTGAACGAACCATCGGAGATCTGGTTACCAGACGCTGACAGAACAGAGCTCTACTAAAATACCTACTGGGAGGATTTGCTCTACAACTCTAGGTTGCTAACATTGAGCCTGTGAGAGAGGTTTCCATCTTAAAATCCTAATTTAATTAGAGCCAAGTCGGTGGCAGAGACTTGTTCCTTCCCAGAAGCTTTATGTGGCACTTCGGCTGCCAGGCCTGTGAGAGGGGTCTGTCCGGGGGCACTTCACCTACTCTGGCTAGAGTGGCGACGTGACAGATACTATTGTTGAAGGCAGGACTGCTTTCCTTATCCAAAGCCTGATGCTGCAAAGTTCATCTTCTTTCTTTCATCAACCTATCCTGTCTACCTCAAGTTGATGTTGGTCGTGTTTTGGCCGAAAATAAAGCACTTAGAAAGCATCAGACCTTGGCTTGGACATTCCGTTACTGCTCTCACAGGTTGCTGCCATATTTCCCTAGACACATCAAAGGTAACTTAACTTATGCCGATCCCACATCTAACCAGCGGCCTGAGGGGTTTAACGCTACAGATTCATCAGGTATTCTGTCACTTCCTTGATGCCGCAATGTCTCCTGGGAGCTTTTGTCATTGTTCCCAGGAGACGTTGCGGACGTCTGCCGTGAGTTATCGCGGGATTTAGAAAGAACTTGCTTAAAAGTTCTTTCTAAAGTTCTGAATACTGGCACACTACCCAATGAATCCATATACAGGAAGCGGCCAGTAACATAAAGGATTACTAAGGTACAGTGGATCGGGAAAAAAAACATGCAGTTTAGTAATTATGCATATGAGCGTATTATTATTTTTTGGTGGGGGAGTGGATCTTGGGTGAGAGTTTCCACACTTTTTCCCCCAGGACTTGACCCCTGAGTTATGGTGAACCTTGGCACCTGAGATGTTTTGGAACTACATTTCCCATGATGCTCAATTACACTGCAGAGTGCATGAGCATGATAGGAAATGTAGTTCCAAAACATTTGGGGTGCCAAGGTTCGCCATCACTGGCCTATAGGTTATGTTGCAGGGGAGCAGGCCATTCTCTCCTCCATACCAGTAAGTGGTGTGTATTTTTTATCAGTAAGGGAGGATCAAGGAGCTGCAAGGGAGAGCAGAAAGAACACTGTCAATTCTTCCTGCATGGACAAGCTGACAGTGTACTTTCCAATAAAATTATTATTATTATTATTTAAGGTACTTCTATAGCACTGTCAATTTACACAGCTCTTTACATATACATTCACATTAGTCTCTACCCTCAAGGAGGTTACAACCTAAGGTCCCTAACTCGCATTCATATACTAGGGCCAATTTAGACAGAAGCCAATTAACCTACCAGCATTCAGGGCCGCCATCAGGGGGGTACAGGCAGTACACCTGTAAGGGGCCTGGGGGTCCCCAGGGGCCCGGATGGGAACCCCCCTTTTTTTTTTTATAAAAAAAAAAAATATTTTTTTTTATACATTTTTTATTATTTTTTTTTATTAAAGGGCCATTTTTTTTAGAGGTCTGGAGATCCCCAGGGCCCCAGATGAGAACCCCCCTTTTTTATATAAAAAATATATTTTTTATATATTTTTATAATTTCTTTTATTTTTATATATATATATATATATATATATATATATATATATATATGTATATAATATTATTATTAAAGGGCCCAGAGGTCCCCAGGGCCCCTCGATGCCAACCCTTTTTTATACAAATTTTTTACATTTTTTTATATTATTTTATTTCTTTTTTTTTTTATATATTTTTTATTAAAGGGCTCAGAGGTCCCCAGGGCCCCATGTGTCAAACCCCCTTTTTTTTATAAATGTTTGTTTTATTTTTGTTTATATATATTTATTTTTTATTAAAGGGCTCAGAGGTCCCCAGGGCCCCAGATGGCTACCCCCCCCCCCTTTTTATATATATTGTTATTTAGGAAAAAGTTGCCATCATCCCGTAGTAATTGAAATATTCGAAAAAACCTCAGAAATTGGGATTATGTGGGCAACACATACAACAGTTCAAAGATATATAAAAGAATTAAATAATTTATTACAAAAAATATTATAGACACATTACACAATTATCAAAAAATACATATTTGTACAAAGACATAAGCGATGCGATACTATCCGTCATGCAAAACCATCACCAGGATTGGGAGGTAAGTTGTAGCAGAAAGGCCGACGCGTTTCGAATGACACTCCATCTGGGTGATCTGTGGCCTGGACCCCTTTGAGCACAACGTTTTTAACACAATGGGTGAGTTGTCTTGCACCAATGCTTTCTATGGTTTCTGCTCAAATGTTGATAATACAGTGTTGTATACTATATTATATATATATATGTTTAATATTTACATTTTTGATTTACTTTAGATGTAATGCTTACATATGCCTTGATAAAGAATGTTTAACATTCGAAACGCGTCGGCCTTTCTGCTACAACTTACCTCCCAATCCTGGTGATGGTTTCGCATGACGGATAGTATCGCATCGCTTATGTCTTTGTACAAATATGTATTTTTTGATAATTGTGTAATGTGTCTATAATATTTTTTGTAATAAATTATTTAATTCTTTTATATATCTTTGAACTGTTGTATGTGTTGCCCACATAATCCCAATTTCTGAGGTTTTTTCGAATATTTCATATATTTTTATTTATTTATTTTGTTTTTGTTAAGGGCCTCAATCTCAGGCGGCAGCACCCCCCCCCCCCCCCCCGGTTCTCTGCTCCAGGGGGCCTATGCCTGAAGTTGTGTAAGGGGCCCCAAAATTCCTGATGGCGGCCCTGCCAGCATTTCTTTGGAGTTCGGGAGTTCGGGAGGAAACCGAAGAATCCAGAGGAAACCCACGCAGTGCTACCCACTACACCACTATGTGCTACCCACTATGCCCACATATGTGTGTCCAGTAATCAAGCATAACATGAAAGCTAGTGTAACTGTTGGCAGACATAAGTGACTGTACAGAGTCCCTACATATAGAAAGAGAACACGACATCCATACAAATACAAACCACCCCCCTACCATTTGTAGAGGATCACCTTCTTCCTTGCTTGAGCTGAGCAGATTCATCCAGCTCTTCTGAGGGAACATCCCACCTTCTCCTCCAGCCTCTGATGAAGGAAGGTTCTTTTTGTGTCCCCATCAGAGTGCCCCCTTTAATCAGGTGTGCCCATCAGAGTGTTCCCTTAAATCAGGTGTCCCCATCAGAATGCCCCCTTAAATCAGGTGCTCCCAGCAGAGTGCCCCATTAAATCAGGTGTCCCCATCAGAGTCCACCCTTAAATCAGGTGTCCCCATCAGTGCCCCCTTAAATCAGGTGTCCCCTTTAGAATGCCCTCTTAAATCAGGTGCTCCTAGCAGAGCTCCCCTTAAATCAGGTGCCAGGTACTGCTTGTATGTTCTCCGTAAAGGGGTCACCCTTCTTCCCCACTTTACGGCCGAGACTAGGCACACAGACGGGACAGCAGCGAAGAGACATTTTGAAAATTCTTTGCACCTGATGCATCCAGGTGGGTGTCAGTTTCTGCCCGAGCTAACAATCTAAGGAGAAAATCACTGCCCACAAGAGCTTAACATCTTTAATGACAAAGAAAATCCTGCTCATAAGAGATTACAATCTAACAAGAAAGCCCACAAGAGATTACAATTCAAGATGAAAAGAATATAGCACTTACCTTGCAGATATCCACTTACTTTTTTCTTTTCTGGAATAATATAGGTCTTTGTTTGGAGGATGGTGGTGCCCTTTCTGGCCACTGGGTCTTTTGGGGTAGTAGTTTGGGCCTTTTTTTGAGGGGGTAGTGCCCTTTTTTGCTATTGGGTCTTTTGGGATAAGTTAGATTCTTTTTTGGAGGATGTTCTTCTTGTTCTTCTTGTCCACTGAGTCTTTTGGGATGTTTTGGCCTTTTTTTAAGGGGGAAGGAGTGCCCTTTTGCCCATTGGGACTTTTAGGACAGATTAAGCCTTTGTTTCATCACCCCTCTACAAATCTCCCCTCTACCCCATCCAATGTAACTTCTACTCCCCCTCTACACTATCATCAATCACTCCTCTACAAATCTCCCCCCCCCCCATCCAAAGTAACTTCTACTCCCCCTCTGCACTATCATTAATCCTCTACAAATCTCTGTATCACACTGCTCAGCCACCACTATGTAACTCTTTACTGACTCATCTGGCATTTTCTATGACCCAGAGCTTAGATCTGCCATTCTATGATTCTTAATGGAGTCTGAGTGCTAGTCCAATTGTATCCTTCAGGGTCACACTTGTGCAATCACAGACATCGCATGTGATCCGCACCGCATTGCTATGTACATCGCTTGTGATCCGCACCGCAATGCTATGTACATCACATGTGATCCGCACCAAATTGCTATGTACATCGCATGTGATCCGCACCGCATTGCTATGTACATCACATTCGATGTCTGTGTGACTGTAAATGCCATCAACTAGCAGCTGATGTCAGTGTGACCGTCTGTGACTCAAGTGCGATGCCGGAACCCGCACAGGATCTGCAGAGTACCCCACAACACACCACACCAGCCTTAATCATGTCATTACATTTCTATTTTTTACATAATTAAAAACAAAAAATTTTTATGGATGTTTAATAAGCATTAGTGGGGGGGCAAGGTGATCTCCAAAACCAATCCCTCTATGGGATCAGCCATGATCCTTCTCCCTGTCCAGGATTCAACTCCCCCCTCCAGCAGACCTAATCCCCCTGTGCACCCAGCAGCAGCTTCTTTTCTCTCAGCACACAGGGGGATAGTTTCAGGATAGAGGTGAGGGTGCCTTCCTGAGGCCTGCACCCTGTTTCGTTGCGTCCTCCGGAGCCCTGAACCCTGTACGTAGCATCCTCCCGAGGCCTGCGCCCTGGACGTAGCGCCCTCCCGAGGCCTCCGCCCCCTGGACGTAGCGTCCTCCCGAGGCCTGCGCCCCCTGGACGTAGCGTCCTCCCGAGGCCTGCGCCCTGGACGTAGCGTCCTCCCAAGGCCTGCACCCTGTACATAGCGTCCTCTGGAGCCCTGCACCCTGTACGTAGCGTCCTCCCGCGGCCTGCGGCCTGGACGTAGCGTCCTCCCGAGGCCTGCGCCCTGGATGTAGCGCCCTCCTGCGCCCTGGACGTAGTGTCCTCCCGGGGCCTGCGCCCTGGACGTAGCGTCCTCCCGAGGCCTGCGCCCTGGACGTAGCATCCTCCCGAGGCCTGCGCCCTGGACAAAGCGTCCTCCCGAGGCCTGTGCCCTGGACGTAGCGTCCTCCCGAGGCCTGCGCCCTGGACGTAGCGTCCTCCCGAGGCCTGCGCCCTTCACGTAGCATTCTCCCGAGCCCTGTATGTAGCATCCTCCCGAGCCCTGCACCCTCCACGTAGCATCCTCCCGAGCCCTGTACGTAGCATCCTCCCGAGCCCTGCACCCTGTACGTAGCATTCTCCTGAGCCCTGCACCCTGTACGTAGCGTCCTCCTGAGGCCTGCGCCCTGGACGTAGCGTCCTCCCGAGGCCTGCACCCTCAACGTAGCGTCCCCCTGAGGCCTACACCCTGTACGTAGCGTCCTCCCGATGCCTGCACCCTCCACGTAGCATCCTCCCGAGCCCTGTACGTAGCATCCTTCTGAGCCCTGCACCCTCCACGTAGCATCCTCCCGAGCCCTGTACGTAGCATCCTCCCGAGCCCTGCACCCTGTACGTAGCATCCTCCCGAGCCCTGCACCCTGTACTTAGCATTCTCCCGAGCCCTGCACCCTGTACGTAGCGTCCTCCCAAGCCCTGCACCCTGTACGTAGCGTGTACATAGAACCCCCAAACATTATGTATGATTTTTTTAGCAGAGACTTTAGAGAATACAATGGCGGTCGTTTCATGCTTAAAAAAAAAAAAAACATTAAAGTTAGCCCAATTTAAAAAAAAAAAAATTGTATAATGTGAAAGATGATGTTACGCCGAGTAAATAGATACCTAACATGTCACACTTCAAAATTACACATGCTCGTGGAATTGCGTCAAACTTCGGTACTTAAAAATCCTCATGGGTGACGCTTTATATTTTTTTTAATGGTTACATGTTATGAGTTACAGAGGAGGGCTAGGGCTAGAATTATTGCTCTCACTCTAACGTTGGCGGCAATACCTCACATGTGTGGTCTGAACACCATTTTCACATTATGAATTGCGTATGCGTTTGCTTCTGTGTGGGGGCACACAGGGACAGGGGCGCTTTAAAAAAAACACATTATTGGTAATTCGACTTTTAACTTTTTAATTTGACACTTCAAAAATAAATTAAAATGTAAACATCCCTTGTAATGGGAATATGGCATGACAGGACCTTTACAGTGAGATATGGGGTCAATAATATGAATGCAGAGGCCGGGCGTGACATCATAACGTGATGTGACGATATGTAGGGATTGGAGCACCAGGTACAGAAGTTTTAATACGAGTTCGGAGCTTGTGGATGTTTTACTCTACTTCAATACCTTAATGTGAGTTTTTTATCTGTTTTTTATTACATTTATCCATTATATGGAGTCACATTATGGTCTCTTTTTCGCTCTTCTTAATGCTCCTATGATTGAGCCTTGCCATTTGGACGTATGAGGATCAGATCACACTCTCAACTGTATAGCTGACACTCTGAGGGGGATACAAGTTCAGCACTCGTGGATTTATGCCCGCTGTCCTTTCATTCATGCGAGTGCATTTTCTCCAATTTTTACCAGTTTGAGGTACCCACACAGTGTCACGCTATATGCACTGCATATATAAACCCTTTTCCGTGACACACACTGGCCGCTGAGAGCTGTCTTAGGAGTCAGGAGGAGGTGTTTTTATCAGCTCACTCAATCCAGCTGCGATCAGTATCTCTGTTAGCTGTTTGGACAAACAGCCGTGAGGTGAGCTGCTAGTACATCAGAGGTGTTTTTTTGGTGGGGGCAGGGCCGATCCTAGGCAGGGTGCACAGGGTGCATTGCACCCAGGCGCCTGCAGAGGTGGGGGCGCCGAACATCTAACAGACTCTCTAACAGAAGCCCTCACTGTGTCCATCACAGAGGCCCCCCTTCAGATCCCAATAAAGTACTCTGCTTCTCTTCCTGTATTTTGTTTATTTTTAACAGATCATGTAAGGATCCCAGGGTAATGGACTTTTCGATCTGACCTTTATTTATGGACAGGACTTTATCACTTGTGTGATTTTTTGGATAGTTTTGCACCTTTTTTATATATATTTTTTCACTTATTTTATGCCAGTTTTTATGTTTGTATATGTAGTAGCAATTTTACTATGTATTTTCACTGCTAAACCGTCACAGGATTATAGGTGTTTGTTCACCTCCATCTGTATTGTTTATTTTAGTATCATCAGATACTTTATTTTTTTACCGGAGAGTTCACCCATGAACCCTCCCACCTCTCACTTCCCCTTTTCCATTCCCTTCCCCACAGCGCAGCTACCACACTTTACATTTAATGATAGTATGTTACCATGGATTGGTGCCAGGAAAGGAAAGTGACAGTATTTGATACAATGCTCCATTTTCCTGGTGCCAACATGGCAGTGTACATGTGGTAGTATGTTACCAAGTGTTTGATAGGGTTGTCCTAAAACTAGTATCGGTATTGGGACCGATACTATGTATTTCCCCGAGTACTTGTACTCGGCAGAAATGCTCCGATGCCTCAGCCGATACCTGGGCAGGCAGGGGAGTTGCAAGTCTTCTCCCCGTGCTGTTTTTTCCCCCATGCTCCGTGCTGTCTTTCCCCGTGTTCCGTGTTGTCCTCTCCCCCCCCCGTGTTCCGTGCTGTCCTCTCTCCCCCTGCCGTGTCCGTGCTGTCCTCTCTCCCCCCGTGTTCCGTGCTGTCCTCTCTCCCCCGTGTTCCGTGCTGTCCTCTCTCTCCCCCCGTGTTCCGTGCTGTCCTCTCTCCCCCCGTGTTCCGTGCTGTCCTCTCTCCCCCCGTGTTCCGTGCTGTCCTCTCTCCCCCCATGTTCCGTGCTGTCCTCTCTCCCCCCTGTGTTCCGTGCTGTCCTCTCTCCCCCATGTTCCGTGCTGTCCTCTCTCCCCCATGTTCCGTGCTGTCCTCTCTCCCCCCGTGTTCCGTGCTGTCCTCTCTCCCCCCTGTGTTCCATGCTGTCCTCTCTCCCCCCTGTGTTCCATGCTGTCCTCTCCCCCCCCTTGTTCCATGCTGTCCTCTCTCCCCCCGTGTTCCATGCTGTCCTCTCTCCCCCCGTGTTCCGTGCTGTCCTCTCTCCCCCCTGTGTTCCATGCTGTCCTCTCCCCCCCCTTGTTCCATGCTGTCCTCTCTCCCCCCGTATTCCATGCTGTCCTCTCTCCCCGCCCATGTTCCGTGCTGTCCTCTCAATGCCCCCCCGTGTTCTGTGCTGTCCTCTCTCCCCCCCTGTGTTCCGTGCTGTTCCATCCCCCCCGTGCTGTCCTCCCCCCCCCCCCCCGTGTTCCGTGCTGTCCTCTCTTCCCCCTCAATTTGTCAGGGGGAAAGCGGAAGTAGGAGCCGCTAAACCCGGCTCCTACCTTTTCAGAATGAACAGTCAGTGATCACTAACTGTCCATTCACATAACTGAGCATCGTAACCTGTGTTTACGATGCTTCAGTTTATGAATTAGCTGAAGCTGCTGAGAAAGGGACTGTGGAATCTGTGTTCTTAGTCCTGTCTTCTGTCTTAAAGAGGAGATGACACAGGTCTGTTAAGACCCCTGATATCTCTCCAAAGACTCCCAACAGGGCTGATTAAAAAAAAAAAAATTGCAATAAATATTTTTTTTTAAATAAATAAAAATAAAATGTAAATAAAAAAAATTAAAAAACACACTGACAATCGACCCCCCCCCCCCTAAAAAAAACACTGTAAAAAATATTTATAAAATACTGTCACATGACATTTAAAAAAGTATCGGTATTTGGTATCGGTGAGTACTTGAAAAAAAGTATCGGTACTTGTACTCGGTCTCAAAAAAGTGGTATCAGGACAACCCTAGTGTTTGATACAATTTACCATTTTTCAATTTGGGATCCATGCAGCTTTTTTATTTTGGGAAATTATGATTTGTTTATTTTTGTATGTTGCTGAAACAAATTTCCCTTCTTTAGAACTTGCTTGAGGCGACTGTAACCTATTAGTGCACTTGTGACAGAAACAACTGAGTATTGTCACTCTGTCACTGATACTTCTCTTATACCAAAGTCCTAATAGATAAGCTCTCAGAGTCCAGCTCCAAACATGTGACCTTAGCACTCAGAATTGAGAAGGTTTCCTTTTATCTCAGTTGTGATACAAGAACTACCGAATATTAGGCAATGCTCTTAGAAGGTAAACACATTTCCACAGGCAGAAAAGCAGAAGAATGTTTAGTGAGAACGCGAAGAAAGAAAGAAATGGGGGCGTGAGGGGAGGTGGTTCCTACAGACAGACATGAGACACAGACAGAGGGCGGGAATAGAATCACAAAGACAAAACACAAAGAGCAGTGTGTGGAGGGAGGAGAGGCTGAGGTGTGTCATGGAGTCCGGGGAGGCGACAATACATGTCAGGGTAGACCGCTTCTTAAAAACGCGCGCTCTTTAGTCAGAAAAGGGCCGTTCTTCGCACTGCTTCGGCCTCCGCACACTTATGACGTCTTGTGGTACAGAAGCAGTTAAATGAGGCAAGGAGCCAAGTACAGCCTTTTCCTGCACAGAGACCGTGCAATGTCTGCCCCCACCCTTTCCATTCAAACCCTCCAACAAGGAGGCCGCCTCAGCCCTGACTGACAGGAAAGACGACCAATGTGCTTCCTGTGTGAGGAGAATGCGGACAGCTGCATCCTCAGATGACAGCACAGTGTGTGTTTGTGTCACTGTCACCTGCGCACACACAACGAGGCTGACAACGGTACTTTGTGAGCGGCTCTTTGTCACTTTTCTCAGTTTCCTTTCTTTTGTTAGTGTCTTTCTGTCCCTCTGCTGCTGTGTTCTCATTCTTTTCTGCCATGTCTAATGACTCGTTGTAGGTGGAATGTCTTCTTCTTCTGTGCCCCTGTGCCTGGACCCTGCTCACCCCTCTGTATTACTATCATTCTCTAGGACGTGCTTCTCATTGCTTGTCATCTTGCTGTCACATTGGATACTATTCATTCTGTTCTTTGTATTTTTAGAACATGTTCAGGCAAGCTTTGCGTGTGTTTTTTATTTTGTTTTCTCGAGTTTCCGATTCATATTCTTTAATGCTATATTGTTTTTCCTGTTTTTCAGGATGAGACGGCCTCTTTGGCGCAGACTGTTATACATCTACCTCATTGGCGCGGTATTGACCATCGGACAGAAGACTGGATAAGTGACCGGTGAAGACTGGAGCATCTTTGTGCCATCTCTCTACAAAAACAAACAAGGTGACTATGCTTTGGATATCATGCCTATTGCTGCTGTTGTAAGAGAAAATGATAAACATCAGGATTGTAATCCATTGATGACTGCCTGACACTAATGTCCAGTGGTGAAATGGTAGGATTTAAAGAACATCAGGATTGCAATCCATTGACGACGGCCCGACAATAATGTCCAGCAGTGAAAGAGTGGAATTTAAAGCGGAGGTCCATCCAAAAAAATAATACACATACTGCAGCTGCTGGATTTTAATAATGGGACACTTATGCATTGTTTCCACTGAGCGGATCGGTTCGGGTCAGTTAATTTGGAGCGGTTAGAATGGGACCGGTCTATTCGCGTGAGCGTTTCCACTGCAAATCGGACCGTCAGGGACCATTCATGGTTTAGAAGAAATTCCTAGCGTGTCCACCAATCAGTGAGATGTATTTGTAGGTCCGCCCTAATGGAACCGTTTCATTCTCTCTGGACCCACATGAGAAGCAGGACCCTTGCTGGTGCGGTACGGTTTGCTTTTATGGCACGCTTTCAAAATGGAAACACCCAAAACGAGGCATTACCTGTCCTGGAGTCCAGCGATGTTGGCACCGCAGCTGATGTTTCCATCAGCTGTCGGGTGCTGCTGCCGCCATTGTGGGTAAGGGTACCTGGCAGTGTAGCCTTTTGGCTTTACAACGGGACCCCTACTGTGCATGCGTGAGGCCCGCTCCTCTCTCCTACTGGGCTGAGGGAGAAAGAGGGAGCCCCAGCTGTGACATCAATAGCCGTGGCTGAGGCTCCCAGAAGTGGCAAAGACAGGTATCGCACCCCCCCCCCTGAAAGGTGTCAATTGTGTCACCGGAGGAATAAGTTGAGTGCAAGTTCTACTTTTGGTTGGAACTCAGCTTTAAGGAGGTTATAAAACTGAAGGCTGGGTTCACAGTATTGTGAATTGGATACGAGTTTCCCCACATCCAATTTGCATATCAGGAGATTGTGTCCGGCTCTCTATGGAGTCGGTACACGCATCTCCACAGCGGCTCCGGTACGAATTCAACAGAAACACTGTGTCTTCTCTGATTTGTTTCAGGTCCCAATTCAGCCAAAAATTTGGACTAAAATCAGACCCATAACGATGAACAGGGACGCATCGGACTCCTGCTGTGAGCCGCTCCCTGCGGCAGTGAAAACTAAGAATGAGCTCTGGCGTGTTCGCATGGTACACGTGCAGAGCCCGCCAGGAAGTGTGCACAGCGCTGTGCTAATCACAGCCAGGGAGACATTGTCCCAATGCTCGTCTGCAGAGATTGGGAAATGTTTCCCTGCCTGTGATTAGCACAGCACCATGCAAACTTCCTGGCAGGCCCTGCACGTGTACCATGCAAACACGCCAGAGCTCATCCTTAGTGAGAACCCAGGTTAACGCAAACTTTTATTATGTTGCAGCTTACCAATTCTTGGATGTAATGGCTGCATTTCGATTTCTTTCTTTTTTTAGGCTGTTTTTATTTTTACCTGGTGATATGGCCAGTAAGCATATTGTTTTTCAACAGAACAAGCTGTTCTGCGGATGTAGAGGGGTGAGGCAAACCTTTTACCACCAACATGTGTGCTCACAATGATCTGCTTTTATTTACGTAAAACCTTTATCCCAAAAGGGGGTAAAAATGCAACTGCTTAAAGTTTGGGGGTTACTAAAAAAAGAAATAAACATAAATACTCATCAGTGTAATGCTGCACATGTCCCCCACCAGAACTGAGCGATCAAATCACCACTAATTGCTCAGTTCTCAGTCTGCTCTGAGCAGAAAGTGGTGACCATCAGTCATCGCTCTCCACTCTGTCCCTCCAGTGCTCACTGGAGCTGCTGGCTGGAGAGGTGCAGCTGACTTCGAATCTCAGCTGTGCACTGGGAGACTGAGGCAGCTGTCAATCAGATAACTGGTTGGTTAACGACAATATGGTCGGGATCTTTCCAGAGTTTGGAGCTGCTCTGTGACATCAGCCGGCAGTGGGCTTTAGCCTGCTGGCCACAGGAGAACACTTACTTTTACCCAGAAGTATAGCAAAAAAAGCTTTGACCATACTTCCCTTTTAAAGGGGTTGTAAACCCTTGCGGTTTTTCACCTCAATGCATTCTATTTTTATATCTATACAAAAATGTTTTGCCCTTCATTTCCATTTTAAACTGAATGGATTGTTTTACAGGGTGATCGTTTACAATCACTTTAAGACTGTTTAAATCTACATGCACACAAGTGTATTCAAATACTGCCATGTATGCTTTATCTATCTGCCAGGAGCTGGTGGTAAAGGAAATTCTAGTCGTGGCCTGTAATTAATGCACGTTTATGAAGGAATGCGGATTAGAAGACACTAAATGTATTTTATTGGCTAGAATATATTTTATTTATTCTAGCCACTTGAGTAAATTTTCTATCACCTACACTCCTGCAGTGCAAAGTTCCATGAAAGGGCCTTGCATCCTACTGGAGCATAGGGCAGTGGTTCTCAACCTGGGGGTCGGGACCCCCTCGGGGGTCAAATAATGATTTGCCAGGGGTCACCAAATCCTGGGCTGTTCCTGAAGCCCGCACCGCTCTACCAGCCTTCTTGCGGCTGGTCAGCAGGGCTGTCTCAGGAGAGGAAGAACGGGGGGGAGGAGGAAGGAAGAACGAGGTGGAGGAGGAAGGAAGAACGAGGTGGAGGAGGAAGGAAGAACGAGGTGGAGGAAGAAAGAAAGGAAAGAGGGGAGGAAGAAAGAAAGGAAAGAGGGGGAGGAAGAAAGAAAGGAAAGAGGGGGAGGAAGAAAGAAAGGAAAGAGGGGGAGGAAGAAAGAAAGGAAAGAGGGGGAGGAAGAAAGAAAGGAAAGAGGGGGAGGAAGAAAGAAAGGAAAGAGGGGGAGGAAGAAAGAAAGAAAAGAGGGGGAGGAAGAAAGAAAGAAAAGAGGGGGAGGAAGAAAGAAAGGAAAAGAGGGGGAGGAAGAAAGAAAGGAAGGAGGGGGAGGAAGAAAGAACGGAAAGAGCGGGAGGAAGAAAGAAAGAAAAGAGGGGGAGGAAGAAAGAAAGGAAAGAGGGGGAGGAAGAAAGAAAGGAAAGAGGGGGAGGAAGAAAGAAAGGAAAGAGGGGGAGGAAGAAAGAAAGGAAAGAGGGGGAGGAAGAAAGAAAGGAAAGAGGGGGAGGAAGAAAGAAAGAAAAGAGGGGGAGGAAGAAAGAAAAAAGGAGAGAAAGAATAAGAGAAAAAACAAGAAAGATGGCTAGAGAGAAGGGGGGGGGGGGCATGAAATTAGGATAGTGAGAGATAAAAGGGAAAAAGAGGAGAACAAAGAGAGTGGTACATAAAATGTACCATATGAGTTTTCAATACTGTACGAGTGGAGGGGACTCGGGGAGCGCTAAATGTCTGTGGGTTGGGGGTGCAAATTACTTCTCTTGCCTTGGGTGCTGACAACCCACGCTACAAATTTTTTCTTTTTTACTGTTAGGGGTCCCCACAACTTGGGACATTTTTATCAAGGGGTCACGGCACTAAAAGGTTGAGAACCACTGGCATAGGGGAATAAAGTCTGCAGGCAGCAGTCTAGCAGTGCAAAGGGAAACAGATAAGTATAACTGCTTTTCATGGTGCCCTAGATGAGCATTAATTTAACCCTTGCAGTGCGGAGCAGCCCATTGAAAAAAAAAAAAGCTACACTAAAAAACGCTGATTAAAGCTATTGCAAAAACGCAAAAAAAAACTTTGAACGGCTCCATGCAAAGCTAGTGGCGGTTTTTTTTTTTTTATAGCTTTTTTTTTTTTTAGCTTCAGTGTGCATGGAGCCTAAGGCCCCGTACACACGGTCGGACTTTTGGCCAACCAACTTCAAAATCTGCAACTTTTCGAATTTGTCTGACCGTGTGTACGTTCCATCGGACCAACTTTTTTGGGTTTCATCGGACAAAAAGTTGGGTCTGCGAACGGACCAACTTTCTGGGACAACTTTTGGACAAAGTACAAATACGCATGCTCAGAACCAATGTTAAAATCAACCAACAATAGCAGAAGTTAACCAAAGGGTGGCGGTAAAGAGCAGAAAAGAGCAGAAAAACGACGTGATGATGGAAAAGTTTTAATGAAGTTTGCAGAAAAGTCAGAGCGTGTGTATGCTATGGGTGTGACCGGACAAATCAATTAGGACAAAAATCCAAGGGAAATTTTGTTGGATGTCCGACCGTGTGTACGGGCCTTTAGAAAGGATTTTGGCTTTCGTCAGAATTCAACATTAAAGCTTAAAGAGGAGTTCCACCCAAATTTGGAACTTCCTCTTGTTCCACTCCTCACCCCCATACATGCCACATTTGGCATGTAATTTTTTTGGGGGGGGGGAGTGGGGGCTTCAGTAGGAGTGGGACTTCCTGTCCCACTTCCTGCTTTCACCGAGGGGCTGGTTAGGCAATTAAGCCTTAATCGCCTACACCAGCCCCTCCCTGTAGGCGATCACATGGGACACTGACAGGTCCCATGCGATCGCCTCTCCAATCAGCGGCGAGCCGCGCCGCGCGCGCATGCGCAGTGGGTGCCCGGCCGTGAAGCCGAAGGCTGTCACGGCTGGGTGCCCACAGTCAAGATGGAGACGCCGGCTGGGGAGGGGGGGGAGAGGAGCGGAGCCCCGGTCGGCGCGTCGCTGGAACGCAGGAGCAGGTAAGTGAGTGTTTATTAAAAGCCAGCAGCTACACTTTTTGTAGCTGCTGACTTTTAATAAACACAATTTTGGCTGGAACACCCCTTTAACTTCAGGCAGATATAAAATACAAACTAAGGCAGTTCTGTAATCATGAATACATCATTAAATGTAGGTTTAATAATTAACACCAGAAATGATTTGTATTGGTTAAAGGGGTGGTTCCCCTAAAAAGAAACTTTTAACATTGCCTGTCTCTTCTTAATAACATGTAGAATCGGCTGGTAGTTTAAAAAAAAAAACGTCCGTACATACCATTTTCGGCATGTAGTCTCACCGCCGCTTCCGGGTATGATGTTTGGGGACAGGCATCCGATCGACACATACAGCGCGTCACGAGATGCCGAAAGAAGCCGAACGTTGGTGCGGCTCTATACGGCGCATGCGCGCCAACGTTTGGCTTCTTTCGGCATCTCGTGACACGCTGTATGCGTCGATCGGATGCCTGTCAATCAAGTAGGCACGCCCATCCCCAGTCGCCAGACCGGGAAGCGACGGTGAGACTACATGCCGAAAATGGTATGTACGGACGTTTTTTTTTTTAAACCACCAGCCGATTCTACATGTTATTAAGAAGAGACAGGCAATGTTAAAAGTTTCTTTTTAGGGGAACCTCCCCTTTAAGCTTGGCACAATTAAAGTATGCTTTACTAATGTAGCAGTCAGTGATAATACAGTTGTAGCCACAATCTTCCGTGTCCTGCTGGGGGTTTCAGTGCGAGCGAATACCCCACTGCACACTGAACAGGGGCTCAGCACGGTGGCCATTCATAGAACACCTTGTGTGCTTTTTTTTTTTTTCAATAATACAAGGTATTCTTTGTTTGGACTAGATGGAGATTGTGAGGTCACCACCCCACTTCGTCGCTGTCCAGTCACAGGCTGGGGCAGGTCCAGGACAACCTGAAGTCAGAGGAAGTGGGTTGAAGGATGCTGAACATCAGTGGGGGAAATCTGAGGACTAAAGATGAATATTGCAGCAAAAGCTGGTTTTATTTTATCTTTTATTGGGCTATTCATTTTTATCTTTTGGTATTTTTGGCTCTGTTTTAATTAAGTTTTACAGAAAATCTGTATATATTGAAATCTACCGATTGCTATCACCATGATTGCATTTGTGCCCTTATATGAAGTCTAGTTTCCACACTTGCATGTCTAGAATTTATTTTCCTGCCTACATCCTTTCAGCTTGCCACTCTTTTTTCATAGGGGTGTTTTGTTGGAGGTCTGTAAAAGTTATTGAAGGATTTACAAAGTTTTAGTGTAAACTTGGTGCAAGGATCCACCCAAATAATTAGTTACTTCAATCACAAGAAACTGTTTCCCTGCTTGCCTACTAGACACGTTTAACCTGTTTCTGGCTGGAAATCATATGCATCATATTTATTGGAATAGTTTTTCCTATCATTAGGTGTAACTTTTTATTCTTCTAAAGAAACTTTTTTTTTTTTTTTAAACCTGGAGGTAGCCATTGCCGACTTCACACTCTAAATGTTATCTGCCTAGTTGTCACAAATCCACAGGAAGCATATTGATAATAAGGACTTCTGACTTTCATATGCATGTTTACAGATCAGCAGCTCAAAAGGTACCAAAATAAGGCTGCATTCACCCATGAGTGTTTTCAACTCGTAAAACCCCCAACAAACAAAATCCTATTCAATTAAATGGTCCCTGTTCACATCTGAGCGTTTTGTAGCCTGAAGCTCAAAAGAGCACATGAGCTTCTTTTTGGGCAGATTACAGGTGTTTTTCTGCTTTTAACATTGGTGACCTTTTAATCTGTGCAAAATCACGGCATTAACGTGGCAAAAAACATGGAAAAATCGCAGCAAAAACACTTTCTGCCTGGCAAGAACGAATGCAGCCTAAAGCCTTGTACACGCGGTTCGATTGTTGGTGATGTACTATGAGGAATTTCTTGAGCGTCACCCTTGGGGCCCCTTCTGCTAATTTCGTGTTTGAGCATTGATTCCAATATGCGTGTTTGTACTTTTGACTTTTGTGTGACGGATTTGTACTGACCATACGAAAATTAGACGTCAAACCGTTGCCTGACCAAAATTTACTAGGATGTAATCCAACATATATATGTTGGCCGAAATTTCGGACAACAATTGTCAAAAGGAGCGTATTAACAGTAAGATTTTAGAACAACAGACCACCTCCTTCTAATAATCGTATCTTGTGTAGAAGGCTTTAGAGTCGGCAGAACACTCGGACAAGAATTTTTAAGGATGTCAGCAGTACCCATGTTTCTCTTAGGAAAAGTTTACTCACAGTCAGGACAATTTCCTCAGTATTTTTATTACTCTTTGGGCATAAAAATAAAAAACTTTTTTTTTTCCAGTATTTTATTTTTTTTGTACCTAAATACATTGCACATGTTTACAAGTGTAAAGCGTTTTTTTTAAGCACAACATGCTGCTGCCAGGAGGACAGGTGTCTAATGAAAGCTGACAAAACCTTTGGCGTGCATGAGTCCTTACTAACACTTTATCTTCACAACGTGAAGGTTTTGGTTACAAAAACTGCAAGTTACATTCCAATAGCATAAATAAATTGATTTACAGACAAAAAAAAGTTACTGCAGCTGTAATATTTTCAATAAAACAAAGTCCCAATTATACCTGTTAAGCAGTATGTACAGTAATAGTATGCATTGTAGCTTAAATATAACCAGTAATGCATATGATGTCCAATGTATTGGACAGATGATTAATTGTAATTTCCGCCCCAAAATAAAATACTAGTTACCCTTTAATAATGTTTTTTAGGTGTTCCCTGATGTTACCATATATTCAGAGCCCATGTATATACAATAAAAATGCTTTTAAATAGCTGTAAAGTGTAGTGACCTCTATGCATAGAAGGGTTAAATGTTTTTTATCTTTCTGAAAATTTAGCATTTTTTTTAAATTAATTATACAGACAATATATTTGGAATTTCATAAAAGAAGTGCCAAATGTATTTTTATAGGTTTATTGCTGGGTTAGGTTGTATGCATCTGTTTGGTTGGTTTTCAAAGCTCTTTTGTTATTGGTTGAACTAGATAGACTTGTGTCTTTTTTCAACCAAGCTATGGAAATTGGTGTGTTTGTGTGTCCCACATTGCTGTACACTAGGAGCATTTTCTATCCTGCCCTTTGTACAGCACACAGTTTGGAAGCAAACCTATTGATCCTGTGGTTGTCAAACTGCTAGTTGCTGTTCATTTGCCAGGAAATGTACAGCATATTGTTCTTATGGCTCTGGTCTTCCTGGTTGGACTTAGATCAGAAGTCATAAATTCAAAACCAAGCTGCAGCATAATTAAGATCATGTGTCTAAAAACGAAAGTAAAAGTAATTTAAACAGAGAAACCAGTTCATAAATTCAGGACCCAGATTCATAAGTGGTTTTGGTTTGTGAGTTTTTAATTCTCTGATAAAGCAAGGAGAGTGGTAGATTGGAGCGGTAACCCATGCAAACCAGTTTCCTTATGGCCCATACACACGATCCGAATATCGGCCGACGGATCCTACGACTTTTTTCACTTAATAATCGCGAGTAAAATAAAATAGGTTTTTAAACTCACGAAAATTCTCGTACTATAGAAAAAAAACGATCGGAAGTGATGTCATGTGTTGTAATGTATTTGTATTGTATTGTCGGACGACGGCTGTACTAACTAAAAGAAAATCGGACATCGGACGAGAAAAATTTTCGTGCTAGTCCGATCGTATTTAATCGGATGAACGGTCGTGATCGGCTGTCGAAAGTAGTGTACACACGATCCGAAAATCGTACGATCCATCATCGGACGATCGTTTTCGTCTGATATTCGGATCGTGTGTATGGGCCATTAGTGCTTCTGAATAATAACAGATGTGAAATTGTGAGCAAATGCTTTAGCATTTTAACTCCTTTAGAACAAATATGTATTTTACCATTTTTATTAATTTTGGGAGAATAAAATTACTCCTACAAGCTGCATTTACATTATAGTCTCATGCACACTGGGCGTTAAAATAACGTTATAAAAATGGCAGTAGCTTTGCAATGAGTTTAAAAAAAAAAAAAAAATGTAACGTTTTTGCAATAGCGTTAGCGTTTTTCCGCATTAGTGTTTTTTAGTTTTTTTTCAATGGATCAAAAATGTTAAACGTTGGTGAATCAGGTTTTTGATCGTTTATTGTGTTTATCAGCTTTTTTTGGCGTTAAATTGTTTTTAAAGCTGTAAAACTCCCTCTCTTTTTTTTTTTTTTTTTTTGTAAGCCAAAAAACGCCCCAGCCAATAACTGCTGATAACAGCCTATGTGTGCATGGACGCATAAGATAACATGAGGAGTTTATTGACGGTAGAAAAAAATGTCTGAAGCCAAAAACAGCTTCTGTAAAAATTTCCAGTGTGCATGAGGCCTTAAAGGGACACTAAAGTGTTTTTTTTTTTTTAAGTATCAAACCTGTTATACTTGCCTCTACTGTGCAGGTCGTTTTGCACACAGTAGCCCCGATCCACATCTTCTGGGGTCCCTCAGGGTCTGTCTCGGCTCCCCCCTCGCAAGAGATTTCCACCTTCATGCGAGCGAGCTTGCATGGTGGAAAGTTCTTGCGGACGCGCTCCCGTTATACGGTGGCAGCCGTAGCCACCGACTGTATCACTCGGCCCCGCCCCCCGGAGTGGCACATCATTCGATGTGATTGACGGCAGCGCCAGCCAATGGCTAAGCTGCTTTCAATCCATCCAGTGTAGCCAATCAATGGCCAGGCTGGGAACCGAAGAGGATGATGGGGACAAGCATGGGACTTTCCAGGGGTCAGGTAAATAAAACTGGGGTTTTGGGTTTGTTTGTTTTTAACCGATGGTGTGTAGGCGAGAAGGCCCATCAGTCAGCTTTATTGGTTAACCGATGGAAACTGTCCATCAGACCGTTCTCATCGGATGGACTGATCGTGTGTACGTGGCATTACACTACTGATTTTCTGTTGAGTTGATATTCTTTTGTGGGTAAAGATAAAATAATTAAAGTAGGCTGATAAGATGACCAAAATAAATAAATAATAAATCTAAAGAAGTACAGCATTGACAATTGTATTGGATTATTATATCTATTATGCACCAATCGCACTATTGTACCGTGAGATGAAGATATCATTTCAAACAGGGGTTCGCTGAGACCTAATGATGTAAGGATGGGACAGAGGTTCCATGGCTCTGTTTAAGCTCTGACCAGACCAACACGACTGCAGTGTTTATCCTCATGACACATCACAGGAAGCACCCTTATGGCTAACAGAGGACAGAATTAGAAATTAACTTGGAAAACTTAAGTCACTGGGACCAGATGGCTTGTACCCGAGGGTCCTTAGGGAACTCAGTCCTGTAATTGCCAGACCATTGTTCCTAACTTTTGCTGACAGTCTACTAGAGCTGCGCGATTAATCTTGAAGAATCAAAATCGCAATCTTTTTCTCTTCCCGATCTTCAAAACAGCATGTCACTGTTCTTTCTAACAAGTGCAGAGTTCTCACAGCTGGGAAAAACTAATTCCAGGCAGCCTGCCAAGTTTTAATACAACACACAAATAAGTGGAAACAAAGTATCTTGTCGTTCTTTTATCAAAGGAAAGAACTCCAGTGGGTAGATGAAAGAAGTTTAACCATTTAAAGACCACATTTTTTTTCTGACATTTGTTGCTTACAAGTTAAAAATCATTATTTTCTGCTAGAGAGTTAATTGGAACACCCAAACATGATATATATATATAATTATATATATATATATATATATATATATATATATATATATATATATATATATATATATATATATATATATATATATATATATAATGACCCTAGAGAATAAAATGGTGGCTGTTGCAATATTTTATGTCCCACCATATTTGCGCAGCAGTTTTTCAAATACAATTAAAAAAAATACACTTTAATGAATAAAAAAGAAATCTAAACAGCAAAGCTAGACCAATTTTTTGGTATAATGTGAAAGAATAATGGCATGCAATGCCAAGCTATATTGGCATTCATTAAAAAGGGGATTGACTTGAGATAAAACAATAAATCTCCCGCTCTACAAAACTCTGGTCCAGCTTCACATGGAGTATGCTGTCCAGTTCTGGGCACCAGTCCTCAGGAAGGATGTACTGGAAATGGATAGAGTACAAAAAAGAGCAACAAAACTAATAAAGGGTCTGGAGGATATTGGTTATGAGCACTGAACTTATTCTTTCTGGAGAAGAGACGCTTGAGTGGGGATATGATTTAAATTTACAAATGCCATACTGGTGACCCCACAATAGGGATACAATTTTTTTCTGCAGGAGGGAGTTTAATAAGACACGTGACCACTCATTAGAAAAAAAAAGGGGTTTAACCTTAAACTGCGTAGAGGGTTCTAGTGGAATTCCCACCAAGGCGGTGGTTTCAGTGGGGGGCATCGATAGTTTCAAAACGAGCAACTGAACGACCACAACATACAGGGATTTACAATGTAATATTGACATATAATCAGCGGCGGTGCGTCCAAAAAGGGTGCCGGAGCGCCGCCCCCCTCTCCTGTCACTCTCTCTCACCATAGATAGATTCATGCATCCGCTGCCACCTCCTATTCATGTGCCCAGCCCCTTGTGGGGGGCACCGGGCATATGAATTACAGCGGAGGGTGTGTTTTGGAAGCGCCTGATTAGAGCCATAGACGTGCGTCCACTGATTACTCGGTGATGTGTTAGGGAAGCAATGTATCGCTAACACTGACCTGCCTCTGAGCCAATCAGGTTGCTCAGGTCTGGTTACCTGTCACCTGATTGGCTGGCTGAAACAGGCGCCGCTATTTGACGCCTGACGGGAGGAGAAGGGAGTGCTGGAGACATGAAGGACCCTGCTTGTCGCTATCACCAGCTGCCCCACAAGACAGGGTAAGTGCCGGGCAGACGGCAGGAGGGCACACTCGGTGTCAGCGTTTGATGAGCACAGTGCCAGCGTTTGATGGGCATAGCGGCAGCAATTGATGGGGTTTTTCTTCATTTTTTTTCGTTTGTTTGCGCCACCCCAGATTTTTTTTTTTTTTAGCACCAGCCACCACTGCATATAATCACACACATAGGTTGGACTTGTGTCTTTTTTCAGCCTCACCTACATGTAACCTTGCTGTATATGCAGGAATATTTCTAATTTTCTTTGGCAGGGAGCAAATAAACAGTATAAGCAGTAGGAGGGTGAGGTTGCTGGGTGAACCTTTTTAGCTTGTTCTGCAATATAGGAAATATAAGTACCTACAACATCAGTTTACTATTCAAAAATGTGGCTGTAGGAAGGTGCTGTTAGCTCCCCCCATTCTGACCTGTCCTCTCCCTTTTAGCTGTCATTTCACAAAAAGTGACAGAGTTAGACGCTAATTCGCTGAAAAAACTGCTGCATGTAGAGACTATCCAAAAATAAAGTCAGCAAAGTATATCAGAGATGTGAGCACGCTGCAAAGGGGCTTGTTTATTGATCATTGTCCTTACTGGAAATCTATCCTTCCTGCATTGTGCTGCTCGTGTTTATCCCAGCATAATGCTTCATAACAGAACTTCCAACATAATTCTAATGCCGTGTACACACAGTCGTTTTTTGTGATGAAATAAAACGACGTTTTTAAAAACGTCATTTAAAACGATCGTGTGTGGGCTTCACAAAAAAAAATTCGAACATGCTTCAATTTTTTATGTCGTTTTTCAAAATGTCGTTTTTTGTTTCATAAAAAATGATCGTGTGTGGGCAAAAGCAACGTTTTAAATGACGTTTTAAACCCGCACATGCTCAGAAGCAAGTTATGAGACAGGATCTTCAATGGAACAGCGTGCCGTCGTACGTGTTGTACGTAACCGCGCTTTGCTAGAGCATTTTCAGAAAACGATGGTGTGTAGGCAACGTCGTTTTTTATGATGAAGTTAGAAAAACGTTGTTTTTTTTTTCATGATGAAAAACTTTGTTTTATTTCATCACAAAAAACTACGTGTGTACGCGGCATAATGGTTGGGTGCAACTATCTCCTGAAAAGCCCTGTACCTGGACCAGAAAATATAGAGTCCCAGATTAATATGATTGATCCTCCCCACTGAAGTTTTTGGGAGACGGAAAAGCACAGAATGCTTGACAGAAGGCTGGGATCCGGACACAAGGGGCACAACCTACTCTCCGTGTACCAGTCCTCCATACTTTCTAGATCCCCTAAATCTCTGTGTCCCGGATCCTGAAAATATACAGAATAAATCTGAAGTCTTCCAAACATATAGGGGTAAAATACATGGTGGCATGGAATTTATCCTTTCTAATTAGGAATTCCCTGGCCATTCAAAATTAGATGATGCGTGCCTCTAATTTTCCAGTTTTGTAGTGTCATGGAAGCAAAGAGGCGGTGCAGAATAACATCTTCCAGGCTACAATTGCACCCAAAGGCATTGTAGAAAATCACATTTCCTTTTCATTTTATTTACCACTTTAAATTTTCTGTTATAGTTGCCCTTCAAAATAAACATTGCAGTATGTGGAAAGCTGTGGATGTGGATGCCTATGAATATTCAAAACCATAAACCAGGTAGCTGTTTGAGGACCTAGGGTCTTGCGGTATCCAAAAAGTTTTGCCTTGGATACAAGGTATATTTTAGTTTTAAGGATAAACTTAATATATATATCTATAGGAAAAAAAAATGCGCTTGTGCAAGAAACGAATATTCCTGGAGAGAAACAGATATTCCCGGCAACATGAAGGTTTGGTCGGCCAAATTTCGAAAATCAATGGTGGCATCATCGGATCACAAAAAAGAAAAACTTTCTGATTTTGAAAAGAAAATTTGTTCAAAATTAGACCGTGTATGGCCCGCTTAAGAGTAAAATAAATTACATTTATGTTTTTGAAAAAATGTGGACAATTTCAAGGGGTATGAATACATTTTCAAGGCACTGATGTTGGAGGATTTGTTTCATCTCTTTATCACCTGAGGTCAGTTACTTCACTCGGTATATGTAAGGTTTACAGCCACTTTAAAGCCCCTTTTCACATTGGCTGTCTCTTTTTTATGGAACCACCAGTCTCTTTTATGGAGCAGCAGATGTCTGCTGACACCCACCACCATCTGATCCAATCCTGTCCACCAAAAAACACGCCTTCCCCCTTCTTCATTATGGCAGTGTCAGTGATCGTCTGTTCCCTGATATAGGCAAAGATGATCACTGATGTCACATGTCCAGCCCCACCCCCCTACAGTTAGAAACACATATGAGGTCACACTTAACCCCTACAGTGCCCCCTAGTGGTTAACTCCTAAACTGCAATTGTCATTTTCACAGTAAACAGGGCATTTTTATAGCACTTTTTGCTGTGAAAATGACAATGGTCCCAAAAATGTGTCAATTATTATAGCAAAAAATAAAACATATTTTTGTTTATAGCGCAAAAAATAAGAGGTTTGGGAGCCATGTCGCACGACCGGGCAAATGTCAGTTAAAGCGACGCAGTGCCGAATCGCAAAAAGGGGCCAGGTCCTTAACCTGCATAATGGTCCGGGTCTTAAGTGGTTAAAGTGGTTGTAAACCCAATATAAAAAAAAAAAAACCTGCAAGACAAAGGCATAATGAGCTAGTATGCATAGCATACTAGCTCATAAATTACTTTCCTTAGATCAAAGCCCCCGCAGCGGTCCTCGTTACCCCCCCTCTGGCGGCAACATCTCTCCCCGGTATTACTTCTGGGTATCGTGGCTCTGGCGCTGTGATTGGCCGGAGCTGCCGGTAATGGCACATGGACTGAAGCAACGGCACATAGGTGCCATTGCTTCAGTTTTGCCCCAGTGTGCATGTGCCTCTGGGGATATCTCCTAAACCGTGCAGGTTCAGGTGATATCCTGGGTAGCTACAGGTAAGCCTTAATATGGGCTTACCTGTAGCATAAAGTGGTTGTAAAGGGGTTTATAACCACTTTAAGACCCGATTTGGCTGAGAGGAGAAGTGATTTGGCTGAGAGGAGAAGTGATTGTATTGGCCGCCGAGGGATGGAGGAGGGAAGCCACCGAGGAAGAGACACGGGAAGGAGCCGAAGCTGTGGCGGGACAAGCAACGGGGGACGGGGGGGTGGGTTTGACTAAGCGACTGAACGTGGGGGGGTTCAGGATGTCTTGTATGAGGCCCCCCATCCTCCAAAGTATACAGCACCAACTGCCACTGCATTTAGCCTCTATTAATCTTGGCCCACCTGTACTTTTAATGTCCAGTTATACAGCATAATGCTTACTGGTTTTAAACATAAGTGTTCATAAAATGCAAATAATCTGCACTTTTCCCTGTATATTCTCTGAGCATTCTTTGTTACATAGTTAGTCAGGTTGAAATATTGCCATCTAGTTAACCATAAAAATTAAAAAAATAAGATAAAAAATATACAATCCCATAAATCCAATTCTATACCCACGGTTAATCCAGAGGAAGGTGAAAAACCCCAGCAGAGCATGATCCAATTTTTGCTACAGCGGGGGAAAAATCTTGATCCCCCCGAGAGGCAATTGGATTTTTTCTGGATCAACTTTACCTATGAATGTTAGTACCCAGTTATATTCTGTACATTTAGGAAAGAATCCAGACCTTTCTTAAGCAATCTACTGAGCTGGCCAGAACCACCTCTGCAGGCAGTCTATTCCACAATTTCACAGCTTCTGTATAGTTTCTGTATAAAAATTCCCACTTTTTTTTTTTTTCATACTGAACAGTATTTCTTTTGTTTTTAGCAGTATAGCAGAAGATGTCACGTCGCAGCAAGCGTCTCAGCACTCTGGATCAGGAAGATGACAGGAACAGCACTAGCAGCTTGGAGAGTCATCTGTTGTATAGAGACAGTCCTGTCAGGTTAGTATTTGTTTAGTGATCTTTCTATGTGGATTGGCATTCCCCATGCAGTGCATTAATCCTTATACACTTTGTTAAACATTTGGCCCACTAGGTGTGTACATAGGAACATTTGGCAAGCAAGAGGTATAGAGCAGCCTTCACTGTCACATCCTGTGGTATGCAGAGAGGAAACAGCAGTAGCACAGGAAACTGTGTGGTCTTCAGCATCACACATGTTCACTTCTATAATATGCAACAAAAACAAGATGTAGCCATCTCTTCTCGCTCTGAGTCACTGTTTCCTTTAACGTTAATGTAAGCGGAATTTGGTTTATTCTAGCAGATAAGCACACAATTGTAGATTTATAAACACATTTAGATAAATACTTCAATGTACACAAAGCTGCAAATATCAGAGAAACTATAACTGTGTAAGGCAGAGCATTCTTCTATCCAAGGAATGGAAATAGCGCCCAGAGGCGATTCGGTTCGCAAGTGTTGCGCTCTATAAGTTTTTCACTCACTCACTCACTATAACTCGTTACATATCTTTGAAAGCTACTCCATATAAACGGCATATATAGAAATTTCAGCCGTTCGTATGTTATTACTATTTTAGACCAGGGTGGATTTGATTAAAATCACTAGTAAAAAGGCTTGATTTAAATTATATTTTTTAAAGAGCAACTGTCATCTCTGTCCCGCAGTGGGTCCTCCTCTGACTCACTAACAGTCTCATTCACTTTAATGGGACAGCTGGTGACATGGCAGTGACACAACAAGGTGAGGGACGTGCCGGCAGCAGGTGAGTGGATGCCTGATAACAGGTGCTGCCATTATGGGTCTGAAATGACAAGTGCTCTTTAAATGTAAGGACTTATTCTTAATTGTAGGTAGAATCTTTAATATTTGCAAACAAAATAGGTTTCCTATTTAGAATAAGCTGCCTGGTTAGTAAAACAACACCAGAACAGATTCAATCAAACCATGGGATAAAGGAATATTTCTGAACTTTGTTTTATCTCATGGTTACTGTGAAATTGTGTGAATGCATCAATGCAGTGCATGCTATGTCAGCTTGCAGAGCTTGGATTATAGGGCTGCAACTAACGTTTATTTTCATAATCGATTAGTTAGCCGATTATTGTTTCGATTTATCGGACAATAGCCTAAATTGAATTTTATCGAATTATTTTTTGGGCCAATTTGTTGTTGAACAGATTACAAAACACAAATTGCCGTAAAAACACATTACATGCTTTTCTGCAGCTTCTTCATTGAAGTATATTGAACCAAAAAAATATGCAGCAGCTGAAAAAAAAATCATGGATATGAACGTGTCCCATAGGAAAACATGTAACTGAACTGTAGTGTGTTTCTGAACAAAAGCACCAAAAACAGAGGTGTGACCCAAGGCCTGAGATGTTTTAGTAACCTAATGGGGTTAAAACAACAAAAAAAGAAAATAATCGCTACTGTAAGGGGTTCATTTTTTTTACTTTGGGACAGTAAAAGTAATAATTACAGTAGCGATTTGCTTTTTTGTACTATAAAGGGCAATTTTAGTATTTTTTTTAACCCCATTATGTTACTGGCCGATTAATCGATCATAAAAATTGTAAATGATTCAATTTCATAATCGATTAGCTGTCAATTTATCAATTAGTTGTTTCAGCCCTATTGGATTAATTAAATGAGTTTACCAAGAATGTAGGTTTTGCAGAATATACAGCCTCATACTACATAACTAAGCTCAATTTCATGCTGAATAAACTAAATTATTAATCTATTTTAAATAGAAAACTATCTTTAGATAGATTTTTACTCCAAAAGCATTTTATTAAAATACATTTGATATATATATATATATATATATATATATATATATATATATATTTAAATCATTGATTTATATCCACCCTGTTTTAGACCAGTTGTATAAAACAAAATGCCATATATAAAAGTTTAGCCCTAAAAGGGAATTTCAGGAATTTTTGTGGTGTGTGTTTTTATTTTTATTTTTTTATTTAATTGTTCTCCTTTTTCAACACATTCTCTGTCTTTTTATACCATCAATGTCTGCACTGTCTGCAGTTGAAGTCTAGTATTGTGGTTCCACCCCAAGATAATGATCCTTGTATGCTTGCAAAATATTAGATGGGGGAAACAATTCAGACTGCTAATGTGAATCACAGTTACGCTAGGTACCATTAATTTGTAAAGGCAGCCCCACATACTGGAAACTGCAGCTCATTTTCCCATGCTTGGGAATGCATAGCCATTTCCCTGTGGCTGTGATTTTTAGAAAAGGTGCAGCGACCTTTTCCAGCATTTCCCGCAGGTACAGCAGCTCCTTTAACCACTTCAATACAGGACTTTTATACCCACCTCCATACCGGGTCTATTCTGGCACTTCTCTTCTACATGTACAAATCATCATTCTTTTGCTCGAAAATTACTCAGAACCCCCAAACATTATATATGTTTTTTTAGCAGACACCCAAGGGAATAAAATGGCGGTCATTGCAACTTTTTATCTTGCACGGTATTTGCGCAATAATTTTTCAAACGCCTTTTTTGTGAAAAAAATGGTTTCATGAATTAACAAAATAACAAAACAGTAAATTTGGCCTAATTTTTTGTAAAAGATGATGTTATGCCGAGTAAATAGATACCTAACATGTCATGCTTTAAAATTGTGCACACTCATAGAATGGCGCCAAACTTCCTTACTTAAAAATCTCCATAGGCAACGCTTTGAACATTTTACAGGTTACCAGTATAGTGTTACATAGGAGGTCTAGTGCTAGAATTGTTGCTTTCGCTCTAACGCATGCGGCGATACCTCACATGTGTGGTTTGAACGATGTTTACATACGTGGGCGGGACTTGCGTGTGTGTTCGCTTCTTCGCGTGAGCTACCGGGGACAGGGGCGTTTAAATTTTTTATTTATTTATTTTTACACTTTTTTATTTTTTTATTTTTTGATTGCTTTTATTCCTATTACAGGAAATGTAAACATCCCTTGTAATAAGAATAGTGTGTGGCAGGTCCTCTTTATGGAGAGATGCGGGGTCAATAAGAATTGCGGCTTTGTTTACTTACGGATACCAGGGCGTGATGTCATCACATCCCACCTGGGCCTCCGACGGTCCTAGAGATCACTGGTGACCATCTGGCGATCCTTTCTCCGGGCCCCCGATGGCACGGGGAGCCCGGAGAAGCACTGAATGGAGGGGGGGGGGGGGTAATGTCCCGTCCCGCCACCTATAAGAACGATCAAGTGGCGGAACCGCCGCTATGATCATTCTTATGGTGCGCAGGATCGCCGCTGGAACAAAATGATATCTGACTGATGCCTGGCATCATCCAGATATCACCGCACAAAGTGCAGGACGTCATATGACGCCCACCCAGGATAGGAGATCCCCTTTGTGGACGTCATATGACGGTGTGCGGTATTGAAGTGGTTAAAATAATCGACTGCTGTGCCTGCACAAACGCAGCAGAAGGTAAACTGGAATAATGTGAACCTAGCCTTACAAGAGTCCTGGTGTTACCCAAGTGTTTATGCGGTCATTGATCTTGCAGCACATTAGTCAAAAAGCTTTAAAATATTTTTATAAAATGTTTACTATACAGGAGTACAAGGAGAAAAGTGACCACCATCAAACGTGCTCCCATTCCCCAACCGACCACGGAGCATACATACTACAGTGAGACATCTTCATATGTTAGTCGGGACCGCGGTAGTTTGTCTTCCTCTCTTAAGGAAACGGACTATGAAGGCTCTACATGGGGTAATTTTACTTGTAATATATGCTGCTGGTGTGCAGATTAATTAAAATGATTTCAGTTGACAGATAAAGTGACAAATATTTTCTGTGTTCTAATTATGATTAGAATTTTATATATTAGCTAGAAAGAACATAACTTG
The DNA here is from genome assembly GCA_029574335.1 of Rana kukunoris. Lineage (NCBI taxonomy): Eukaryota > Metazoa > Chordata > Amphibia > Anura > Ranidae > Rana > Rana kukunoris. The sequence goes on along the minus strand of CM056055.1, from coordinate 61,333,148 downwards.
AAAGCATTCAGAAATATATATGTTAACCACCACACATTGATCCTCACCTCTGTTAAATAATGTTATATTCATTTTATGTTCATAGAAGGATTCTTTATTTTGTAAGTTCTGCTAACCACCTCATTAGTTAGTGGACACTAAAGTACATGCCTCAGTTCAGCCCCATAGAGTATATCGTTTTTATTTGATATGTGCCAGTCGGTATAAGAGTCTGATCCTTGTTCTGCGATCATCTGCTTTTACAGCTAATTGATTAGTCAGATTAGGTAAGTGTTATTACGAGGTCCAACCAGATAATAGTGCTTATGACGTTAAGCCCCCTTAGCATCTAATAATAACAACACAAGAGAATGCCATGGCAGAGCTTTGTATGCTTGTTGCAGAGAGCCTGTGATGTTTGATTTGGGGGAAAAAAATAAGATTTTGAAAAATACTGTAAAATACTATAAATACAGGAGCATACTTGATATTTGGTTGCACATGACTCCACAAAGGGATTTCACTCCATCCCAATTGCTAATGCTAAGGCCGTGTACACACGATGGGTAAAAAAAACGATGAGAATGGTCTAATGGACCGTTTTCATCGGACCAAACCGATCGTGTGTGGGCGTCATTGGTTAGTTATCCATTGGTTAAAACAAGGGAACTTGTTTTAAATTTAACCGATGGTTAAAAATCCATGCATGCTTGGAAGCATTGAA